>OX402594.1:18480462-19680462 GCA_948098905.1 Tiliacea aurago
AAGCATAACTACTTAATCATGTAACATACGCTGAACATAAAAACCTTATAACAATATGTAAAATCCTTTGAAACAAAGAATAACCTTTTGGCATCTTTATGTATTAGTAGGTAGCTAAATCTAATTATAATGTTTGTATTTCTTTTTATACCGAGAGAGAATAGCGTCGAATGTAAGCGTTTGTTTGTTTTTGTAACTAGTAAAAGAGACAAAAGGTTGGAAAAATAAATAAACAACAATTTAACAGCAGTATTTTGTGTCTAAAATTAATGTTCCATGATAAAATAATATGTTTAAAATATTACTCTGAGGGTACGAACTAATAAAGTCTTATACTACATTAGTTTTTATTTATACTAAACCCGAAAAGGGGTCATTGTACTCATCATTTTGAACAATTATTTCTATGGGACCAACATTGAAATCGCGAAAAAAAAATCAGCTGTTCCCCCTACATTTGTGTTCACTTAAATCGACAAAATGTATGGAACAGCTGATTTTTATTTCGCGATTTCAAGGTTGGTCCCATAGAAAACATAGTTCAAAATGATGAGTATATACCCCTTTTTGGGTTTAGTATTTAAACAAAAACTAATGTTGTTTAAACTACGACTAGGAACTACCAAGACACGTTTCTTTTACATAAAATATCTTCACAATCAATCTAAGCACTTACAATAAAAAATAACTAGATCCGAGTAAGTAGTGCTTGTTATTCTTCTTTGGCCATTAAAGCTTCCAACTTAGTGTCGACATAATCAAGTTGTAATGGAACGCCTCTAGATATCAATACGGCTACAAGTTATTTAACAACTCATATTTAAAGGTTTATTGAAAACCTTTTAATAAACGATCATTTTGTTTCCACATTCTCTTTCATTGCTAGATAACCAAGAGTATTAATTATAAATCTATGTGCACATGCTTGCTCTGGCGCTCCGAGGGAGTCAACTGAGTGGAAAGGTTGGTGATACGTCACACACTAGATAATGATAGTTCATGGTCCATTACATTCTATTTGAAGTTTCTATTTGCACAGACCTACGTTCATTTTATTTATACGTAGGAGATGTCTTCTTTTGGTTTACGTAGAAAATTGTAAAGGATGACCAGTTGTTTCACGTTTGTTTTCTTTCAAATATATAGAAATAATTCAATCTGAATTCAATAATAAGTCTTATTATTGATTAATAATTAATTAATCAATCAATATAAAAAAATAGTTGGAAACCTGGACAGCCACTGTAAGTTTATGGCTTTTGAATGGTAATAAAGCGTCTCTGTCTGGGTATTATACGCTGTTTAAGTGTCATAAAACCCTACTAACCGTGCTCTGACCATAAACAGGCTGGGAATATTATAAATCTATGAGCAATAAACTGTACAGACATACATCGAGATAACATTATTTTAGTTGATACTTTAACATAATACTCAATATCTTCGCTGTTGCTCGCGCCACTCCTAAATATGCGCGAGGATTTTTGCCTCCAGATCCCATGGCGGTAATCCGGCAAGCATGCTCACCGCCTCACGGGAGACCGCGCGGTAACCCCGTACCAGCCTGATGGCCATGACCCTTTGGGACGCGTTCAATCGGCGGGCTGGTCGCAGCCTTAAGGTCTCACCGGTGCCCCGTAAAGGGCCATGGATCGCACGATCTCTGCGTAGAGCATCCGGTAGTAGGCGTTTGGACCCCTAGATTGGGCAGGAGCCGCCGGCCCGCTCCAGTCTGAGAGGTGTCAAGTGTTGAGGCGACAGACGGCTCGCGATCTCTAATCTGAATGTCAAAACAGTTCCATCGAGTACACTAGACTAGATGAAAACAGGGATCGAGTCATAAGCGATTATCTACTGAATAAGAAAATTAACCTTTAAATTGAGGGCAAAATAAATCATAGAATAACATCGCAAAAGAAAAGAGCACTGTAATTAGGCTATTAATTTTATGAGGGATGGTTTTACGTGATAGTGTTGGGAAGAGGAAGAGAAAACAAACTATGGCTTTGTAGTGCGTGAGAGCCTTTCGATTAACACTTGGTACAACCCAACTTTTGCGGCGTAAAAACTGCTCTGAGAACGTGCCGGCGGCATAAGATTCATTTTTCTCTTGGCTTTCTCATTTAAAATTCATGCCGTAGCTGTGGAAACTAAGCTTACATTTGTAAAAGTAAAATTAACATAGGTCTTTTAGGTAATTTATTTTGTGAAATAGTTAATTATCTTAGCATTAGCAGACCAAGGTTTTCGTTACCCGCAATAAATTAGAATTTAACTTTAACTAAATAGTAGACAGTAAGTCCAAAACAATTTAAATATTGCCAGCTTGTTTCTAAAGAAAATTCCATCAAAGTATGTGAAAGGTTACGAAAATATTCCTCAGAAGACCACAGAATGTTTCCAAACTAGGTACTGAAAACGGTGTGGGTGGATCAAATTCCGAGTATAATTATTATTTTACATAATTAGGTACTTATTTGAAAAGTTGTTGTATACTCGTAACTATCAACATTGTCGTGACCATGTTACTATAATCAGGAAATAATTCAATGTTTAGTACTTATTCAATTTATGCTACACGTGGAGATTGCGGAAACATAAACAAACAAAAATGCAGTAAACTGTGACTAGCTATAATTTAACTGATCGAACAAAGCTCTATCGCAAAATCAAATCCATTCAAATATTTTGGTCCAACAAATATCAAATGTATATTATCGAGCCACGTTCAATGTCCGTATCAAGTGGCGTGGTTTATAACTAGTGTTTGTAAGCTGAATAGAAACAACATGCACACGGCAGAATGGATGAGATTAAATTGATAAATGATTTGATTTCCATTGCATTATGGTTGTGTAGGTTATTAACGTTACAATATTTTTCATTTATTATCTTTATTTAATGTTTCTACGATCAAAGGATAAAGTTTATTTGGACACAGATCACGAAACACAAAATACAAACAATAAAAAAATAGTGAAATTAATGTTTTAACAAGAATGGTATGTGCCTCACAGCTGCGCCAAAAAGGTTCATTTCAGCATTAATGCCAGACAGATGCTGTCTGACGCTGGTTTTCTAATGAACCTTTAGGGACAAGTGACTGAAAGTACAACAGTTTCAACATACTTACTTAATACATACTTTTATACTTAATAGATAAAATAATATATATATATATATAAATCAAACAAATATAATGACAAAACCAAAAATACAATAATAATAATAAAAACTATGATAAAAAAAATGATAATATATAATTATATTGACATAAATAGTTCATTTTATCAACGGATCATATTGACATAAAAAGTTAATTTATTACCTATTCGGAGACGGAGCGATAAAATTCACAATGGAAAATAAATGCTGTCTACGACGTTTTGGTCGAGCCCGCAGCACAAAATTACATTATCTACTAATTAACTACATTATTTGACTCGACTGAAACTGGAAGCTGATTATGCAGCAATCCGGAAACCTAATCTCTTCCTAGGTTTGGTTCATTTTTACTGTAAAATATAATATTTTTAGGGTTCCGTACCTCAAAAGGTTAAAATGGACCCCATAATATTGTGTCTGTCTGTCTCAGCCGATTTGCTCCGAATATATTAGACCGATTAAGTTGAAACTCGGTACACATATTATTAAGAATTTCTGTGACCCAAACACGTACGTGTAACGTAAATGAATTTTTTTTTAATACATACACTTTTGGAGTACAAATTATAACATGAAAAAAAAAGCTTTGGAAACGGTACCGTGTCACTTATGAAATGAAAGGGCTTATTGTAAGGAATTCATATATATTTATTTAATAATTTTAAAATAAATTATTTTAAAGTTGTTTAAGAAAATAGATAAAAACTGACCATTCATCTCTTATATCCGAAACTACTGAGCCTAAAATTTGAAAAAAAAATACAAAAATAGTTCTTTACTTATAGATTACAGAAAAATCTACAAATTGTCTATGGTCTTAAAATAACATGGTAAATCACTCAGATAGTGCGCACAAACTTACATTTGCAGTTGGAATGTATGAGGGACCATGTTTTTCAAATACAATGTTAAATTTGTTCTTGAGATAAATTCATCCCAACTACGGAACCCTTCATTGTGCGTGGTCCAACATGCAATTGGCCGGATTTTATTTTATTATAAAGGGCTACTTACCTTTAGCTCAATTCTTTATCAATTATCATCTGGTTGCAGAACAATTGGAACAACTCAAGTCATTGAATAAATACATATTTGTTTGAAATAAAACAAAGAGAGAAAGTAAAACAATATTACACACACACACACACACACACAACAACAACAACAACAACACACATTATTACAAAAATATTGTATTTCTTATTACAATATTTTTGTAATAAGAAATAATACAACAGCCAGTTCAACTCGAACGTGTTCTACGGAAGTACAAAAGAAAAAAATTGTGTTGCCACACAACATAAATATATCCTAAAGCATATTAATGTTGCACACATAAAAAAACAAGATAGATACAACAGAAATATTAAATTTGATTCTGAATTATTATAAATCACTGCAATTAATTGCGTTAACTTATAATATTTCAGAATATCAAATATAATTGTATTGAACAAGTATCATTCCGTTTGGTGCCGGAAGTAAGAATAGCACCATCCCATTTCTTCCCGTGGGTGTTGTAAAAGGCGACTAAGTGACTTACTAGAGAATGGGCAGCAGCGTTCTCTATGCATTTTAACACCATACTGCGATCGCCAACCCGCCTGCCAAGCGTGGTGGTTATGGCAAACCCTCCCCCTTTGGGGGAGGCCTATGTCCAGCAGTGGAAGTCTTTCAGCTGAAATGATGAACAAGTATCATCTGGTTACAGAACAATTGGAACAACTCGAGTCGTTGGATGAAATCTATCTATCAATAATAATAAAGCTGAAGAGTTTGTTTCAACACGCTAATCTTATTTTTTTTTTTTAAAACGTTGCCCCACACTAGGAATTTCTCATGTATTGTGGGTGCGTTTACAAACATTTAAATTCACATACACAAACAGCCAGACCCGGAACAACTACTTTGTAGGTCATACAAATATTTGTTCCGTGCGGGAATCAAATCTCTGGAACTACCATCGCATTTGAGAAAAAAAAATTGCATTTGATACCCCATTGCAATTCTTGAGAAAGGTTAAAAGCTATCATATTTTTTTAGGTTAAACGCTACAACTAGCGTGATGTGAAATGCTTTTTTGCCTTAGGAGCCGAGCAAAAAGACAAAAAAGTCAGAAAGAACGCCAAGCTAAAACGAAGTAATAGCGCAGGCGGCAGAATTAACGCACAACCTCTTAAGGGGTCATTGTACTCATGATTATGAACAACTTTTACTATGGAACGAAACCTGAAATCGCGAAAAAAAATCAGCTGTTCCATACATTTTGAAGAGTTATTCGAACATACATGTAGGGAACAGCTGATTTATTTTTCGCGATTTCAGGTTTGGTCCCATAGTGAACGTTTAAAAATGAACATGTTGTAAAGCTACAAATAAAATTATGTTTAAGAGTTAAACTGTTGACTACCTTGCCTTGCAACCTTAATAATGCCATTGCTAATTATGTACATCAATGCATAGAAAAAAAAACAAAATGAAATGCCTTTGGCATTAAATTTTCCTATCTACCAAAGGAGCTTATGGAAAGTGTGGTGGTGCCTGTGGTTAAAAATAAAACAGGTGACATAGCGGACAAAACCAACTACAGGCCCATCTCTTTGGCTACTATAATTGGAAAGGTATTTGATGGTCTGCTTGAACGCTGGCTTAGTGAGTATTTAAAGTTGAGTGATGCTCAGTTTGGTTTTAGGAAGGCGCTATCAACTGAGACCGCTATCCTGGCGCTTAAGCAGACGGTCAGGTACTACACAGATAGGGAAACCAGTATATGCTGCTTTTCTCGACCTCTCCAAGGCTTTTGACTTGGTTTGTTACGAAAAGCTTTGGTCGAAGCTTAAACTTCTAGAGGTACCCGAGGAGCTTATTAATGTACTGAAGTTTTGGTATAGCTCGCAGACTAACAGTGTTAGATGGGCGGGTGCTCACTCTGAGACGTACGTTTTGGAGTGTGGTGTTAGACAGGGTGGACTAACGTCCCCGGCTCTGTTTAATGTTTACATGAACCACTTGATTGGTGAGCTCAGCGAGACCAACGTCGGTTGCTCGATTGATGGCACTATGATAAATAATCTCAGCTACGCAGACGACATGGTCTTGCTGAGTCCATCAATCAGCGCGCTCAGAAAGCTGTTGGCTGTTTGTGAGTCCTATGTTGTGACACATGGACTCACATATAATGTAAAGAAAAGTGAGCTTATGATTTTTAAATGTAAATCTGGCTCGTTGGATAATGTTCCTCCAGTGACTTTAAGCGGAAAGCCACTACAGAGAGTCACACAGGTTAAATACCTAGGGCATGTAGTCACGGAGGACTTATCTGACGATGCGGATATAGAGAGGGAGCGGAGGGCGTTGGCGGTTCGATGTAATATGGTAGCCCGCAGGTTTGCGCGTTGTAGTGGGGATGTTAAGGTATCGCTTTTTAAAGCATACTGCCAAACCTTCTACACGTGCAGCTTGTGGGTGAAATATACGCAGAGAGCCTACAACGTCCTCCGCGTGCAGTATAATAATGGTTTTAGGATGCTGATGGGGCTTCCGCGCTTCTGTAGCGCTTCGCAGATGTTCGCGGAAGCCCGTGTTGACGATTTTCATGCCATTATAAGGAAAAGAACAGCGTCAATAATGGGTAGGTTGCGCGGAAGCTCCAACGGCATCCTAAAAACATTATTTGACAAAGTGGACAGTCCCTTCGTAAGGCACTGGGTACGGAGGCACGTGCCAACGTGTGTTGGGCCACGTAGTTATTAGTTGTTTTCGTTTAATTTACTAACATAGTTTGTAAGTCATTGTTACTAATACTATATGGGTTGTGTGTACATGTATGTGTAGTCCGAAATAAAGAATATAATAACAATAATAATAAGGAGAGGTGGTCAGGTTATATCTCACTTCCTCTACATGGATGACCTAAAACTCTTTGCCCCCAACAATTTGCAACTGATGGAGCTACTGAAAGTAACTGAAACTTTCAGTAGCGCCATCAGGATGGAATTTGGTGTGGGCAAATGTGCTGTCATGCATGTAAAGCGAGGGAAGATTGTGGAATCCGTGGGAATCCAGCTCTCGAATTCCATAAACCTTAGAACCCTCTCCGCATCCGAAACCTATAAGTATTTGGGTATGTCGGAAGCGTTGGGCATCAATTCTACTGACATGAAGCAATCGTTAAAGGAGCGCTTCTTTGGCCGACTGAAGAAAGTATTTAATAGTCTTCTATCAGGCGGAAACAAGGTGCGCGCCTTCAACGGTTGGGTCATGCCGGTTTTGATGTACTCTTTCGGCATACTCAAATGGACTCAGACCGAACTCGACGCCCTGGATAGGAGGGTCCGTACGCTGCTGACTGCATATCGAATGCATCACCCACGCTCTTCGGTAATGAGACTGTATATCCCGCGAAAGTGTGGAGGTCGAGGCTTTTTAAACGCTAAGACCCTCCACAACCGCGAGATATGCAGTCTCAGGGAATATTTCCTAGAAGCCGACGTGGGGATGCATCGAGATGTGGTCGCGGTGGACAAGGGCCTCACCCCGCTCTCCTTGGCTACAGAGAACTGGCGCAAACCAGTAGTGCTTGACACTAACGATCGCAGGGAGGTATGGCAAAGTAAGGAGCTTCACGGACGCTTTTTCCGGGCCCTACATGAACCCGAGGTAGACTTTTTAGCGTCCGTAGCCTGGCTGCGTTTCGGTGACCTCTTTGGGGAAACCGAAGGTTTTGTCTGTGCAATTATGGACGAAGTTATCATGACGAAGAATTACCGGAGATTTATTGTGAAGGACGGCACGGTTGACGTGTGTCGGGCATGCCACCGTCCGGGAGAATCAATCCGACACATTATCTCCAGGTGTTCTCGTCTAGCTAACGAAGAGTACTTGCATAGACACAACCTTGTAGCCAGGATTATCCATCAGCAACTTGCTCTGAAATACAGCCTTGTGGAATCAGAGGTGCCGTACTACAGGTATGTGCCCGACCCAGTTCTCGAGAATGGAAATATCACATTGTACTGGGACCGATCCATCATCACTGACAGGACTATTGCTGCCAATAAACCTGATATAGTGGTGGTGGATCGAATAGAGCGGCGCACAATGATTATTGACAAAACGGTCCCTCATGACGGGAACCTCGTGAAAGCCGAGAAAGATAAACAAATCAAGTATCTTGACTTGGCTCGCGAGGTTGTCGACATGTGGGATGTGGACTCAGCAATCATTGTGCCGATAGTTGTATCAGCCAATGGCTTAATTGCCAAGAGCCTCGACCAACACCTAAGGAGGCTCGCGTTGGGCGGCTGGATTAAGGGCCTGATTCAGAGAGCGGTACTTCTGGACACGGCTCGCATTGTCAGGAGGTTCCTCTCTCTGTAGCCCTGACCGCCGGTAGCTTGGACCCTGTTCCCGATACCGGTGGGCTACAATTTTTTATATTTTTAAATGTTTTTATATTATTTTTCTATATTCTAATATTTAAAAATATAATTTATATGTAGGTATATATAGTGAAATAAAGGAAATAATAATAATAATTAAGTCCGCCTCAGTACATTTGTGTGCTTAAAGTATTAAATAAATAATAAATAGAAGACTTTAATTTACCAGTTAAAACAAAAAATTGACAAAATAATTAGCTCATACCAAAACAAGGAAAAAATCACTTGAGCATCATGTTCGCTCCAAGCGTTTAAAAAGGCAACTATATTTTTTTCTCAACACAGCCTCGGTACAGTAGTACCCAATTGATATAGCTTACCGATGTACCTGCGCAGAAGGTGAATTTTAAAAGTGCGGGAAATGCTATTGACCAATCGGCACGCTCCACGCACCGCGGTTTTTTTTCCTGTACCGCTATTGGTCGGCAGCTGCAGCTATGTTAGCGCGCGCCGCGTGGCATGTTTGTCAGCCGCCATACTTCTGATCGAGTGCACGCTAACAGCTCCAGTGTATTATGAACCTTATAATAGTGACCTAAGGTTGATTGTAAGTTTTAAGCATTCTTTCGTTAATCTTCGGGGTCATACTTTCTTTTCTGTGCGAACGAAGATTCACGACGCGCCTTATCAATTGGGTACCACTGTACAGTCGTGGACAACCTACTTACCTTGAATCATTACAGTAATGTGGCACATTATTAACCTGATTCTCACAGTGGCCCGCTCAAGGCAGTAACGAGCACAATTTTATCATAAAAATCTATGGATATCACGTACCTGTACTACCTCTCCGCATGAAGTTCTCAAGGTAACGAGTATGTCCCAAAACACTTACTTGCATGAAATGTGAATTAATGTTCCCTAATTATACGTAACATTTCAAGATAATAATAGTTAACGTGCTTTAGATTTAGCGCGTGGGTGTACTAACATACATGAAGCAAGTGCTTTTGAAACGTCGTAAAAGCTGCCGTTTCCAAAGATGAATTATTCTAAGCCGACCATCAACGCCATACTACTACTCCATAAAGTCAAAGAGTAAACCACTCCGTTCATTAAATGGGGGAAGTACCCACATACTTTTACATAAATATCAACTTGATACAAAGAAAAGGAATAATACATGAAACCACTTGATTCGGGTGATATTTTCGTCGGTGAAGGTGAGCGCTCTCCTCTCGCCCAACTTGTAGGACTCGTCAGAGTACATGTATCTCAGTGAATGTCAACCCACTGATAGCGTACTGCTGAGTAAAGTATATCGATAAAGTCCCTTCACTAGGTCATTTTCAATTGCACTTTATCGGGACGGAGAAAGGGTTTGGTGTCGTTATAGTGCCCACGGGAGCTTTCAAGTGTCCGCCGTAGGTTTGTGGTCTCTGGTGTTACCTGTCGCACCACTGCGCGTGCGCGTGCTCTACAGCAATGCTGAGAAGGTCCGCATCACGAGCCTAGAACAAGAGAAACTGTTATTGAGATTAGGTCCTTATTATTACGGTAAGACCAAAACTGATACAGAATTATCCTAGTCTTGAAACTAACCAATTATGACATTGTTCGACCACTCCTGACCAAGCTTTTATTCATAATTTGAAACATCTCAGTGTATTTGGAATTATAAGCTACTGAACGTTTCCAATAAAATGTAATCATTACTTTTGTGGAAAAAGTAACGGGAAAAGAAAAGGGCAATGACTTAAATGACGTCATTTATTAGAAGTCCCTCGCGTTACTTTAACTGTCTACTTTGTGATAAATGTCCGCCTCATTTGTCTGCTTTAAATCATTTTATTTTAATTTCTAAGTTATTGACCCTCGAGATTGCTCTTAGGAGTTAATTTATAAAACATAATTTGAGTTCGACGTTTCTTGACATAACATTTAAGTGAGACCAAAGAATGGTACAAGTACAAGATTATAAAAAGGAATTTTCGTGTCGAATTAATTTGGTCGTGGTCGAGGTCCGCGGAGCGATATTATATTGGCTAAAAACGTAACAGCACAAGTTTTATGAGACCTTTATAACTTTATAATTTCTTGGACAATATTGTGTGCTTGCGCTTAAACTGGTTCCCTTTTGAGACGTAGTGTCTTATGTTGTTTTTATAAGGTACATGAGGTTACCAAATTTGTTAAAACACGCAATTATGTATAATATACCTATACATTTACGTTACTATAATTACGTTATAGTAGGTACAGCCCAGAGAACATAGTTAAATACCTACAAGGATAAATAATCCACGTAACTACACCTTTATTTCAGTGTCCTCTTTCTAAATGGGTACTTGTAATTTGAACATAGTTCGTATTTGCGCAGCCTCTAAAATAGGTCCATGCTATACTTATTGCAGCTTTGCGTTGAATCTTGCACTGCGGTTAAAGTGAAATATTGTCAACTTATATGGCAGAGGGAGAATTTGATTCGAGTTCCTGGAATCGTGTCCGTACACCTAGTAGGGGACCCTGGGGCTTTACAGACCAATTAGTTAGTTCTCATCTTGTGCTTTCTGTCTGATACCGTATGGAGATAACACCAAATCAAATAGGTACCGACAAAAGAGAAATAAGCCTAAATCAAACTATTGCTAAGAACTCTAAGAAAACAAAACAAGAAAAACCACCTACAATCTCAAAGGATATCAGGCAAAACCTTACGTTATTTTATTTTATAAACATTCAGCAAAAGTCTCTGAGGTGTCCTTGTAGACGTATTTAGCGGCAGTTTGATGCTGAAACTTGAGCACATTTGGCTCAGCGACGTTAATCGAATAAATAAAATATAAAATAAAAAATAAAATGAAAATCTGTAAGGATAGAACGTATTTTTATTACGTCCATCCGCAGTTAAAGAAGTTTTGTTTTTATTGTAGCTATGTTCAGAAAGTAGTTAAAATAAAACTGGAGTTTGTTAATACAACTGCGGGAAATAACATGCCCGCATTTGTATTAATAAACTCCAGTTTGTCGTTAACGTACTTGTCTGCACAATTTAATAATGGTGCATCCGATGTTTTCTCGAGAGTATTGCGTAATTATGCTGCAAACAATATTAATCAGCTTTTTTTTTAAGTTTTAAGGTCTGAAAGGGGATGAGTACTGAGATGACGACTAATAGAGAAGTATGGAAGAAAGGGACATGTTGCGCCGACTTCTAATAAAGTGGGATAAGGGCAGGAGATGATGATGTTTTTGAAGTCATACCATTATGTGATATTATAGAAGATATTCTTTTGAAATAAATGACAGAATAAAACCCTCAGAAACACAAAACCCCTCTAGACAAAAAAACAAGTAGATATGGAGAACTCAAATTTGGCTCCAAATTGTAACTGAGTTGAAGATAAACGTTTACCGCAGAGAGTCATGACGGGTCGCAATAATATGAGAGCGCGATATTTTAAGGTATTATAGAGAACTTGTAATCATTACATGTAATATTTCGAAACATGTTTTAACGTGTAACATGTTAAAAAATCATAATATGGTATGATAAGGGCACGTTCTTAAACTTAATGTTCATACCACGCGGCAAGCACCACGTTACTTCGTGTTGTCTCATGTCACGCACTTCACGAACACGCGCGTACATAAACGTGTCTGCAGATAAACTACATTATATACAAAACAGACTGCAGACCACATGATATATGTATGCATTTAAACAAAGATTGAATATAAAGTATGTGGTGAACAGATGGACAGTCTATAAGAAACTATAGTATTGGAGTCATATTTGACAGAAGGATAGAGAAAAATTAAACAAGATTTGATAAGTGTAGACTCTCCATATTTTGTTGGAGATTTAGTTAGGCAATCTCGATATCTGGGACTAGACACAAGTTAACTCTCCGGTGGTAAAGTTTGCCAATCAGATAAGTCGATTTTGTGTCTACATCAGAAAACAAACAAAGGATTTCCAAATGAACAATATCTTCAGAAATATTTTTGTTGTCTTCGATGATTTTTAAATTGGTTAAATTGGTTTTCATTGAGCACAATAAATTCCTCTTTTCTGGCATAGTTTTTTTTTTTATATCTATTATCTCCTGTTGTAGTATTACTTATGTCCTCGAGTAATCTTGTGATATCGACATGATCAAAAGTTACAAGAGCAAGCTACGGAGGACAACTGTCTCATAATCCTACTATATCTTCTAAGTCCCGTTGTGATATTCCCTTCTTTTTCCTTTGAATTTTCCGCTTAGCAGTTCGGATTCAAATAGAAGGTTTTTGGCCCATCTTATTTTGGATGAACGATAGCAGTTAAGTATGTCGTATTTTTGCATCCCGCAGTCAAAGAAGGTGGATCAAAATCCACCCACGTCCTACAGCAAAGAACAGTATCTCAAAAAAATGATAAAAATGATTATAAAAAGATGGCACTTCCGATCGCCATCCTTATACGACACAACATTTCATTTTATAATACTTATAATCGTACAATTGTGTTAAAAATCATTGAATTACGAGTACATGTATGCGTGTCTAATTTACCAGTGTAAACTTTATCAAAGTGACAAATTCAACAGTGACTGAAATAATTAGTGTTGAAATAGCAACCGTGACTATTCGTAATAAACCACAAAGTGACAATTAAAAGTAACAATAACAGTGATAATATCAGAATCAATACAATCAATCAACCAAACTGTATTCAAAGTAAACATAATAAACATAAAAAGTGTTCACATTATTGTCTCAAAAAAGGTGTTAGTAGTACCTACGTCAAGTGGAAAAAAAATCCTGACACATTATTCATACCAACCGCTTTGCAAAATTCAAATATTTCGACATTTAACATACGATACTTAATTTCAATTCCACTACTTAATTACATTGTGGCTCAGACGGCTAATCAGCTACATGAGACGCTCAGTCCCACGTACCAAGTTCAAATCCGGGGCACGCAATTGATGACTTTTTGTGAGTTTTAATTTCATCATAAAATCATAAATAACTTTAAACATCAGTTATTGAAAGTCAAGAACGTGCTAACAGAGGGCGCCCCAGTAACATAAAATATGGATACAGATAATATCACACTTCGTAAACAGAACACTGGTTCTTTGACTAACTTATCTGTCTTGACAAATGACGATGAGAAAACACTATTTGATACTACAATGATGAGCATACCGGACAGCCTGCATGACAATTATAATGACGACATTGTTAACGACTTGAAGGAACAAATAAATACAATGAAGATGCAACTTATGAGTGCTCATCAGGAAATAGACGACCTTAACAGCGAAAACTTCTTATTAAAATCCGATTTACAAAAAGCCTTAAAGGCTGTCGAGACATGTAAAAAGATCTGCTTAACGCCTGGCAGAAAAAGTGGCAAAAAAACAAAAATCCAAGCATTACAAGATTCGATCAATTGCTTCAATTAATGACCCCAAAACTTCGATCGATTATTACAAGGAAATAAAAGTCGATACTCTCGACAAAGAAACTCAAGCTTCCGAGATGACCTATGACACATTAACGCAAAACAAAAACCTGACACCATATTCAAACCTGGGTAATGTTGCTCCAAAAAAACCAGTAGGCGTATCTCGACTAAAACATAAAAATAGACTCGCTATAATGAGTAGTAGGTGCACTAAAGGAACATTGCCGTTAATCGAAGAAATCTTCTCGAATCAATTTAACTACTGTCATTATTTGCTACATATAGCCACCACAGAAGACTTGTTACGCACCGTCGAAAACAACTTAAAAGACTTCTCAATGCAAGACTACTGCCTGATCTTCATTCGAGAAAGTGATCTAAAAAATAGGGAGTATCTTGACATCCAAAAACATTAAACACACAAATATTGTTATATGCGCTCCGACTTATATAAGAGGTGCACTAATTCATAATTATAAAGTCGAGATATTTAACAACCTCCTCAGTTTGGACATATAAAACCACGAATATGCATACTTTTTTGACAGTAATCGCACTCTGACTTTTGACATGTTTTCCTACAATACCGGAAAAATGAACAAATACTGATGGAGAGACATCTTTGACCAGATCAGATCTAACATATTATTTGACTACGATCAAGATTATACTACAGTTAGCGACGATATCCACCCCTTTGAAGAAGATCATAGTGAGGCATCCCGACATCCCCCACATAAATGCAATAGTGATCAAGGTAGTGAACTGTTTTTTTTCCAATAAATATCTCAAAATCCTGCATCAAAATATTGCAGGCTTCTTATCAAAATCTAACCTTCTCACTGTATGTCTAGATAAACTTACTGAAAAAAACATAAATGTGGATGTCTTGTGCATTACAGAGCACTTTATTATGGAAGGATATCAAAATCAGTTATATGTTCCAAATTATTGTTTAGCTGCCTGTTTCTGTAGAGAGGGGAAAAAAGGGGAGGGGCTTGTATCTAGTCAAAAATGGTATACAATGGAATGAATTACCTAACATTTCGAATTTGTCTTGTTCGGGAATATTTGAATGCTGTGCTATTGAGCTTACGCATTATAGGATAATTGTAATCTGTATCTATAGAGTACCAAATGTTAATAATCTAAACTACTGCTTAGACAAACTTGAAATTGTATTGCGACAAATATCACGAGCACGTTATAAAAACATTGTTATTGCTGGAGATTTTAACATAGATATGCTTAAACAAAATAATCACACAAATGCATTTGAGTATTTGTTAATGAGGTATAATTTGAAATTAGCATTAAGACAGCCTACTCGCATGGCAAGCATGACATGTATAGACAATTTTGCGCATAATTTTAGTAAATCCTGCAAAACTGTTGTGCTGGAATTTGCATTGTCCGATCATACGGCACAGCTTCTTCACTGTCCTGTTCAAACAAAATGTGTCATAAACTGTTGGTATGCGACTAAAAGGGATTATAGTGTGGAAAACATAACAAAGTTCAAAGGCTACATCAAAAATATTTCCTTTTCTGAGATTTACGACACGGATGACCCGAACATAGCTTATAGTAATTTTATCGACTCTTTCAAGCTTTTGTACGATTTGTGTTTTCCAACGAAATTAATCAAAATTGATGTTATTAAAAAACCTAAGTGGCTTTCAAAAGGAGTTAAATTGTGTAGCCAAAGAAAATGAAAGCTTCTGTGGCAAAATAGTGATAGTAAAACTAAATTCTCTAAATATTCGAAATTGCACAAAAAAATTATACACTTGACACAAAAGGCGCAAAACAATCAACAAATTAAATTATCTAAAAATAAATCTAAAACTACGTGGCAAATTATTAATCGCGCAAAGCATAATTTACCCAAACAAAATATTTATAAAATTAAGGCTAGAAACCGTATTCTATCTAATCCCATGAGCATTGCTGAAGCGTTTAATGACTACTTTGTCGATAAAATACAGCCGAAACAGAATGATACAGGGGTACTCAAACGCTGTAAAATAAACACGAGCACTAAATCAATGTTCATGTCGCCTAGTGTACCTTTAGAAATATATAAAATAATAATGGCATTGAATAATACAAGTAGCGTAGGATACGATGGTATTAGTACAATAATACTGAAACACGTATCAATGGATGTGGTCACCTAAGTCATATAATTAACCTTAGTATCAGCGCAGGCATGTTCCCAGATGCCTTAAAAACTTCAATAATAAAGCTAATGTTTAAGAAAAAGAATAGAGAATTAATGGAATATTACCGGCCAATCGCACTCATACCTGTGATTTCCAAAATATTTGAGAAATACATTTATAACGAACTGTACAACTTCATTGAGAAAAATAACGTACTATGTGACGAACAGAAAGGGTTTATTTAGACAACATAGGACTATAAATATGGCTATATATGACTTTATACATAATGTGATACAGAATGTCGACAAACGAATACCTGTATGTGGCATATTTTGTGACATGACCCAGGCCTTTGACTACGTCGATTATGCTATTCTCTTAAGAAAACTCGAAGCTTACGGTATTAGAGGCAATCTACTTAGTCTTCTTGAGTCTTACCTGAAAGACCGAAAACAAATAGCTGAAATTTTTCAAATTAATCCAGTTAGCAAGCGCGAAGAGATATATCGATCCTCAGAGCGTGAAGTTATATTTGGCGTACCGCAGGGGAGCGTATTGGGTCCTTTTATATTCATACTGTACATTAACGATTTACCTGAATGCATTGAACAACCAATAACGCTGTTTGCGGACAATAGTACTCTGACAATACCTTGTAAAAGTGTGGAGACATATGAAAGGGACATTAATAATTGTTTGGAAAATGTTGTAAATTGGTTAGAGGCAAATATTTTAAAAATAAACTTGACAAAAACGAAAGTTGTACATTTTAGTCAGCGGATTCCCAGCATTAGTCCTAATATACACTACAAAAAAGAAGATGTAGAAGAAGTAAATAATACAAAATTTCTAGGACTCTTAATAGATAAAAACCTAAATTGGAAAGCACATACTGATACTTTATGTAAGAGGATTAGTAAGTCCGCATACGCTCTGCATTCACTTTCCCCAATAATATACATGGATGCACTTCTTACTGCTTATTATGGCATAGTAGAATCCCACTTACGTTATGGTATAATATTCTGGGGAAACTCAACCGAAAGAGAAACAGTTTTTAAAGCCCAGAAAAGATGTTTACGGGCGATCTTTAAGCTTAAATCCACTGATAGTTGCATGCCATACTATAAACAGCACAAAATATTAACACTACCTAGTCTGTATATAATGGAGGTAGCTGTGTTTGTGGAGTCGAACCCAAATCGTTTTAAGTTCTGGACGACGTAGTCCCACGTAATAGACGCGACAATAAACAAGTGTGTTCCCATCCCGCCAAAACGGCACTAATGCGCAAGAGTGTCTACTGCATGGCTCCGGTCATTTATAATAAGTTACCTAAGCAATGGAAAGAATTGCCGCTATCATTATTTAAAACAGGCTCCGAAGCTTTTTAACGCATAAAGCATACTATAATGTCAGTGAATTCCTTACTGAGACATAATTTTTTATAGATATTGTGTAGTATTTTTGTATTTTTATGTATTGTGTAGTATTTTTATTAAAAATTTTGTTCAATGTACCTATTTTATAATTGCCTTTATTGTTTTAGCGTCAAACTAAAATTTTGCATGCCTATTGGTAAAATATGGCTGAACTATTTATTAACCAATTTATCACCATGTACTGTACCCATATTTGCAGAATAAAAGACTTACTTACTTACTTACAGTCTAACATAAAAAAAAAATGCTATGAAAATTCGTTCGGGGGCGGTGAGCCTTCAACTCTCTGCGTGTCAAACTACACTGCTTGGCACATAGCACTGATATTAAAAATCCAGTAGTCACTTCTTCAGGTAACGCAGTTTTATTTTTGTGCGGTATTTTAGATTCCATAGGTATATATGCTTTCCGAATTAATTTGTACTTTGAAAATCTAGATAACAATGCTTGCTTAGTGGCGTGGTCCATGTAAATTGGCAGCACGATCTGTTGAAGCTTTATTATGTGCCATCAAAAATGCGACATCCTCAAGATATTTGAATCCATATTGGTCACGTTACGTCACAATTTTATTGACTGGTTATTGTGAAAATATTACTCTCCCTTTGGCCTCTACTACAGGGCTCCACTACAGCCTGGCGGGGATCCGCGAGGAGAGAGGGGAGAGGGGGTCGCTTACCGGGCGAGTTGTCATGTGTAAACCAAGGTCACGCGCATTGCGTTGAATATTCGCGTTGGCAATTTGGTTTTTATAAAAGTAAACAATTATAATGCTTTAATTAATGAAGCTAAATCTACTGATATATCTTATTTATAAGTATTTATATTTAAATTAAAAAACTGGAACGTTACAACGTTACACCATGTCATACTACCATCGCTGCTAGAATGATTGTCACCAGCCAGTGTCACTCAAAGCCGACCTCTTCGGTAGTTCCTAGTAAATTCGCAACAAAACTAGACGGTCCCACTTGCTGCGCCATCATATAATGAAAAGCTAAAGTCCCAACAGCTAAATAAATGTAAAATACAAATTGCCGCTTTGAAACTAATAGATTTCCCTAACGAGTTTTTTTCAAGCGCATATATTAGTACAAATATTGAAATTTCGTTATGAAATTGTCAATTTTACATGTCAAATGGAAGAGACGTATAACCCGTCGAAAGAATCAAGAATGATCAGTATGAATTTCATGAATTCTTTATTAACAATATACCGTTGAGATCTCTTTGGTTGCGTGAGCTCAGTCGCCACATTAACAATAGTTCCGTCGTATTTAAATCTTTAAAAATATTTATAGCAGCAATTGCGTGTCTTTAATGGATAATTTAGTGAAAGTGGACTGTAATAAATAAGTGACATTGTTATCTAGTGACTACATACACGGTTTAATAAGTTAAAATTAGTTAAAACTTATAAAACTGATGGTAAACACGAACGGTACTTCTTTCTTAAAATGGTGAAAAACAAGCAATATGTATTCTATTGAACAGTTGAACATATTTTAACTACATTCAAAACTAGAATCAGTGACACAGTGTGACAAAATTTGACTAAACAGTGAAATTATTAAGTGAAACAATTGTCGAGTCGTTGCTAGAACATATTTTATTTGAAAAGTGACCTTTATACCCATACTAGCGCCTCCAGTGACGAAAAGAGTAATTAAATAATTATTTACTGACATTAATTCTGGGGTTGCAGGTGTGAAAAATAAACAAAAACTAATAAAAATTTCAAACAACTCCATCTAGTGGTGGAAGGATCAATTAAATGACAACAATAGTGGGGTTGCAAATGTAATAAAACCCAAAAATCGTATGAAACTGCAAACAACGCCATCTAGTGGCGAGTGGTGTTTCAAGAAGTGACGTTGGTGAACAAATTGATTGACTGCTTTATCGGCATTGCTTTGTCGTTTCGTGCAAACAACGCCATCTGGTGGCGAGTAGCGTTTCAAGTGACGTCAATGAACAAATCGATTGACTGCATTATCGACATTGCTTCGTATTTTGTTTCAACAACATCTAGCGGAAAATAGACAAGTTAAGCTAGTAATACAGACAACCTAACTAATTTATATCTTTGGGTTTTCCTTTTTTTTTCTTTTTTTTTTTTTTTCCTTTCTATTTTGCGTCTCAACAGCACTACAAGATGAATTTTCTAAATAATATCACGTATAGACGTAACCGTTCAAAGTCTGAAACGACTACTAATGATACGGATGAGGACACCATACTAACAAACTCTCCAGTAGATGGCACCACAACTAGCTTACCAGACATTTCTGACGACGAAGATGATCAATGTACCAAGTTGAAACATCAATTAGAGCAATTAACTCTAGAACTCAATAGTGCCCACAACGAAATAGAATCCCTAACGCTAGAAAACACAAAGCTCAACCTCCTTAACCAGGAGTTACAGAAGCAGAATGCTTTGTACAAAAAAGTGGCATGCTCACCTGCTAAGTTAAAGCCACAAACACCAAAAACGAAGACAACTTCTGCAAAAGTCAACCAGTGTGTGGGAAAAAACACAGATAAAACTAGTAAAAATAAAAAAATAACCACTACATCTTCAAAATCCACATCGCCAATCGGGGTTCGAAATGTAGATCAGCAGTTAGATAAGTCAATCACAGAGGGCGTTATCAACAGTACAGGAAATAAAGCAAGAAAAACAGAAGTACAATGTACACAATTAAACTATCACAATAAACCTAACGAAACTAGAATGAGTAAATTATGTATTTTAGGTAGTAATAAAAATAATAAAATGTTACAAATTGCAAAAGATAAATTCCCTAACTATAGAATTTGTCACTACCTGACACCCAACTGTGGTGTTAAATACCTTATCTCCAACTTGGATCTCAAATTAAAGGACTACAATAAGAATGACTACTGCTTGATATTTGTATGGGAGGAAGACTTTCGTCGGACAAAGAACTATGTTGAACTCGTAATGAGTATTCGTGAAACGCTGTCAAAAGTACAGCACACAAATATAATATTATGTGCTCCTACTTTCAAACTAAATGACTATTCTACAATGTTTAATTCTAGAATTGAAACCTTTAACAGTTTAATTTATTTAGATGCTTATTCATATAATTATGCCATCTTATTTGATTCAAATTATTATCTTAATTATGATTATAATATGTTTGCTGAAAGTAGTAGTTCTGTAAATAATCGTGGCATGGCCAATATATTGCATAATATTAGTTTAATGATCAATGAATTTACATTGCATAGTGACTTACATATGTGTAATTCTTCTGAAAAAATGACAGATATGCCTCACTCTGTACAAAGCAATAATACTGATGAAAATGAATTGTTTTTTCTCGAATAGATATATCAACATATTGCATCAAAATATAGCAGGATTGATAAATAAAGCAGATGATCTGCTGGTATGTCTAGAGGAGATGTCTAGTAAAAAGACAAATGTTGATGTCTTGTGTATTACAGAGCACTTTATCATGGAGGGTTATCAAAATGTACTATTTTTGCCTAACTATAATTTGGCTGCACATTATTGCAGATTAGAACAAAAAGGGGTGGTGCATGTATCCTTGTTAAAAATGGGCTACAATGGAAAGAATTGCCAAAAGTAGCAAAGTTATCAACTCCAGGCATATTTGAGTGCTGTGGTGTGGAATTGACTAGCGACAAGATAATAATTGTGTGTATATATAGAATTCCTAACTCAAATAATTTAAATTATTGTTTCGAAAAACTTGAAATACTCATGAGTGAAATTTTGCGTTCATGCTGTAAAAAAATTGTTATCTGCGGGGACTTCAACATTGACGTTCTCAAGAAAAATAGTGCAACTAATGACTTTGAATGTTTTTTAATGAGTTATAATCTGAAACTTGCTTTGAAACAACCTACTCGCATGGCCAGTTTATCGTGCATAGACAACTTTGCGCATAACTTTAATGCATGTAAGACTGATGTGTTTGAATGGGCATTATCGGATCATACAGCACAGCTGCTGCAATGCCCCGTACAAAAAAAAATGTTGTATTAGGTATTGGTACGCAACTAGAAGGGACTATAATACGGAAAATATTGTAAAATTTAAACACCATCTCATGAATCTTACTTTTTCAGAACTTTATGTCACGGATGATCCAAATGTAGCTTATAATTATTTCATTGAGATTTTCAAACTATTATACGATCTGTGTTTTCCATTAAAAATAGTTAAAATCAATACAATAAGAAGATCCAAATGGTTGTCAAAGGGGATCAAGTTATGCAGTAAAAAGAAAAGAAAACTCCTATGGCAGTTTAGACTTAATCGTAGCAATATTAATAAAACCGTATTATATAATTATTCTAAATTGTACAAAAAAATTATTCGTTTAACACAAAAGGCACAAAACAATTACAATATAAAAACATCTAAAAATAAATCTAAAACTGCATGGCAAATTGTCAATCGTGCAAAGTACAACGTACCTAAATCTAACATAAATAAAATTAAAATGAGTGGCATCGTCCTAACACATCAAAAGACTATGGCTGAGGCATTTAATAATTTTTTTATCGATAAAATACAGCCAAAACTAGCTGTCGACTGCAGACCTAGGACGTGTACACTAGTCTACTATGATAAAACTATGTTTATGGCCCCTAGTATTCCAGACGATATTAAAAAGATAATAATGTCCTTGCATAATACAAACAGTGTGGGATATGACGGTATTGCGACTTCTATACTAAAACACGTTGCGGATGAAATCAGTGGTCACTTGAGTCATGTCATCAATCTCAGCATTAGTGCAGGCGTCTATCCTGATGCTCTGAAAGTTTCTATTGTCAAGCCACTATTCAAGAAAGCAGATAGGGAGTTAATGGAGAACTATCGGCCTATATCAATAATTCCCATAACTTCTAAAATATTTGAAAAATACATTTGCAAGGAAATAAATTCATTTATAGAAAAACATAATATTATATGCGAGGAACAGAAAGGATTTAGAAAGGGTAAAACTGTTAATATGGCCATTTACGACTTTTTATATAATGTTACATGTAACGTCGACAAGAGGAACCCAGTCTGTGGCGTATTTTGTGACATGACTCAGGCGTTTGACTATGTGCACTTTGATACATTATTAAATAAACTTGATGCATATGGAATTAGAGGAAATGTCAACAATCTAATTAAATCATACTTACATAACAGAACTCAAAAAACACATATTAACCAAATTGACATGAAAAGTAAGCATGACATTGTATTTGAGTCTTCAGAACGTACAGTTTCGTTTGGTGTGCCACAGGGGAGTGTTTTGGGGCCTCCTTTATTTATAATATATATTAATGATCTTCCAAAAGGCATCCCTCAACCTCTGACACTATTTACTTATGAAAGTGACATAAATGATTCAATAAATTTAATGATAAAGTGGCTAGATGATAATAACTTAAAAATTAACCTAACTAAAGCTAAAGTTATACATTTTAGTCAACGTATTGACAGTAACAGTAATTTAAATATACAATACGATGAGCAGCCTATAGAAGAGGTAGAAACAACAAAGTTTTTAGGACTCCATATTAATAAAAAACTGAATTGGAAAACCCATATCGAAATCTTATGCAAGAAAATCAGCAAATCTGCTTATGCACTGCACACATTATCTTCCATAATAGGTGTGGAGGCATTACTTACAGCCTACTATGGCATAACGGAATCCCATCTACGCTATGGTGTCGTCTTTTGGGGCAATTCAACAGAAAGAGAAACAGTGTTCAAGGCTCAAAAGAGATGCGTCCGTTCAATGTTTAAAATTAAACCTACCGATAGTTGCGTGCCGTACTTTAAAAAATATAAAATACTTACGTTGCCATGTCTTTACATTTTAGAGGTAGCTGTATTTGTAAAAACGAATCCACACCGATTTAAACAATTAAATGAAGTTGTACCACGTAACAGGCGTGACAACAGTAGGATATGCTCTCATGCTGCGAGAACATCACTCATGCGCAAAAGTATTTTCTGTATGGCTCCGATGATATTTAATAAATTGCCTAAAAGTTGGAGAGAACTGCCCTTATCACCTTTCAAAAATAAGCTGAGAATTTTTTTAATTAATAAAGCATATTACACTATTTTACATTTTTTGGAGGAAAAGGACTTTACTATTCCGACCTCTAATGTAGATGGTTAAAAATACAATTTTATAATGTGAACACAGTTAATTATAGTGGACATAGTTAATTTAATTTATTTTGGACTTTAAAATCGAGACATCTATTTTTATTGTTTATTTCTTACGTATTTTCTAATGAATTTAAAATGACGTGACATGAAATGATTATAATGATACTATTTGATAATTAAGTATATATACTGGACATAATTTAATTTATTTTTGACCATAATATACTTTAAATCTTGACATAAATTATTAATGAAATGATTATGAATGTTAATCCAATTAAATGAAATTGTTAACTAATTACTTACAACTTATACAATTTGTACGCCGCTATTGGCAAAACATGGACGCTCACAACAAAATATTAACTCAATACCTTGCATGTCTGCCTTGTCAGTTTATGTATACGCATGTTTGACAAATAAATTATCTTTCTTTCTTTCTTTCTTTCTCTGCAAAATAGTATGTTGTAGATTATTAAGGAAAGGTACAGTAAGATTCACGAAAGATGATCACGGCGCAGAAGGCACATTTAGGTCCCTTTGGAGGTGCGACGTGAGGCGCGGGCGGAATGCGTCAAGACCGGAGCGACGCCATTGGTGCGCAACCAACCTTAAAATATTATTTTGTCGTAAGTCTTTTCTTCATGAGTGTAGCGAGCGCAGACGGCCGCCATTTGTGGTCATCTTTCGTGAATCGTACTGTATATCACTTGAAAATTACCTGGTCAGAAAAAGTATAGAGAAGGTAAATATTTTATAAAACAAATCAAGCCGATTGTTGCGGGATTAAATCCGTTTTTGTTCTGCAGTTTGATTACAAGAGCTTTGTTTTCTTTATCGTCTCTCACTACACACGACTGCTAAAAGGTCAGTCTCGAGGGACTGACGTACATTTGTTAACTCAATGGTCGAGTTCACGACGGTAAACTTTTGTTTACAAACACAAAACGTATTGATGCTGATTCGTGGTGAGGATCTCATATGTGAAGGATGGAAAGAAGAGATGTATTCATAGAGTACAGTCACTAGCACTAACATGTATATACTTAGCAACTTTCAAAAGTGATTTCCTCCAACTATTGTAATTTTATTTTACTACGAACACAGTATTTTGGAACACAAATTAAGAAATTGATCTTTTCTCAAAGTTGCAATCGTTATTCCACGAGAAAATCGGTTTTGAATTTTACTAAGTGTTTACATATTAGTGCTCATGACTGTAAATCTGGTTGGAGTGACTGTCAATATTGTTTGGTCTAATACGAAAAATTACCTGGGTATTCATATTTTGAAAGCCGTATTCATAGCATCCGCATTCAAATTCGTATTCATAGTGATTACAGAGTATTGCTTATTCTATAACAATATCGATTGCGTTGTTCACAGACAAACAAAATTGATTGCGGTACCCATTTTTCTTTATCCAATAAAAATATACGATTCCCCTCGGATTCCTTCTTCAACATAAATCGAGATGATGAAGTTATATTAGAACTCGATTGTTTAATTTATGATAGGCAAAAGCTTTGTTTACAGTAATTAAGTAGCTTAGTACTCGTAGGTATTAATTTTCATCGTTTTCTTTTGTTCGTAGATTAAATCATTATAACTTCTGTTTTTTTCTTCGTAGAACTATCGATACGAAAAGATTTATAGAACCACCTACCTAGCATCATCCTATAAACCAGTAGAACCTAGGTACCTATAATTTTTTTATCGTAACGTTTTCCAAAGTTTAGGTGCCTTCACGTCCATTAATATCTTTTAAAGTATACTTCAGAATATCTTCCAGAACAATCAATTCTGAACGGCTTACTGTCAGAAGTTTAGCAGACAATACATTTGTGTTGTTTGTCTCGTGATTCCCAGTAGCATGTAGTAACATTTCCCATACTTAATTTGCAGATGATACGAGTAAGGCATGACGAATGTGGGCGCGTTCTCTGAGGCTGCGACCAGCCCAGCGGTT
Organism: Tiliacea aurago; assembly: GCA_948098905.1. Taxonomy (NCBI): domain Eukaryota; kingdom Metazoa; phylum Arthropoda; class Insecta; order Lepidoptera; family Noctuidae; genus Tiliacea; species Tiliacea aurago. The sequence continues at coordinate 18,506,239 of OX402594.1, forward strand.
GAACGCGTCCCAAAGGGTCATGGCAATCAGGCTGGTACGGGGTTACCGCACGGTCTCCCGTGAGGCGGCGAGCCTCCTTGCCGGACTGCCGCCGTGGGATCTGGAGGCAAAAGTCCTCGCGCACATCTGGGAGTGGCGCGAGGAGGCGAAAGGCCGGGGTGAAACTCCGCTGCCGCGAGAAATCGCGGCACAGCGGACGGAGCTCCGGCGGGATCTCATGGCGGCATGGAGAGTGCGATTGTCGCAACCCAGCGCAGGGCACGCCACAATTGTGGCGATAAGTCCCCTCTTTGAGGAGTGGCTAGAGAGGCGCCACGGCGTCCTCACCTTCCGCCTGACGCAGGTCCTCACCGGACACGGTTGTTTCGGGAGGTTCCTGTTCAGGATAAAGCGGGAGGAAACGCCCGGGTGTCACCACTGTGTGGATCGCCCGGAGGACACGGTGGAGCATACGGTGGAGGTCTGCCCGGCTTGGGCGGAGCACCGCCGTGTCCTCACGGAGGCGATCGGCGGCGGCGATCTCTCGCGTCCGGCCCTGGTTCAGGCCATGGTTCGGAGCGAGAGTGCATGGGAGGCCGTCACCTCCTTCTGCGAAGCAGTAATGCTCGCGAAGGAGGAGGCGGAACGCGTGAGGGTGAGGCAGGGTTCGCGCCCTCACGCCCTTAGCCGCCGCAGGAGACGCCCCGGGCGTCGGGAGTCACAAGCTGATTTCCGGCCACCGTAGGCGCGGGCCTGCGGACGGTGAGCGATGGGTAGCTCGCCGTCCGATAAGGACCAGGCCCGGATCGACGGCGCGTTGTGTTTCACGCGCGCCTCAAAGAGATGTCAGCACCAACTGACGGGGTCCGTTAGGGCCAATGCCTGCCGGGGTTGCGAGTTTGTCCGAAAGGGATATCGTGGCCCCGGCACACAGGCAACGGAGGGAACACGGGTGGGTTTTAGTCAGTAAAAGTCTGACACGCCCTCCCGCTCAGCCCAGAGCGGGAGAAGTTATTTGATAATTTCCCACCCAAAAAAAAAAAAAAAAGGCATGACGAAATTGTTCGACAATAGTTTCAATTTGGCGTCGTGTTAAGCTTCAAGCCTTCCTAAAAGTAAAATAATGCAGTTTTAAATTTGAAAAATCCATAGTGTGGATACAATTTGTACAATATTTACCTATTCACTGTTCTGTTGTTCATATAAATTACACTTAACTCAATCACCTTTTATCTGTTTTCACATCATACAGTATCCCTAGAGATATGAAGTGATTCATTCTACTTCCATCTAAGAGAATCTCTTAGAAGGTTTACATTTCCAGTATAATAATAATAGCCTTATTTTCAGGCAACTAAGGCCCATAGACAAAAACACAAAATAATCTTACAAAATAATAAACTAATACATAATAAAAACATCAGTAGAAAATCTAGTTACTACGTTTGGGTCGGCGACGTATTGCGCTGAGTCGTGGTGTCATGTAGCCTTCCGCGAAAACGCCGATACAGACACCCGTCGGCTAAAATTCTTCCTTCATGAAAGTGTCCATGTGATGAGTCGGAACCCGCACCACAAAAGATTTGAAGTTAATCTTATGGCGCGACTCCAACTTCTCGACTCTCAAGGTGAACTTGGTCTTCATCCTGATGTACTCCACGACCTCCTCTACCTTTGTAGTGTGATGTAAACGTGACACGTACAGCTGCGTCGATGGAATAGCGGCACGCAGCAACATGTCGGGACCAGTTAATGCGGTACCGCACTGATTACGACAAACAGGCTTCTTCATCTTCTTCTCCACGCGAGTGAAGCCTTCTTTATCGGCCTGCCCTTGGCTTGTTACCGCCCCGGTTTGAACTTCGAACTGCTTCGGAGGGCCCTTGGGAACCCCTCGTATTATTAGGCTGCGGGAGCTTTAATAACGGCAGCCGAGTAAGCACGTCCCGGTGTTGACGTGCTAATATTGGTCGGCGTACCAACGATGGGAGACGCGGGGAGGGCGGGGCGCAGTTGTGCATCGCTTGCAGTGACGGCGACCGGTGACGAGTCGAATTTTGTTGACTCGAAACTCAGCTGCGACATTCGGATCGCGTTCCCATGATATAACTCGTCCACAGTGGTCGCCTTTGTGCACCTGGACATGTGGGAATGCCCTCAACATACAAGTATACCGCCTTAGCATTCCTGCTATTTTCCTGTTCCGGGTAGAACATTTTTGTTCTCTTCATTTTTAAGGCTCTAAAGGAAAATAACCGTTTATTTAACATTCTTGAGTTGCGTTACCCACATGAACAAAATATAGCTCGAGTAAGTAAGTGTGGCGGACGACGTCGCTCGGCCGGATATACCACAATAAGCTTCCGTCTGTAACCCTTACTGCGTGCAGTCTTTTATACGTCACACAAAAGGAAGAAAATGCCTTGTTTGGAAGATGTATAGTCTGCTTCTAAAATACGAGTAGCTACGGATTTTATGGCATTTTATATGGCTATGGGTGAAAACATTCATTCTGAACAAATTATAGTAGCGTTATGTGAGGAAAACCTAATCTCAAGAGCACGTAACTATCCGAAATGTCTTCAGATTATATACCTATACAAAAGGAGACAGGGTAACCTGCTGAATATTCAGTTCGTATCCAGAAGCGTCGTAAATATTTTTTATCGTTTTTCATGGCTTTATTTTACAACTTTCTCGGCGTGATTAATATGTAAACCCACGCCAAATTACAGCTTTCTAGGAGTAAGCGTCTCTGAGCTAAGCCGGGGACAGACAGACAGACGGACATGGCGAAGGTTCCTTGTTTACTACGGAACCCTAAAAAACGGTGCAGCTGGGGGGAGACACGTGACTAACAAAAATGACCACTTTAATAAATAAACCAATACATAATAATTATATAATAAAATCGTAGCAAAGTCAAAATTGTACTTTGAATATTTAAAAAAAAAGTAATTGCTACGAAGTCTGGGATCGATTCTAATGCCGAAAATATATTTTTTAGATTTTTTTTCTGTTTGTCTGAATGTATGTTAGAGCATCACGCAAATTCTACCAAGTAGATTCTGTTCAAATTTTGCATAGATATTCCCCTATAGGTCTGGGCAATTGGTAGGCTATATTATATTTTTACGTTATTTGCTGTGGGGGATGAGCATATTGCATTATGTTTGTATTCCTCTATGAATGCATGTTCCAGCATCACGCAAATTCTACCGGATTCATTCTGTTCAAATTTTGCATTGATATTCCCTATTCCATATGTAATTATATTATCACGCTATTTGATATGGGGGATGAGCAATATTGCATTATGTTTGTCGTCTATAGTTTACAGCAAACAATGTAGCTTCACAAAATCGGTCGGAGAAGACTGTCCTTAACGTTTTGAGACATTTTGATTAGCATACACAGATTTTGAAAAAATCTGTAACATGCAGTCATAAACATTGACAATTTCAACACTACAACTTTTTGTTGCCAATAGATCCTGTTTCTTATGAGGGTCAACAAACTCTATCCCCCTTATTACAAAACAAGGTTTATATTCAGACCCAGGTTTAAAACATGGAGCCATTATTGAATTTCAAACTTCATTCCGACTATGGTAAAGTTCCTAAACACAAAACTGACAACTTAGTACCGAACTAAGTTTTCAGTTTTGTATAAAGAACGGTATTTCAATCACTGTTACGTTCTTATTACAAAAACTAGCTCCATGGTTTAAGCCATGTCAAAATATAAATCTTGTTTAAGGCAGTATTAGACCAACTGAGGTTTGACTACTGGAAGAGTCAGATTTTTTTTAGATGTATGGACATTTCGTGGGAAATGAGACTACAACTTACTTTTTTACGGTTCCGTACCTCAAAAGAAAAAAAACGGAACCCTTATAGGATCACTTCGTCGTCCGTCCGCCAATCCGTCCGTCTGTCTGTCTGTCAGTCAACCAAGACCCTTTTTCTCAGGAAAGGGTGGAGGTATCAAGTTGAAATTTATACCACATACGTAAGTCTACGGTTGCTTGGAGTTCTAAAAAACTCAAGCTTCTATTTATGAGACAGATTTTTTGATACTCGCAAATAAATCAAAACCTTACTACTATTTCCCGTTGACCTAGAATCATAAAATTTGTCAAGAAGCAAAGTCTCACAGCGCAAGTAAAGGAAAAAGTCATAAAATCGTTAGTTTGTAGTTTTATAACACAAACATCAGTTCAGCCGAAGGACATCCACTGTTGGACATAGGCCTCCCCCAAGCACCGCCACTTCAACCGGTTGTATGCTTTCCGAATCCAGCGGAATCCTGTGGCCTTCACAAGGTCATCGGTCCACCTTGTGGGAGCCCTTCCAACGCTACGTCTCTCGGTACACGGTCGCTACTCTAGAAACTTTCGGCCCCACTGTTCTGCATAATCTACTGTTATATTATTTTTAACGAAAAACCTCGCAAGTAATGGAACATTGCTACTGAAGACTGCGGAGTCGACCGCGTGCTTGCTCCCACGTCACCAGTCCTGAGTCTCTGTATAGTTTGACTGCTGAGACTATAAGTTTAGGGCCTATGATATAGGGGCATTACATTACATTATGTGTAATAGAGATATTATATAGGCCCCAAACATAACCCTTCCCATGGGGGTTCGCAGAGTCTATTGCCATTAACCGGGCACAAATTCAGACTTCGGACTGTAACTAACAAATTCTAGATGTAAAACCCAAAAACACGTTGCCTGACCCGGGAATCGAACCCAGTACCTCATGCTCAACACCTTGCGACCAATAGACCAACGAGGCAGTTTTTCATAAAAATGTGGTTTTACCAACTCAGCCTATAGCAGTCCACTGCTGGACATAGGCCTCTCCCAGACTGCGCCACAACGCCTTCCGAATCCAGTCTGTCCCAGCCACCTTTTTAAGGTCATCGGTCCATCTAGCTGGAGGGCGTCTCACACTACGCTTGCCGATACGCGAGGACTCGTCTGCGCCACCAGCCATGGGTCCTTCGACAAACATAGCCAGCCCACTGCCACTTCAGCTTGCTTACTCTGCAGGCTATGTCGGTAACTCCGGTGAAAAATGTGGTTGTTAATTGTGGTGTCTTACGACTTCCACGCGAACGAAGTCGCGGGCAGAAGCTAATAATAAATAAATCCATTTATTTTCAGGCAACTCACGCCATAGGCGATCTCTCGCGTCCGGCCTTGATCAGGCCATGGTTCGGAGCGAGAGTGCATGGTAGGCCGTCACCTCCTTCTGCGAAGCAGTAATGCTCGCGAAGGAGGAGGCGGAACGCGTGAAGTAGAGGCAAGGTTCGCGCCCTCGCACCTCTAATCGTCGCGGGAGACGCCCCGGGCGTCGGGAATCGCAAGCTGATTCCCGGCCACCGTAGGCGCGGTTACGGACGGTGAACGATGGGTAGCTCGTCGTCCGATAAGGACCAGGCCCGGGTCGACGGCGTGTTGTATTCCACGCGCGCCTCATAGAGATGTCAGCACCAACTGACGGGGTCCAATAGGGCCAATGCCTGCCAGGGTTGCATGTTTGTCCGAAAGGAATATAGTGGCCCTGGCACAAAGGCATCTGAATGAACACGGGTGGGTTTTAGTCCGTAAAAGTCTGACACGCCCTCCCGCTCCGCCCAGAGCGGGAAAAAGTATTTGATAAAAAAAGGTTATAAACTATGTGTGCCAAATCGCATCCAAATCCGTTCAGCCGTTTTTCCGCCAATCCGAAATATTCATCCAGAATTCCAGACAAACGGAAGAAAATTATAAAAACATTTTTTTTGGCATCAGACCCGTTCCCATACCTCGTAACAATCACTTTTTTTCAAAAATATTCAATGTAAGTATATTTGACTTCATTACTATTTTATTATAATATATGTATAGATACGTATAGTGTCTAATGCTAGTGCATAGATACATAGTAAAGGGAATCTTAATCATTCTTTTCTTTCTTTCTTTCTATGTATAAGATTAAAAAACAAAAATAAAATACAAAGTGTATTATTTGTTTAGATAAGTATTCGTGCAAAGTTTCAAGTTTATTAACTCAAGGATTTTTTTTTCATACAAACAATGTGGCGTTTTCACCTCCTTAAAGGTCGAATTTACAAAAACCCCTGCTTAGTGCTCGCCTACATCATAAAAAAAACCTTAGTGCATAATTTCAAAGTAGGGATCTATTAGCTCAACCAGGTTTCAGACTGGCAAAAGTAGACTCATCTTTCATGGGGTACTGTATAAAATGTTATAATAAAATCCCTCCCCTCATACTTCAACTGAATGAGACGAAATTCAAATCTTGTATAAAACGAACACTATGCAAGCAGGCATATTATAGGTTGGGGGATTACATCGCTGATAGAAATGCTTGGCTCAATGCTGGTCCAGCTCCACCACAACCACAACTAATTTATTAACATTTGAAAATACTGTTGGAGCCGATGAAGATTGGAAGACTATCTTTTCATTGTATAAACTCGAATCTCGTTTGTATTATATAATTGCATATCATAGGTGTGAGTACTATGTACAGTCACGAGCACCAATATGTATACACTCAACAACTTTTATAAGTGATTTCCTACAACTATATTGATTGAAATATTATTTTACTACGAACAAAGTATTTTGTAACCCAAAATATTATGAAATAGATCTTTTCTCAAAGTTGCAATCGTTATTCCACGAGAAAATCGGTTTTGAATTCTGCTAAGTGGTTACATATTAGTGCTCATGACTGTACAATAGAGCTACCATTTACCGGGTAATTATGTCTTTCATTGGCTTAAATGTGCCCTGGCGGCTGAGAGTATGTCATGCTCACTCAGATGTCTCGCTGATGGTGGCGTGTGTGTTGGATCATTTAGCTCCCTTCAAAATGGTTGAGCTGAATGGTGCTGATCCATGCTTCATGTTCGTGAACGGGCGCTGTCAGTTGGGACTGGTCATCTCTTAGCTGCCACGGCTTATTTTTAATTTAGTTTTGAATTGTTATCTTTTTATCACGGACGCTTCTGACGTATTGTATCGTTCTCACATGTTTAACTTCAATATGAATGATGTAACCAATATTTTGTATCAATATTTTAATTTAAAAGAGTGTCCGTGGAGTTTCTAGCCCGTTCTTCTCCATAGGAACCTACTATTTGGAACGGGCAACTAGCTTCATATTTGTAACTGACCGACTTCTTGACAATTCAAAAGTGCCTGTCAATGGTTTAATTGAAATAAATGCTTTGAGTTTGAGTTTGCCTAAATAATTCGTGTGTCGAGTCATTTGAATTTGAATCATATTTCAATGGACATAAAAGTAACGCGACGCGCACTTGTGTTGTGCAAGAATATATTCTGTCCTTTAAGTACACTATACAATACTCGACACTAGTCGGGACTTCAACCCGTTTACTATGCTGACTTTATAGACTAGGTACTTGTCAATACTCGATACGAATTTGCGCGTGTCGCGGGACGAGCGGTGCCTTTGTGTCGTGTCGCGTCGCGCGACAAGTCGCCCCGGTATGTAGAAGCCTTTAAGACTTTAGACTAGATCCAATGCAGTCGAGTATCAAGTACGGACTAGTGCGCAAGTGATCTCGGTGCTCGTCGTATTGATACCTACTCGACGTCGCAATTAGATACACGTATTGGAATGTTTTGAAATCGGTTTTCGTAAAGAATATGCTATGATGTGGTTAAAGAACTTTTGATTTTACTTTTTAAAGACATTACAGTGTTTATTGTTTAAAAAAATGGCTCCCAAAGAAAGTAGTGTCGCTTGGTATCATTTTACAGACAAAGGCCAACAAATAGCTGAGTATAACATTTGTAAAATACAACATCATGCATCATGTTACACATATTTGAACAAATAAATTTATCTTTATCTTTAATTGAGTTTTAAAAGTTCTATACCAAACCTTACAAAGCACATAAAACGTAAGTTTAAGAAAACTGATTACTCCGCAAAATGAATTGAAATCTTTTAAATACACCAACAATCTACAATGTAGATAAATCGTTACGTTGACAGTCCTAAGCCTGCATGTGTGTAAAGTATGAACCAAAGATAACAATTCATTACTGCGTACGTACGTATCTAAGGACCGTATTAATAAACGTTACTCAGCCCAAGAGCTCGCACTTGATAACAGTCTTGAGGTCATGATCGTATTAATAAACATAATAATTGATGTACTCAAGTTACGGCTTGGGTTTACGTTATCAGCCGAGTGCTGGACTGATTAATAAACGAAAATCGACACTTAAGTATACAATAGGTGTGTGTACTCGAGATGCTTAAATCTGAGTGTAGCCAGTCCGTGACTTGAGGTCGTGATTAGTGGCGCGAAATATTGAGTTCGAAAATATTTTGGGTGAAATTCATTATTATGATTAAATAGAGTACCTACTATGACGATATTTTATGGCCTTTGCGATATCGTTTACCAAAAATCTATTGAAGGGATGCCTCGAATCCTTTCGAATTACCAAGGGAAAGGTTTTAAAAAACGATCAGATTTGTTCAAGAGTCAGTGTTGTCTAAAGTAACATTAATAAAAGACTCATTGCTGAAATACAGTAACAGAGGTCTTCCAATTTGCCCAGAAATAGCCGTCCTATTAACTTAAAGGTTTTATGCTACAGCATCATTTCAGGTGAGTGCCTACTACCTAGGTAGATACGTCAATATTGTAGGTAAATGAAATTGAATACATTTACAATACAATTACTACTTTTATGTATAACGTACATATTATGTACTTCTTTAGTTGCATACAGGTTAATAATTAAACTTTAACAGTAGGTATCAAAGTTATCTAATCTAATAATAGTATTCTTCTAGTTTTAACAAAATAAAAGTATTTCAATAAATCTTACGACTTAACAAGAACGAAAGTGATGAATGTCATTCTAAACTTCGGTCACTGTGGCGTAATCGTTCATCAAGTACAGCTCCATGAGGAGCTGATTTTGGTAACTGAGATACTGTTTTCATGTGTTTATTAATTAGTAATGATCTTGAGATGCTGATATCGTAATAATGGCGTATCAAATAAATACGCACTTGATTACGCCATTGGGGAACGTTTATTAATAAGGGCCTACGACACATATCGGTACGCGAAGACTTTAGACTAAGCAGACTATGCGTACTTCGTGGACTAGGTGGAACAGGTATTTGGATCGAGTATTTGTACGGAATCGGACTAGGTGCACTTAGTACAAAATGTACCTAGTACGACTCATCTCTAAATTCAACACAACGAAGAACGGTCAACAGACTTGAACCAACTACATTACTACAATAAAATAACCAATAATTGAATCAATTCATTCAACTATTTAGGGTACCAATACCAACAAACATGACATTTTTTGAAACGACCAACCTAACGCGACTTGCAATACAATTGTAGGAATGAGGGTCACTATTCCGTGGAAAGTCTTACCACCGCAATTCAGAAAATCGCGTCATTTGTACAACGCCATCTATCGAGTACACTGGTAAACCTCAAACTCTCGGTTCCAAGCCAAGTAGTTATAACTTTTGACCGAGTGGACCGGTTTTAAAGAAATAAAGACTAAATGTAACTTCAAGATGAGGACTATAACTACAATAATATTTCCAATTCCTTAGATCTCTTGAAAAGAGTCATAAAAAATGTAATTAATATTACTTAGGTAAGTACATGAATGTGAATTTTAAGGTCATCTCATATTTTACCCTCTTGATGATTTTAGAAAAAAAACGCTGTAACACGTAATTTTTTATTTGTTACCAAAAGCATAATTTTTCTTATCCCTAAATTAATATGGAGAAAGTGGATTTACATAATTATGTACTACTTACAACATGACTACGTGTTTGAAAAAAAATGATTTTAAATGGATGATGAATCCGAATGCCGTAAATTAACAAACATAACATTCATCATCCTTAAAAATAATAAGTAAGTTTTACGTGTAAGCCGTTAGGCAAAATTGTACAGCTACTTTTACCAAAATAATCAACATTACCTACTGAAGTTCATAAACTATGAATGCACCGAACATTACTCTGACGAAAAGTCAAGGAGGATTGAAGGACAAACTTAACTTTGTAGTTGAAAAAAATTACTTCCATACATCGATATACGTCACAGTCAATTCTCCAGCTACAAAAATAAGTTTGTAATCGCAAAAAACAATTTTTTGATGTGATAAAACTACAAATTTACAATTTTAGGACTTTTTCCTATACTTGTGCAGTAAGATCTTGCTTCTTGCCAAATTTCATGATTCTAGATCAACGGGAAGTACCCTATAGGTTTTGATTTATTTGAGAGTATCAAAATTTGTCGCATTATGTCGAATAAATAACCGTATTTTTTTATTGAGTTGACTTAGAAGCTTGATTTTTGTAGAGCTCCAAGGGACCGTAGACCTACGTATTTGATATTAGTTTCAACTTGATACCTATACGCGTTCCTGAGAAAAAGGGTCTTGACAGACTGACAGACAGACAGACAGACAGACGGACAACAAAGTGATCCTATAAGGGTTCCGTTTTTTCCTCTTGAGGAACGGAACCCTAAAAATTACAAATTAATAAAATACATAGACAATAATATTGGCAAAGAGTTCCATTTTCAAAATTTGAACTTATTTTTTTATCATATCGTTTACAAGTGGCCAGTTCTAAAAGCTTTCAGTGTCGCCCTCGTATCTTGTTATTCGATTTGTTTTCTAAGGCAGGGAAATCGGAAAGACTAAAATAGAAAAACATCACAAACATCTTCATGGTTGAGACAACAACACAAGATAAAGAATCGTTTCGCGTTGTAATTACTTATTAAAAACCGGCCAAGTGCGTGTCGGACCACGCACAATGCAGGGTTCCGTAGTTAGGATGCAAAATTAATTTATCCAAAAAACATACTTAACATTATAGTTGAAAAACATGTTCTCCCATACATCGATATACGTCACAGTCAAATCTCCAACTGCAAATATAAGTTTGTAATCGCAAAAATCAATTTTTTTTTATGTGATAAAATTAGAAATTTACAATTTTAGGACTTTTTCCGATACTTGTGCAATGAGACCTTGCTTCTTGCCAAATTTCATGATTCTAGGTCAACGGGAAGAACCCTGTAGGTTTTGATTTATTTGCGAGTATCGAAATATCTCGCAATAATGGCGCTTAAATCGCCGTATTTTTTTATTGCGTTGACTTAGAAGCTTGATTTTTTAGAGCTCTAAGGGACAATGGACTTGCGTATTTGATATTAATTTCAACTTGATACATAAACGCGTTCCTGAGAAAAATGGTCTTGACAGACAGACAGACAGACGGACAACGAAGTGATCCTATAAGGGTTCCGTTTTTTCCTCATGAGGTTCGGAACCCTAATAAAATAAAAAAAACCGGCCAAGTGCGTGTCGAACCACGCACAATGAAGAGTTCCGTAGTTAGGATGAATTTATCCTAAAAACAAACTTAACATTGTTGTTGAAAAACATGTTGTCCCATACATCGATATACGTCACAGTCAATTCTCGAACTGCAAATATAAGTTTGTAATCGCAAAAAACAATTTTTTTATGTGATGAAACTAGAAATTTACAATTTTTAGACTATTTCCTATACCTACTTGTGCTGTAAGACCTTGCTTCTTGCCAAATTTCATAATTCTAGGTCAACGGAAAGTACCCAATAGGTTTTTTTTATATTTATTTGCGAGTATCGAAATATGTCGCATAGATCACCGTATTTTTTTATTGCGTTAACTTAGAAGCTTGATTTTTTAGAGGTCCAATCCCGACCATGGACTTTCGTATTTGATATTAATTTCAACTTGATACATGCACGCGTTCCTGAGAAAAAGGGTATTGACAGACTGACAGACAGACAGACGGACAGACAGACAAATTTACAATTTTAGGACTTTTTCCTATACTCGTGCTGTAAGACCTTGCTTCTTACCAAATTTATGATTCTAGGTCAACGGGAAGTACCCTCTTATAGGTTTTGATTTATTTGCAAGTATCGAAATATCGCGCAAAATTGTCGAATAAATAACCGTATTTTTTATTGAGTAGACTTAGAAGCTCGATTTTTTTAGAGCTTCAAGGGACCGTGGACCTACGTATTTGATATTAATTTTAACTTGATACCTACAATCGTTCCAGAAAAAAACGGTCTTGACAGACTGACAGACAGACGGACAACGAAGTGATCCTATAAGGATTCCGTTTTTTCCTCTTGTGGTACGGAACCCTAAAAAACGAATCAGATTAATGAATCTTTAATGTGTTTAATGGGCGAAGGTAGGTAAACATCCTTTTTTCATTAAAATAACCTGTACGTGCTGCTGAATGGGTCACTGACACCTTGGATGCTAGCTTGAAATGATAAGTCACGGATAGCCTACGATGATAGTTTTATAGAGGTGTGAGGAACAGGGTGTAAAGTTCACTCATCCGGCATAGAAAAGGAAGGATCCTCCGACTAGACGGGAGTTGTGTCTGGTGGACAACTGCCCGACGATTGATGTCGGGATGTTGTTTATATGCTAGTCCCGCGGTAAACTCTGCTTGCGTGGTGTAGGATTTTGCGTCAGTGTGACGCGTAGTTCGCATGTTGCGATGTTGATGCCACCACAATTTATTGAATATACTTAACCAGCACGTAACTAGTGCTATATTATGAATGTTGTGTGAATGAGAACAGCTGACTATGAACGCTGATTGTGTTACACTATAGTTAACGATACATGACTCATACTTATTTCCGGACGAAAGAGATGCGAGTGGATGATTAGAATGAGTTTACAGAGTGCTTAAATCATAACTTATAAAATTTACCCAAGTTACAACACATGAATTCAATTTATTCTTAGCCGTAAATTGAATTAGTCACTGTCACCAGACACCGATGTGACCGAAGCAGGAGGTGTCCTCTTGTGGCACCTGATGCTAGAAACGATTCTTAATTCAACCGTGCCTCTTCTCGTAGCTGTTTCGAGTCTCTAGTGCGTGCGTCGGATCGACGATGGGGGCTGCGTGCTGTCTACGCGCCGGTGGCGCCGAAGGCTACGTCTCGGAGTTAGACTGTAAGGTGGCACTCCTCTGCTGACGACGACAAATCTACCGACATAGATAAACTGCGACTGCTAGTATAGCGCCCGACAACAACACGTAGATTGCTGAATAGTGATGGATATCGTGGCTTGAAATTCCAGAGTTCAAGGTGTTTTCTAATTTGATTTGCTCAATCTGTTCTTTGATGTGCAGCAATGAGGTTTTGTGAGCAGTAATGTTGATTTTTATTTACGGCAAGGTGACGTTGATGATATATGGTTGATAGGTGGTGTGTAATATATGGCAAAATAACAGATAGTATAATATCACTTGAAATAACGTTCACATGATATAATTTTCATATGCTATAAAAATAAATAACAAAATGAACATAGGCTGAAATAAATGACTAAATAAAATAAAATAAATTATTTCATGTTATCTAATGTTATATCCCGCCGCTGCTGCGGCCGCGGCTCAGGCCGCGGCAGCAGCCGCCGAGCGCCAGATTCCCTCTATTCTTGGTGAATCATTTGGGTTAGATGAGGTTGTAAATATGAAACATCTAGAACTGCACCCCGTGCAAAATACCTGTGTATTCTCAGATTGCCCAAAGATCACACGGCAATATTTATAATGACGAGGAAATAAGAAAGTTGAAATTATAATTAATTATTGAATACTAAAATATAATTAAGGACTTATAACTTTAATTGAAAACGGTTTTAAGTCTTTTGTATATTATTGATTGTAATATTTATGACTGTTGTGGATTGTCTATGCACGATTATGAATAAAGCAGTTGTCATCCAGACTTGTCTTTCATTTCATGGTGACAGCGGTGCGATTTTATTCTATTTAAATAGTATAGGTCGGTAATAAAGGCACGTTGTGGATTTTAAAATCGTCCGGGACGGTTCAAGAGCGCTATGGAACACGCGCGACCACCAACAGAATTATGTTTGGAGGGCAGCTCCGTCAGCCGGGCTGACGCATGGCGGCGTTGGAGGTCGCAATTTATGTTATTTTTAAAAGCATCGGGGGTGCAAAAAGAGGAAGCTGGTATACAGGCCAGTTTAATGATAAATTTAATCGGACCTGAGGGGTTTGAAGTCTTTGAGACATTTTCGTTTGACAAGGAGAGCGATAAGGATGATGTCAATCTATTGCTTACGAAATTTAATGAATATTTTGGAGATAAACAGAATATAACATTGGCAAGGCACAACTTTTATCCCTTTAATTACGTCCCGCTGTCCCCGTGACAGGGATATCGCAAACGGGGACAACGGGAATACACTCTAATAACAGCTACATTGCAATGAGAAGCGCGCGAATCCAACTTCGGGCGCTTTTCATTGCCTGCTTCGGCCCGCACGATTTATCCCGAACATTTACGAACGCGCTAAATCAGTACGGATTTGTTTCGAATAGACAGGTTAAAAAACCGTGTTCAATTCAATTACACAATGTTTTGTAAAACTTCTTTTAACGTTGCTTGATCGCAAAAGCGTGCTCAGTTGACGCGAATTGAACACGGGATCGTAGGATTCCGTAGTAAAACAAAAGCGTGTAGATTTCGCGAGACCGGTGTCGCCAGTTGAACACGGAAAGGGAAATACGCTTACGGGAAAGCGGCGTTTTAGTTTTAAATTTTTGCCAAAATGTGACGTAGATCTACTATTCTTACTAGTAAAAGAATATTATAAATAAGTTATGTTGTTAATAGCAAGATGACAATAAATTTTAAAATTAAATAAATGGGTTTTATGATTCGATAGTTTCTTTTAACGAGTAGGTTGAAAAGAATGGAAATATGCGGCGAAAATAATTTATAGTCAATTTCGATAAACAAATGACAAGCCAATAATGTCATGCATGCACGAATTGAAGAAGAAGACAAGTATTTCAGTACTATTAAAAAAAAAAAAAAAAATGTCAGACCTGTTTAAATATCGTTGTAACCAAAGTACAACGTGTGGCTTTCTTGCTGTATACATAAATTTGGCACATTCAATTGAAACATAAATCTGTCATATATCATGTCTACAAGTAATTTTAACAAACAATGACAACATCATAAAGGATATTTATATATTTTTGTAACTTTCAAATGTATACATCTCTTTGTAGTCGACTGTACAATGATCTCCGCAATCCGTATCCTCTGTCCAGATACTTCTTCTGTTGAGCTAGTGAGATGCTGCGTCTGGTCTAACAGCCTAACCAAATCGCTACCGCAGAAAAGAACGCAGAACATTTATAATCTTGAAGTTCGAAGGTCTACAAAAATGTAAACGCAACTGATTAGGTCGCCCACACCTTGGATACTAGCTTAAAATGATAAGTCACGGATAGCCAAACAAGTTAATTGAAGATACTTAACTAATGCTATATGTAAGACATAGCAGGCGGTAAGCGGCGTCGTGTGAAAACCGCCTTACTTAATGGTTCTCGTTGCTCTAAAAACTGTACTGACGCATTAGTTATTTAAACATTACACACACACAAACATTGTTTTACTACATAATATTCATATTCATTTATTTGCGTTCCACAAGGTAAAAAAGGTGTTAACAAAAAGCTTACAGCTAAGATCCGTTGTAGACCCTGTCAGGGCACAGCAAAAATTATATAGCTCAAATAAAAAAATCAAAATATAATTAAAAAATCAAAATAAAATAAAGAAGTCAACATAAAATTAAAAAAAAACAAAATTAAAAAGTAAACAAAATTAAAAAAAATCAAAATTAAATTAAATAAAAGAAAAATTAAAACAAATTTAAAAATCAAAATTTAAGAAAATCAAAATAAAACTATACATGAAAACATCAATGACATTCACATAGAATTAAATTACAATAACATAAATAAGTCTAATATTGGAAAACGGTAGGTATTTGCTTAATAATAATAAGTTTAGGTAGCATTATATATATTTATAATGAGCTATACGCATACCTAGAAAAACATAAGATTCTCTGTAACCGATCTCTGTAGATTGTTTGAAAAACAAACTTGACTCCTATGGTATAAGAGGTAACATTCTGGACTTATTATGCACTTACCTTTCAAAAAGAAAACAATTTACTGCTATAACAGACTTAAATTTAAAAACTAAAGAAGAGGTTACATTCCTGTCCAAAGAACGCACAGTGTATTTTGGAGTACCACAAGGTAGTGTATTGGGTCCCTTACTGTTCTTGATTTATATTAATGACCTGCCCAAAGCCATAGACTTCCCCATAACACTCTTTGCTGACGATAGTACGGTAACAATACCTTGCAATACACCTAAATTATATGAATTTGATGTCAATAGCGCGGTCAATTCATTAATCTCTTGGCTAAATAATAATAATTTAAGAATTAACCTCGGAAAAACCCACATAATGCACTTTGGCAATAAAAAATCCAGTTCGAAAATGGAGGTTCAATACGAACTTCACAAAATTGACGAAGTAGATAGTGCAAAATTTCTAGGATTGATGAGGCAGCTCAACTGGAAGGATCACATTGAAGCGCTATGTAAGAAAATTTGTAGTTCGTCTTATGCCCTGTATAAACTTGCTCCAACAGTAAACACAGATGCACTACTCACAGCTTACCATGGTCTTGTTGCATCTGTATTAAGATACGGTATTATATTTTGGGGTAACTCTACAAACAGAGAAGCCGCTTTTAAAGCGCAAAAGCGAGCCATCAGAGCCATGTTTGGACTACAAATAATGGACAGTTGTGAACCATATTTCAAAAACTACAAAATTCTGACACTCCCGGCTCTGTATATTTATGAAACTGCCTTATTTGTTAAGTTAAATGCACACCTGTTTCCCCATCTATCAGATACTGTTAAACGTAACAGGCGGAATGATATGTTACGCGGACGGAGGGCCTAAACGGCCTTAATGTGGAAAAGCATATTCTGCATAGCCCCGCAAGTTTATAACAAAGTTCCTAAATCAATCAGAGAGCTAAATTTAAATGGATTTAAAAGTAAACTTAAAGACTTGCTTTGTAATAAATGTTATTATAATTTATACGACTATTTGAATGATAGTTTGACATCATAATTGAATTGTAATCTTTTAAACTTTGACATCTAACTCTTTGATACTCTGACATTAAATTGTACTTTGACTTTGACATCCTAAATAAATTGTGTGTATGATAATTATTTTCAACTGACACACCTCAAATTGTAATTTTAACCTAATAATTGTATGTAACTAATATTTGCACGCCACACTTGGCAGAATGTGATGATACCATTCATTCTAATCTTAAGACCATAAAATGTACCATATTCTGACAAATAAATGATTATGATTATATTATTCAGGTAGTTAATATTATTACAAATTATTAAAGAGAGATCATATTTTTAGGTCACAAGTTATTAATAATAAGATAAGTTTAACATGTTGTATCACAATTTGAGATAAATTGTGTATTTAGTAGTCATGTTATTGTAAAGAAATCATACACCTCAAGTTCAGTATTAATAATATTTCTTCACTTTATTACAACACAATCAGATTATTAACAATCACTTATTATCATACAAAATATCATTAATATTATAAAAAAAGTAGCACGGACCCGTCAGATATGCTTACAGTGCAACGCCTCGACATAGACTGACTCTGTCCAAGCAAATCAGTTACGAGCTCAATGTTCCCCACTTTAAACGGAAGTGAACACTCAGTCGACTATACGACCAATCAGAGCAGAGTAAACAGTACGAACAATCATTTGACTAACTAAAATACATGGGCTTATGATTAACTGTAAATATACTTTTATTAAAATTAAACAATAATTATTTATTTATTAAACAAACCAAAATTATATATATGTCGATATTCTAGAAATGAATATCTAAAACGGATGTATAAAGTTCGTGCAACCACTAGCGCTATCTGTATTGTGGAAAAATGTCTTATTCTTAATTAATAATTTACAAAATCATTACATTCGGCCATCCGACATTGTGCGATCTCCTGACGCACGATTATACAATTCTAATTACAGTTTTTAAAAACAAAATGAGCCTAAAATACAATATTACATTCAAAATCATTACATTCGGCTATTCATTGATCTCAGATTCGATTCCAAGGCATGGTTTATCATCATCATTATTACCTTCAGCACCAGAAGATGAGCTACTATTATCATTTGATGAACTTTTATGATCGGGGCAATGAATATTTATCCAAGGTCTAACACGGTCAGCGGAAACCACGCTTTTAAATGTATTTTTCCGTTTACTAAAACCCGGAATTTCAGCAATTTTATACCGGTCATTACCTAAAACTTTTGTAATTTTGTACGGACCTGTGAATTTTGAAAGGAGTTTAGTGCTATTACCTTTGTTATTGAAATTAGTTCTAGTAATCTTAATCAAATCACCTTCTTTATAGGTACGAGAAGGGATCCTACCGGCATCATAATTAACCTTTTGTTTTTCTTGGCTAACTCGGATATTGGTGCTGACCTCATCTCTTAAGCTTTGTAACGTGTCTGGTATGGCGTCAGCTCCAACATCTAATTTATTATTTAAACTGTCTCTGAACCTGGTACCGAATAGAGCTTCTGTGGCAGTTCGTTTAGTGGAGGAATTAATGGAATTATTTATACCCCACTGAATTTTTCCAAGATGTATGTCCCAGTTGCGTTCGTCATTGCCATCATTTTGTTTTGCCAGGGCATTCAAGATAGTTTGATTATACCTTTCAGCTTGACCGTTCGCCCTGGGACATGCTACAGCATTCAGAACATGTTTAATACCGTGACTTCCGCAAAAGCTCTTGAAAGTAGTTGAAGTAAAAGAAGTACTGCGGTCAGATATGATTCGAGATGGTAAGCCAAAGTCATAAAATATGTTTTCAAGAACTTTTATCGCAGTCCTGGTTTTTGTGTCTTTTACCGCTTTTACAAATAGATATTTTGTAAAGCCGTCAACTATAGTAAGGATGTAGGCATTGCCGTTCCTACTCCTCACAAATGGGCCAAGATGGTCAATGTGAATTGTGTGGAACGGGATGCCAACTTTCTCTATAGGATAAAATTGTCCAGTCTTTTTTCTAGAAACATCGTCTTTATTGTAAGCGCACTGAATACAAGATTTTACATATTTTTTTACAAATCGCCTCAACTTTGGAAACCAAAAGACAGATTGAATTCGCTCAGTCGTTTTAGAAATGCCTAAGTGCCCTACGTCATCATGATTATATCGGCATATTTTCCAACGAGCATTACGAGGGACAACCAAGCGTATATCATCGCCAACTCTTCTATATAATTTATGATTTTTAATAAGATAATTTTTCTTAATGTCTTTAGATTCTTCGTCAGATTCAGGTTTGAGAATTTTAAAAATACGTGAGATATCTGGATCTGTCATTTGTAATGTTAATAACCAATTATCAGTCTCAATATGATACACGGTAACGGAGGACTCATCATTAATGTCAGAAGGCAATATGGTATTACGGCTTAATGCATCGACATGTGCCATACGCGTCCCGGGTCTATACTCAATAGTAAAAATGAACTCGCTAATTTGGAGCCACCACCTAGCAATACGCGGTAAAAGGTCTCTGTTAGTAAGTGTAGTTCGGACCGCATTACAGTCTGTTACTATTTTAAATTCTAATCCCAACAGATAAACACGAAACTTTTTCAGTGAGCAAACAATGGCTAATGTTTCAAGTTCGTAGGAATGCAAGTGACGCTCTTCAGGCGTCGTCTGTCTACTAAAGTAAGCAACCGGCTTGAGTACCCGAGGGCTAGATTGCCATTGTACTAATATTCCTCCTACACCTAAGGCACTAGCGTCTGTGTGCAACTCCGTTGCAAGTTTAGGGTTGTATAAGGCTAGTATCGGTATGTTTATCAAATTGTCTTTTAATTTAGAGAATGCTTGAAATTGGTCTTCTGCCCAAGTGAAAGTATTTCCCTTTTTTAATAAATTGGTGAGGGGTCTTGCAATTTCCCCGAAACTCTTTACAAATTTTCTAAAATAGCCTGCTAACCCCAAGAATTGACGAACCTCGTGGACATTGCGAGGAATAGGGAATTCTTTAACAGCTAAAACCTTATTTTCATTCGGTCGTACCCATCGGCCGATATTTCATACCCTAGATAGGTAATCGTTGTGTCAAAGAAACGGCATTTTGCTAGTTTCAAGGTGAGACCATTTTCTCGCATTAGCTTCAGAATTTCCTCAAACCTTCGAAAACCTTCCTCTAAATTGGTTGAAGGTACAAGAATATCGTCTAAATACGCCAGGGCAGATTCATAGCGCCTTGCACCAAGCATTTGATTTATAACTCTCTGAAACACAGCTGGAGCGTTAGCCAATCCGAATGGCATTCTTTTAAATTCATAATGCCCATCGGGCGTTACGAATGCGGTAAGGGGACGACTCTCTTCAGCCATAGCGACCTGATAATATCCTGAAGCAAGGTCCAATGAGGTGAAAAATTGATTGCCGCTGAGATTAGTTATCTGGTCGTCAATTAATGGCAAGGGAAAGCAATCTTTCCTAGTTTTGTTATTTAAAGATCGGTAATCTACACAAATACGTTTTTCTTCCGTTTTCTTTTTTTACAATTACTATAGGACTAGCATAATTAGAATCAGATTCCTGTATTATATCATTTTGCAACAGGTCATCAATAATTTCCCGCACCTGTCCTCTTTCGAAGTGCGATAAGCGATAAGGTCTGTATACGACAGGTCTATCATCAAGCAAATCTATCTTCATTTTAAAATAGTCATTACAACCTATCTCACTCAAATTAAATGCAAAACAATCGCGATACGACTGCAATAGTTCATAAAGCTCATCTATTGTTTTATCGTCAACTTGGGGACCGACTTTGATATCAGACTTAACGAGAGGAACTAAGCTGGTAATGTCCTTTTTGATTTTGTTAATGCATATAATTTATTTTTCTTCAAAAGGTATTGCTCTGGCGATTACAGTGTTTTTGAGCAAATTTAGGTTATGGTCAGAAAGATTTGACAGAACAAGGTTACATTTACCTGCGCTTATACGATAAGTACCCTGCTGTAAGTTATATTCTTTACCAGGTTTAATACTATTATAGCCTTCTATATAAACATCCCCAGAACAACAAGAATCTAATGCAGAAACTTCGACTAATTCAGATTTGTTCCTGGCTAACTGAATATGGTTCGGCAAGGTAAGTTTTAGGGAATTAAAATCACTGGTGTTGCCAAGGAGCCCAGGAGCTTTGTAAAAGAAAAATGTACTATCGTCTTTATACACAGCTATAGATGGTAATTCAGTAAAATTTTGGCCAATCAGTAAAGCAGTCTGCATAAACTCATCATTAACGATCAGTACTTCCACGCTCGATTCAATTTCATCGATTCTAAGGTTGACAAAAGTACTATACACTGGCATAACTGCGGAGTTACCAAAACCCTTTATTATTGGTAGTTTTGAGACGGTTTTGGAGGGGTTAAGACTATTTGCGTCAGATTCACGCATAAGACTACACTCACTACCAAAATCTATGTACCCACTGAAAACTTGATGGTTTATTTGGACTTGTTTGAAAAACTTTTTATTACGATTCCTATCTATAGAAATTATTAGAGTTTTACGTTCTATGTTATCGGTTGACTTAGGTTCTGTTCGTGGAATTAGCGGTGTAAGTTTGCAATTTTCGTTATTATGCCCTACTCTGTGACACTTTAGACATTTGACAACAGGTTTGGAACATTTGAAATAAGGGTGTCCTTTACTACGACAGTTAAAACAAGTTATTGAGTTATCATTTGAAGTTGATGTTGAGGCAAGGTCATGCCTCTTCTTATTTGCAGAAAATGTTTCTGATAAAGCACGCTGGGAACTGAGAAAATGCAACAAGTCTTCCGGTTCACTACAATTTAGTGCTTGTGCTCCATTTCTAATGGATTTATCATAAATACCATGGGTTATACAATCTACGGCTCTTTTACCACTAATATGACATCTGTGTATAAGCATTAATTTGTCATAAAAATATTCAGATAAGTTTTCATTGCTTCGTGTCGTACGAGCTAACATTTCTTCAAGAAGCCGACCATAATTTTGCTCACTTGGAAAAGCCTTTGTAAGCTTGGCTTGCCACTCAGTCCAACTAAATACTACACTCGGTAAGGTTTCGAACCATTTTTTGGCTTGTAATCTTTAAAACTGAAGTTTATAAGTATAGGTTTTTTTTGTCGTGGGTGAAATGTCATTATTTTTGTCTTGTTATAGTTAATTTCTAGGTTATGATCCATCATCCAATGAGTTGTAGCGTCAAGTATTGAATTTAATTTACCATTAAGGTTGAGATTAGTTTCGCATGAGGCAAGAATGGATATATCATCCGCAAACAAACACAAGGTTCACTGATATGCTTCGGGAGGTCGTTAATGTAAACTAAGAATAGGAAGCAGCCTATTACACTACCCTGTGGGATTGAAGCGTTTATTGGTATGCTTTCCGATCGGAACAATTCTATTTCGTTCGTTTTTTGGTTAAAATATTCTAATTCCACTAATTGCTTTCTATGTTGTAAATACGATGTGAACCATTCATGACATTTACCACGGATCCCTATGCCATAAAGTTTGTTTAACAAGATGTTGAACTGTACTTTATCGTAAGCTTTCGTCATATCCGTGGATAGCAAACCATATTAAGCTACATAGAAATATCAATTACTTTGAGTGACTTGTCAGATAAATTTGAATATGCTTAACAATGCCTAAATTACAATTAAAAATAGTAAAAAGTTATTAATGTCAAACGTGTGATTTGCCGTTTTGTCGCCATTTAATTAGTGCATTTAAAATGATAAATTATTAATATAACACAGGTGGTGCACATATCCAAAAACCTGCAACGAAGCCTAAAGTACAGCCTCAACCTAAGCCACAACCGGAACCTCCATCAAAGTGTCAACCTTATCCAGGACCGAAACCTACCCCAAAGCCTCAACCTACCCCAGGACCGAAACCTTGCCCAAAGCCTACACCTACCCCAGGACCGAAACCTACACCAAAGCCTGAACCTACCCCAAAGCCTCAACCTACCCCAGGACCGACCCCTACCCCAAAGCCTCAACCTGCCCCAAAGCCCCAACCTACCCCAGGACCGGAACCTACCCCAAAGCCTCAACCTACCCCAGGACCGGAACCTACCCCAAAGCCTCAACCTACCCCAGGACCGGAACCTACCCCGAAGCCTCAACCTACCCCAGGACCGGAACCTTCACCATCGCCTAAACCTACCCCAGGGCCAGAACCTACCCCAAAACCTCAACCTACCCCATGGCCGGAACCTTCACCATCGCCTCAACCTACCCCAGGACCGGAACCTACCCCAGGACCGAAACCTACCCTAAAGCCTCAACCTACCCCAGGACCGGAACCTACCCCAAAGCCTCAACCTACCCCAGGACCGCAACCTACCCCAAAGCCTCAACCTTCCCCAAAACCGGAACCTACACCATCGCCTAAACCTACCCCAGGACCGGAACCTACCCCAAAGCCCCAACCTACCCCAGGACCGGAACCTACCCCAAAACCTCAACCTACCCCTGGACCGGAATCTATCCCAAAGCCTCAACCTACCCCAGGACCAGAACCTACCCCAAAGCCTCAACCTACCGTAGGACCGGAACCTTGCTAAAAAGCTCCAACCTATTCCAGGTCCGGAACCTACCCCAAAGCCTCAACCTACCCCAGGACGGAACCTTCCCCGAGGCGTCAACCTACCCCAGGACCGGAACCTAACCCGAAGCCTCAACCTACCCCAGGAGCACCTTGGCTTCAAGCTACCCCAACCATATCCAAAACCGTAACCTAAGCCACAACCAGAACCTTAGCAAACCTCAACCTAAGCCACAACCGGAATCTTCACAAAAGCCTGAACCAAAGCCGAAATCAGAACCTACACCACAGCCGGAACCTAAACCAGAACTGAAGCGTGAACCTTATACAGAACTGTGCCCTGTACCGAAGCCCTAACCTAAGGCAGAACCGAACCTTACACCAAATCCAGAACGAAACCTTGCCAGAGCCTCAAACTTTGCCACAACTGTGCCCTGCACCGAAGCCTGAACCTTAGCCAAAACCTTTTCCAAAACCAGAACCGGACCTCAATTGCAGGCCCGAAACTAAGCCAGAATTGAAACCAGAACCAGATTCCAATTGTGTCCAGACTAGAACAAGATAGATCTACCATAAGTTTCTGTACCATAAATCTCCATCCCCAGGTTTTTGACCATCTGAGGCCAATTCCTGTAAATAAAAATCCGTGCTCATCATTTGACGAAGAACCTTATGTTCTCGATAAGGACGGATAGAGAACTAATTGATGCAGTTGTAAGAAGAGAAATATTATTGGTAATCAAAAAAAAATTGGAAACAAGAATATTTTTTCATTTACAAAAATCACAATAATCTGGGTTATTGAATAAAACTACTATTACCTACATATTATGCCTTGTTTTAATTAACACGTAAGTAGTGCCTAAGAACCTATGAAATCAAACCTACAATAATAACAATGGCCTAAATATAAAACTGAAATACGTTGAAAATAATATTGTGTTACAAATTACCTACTACAAAGAAAAAACAAAATAGACAAAATTGTTCTGAAAGAACTGAAAATATTGTATGAAAACAATTAGTTGGAATTGGTTGAAATTGGTTGGGAACGAAGACGTATTGTAAATTTATAAATCCGAATCTATACATTTAAACTTCTCATCAGAAAAATCGAAACATTTCCGTTTTTATGGTTTCTGTCCTATTTTTTAAAAATCGAAACATTTCCGTTTTTATTGTTTCTGTCCTATTTTTTTTCTGTTTTTTTCCTTTTTTTCACAAAAGTTTTTTCATTCCATGAAAAAAATCACATGATTGTATATCTGGCAGTTTGGCCATTACAGTGTTATGCGAAAATTCTAAATTCAAAATTAGAATTTCATTTGTTTATCCAGTAAATGAAATGATTCACTGTTTTGAGACAAATGTGTGTTTAGAGTTGGAGTACATTTCACTTTAAAAAACTAAAAATTAGCGCTTATCTTAAAACTTTTTGGTCTGTGTTCTGTATACTGTGTGTGTACTGTGACTTTGGGACGTCTGAAAATGTTTTTTTTCGAAAACATATGGATACTTTGCCCGCAAAAGCCGCCCAAGTGGTGGCATTGCTGGATTCTGGACTTAGTCAGCGTGTTGTGGCTGAAAGATTGCATCTAAGCCTGTCGTCTGTTCATAGAGTCTACAAACGCTATCGGAAGACTGGTTTGTTTACGCGTCGTTCAGGATCTGGCAGGAATCGGTTAACTTCTGAGCGAGATGATCGATTTATTGTAACAACTTCTTTGCGAAATCCACGCCTTAATGCTTTCCAACAGCATGAACCTACGTTCATGTGGTACGTAGGGTGACAGTAAGTAACTCTACAGTTAGAAGAAGGTTGAAGGAACGTGGACTGGTACCTCACAAACCAGCAAATGAGCCAAAATTAACTGCAGACTATCGAAGAGCGCGCCTTAACTTTGCACGTGAGCACTAAAGGTGTGACGAAATTATTATTTTTTTATGTTTGTTTTATGATAAATAGGACGAATGGGCTGTGTTTTTATTTGCATATTATGGAGATTCCCCCTGAGAGCCCAACAATATAATGGTAACATTATTTATGATATCTTTTTCTGATGGTTGTAAGTGGTATATTAGATAAGCGGTTATTGATCGATTCTTCACCACTACCTATTACTGTTAGAACAAGTAAGGCAACAGGTGCAAACTCTGATCATTTTAAAAGCACTTTTAGTTTCAACTTGAATTAATCTTACTGCAAGTTCCAACCGCGTTACCTTTATAGTTATACTGGGAGCGTCTTATTGGCAAATAGTTCCAAATGGGCTACCATTTGGAACTATTTAGGAATAGTGCTGAATAGTGCTGTACCTGAAACAAGAATTTTATTGTTAATCACCACAATTCAATCCCCAACATGTATTTCTTAAAGTTTCACGATGCATGTTCTTAAGTTCTTAAAATAACAACTTTAAACCCGAACTTTTTACAGCAAACCTAATTCACAACACATTAACGTATTTTAAACTAGACGTAAGTTTATATGGTTTTAATAGTCTCACGGAGTTTGTTGTAGAGCGCTAGGTAGGTACTTAAAGTCAGTATCCTATACCTTAGTTCGCGTCATACGGAACTAGACTTGAGTTTGAGTCGAGAGGGTTGAGACCGTTTAGAAAAGGAAAACTGAACTGAACAATATAGTACTTTGTTCTTATGTTTGAATGTGAAAACAATGTCGATAGTAATTCTATGGCGAACTGAAACGATTTTTTTTTACTGGATCGACGGTTTTCTCGCGGATTTCAACTTACCAATTCCTTTTAACTGTTCATTTCGTTTTATTAATTAATCAAATGTTGACATTGCAAATTGTCTAGAGTTGTGTCTGCATCCATTATTTTGAAATCACATCAAGCAAGTCGGGAAACGTTCAGGAAAATGAGAATATATCCCATCACCATTTATTCGACCATGAGGAGCCCTAAGCGAAATATACGATAATTTGTATTAAATAAGGGAACTTGTTAATGCTTTTCTTATTTCCTACAAGGACAATTTTTTTTTTTTTTTTTTATATAAAGTATCACAGCTGGTGATATCTTATTCACATTACAATCTAGCCTATTCGCTAATAAGTAATTTAAATATAACCTAAACTGCTAAGTAAATATAAAATTAAGAAATTGTCCAATAACGTCTTTCTTATTCAATTTATGTTAAGGGGAAGACACTTAATTCACGTGTTCTTTAGTCAGCACTTGCACTATAGTTTAAGTTTACTCACACTGCACTAAACTAACTCAAAAGGTTTTACCCTTTTTAGTCTTCGCACTAATTCAGTGATGTCAAGGAGCTGGATCGCCTCGACATTCACGTGATGATGAAGTCTGTGTTCGTGAGCTTCTGCATATTTTTTTATTACTATGTTTACGACATCCATCTTGAGGTCCCGGTGGAGGTCACTGTTTCTAATGTACCAGGGCGCGTTGACTATATCCCTGAGTACTTTGTTTTGGAATCGTTGTATAATTTGACGATTGCTTTGGTTGGTGCAACCCCACAGCTGAATACCGTAGGTCCATACAGGCTTTAAAACTTGTTTGTACAATAACAATTTGTTAGATATTGACAATGGCGACTGCCTACCAAGTAGCCAATACATTTTTTTGTATCTAATATCTAGTTCGGCTCTTTTCTTTTTGACATGCTCTTTCCAGCGCAATTTTGCATCCAGAGTCATGCCGAGATATTTAGCAGTATTCGCGTATGGTATTGGTTGATTATTCATGAACACCGGAAAGTATTGTGGCTTTTTATTGGTGAAGTCAATGTGGATAGACTTGCTTTCATTGAGTTTGTTACGCCATGTTGCAGTCCACTCGTAGACACGGTTTATGGACTCTTGAACCTTTTCTACGGCTTCCTCGTGACTATTTCCAACAGCCATGATAGCTGTGTCGTCAGCAAAAGTTGCAATGAAATTATTTTCTAGCTCAGGAATATTGCAGGTGTATAGTAAGTACAGTACAGGACCAAGTACACTCCCTTGCGGTACTCCAGCTTTTATCTGCCTAAGATCTGAATACGCGTTTCTTTGTCGTATCCTAAACAATCTGTTTGATATATAGGACTCTAAGATGTCTGAAAATTGTTGAGGCAACATTGTTTTTAGTTTATATATAAGGCCATCATGCCATACTTTATCGAAAGCCTGTGCAACATCAAGAAAAACCGTGGAGCACTACTTTCCACATGTCAGGGACGTATTTTAACCAAAATGCAGCATTCATGAGCGTGGTAAGCTTGACTATGGCTTTGCGTGGGACATTTTGTAAAACTTCCCCTGTAATTAAGTCGTAACCAGGGGATTTTCTTCGATTAAAATTACACTTAATTTCTATAGATACTTCTTTTGGGGTAACCAACTTTATATCTGAACTAATTTGTACACCCTGAATTATTCTCGTATTGTGAGTCTGGGCTTCATTTGGTTGGAATATTTGTTCTAAATGCTCAGCGAACCTTAGGGCTTTTTGCTCGTCCGTCACTGCCCATTTTCCATTTTCTTCCTTAATAGGAGGAATTTGTGTGATCGGTCTTTTTATGTGCTTGGTTGCCTTCCATAGCGAGTAGCCTGTTTTAGTATCACTCGTTAATTGGCTAAGGTAGCTGTTTGTTGAGGAGTTGTTGTAGTGCTGAATTTCTTTCGTAAGACGCTTTGTAAGGTTGTTCAGCAGTTTTTTATCTCGTGGACATCTGGTCTGATGCCATCTATTTCTTTGTTTCCGCTTTTCAGTTATAAGACACCTAATTCCTGTTGGGTATGCGGTTGCCTTAATCCGGTGTGTTTTTTCCGGAGTGTTTTTCCAGGCAGCTTGCTGTATACTAGTTGTAAATTTATTTTTTCCAAATCCAGCTGTTCTGGAGTTTTTAATGGAACTCTTAATTCTATTGTGTTATCCAAGTCTATTCTGAAACTTTCCCAGTCTGTATGAGTATTTACAAGTGTAGGATTGTTCTCTATGCGTAGGACCCGATGCCATACTGAGAAAATTATTGGTGAATGGTCTGAATTCATGTCAAAACATTCATCGATGCTCAAGTAATTACTAGAGATATTTTTAGTTATAAAAAAGTCTATTAGGTCTGGGACTTTGCGAGGATCACTTGGCCAATAAGTTGGTTTTCCGGTAGAAATAGCTTCACACTTTAGCTCTTTCATGGCACTCATAAGTTCCTTTCCTTTAGTGGTGGTTAGTCTTGACCCCCAATGCGTGTTTTTAGCGTTGAAGTCGCCACCTAAGATGAATCTTTGTCCGAGTTGCTGTAAGAACCTCACATATTGGTCTTTTTTTATATTGTATCTCGGAGGTGAGTAGATGGCCGCTACGGTGATTGGATACAGTTGAGATTGAATACAAATCGCCACAGCTTGAATTTCATGACATTCATACTTAACTTCTTCATAATGACAAAGATTATCTTTGACTACAACAGCGCTACCACCTCGGGCAGAATTGTCAGGGTGCAGTGCATGGTACACTGTATAACCTCGAAACTTTATGTATGATTGCTTAGTAAAGTGAGTTTCGGATATAAGGCAAACATCGATGTTTTCTGTGATCAGGACTACTTCTAATTCTTGTTGATGTTTAAGCAGTCCGTTTGAGTTCCATGCCATTATTTTTAATGGATTCATTTTTTCTGCCTGGAAATAGCATTTTTAGCGCTATTTTCTAGTCTATTCAAACGAGCGTTAAATGAGGACATCAATTTAATAATTTCGTCCAACTTTCCTTTCATACCTTTATCGGCATTAGCATTCTCACGAACATTCGCAAGGTTAACAGTTTTGGCTGTAATATGTGCGTATGTTTTCTTGTGAGGGTTTTGTGTCACGTAATGGGTTTTGCGTTTGTGAGCTAGTTTGCACTTTTTCATTGATTTTATGCTGGCTTTTTGTTGCCTGCTTCTTAATAGTATCGTTTTTAGGGTTCCGTAGTAAACAAGGAACCCTTATAGTTTCGCCATGTCCGTCTGTCTGTCTGTCTGTCTGTCCGTCCGTCCGTCTGTCCCCGGCTTAGCTCAGAGACGCTAAGTCCTAGAAAGCTGTAATTTGGTATGGGTGTACATACTAATCACGCCGAAATAGTTGTAAAATAAAACCATAAAAAACTTTTTTTTAGGGTACCTCCCTTGCACGTAAAACGGGGATGATATTTTTTTTTCTCGTCTAATACATAGTGTGGGGTATCGTTGGATAGTCCGTTCAAAAATATTGTGGGTCTGCTAAAAACATTTTTCAATTCAGAGATGCGTTTGCGTAATATTAAGCTTTAAAGTGCTATTTTTTGTTAGAGTCAAGTGTCCCCCCCCCCTGCCAGCTAAATAGTTGGTTTTGGATATGTGAAAAAATTCATGGCAGTAGTATATATAACGAGATTAAAAGGAAAACTATCACAGCTAAGTAGGGTGTACCAGTTAACGAGCAATCATCGACCAACTTAAATTTGCAGTTGAAGAATTGACCGTAACGTATAAAGATGTATCGGAGAGCATGTTTTTCAACTACAATGTTAAGTTTGTTTTTGGGATGAATTCATCCTAACTACGGAACCCTTCATTGTGCGTGGTCCGACACGTACTTGGCCGGTTTTTTTATGCCTTGCATTTCCCGGGCTACTATACATCCTCTATAATTAGCAGGATGTGGTTCCCCACAATGGACACATTTTGGCTTCTCGTCTGCCGGTTTTTTGCAGTCAGCAGTGAGATGTTTGCCTGTATATTTGACATCTAGGTTCCTTTGAACAGTATTTGTGTGTATGTCCGTATGCCTGGCATCTCTTGCATTGAGGTACTAGCCTCGAAGTATGGAGAGGATGTACTTCTACTTTACATCCTAATATTGACTTAATGCTATAGATTTTATTTATGTCTTCCTCGTTTCTGAAAGTAAGCATAAACATGTTCAGGGGCTCCTTATTTTTCCACCTCAATTTGTTTGCAGCTTCTTCAATCTGGAAACCTTTATTTTGCAAGTCCTGAATAATTCTGTCAGGCTTGCATGTAAAATGAAGGTTTTTTACCATAACTCTTATTGGCCTTTCCTGCTTATTTTCGTATGAGTGCCAGAGAAAGTTATTTTCATTCAATAACTTTGTTATAGTCTTATAAGTGTCTTCGTTCACTGCATTTATTTTAACGCACTTTCCATTCAACATTTTAGTCGTGAATTTATCACCAGACTCAGAGCTTGACAATAAGTCAAACAAGGCTTGGTAGTTCTCGACGCCGTCTACTACAATAGGCGGAGGTGGCGGAATCTTTTTGATCTTAACTTTCTCAGACTGAATAGTCTCTACGTGTTCAATGTTGGCAGTGTGAGTGGGCGATAATAATGCTAGAAAGTTAATATTATTTATAGTTTATTATCATGCGTTTCGTTACCATGCTGGAAAACTTGATTGGTAAGCACGACTGGTGTGCCAAGTTACACTTAATAGGTTTTTACATAATTTAGGGGTGAGGCGTATTTATCGTAACAGATAGAAATAACAGATATTTAAAAATAACAAATAATCATTGTTCCTACCAATAGATAATTTCAAAGACTGTTACCGCGGCTGCTAATGTTAATTCATTATAACAGTGCCTGTATATACTGTTACCACGGCTGTTACTTAAATACTCCCTATTCCTCATTAAAGAATGACCCTTGCTAAAAAGAGAAACACATATTATTTAATTTATGAGACGCTTTAGTGAGAAATAATATGTTTACTTCTCACTAAAGCGGTTAAATTGCGCTAAAAAGAGAAGCACTTAGGCCCGTATTAATAGAGCGTTATAGTACTCAAGCACTACTTAGGACTAGTTTCAACCAATCAAATGGCTTGAATCTAGTCTTAAGTAATGCTTGAGTACTGAGTAGCGCTCTACTAATACGGGCCTTAGTATTTATTATTCTTTAATTAAATACAGTAGCTGGTTAAATTTTTCGTATAAGTTATTCCTAAATTAGGCTGTGTTATCTCTTATCTGTCACTGTGACCAGTACAAAAAAAAACTTAAAATTTGATTTAGTTTTTTAAGGCAATTTGTGATGCAACCAAGAAAAATATAAATAAACGTAATTCTATAATTTCACATCACCCCGTCATTCCTAGTCAATAGTTCGGACAAATTTCGACTTTAAACGAAAAGAAATAAAGAAGATATTCAATTGAGACCTAAATACGTATTTATCTTCCGTACAAAAATAACAGGCTGTTATTATATAAACAGATATTTGGGTCTGTTATTTTTATTTAACAGTAACAGTGATAGCAGATATCGTGTTTGACGTGTTACAACCCATATCTAACATAATTTGCGATTTCATTAAATATCTCATAATCCTCTTTAATACCTCATTTACATCGAAAGGTTGTCTGTCTGTCTGATATAACTCATACAAACAAACAAATGTTTAATATCAAATGATGCAATGTGCAAGCATAACCGTGTGTTATCTATGTTTCATCCTGTATCAGATTTAAAGCGAAAATTGTACATAAATAGTACACAGTTCAAACAATTAAAAAAAATAATTAAGGGATACGTTGGCTCAATATAAGTCCAATAAATTAAGTCATCAGAGTATTGATCTAGATTTGAGAACAGTATAAAACTGAGTTCCGTCTTCGATAAAAAATAAATCAAACTTGTGACTTAATAATTTTATTATTGTGTAATGAAATACCTAAAATGTTCAGAATGGGAATCAGAATCAGTACTTTATTTGCTATGAATTTAGGTACAGGTATAGGATGATGTACATAAATTAATGAGATCGGCTACAGTCTACCTTGACAAACAATGTCATTTTTGTTCAAGGAATCAAAACAAATTCAGATTTTATTTTAACTTTATTATTGTATCACAAGCATAAATAAATTTAAAAAAATAGAAGAAAAATTAGGTCTGAATTAAATTTATTTTATTTTTTGTTTATTTTTTATAAAACGTTGGCAAATAAGTTTTGACGGTCGAAAACAATTTTTTGATCATTAATAACGCTACTTGTAGTGAGTTTGAAAATAGGTATTATTTAACGAAATTCACATTTTACACATTTTTTAGAGCAGTGGTGGCCCAGTGGTAACGGCCCCGACTTACGAGTCATAGGTCGTGGGTTCGAACCCAGGCAGGCGCTTTACTTTGTGTAAATAATTTCATCACCACTGCTCTCAAAACGGTGAAGGAAAACATCGTGAGGAAACCGGCATGTCCTAGAACCAACAATTCAAAGACATGTGACATCTACCAACCCGCACTGGGCCCGCGTGGTAGATTACAGCCCAGTCCCTCTCGAAAAGAGGAGGCCTGTGTCCCAGCAGTGCGAACATTATAGGCTGATTATGCTACATTTTACTCAGAAGCTTTCATGTTAAATAATTCGTGAAAAAGGTTGAAATATTTAATATCCCGCTATTGTTTGTAAATTGAGCTAAGAATAAGAAAGTGTTGAATATTATGTCAAACGGTCGGTATTATTGACGTCATTCAAATTATGATTCCAATACTGATAATGTTTGTACTAATAAAACATTTTCCGGAAAAATACCTACGTAAGAACATATTATAATCAATACGTTTACGGTTCCACAAATTGGCTATTTCCCCGAAGAAGCTGAAGGAATCCGAAAAGGGTTCGGGGTCTAGAAAGAGTTGTTAAGTAATAACATAACTTTTGTTCATCGTTCGATATTATCAGAAACCATGACACGTGCCACTTTTTCTCAGACTCGTCAGTTTAGTGGAATCACTATACAAATCATAGCACGTCAATGTAAGGAAGCGTGGGATTCCGGAACACGTTACGCGGGGCATCGCACAGTTACATCGTCAGTCATATTTCCAGGTGATTCATGTGACGGTGTATAGAGTGAGAAACGAAACATAACTGGCGAAATGTGGGTATACCTACTTAACTACGGGTACACCTCTGCCTGACCCTTCGGGGAAACAAGGCGTGATGTTATGATATGCTATGTTGAATAGAGTAAGATCAGGTCACGTGTAATAAAGTGCATTTTCGTGAACATTTATTGCTAAATATGGATTTGAGATTGATAGCTATATGAATCTGAATTCCGTCAAATTGTGTTTCCGCGATAATAATTCCAAAAACCTATTGGTTATGTTGATTAAGTTCTGAATTAAAATACGAGTATACCTACTATATTTATTATAGCATTAGAAAAATAACGATTAGTTATTTTTTTTAAGTAAATGGTAAATAAGTAGATTACATTGTTTTGTATATCGTGAAATAACGAAGTTTATTCTAGGTTTTTATCGAAATAACGAATGCCTGGTGGGGTGATACCTGTTATTTTTCTTATGTTATAATAAATGGAGTATATTATGTAGTTACGCTTGCATTATTTCAGCGCCGCTTCTAAGTGCGACAGGCATAATGCAAATGCTTGTAAAGCGAAGATTGTACAAGTGTTCCAACAACATTAGTAGGTAAACTCAGTCGGTGCATTTCATCACAGTGTCTCGCTTTTAACAGCTGAAGTCTATAAAGCAGAAGCTTGTTAGTCTGTGTGCACATATGAGGGTGTTGTCATCAGTGAGAAAAGTACATACTTTTGAATAAACTGAGCCATGAAGAAGGTGACATCTTTGTTGGGGATAAGATCGAAGAGCAGTCAGTCAATAGGCATTATTGCTGTTTGATTCATTGAAATAGCCCTTATTACGACGGAAATGACTCTATTGGGAGCTGAACAATCGATTGCTCTGGTGACATCTACAGAGAGGGAAGGCTTTACACTGCGGCACTATTGATGAATGTTATTGAACAACCGTCTATAAAGCAACATTTAATATTAATAGTATTTATTGCATAGTAGTTACAAGGCAGAAAGACATAGTATGGGCAACGGAAACAAGAAAATTATAATGGTCACCAATATTTTCTGCTAGACTTTATTGTTTGTCCAACCCATGTTTTCAGGTTTATTGCTGTACACAGTTCTTTTCATTTATTCAGGAAATACAGTTGTGAATGATCGTGGTGTAGGCTACGACGCAATACAGCGTGTGCCACATAACACAGCTCCATTCTTTTGTTACTGTAACGAGCGACACACGGTGATCACTGCAGGCGAGAATAGCAGCATGTCGATTATGTACCATCTCATCGTGAAAACTTATGTGAAGTGAGCTTGGAGTGAACTATCAGTGTCATCCCACCTGATGCTAGGGATAGACCACTATAACATTTACAATCATAATCGAGATTTTAATAATACTTTGTATGCTAATTCTGTTGATCATTTATTTTTTATATTATTTCAAAGCTGTTATTTAAAATATTTATGATCATACGACCAGACGGGTGTTGTGTCTGGTGGGCTACTGCTCGACGAATGATGTCGGGCCGTTGTATATGTCGTAGATGGATTGCGAATCCGCTGTTTTACAAAACAGCTCCGTTAATGTCCTCCGTTATGTAATGCGCTACATTCAACAAACAGAATGGCTTGTCTGCAGTCACAATAAGCGTTTGATGTGGCTTCTAATGTCGAATTGGTCGCAGTAACAAATCTAAGACACCCTGACCAATTGGTTTTGGTTAGGTTAGAACTGTGACCAACCGCGCATGAGCCGAGCGAACGAAGGAAGCGGTGCCGCGTCAGCGGCCAGCGAGCGCTATTTCTAAGTTGGTCGGAATTACTTGGCTATTTAGTATATTTAGGAATGACTTTCATAAAACTCTGATGTTTTCACTTGAGTAAGGGTGATTTTCACTCATATTACTTAGTAATATGAGCGAAAATCACCCTTACTCAAATAAAACAAGTCTAGTTTTATTTATTTATGTTCCGGACGACATTATTGTTGTTATGGCACACAGACCCACGAGCGACAAAAGTAGAAATAAAATCTATAAATTTACGTTCCATTTTACGCTGTTTTACATAACCTATAATCGTTGACCCGCTGCATTGATTAATGAAAAACGATTATAAAATTCTGCGTGTAACAGATAAGTAATGATGGAAAACCACTAAACGTCGTCCAGCTATTTTAAATAACGGAGCTGTTTTGTAAAACAACTAGCGATTTTGTGAAACAGCGGATGCGACAAACCATCTGCGACATGTTTAATTGTTAATATTATTTTATACTAGCTTCTGCCCGCGACGTAGTTTGCGTGGAAGTCGTAAAACACCACACTATACTAAAAAAATAACCACATTAAAAAAAAAACGTACGGGGCGGTGACTGCCGATAGAAGTGAAAACAGTATACTACATATAGCTCATGGAAAGCGTTTGGTGACGATGAAGTGAGTTCCATGATTTTTGTTCACCCAAAACGTGCTCAAAGCGCCTAAAGGAGTTTTCACTTAAAAAAAAACTGACTTGTCAGTCTAACGATCACAAGCGCTACTACTGTTGAGCATGAGGTCCTGGGTTCGATTCCCGGGACAGGCAAATTGTTATTGGGTTTTCCATCTGGCATTTCTCAGTAGCAGCTCGGAGTCTGTATTTTTGCCCGGTTGATGGCAATAGGCTCGCTCCCTACTACATGGAACTTAAACATAACTGGCGAAATGAAGGGTGTGCTATAGGTGCACTTCAACCTAACCTTTCGGATACAGACGTGATGTTTTTTTGTTATTTTTGAAGTAAAAACTTCTTTAGCCGCATCGAGCGATTGTTGGTGGGGGAAAAACTTATGGATTCGCGTCACCGACATGCCGACCGCGTCACTTATGTTGAAAGAAAGAAAAACAGGATTTATTTGTCACAGACACACAAAAAAATAATTAACTCTAGTAGACAAACAGAAAAATAAAACAAAATAGATCTACATAATTATAATCACGAGCTAAAAAACAGAAATATTCGGCAGCTGCACGTCATGACTGTGACAAGAAGGCTTCCACTCAACATAATGCCATGCTATGCCCACAAGACAGCGCTAACTTTCAGTGGTCACCCGAAAAAACATACGGAAACCAAGTCAAATTCAATGATTGGTACATAAATAGGTAACAAAATAAGATAAACAGTATTTACTTAGAATATAATGCAATTATGTACCGCACTGCATTAAGAACAACAGGTGAAAATGAATGACGATAATAGATGGGAAGTAGGTAATGGATCCAATATGCGGAGTACGATTGTCACCCAGCATGATTCATCTGCATTAAGACTGTCAGGTGAATAAATGCTTTATCACGCAGTTATGGAATACTCGAGTTTTCCATTATTGCGTGATAAACACGGCGCTAAAAGCATTTTAAATCATCTTGTATTATAATAAAAAGACGACAAGACGAAACTTTTTCATTAAAACTGGATTTTCAAACGTTTTGTCGTACAAATTCTTATCTTAAAGTCAAACGCTGGTAATAAGCGGCGTGATGCCGACATCTGTATGACGTCATAAATCATCTGCTGTCACGCCTGTAATGTCGACTGAAACGCTCCAGTTAGCCGCTTACTTATTTTCACATAATGCGTCGTTTTTCGTTTATTACTATTCCTTTTTCTTTCTATTTATTCTAGCAGAAACATGTTAAGTTTCTCTTGTTTTTAATGTTAGCGTTTTCGTTTAAGACCCGTGTGACAGTGGACAGCTGTATTTAACTAAAAAGAGACAAAGATAAACATATTGCGAGCTAACATTTTGCACTAGTTTGTGATACCAACAACAATAGATTTTGTATTTTGCTGCGAGTGTGTCTAAAATGTAGTAAGGATTTTATGTTTCTATTCATACGCGAAGTAATATTCTAAAGTACATACATATTATAATGGTAATAAAATATGAAAATTGTAGAAAGCAAACCCTCTACAATTTTGTCTTGCGCACTACCGAATATGTTTACTTGACTTGTCTTAGAAAATATGAATAAGTAACGTAGCATTTTCGGGCTTCTGCCGAGAGAACTGTTTTTGTAAGATTATACTGTCATGCTAAGTACAGACAGCGTCAAATATTATACTGCATAAAAAATAATTTAGTACGACAATCTTATCGGAGTATCCGTTTAAAAAAAGAACACGCCTTGACGTGGATTCGAACCAATGCTTCACCCAATGTCGCCATTCAATACGGGCAGATAAGAGCAACTAGCCAGCGAGCTCGTTGCGATTACGATGAATTCATTACATACTATCGTCCGTTCTACTTTATCATTCGTTATCTGTCTATTTGATGGTCGTTACTATTTGAGAGTAAGCATTCATTTTATTAACTGAGTTAACTTTAAATGAATGAATGAAATGCACCGACCTCAGCGTGGTTTGACCAGACTCGATTGCTCGAATGAACCCAAAGATTCACACTAGCCCCTGAAGCCTCATGTTTCATGAGACTACAGAGACCATTGTGTATCAGAGACTGTAGACCGGGGGGCGCGATAATGGTAGGGAAGACGTGGCCTTGGGATATGGAAGGATTATTTGAGCCTACCGGATATGCATCCCTTAGCAAGCATTGGAGTAGTGGAGAGACAGGTTATGTTTATCTATGGGTGGGCATCTTTTAATGACGTCGACGAATTTTGAATGGTGTATCTTTTGGCGGGGTTAAACTGCGTCCTCGACGCTTTTCTGTCACTGCTATGCTGTGTTACACGTTGAAGTTGCCAATGTCTTCATCCGAGGTTTCTGGTTTTTTTTGGTGTAGTAGTAAGTCACAGTTAATAGAATTCAATGACGTCCCACTTGTATAGATTTTTGCAAATAATCAACAGCAAAAATCTAAAGGGAATGTTAAGTAATGTCCCTCGCCTTTGTTCCATCCTCACGACCCTTTTTTTTCGGTGGTCGACCCATCTTGTCCTTACCACTTGAAACTCGAATATATAACAATTTCTAAAAATAGAATTCACATTCACAAAACAAAGGATATTCGGCAACTTTAACACTGCACTGCTCACAATATTATTATATTTGACACACGCTTATTATTGGTTAAAGTTAGGTACCTACGCTATTTGTATAGCACTTAAAACTGATTAAACTAGTAGGGACCAAATAATCTAATGACTTAAAATGACAAAAGGTTTTAAAACGCTTAAACGACTCACTCACTCACTAACAACAAAACAACGCACTCACAAAAAAACAAAAGAAAAAAAAGTTCGGGTGGCAACGCAGATGTGCCAAACTCGCAAAACTCGCAACGGACGCTTAGCAAAAAACTGTCCCAGTTTCTGGGACTCCATGTCCATAGTTCTAAAGTTCAAGGAATCAGTTAGTTAGAACAATTTAGGGCCGATTTTTCAATCCTCAGATAAACAGACAGATAGGGTTTATTCGATAGATAGCAAAAAAATCAGTTGTTCAATCGTCAAATAAGCTTTATTCGTCGAATAATTCACTTATCTGAGGAACAAATCTATCTGGCTCTTTGACGGCCAGATAACCGTTTAGTCCATTGATAAACGACGCGGCGACGTTGACATAACTTAAGTTTAAGGTTAGTTTTCGTGCTTTACAAGTGTACTGGATATTTTAGATAATATTGACGACATGGCAATTAAGGAGGAAGCCATAATTGTATCACAATCATGACGTGCTTCGAGCCCTTTTAAGTTCGAACAAATACTTTATAACCTTTTCTCCTGTTCTGTACATCTGCTGTCTTTGGACAGAGGATTTGTTTTTCGTGGCTTTTTTATTCCCTCATATTTTAACTTTAAGGTGTTACAAGAGCGATCAATTATTGAGATTCCACACGAGTTGAAAGAACTTTCAATTTTCTTCCATGCAGATTATTTATCTTTGTTTATAACAGAGTCAATCTTTTTATTTTCTATTATTTGCTTGTAGGTCTCGACAAAACTCACAAATAGTTGAACCTCAGCATTATTAGAGTTCGCTGAACGCTCCCTTGTTTTGGTTAACTAAAAATCTATAAAAAAACTAAAAATCACAAATAAAAACACCACAAGCCAAACAAAGAACCTCCTAACGGACGTACCGTAATAAAAGTGACCTGATGGCAGACGCTGACGTTTGCTTGTTCAAAGAAATAGTCCGTCCCGCTCTAACATTTAGTTATTCTGTATATTTGTTTCACCTCCGTGAAGTTAGCGCTTTAACAGATGAGATGATCGGTCAGATAGTTATTCTTGGGTTAAATATTCATTGAAAAATTGACAACCACTTATCTGACGAATAAAGAGTCTAATAACTTTATTCTTTAGGTAGCTATTGGTACTTTTATCCGAGGATTGAAAAATCGGCCCTTATAAGTATTATCTTCTGATAACAGCTTAAAGTAGTAAAGAAGATAAGGAATATATCACCCAGGCCTGCCGTACAGTTCGTATGTTTTCCACACGTGTATGTCCAGACCACATCACTTTGCACTAATTTAATTAATTTTCACGGCATTAAGACACAACCAAATCAAAACAAAATAAACACTATTCGATTGCGGAACCCGGTGAGCCACCCAAGCACACTTGCTCCGAACACCAGATGTATAACGAAAACATGCTGGACGCCACTCAAACACATCCGAACAGTTCGACGCTTGAACAACCAATCTCTTATTAACTGAGTTAACTTTAAAGTAGGTAAACATTATTCAAATGAATTTTACTACTTTTTTTTTTTTAATTTTGCCCCTCACTAGGAATTTCTCCTGTATCGTGGGTGCGTTTACAAAGATTTAAACTCACATACACAAACAGCCAGACCCGGAACAACTACTTGTAGGTCATACAAATATTTGTTCCGTGCGGGAATCGAACCCGCGACACGCAGCACAGTAGTCAATCGCTTACCACTGCGCCAACCGTGCCGTTAAATGTTCTACTTTTACAATTTTATTCTCGTTAAGTTATTTATTTATTTATCTATGGAAGACTTACAGCTAAAAACAAACATAATAAAAAAAAGTATGTGAGACTGACAGCCAATTACAAGTCTTCACTTCTAAAAACAGATTGGAAAGAAGGAGTGTGAACACTAAACAGCACAACACAACACACATACCAAAAAAAAAGAGACAGTATAACATTCAAGCGTAAATTAAATTTACATTTCGTATTCGTAAGAATAAAAAACCTGAACATACAAAATCTTAATTAAAAAAGTCAAGGCTCAGGCACTTTCTGGCCGAGGACACACCTGTTATGAAAGGATCAAAATCATGCCGTTTACACAAGCTATTCAAGTTGCTACTTGCACGCACTATAAATGAATTTTGCCTGTAATTCGTATAGGTAAATGGAACACGCAACGGTGCGTTCCATCGCTTGGACCTTCCGGGAACGTTAAAATAAAATTTGGATAGAATTTCGGAGTTATCAATAGAATTATTGAAAATTTTAAATAATGAAATACAGTCAGAGATTGCTCGCCGATTAATTAGGGGTAATATATGATACTTCTTACAGTGGTTGAGGTAACCTTCAGACCGGTACGGCACTTTCTGATGATAACACAAATACTTGATGAACCTTTTCTGGATGCTCTCTATACGATCAATGTACTTGTGATAACATGGATGCCAGATTTCAGGCGCGTATTCCAAGTGACTTCTAAAAAAAGTACAGTAAAGAATTTTTTACGTTTTGGCTTGAGTGAAGCACTTGGACAGCCGCATTATGAAACCTAGTGCTCTTAACCCTGCTAAATTATTTTAAGGTAATCCTGGCAAAATGCGTATCTTTTGTTATACAGGGTGGAAAAAATCAATGGGCCCTGAGAGAAAACCACTTTAAATACTTAAGATAGATTATTTTACTTAAAGGAAACATTAATTTCTTTTTAGAAAGAAACAAAACTGCATTCACAGATTTCTCGAAAAACTTACCTAAACCGGGAATCGAACCAGCTCAAAATTCAAAAAATAAACACTCGCTATTTTATTTCACTAATCGATACAGTCAATGTTAAAGATACAATTTCTTCAAGAAACATTAGGTCTTACACTCGTCTGTCGTAAAATATATCCATAAAATCTAATATTTAGTACATATGAACTTGAATCAACATTAGGTACCTGGACTAGAACTACTCACTTTCCACAAGTAAAAGACACGTTATAATTTTCTTATAACTCTTACATCCAAAAACTTTCTATGAAGTACAAGCTTGCTAATTTATCTTTAAAGTACCGTTTTGGTGGATGGTGAAAATTTTAGTGAATATAGTTTAAAAAAAGGTTTAGAACGCTCACAGCAATAAAATCTAGACTTTTCCAATTATGATCATTTTGCAAAAGGCTTCATGAATTGAATTTAAAAAAAGACAACATTTAAGTATTTGTAACGAAGGGTCTCATTTCGAACAACTAATCAGTAAAATGATTAAAGTGTAACATAAATAGTTCAAGTATCAATGTCTTGCTAAGTAACAATTTTCTTTCATGTTTACGTGTCCTTTATATTACAATTGATGATAAAATCAAATTTATGTTAGACTTTTAAAAGACCAAATGTTTTTAGAGATATTATCCTGAATAATAATCCTATCGATTAGTAGAATAAAATAGCGAGTGTTTGTATTTTTTTATTTTTAGCTGGTTCAATTCCCGGCTTAGGTAAGCTTGCCGAGAAATCTGTAAATACAGTTTTGTTTCTTTTTAAAAATAAAGGAATGTTTCCTTTAAGTCACAAAAAAATATCTTAAGGATTTAAAGTGGTTTCCCTTCAGGGTCAATTGATTTTTTCCACCCTGTATATGTAGCAAAAAATATAAGGTTACGTGCGCGCGCAGGAGGTCCAGCTCCGGGGCGGAACATAAGGTGACGACCGCTTCTTTGGTACTTCATGCTAATTATAGGGTTCTAACTGATTAACTTTATTTACTAGTTGTTCCTTTTTTTTTGTGAAATTGTAATAAGTATTGCAAAATATGAGCAGCCGAATTACGAGTTGTGTAGGTCGTGGGTTCGAATCCAGTCAGGCGTTTTACTTTGTGCACATTATTTCTTCACCACTGCTCTCAAAGCCGTGAAAGAAAACATCGTGAGGAAACCGGCATGTCCTGAACCAAAAATTCGAAGACATGTGACATCTACCAACCCGCACGGGCTCGCGTGGTAGATAACAGCCCACTCCCTCTTGAAGTAAAGAGGCCTGTGTCCCAGCAGTGGGAACATTATAGGATGATTATACAATTGCAAAAAAAGGAGAGAAAAATTCGTTTCTGGGAATTGAACCTCCAATCCTACCCGCTTCAAGCAATCTTAAAACCTCCAAGCTAACTAGACGAATACAAGCATTACTTAAATGTTATTATGTACCGATGCTTGTCGATAAACTTACTCATTATAACATTTTATTCAGAGCTATGACGAGTTTGAACTTGCATAATTTTTGCTGGGGTACCTACCTTGTTGATGAAGCTGTGTGTACCTACAAAAGATGTATACCTAATAGTTTCATGCACCAGCTTTTTTACGATTATTTATTTATGAAGTACCTTCCAGTATGCAACTTCAGCATAATGTTATTACCTCATCATTCTCCTGCCCTCATACCAATTTATTTGGGGTCGGCGCAACATGACATAAGTAATTTAATTTTTTACATTGTTCTCACAATAGAAGCAACAAGAATAATGTGCCCAGGATTTTGTAATATCTTGATTTAAAAGAGTGTCCTTGGAGTTCCATGCCTGTTCTTATCCATAGAGATCTACGTTTTGGAATGGGCAAATAGCTTCAACTTTCTGACTAACTGACCGACTCTTTGACAATTCAAAAGTGCCTGTAATAGGTTTAATTGAAATAAATGTTTTGAGTTTGAGTTCATGTCTTTTTCTTCCGTACTGCTCTATTAGTTGTCATAATGTTATAAACTTGTTATAGCTAGATAGCCAAAGTACAACTTAACCTTAATTCTAAATGAATTTGCTTTTAAAATTACAGAGAAAATAATCCTGTTTAAATTATAATACAATATTTCGGCAGCTGCCCTCTACCTCTTTCAACAGCTTTACTTCCGATATTTACTGCCGGCCACGATTGTGCTCGCCACATTATACAACAACGCATATTCTACGACGGCCTTACTATCAGTCCGTGTAAAGTATTTTTTTGTGCGAAAATCTTCGAATGAAATAACAACTTCAAAAGTAACACTGCAGACTTTCTACAGAGTCAAATTAAATTAGCTAGGGAAACTCAGCAGACGTGATGCGTGCGATATTTAAACATGATCGAACCAAAAATAAATTAATTTGATGTTATTTTTTTTTGGACACTGATATAATTGTTAATTGAAGTATGAGTTAGAAAGTATGTTTTCTTTTTTTATCATGTTTAGGTATCGCTACCCATCCCGTCTGTTAGGTATTCACAAAAAACGGATTTTTTTAAGTGTCTGCACTAACTGTGGTTGATGACCCCATCAAATTAATACACAGTTTGTTTGATCATGTTTAGATATCGATACCCATCACGTCTGCTGAGTTTCGCTAGCTAATTTAATTTGACCCTGTCTATACCGTGGCATTTTAGTCGTTTTACAACGGCAGCCCACTTCATGTATCCAATAACTACTAATCATTCATAAAAGATATTTTTTAATTAACATTTGATTAATAAAATAAAAAAATGTTCGTTATGACGCATGATGTAGTTTGAAACACCCTGTTATGAGCGCGGTGCGAGCCTTGCACTCCATTCTGTGCCACCCTTGGAACGCAAGACTCGTAACAGGGTGTTTCAAACTACGTCATCCGTCATAATGTATTTTGTCTTTTTTTTTTTTTAATTTTTCAAATGTTAATAAATATATAATTTTTATTTACATGAAGTGGGCTGCCATTGTAAGACGACTAAAATGTCACGGTGTATAAATATCCTTTCCGATACAAAAAGTAAGATGCAATACGTAGGGAGTAGTAAGGTATTATTGCACATAACTGACCGCCAGTGATTGTTGGGTAAAGGCTCTTACACACTCACGCGATATCGCGGGCGCGACAGGCACCGACAAAGACAATTTCTTTGTCGGTGCTTGTCGCACACGCGATATCGCGAGAGTGTGTAAGAGCCTTAATGCTGTGTATTTGCGGTGGAGGAACGTTGGTAAGAGAATGTATCTCAAATTCGTGAAACACGTTTGTGCTTAAATTTATAAAACATAAATAAAAATCTATTTAAAAACAAT
The DNA here is from genome assembly GCA_948098905.1 of Tiliacea aurago. Taxonomy (NCBI): domain Eukaryota; kingdom Metazoa; phylum Arthropoda; class Insecta; order Lepidoptera; family Noctuidae; genus Tiliacea; species Tiliacea aurago. The sequence continues at coordinate 18,551,076 of OX402594.1, forward strand.
CCTTTAATTAACTAAAAAGTACTAAATAGAACTTACATAAAGAACTTTAGTATTTCATTATATAGATATCTTTAATAACACCTCTCACGCAAAGTAAGTTAAATAGATTAAAGGAAAATTCCGTACAAAATAATCCATTTTAAGACCATAATCAAACTTTGCTCATTATTTATTTAGAACTCATAGCAAGCAAGCAACAACACATATTTTTTCATAAAGGTAATAGGCACCTAAAACGGTGGGATGTTTGCCTAAATACTGCTGAAATAATATTGTCCAATGAGATAAATACAAGAGACCACTTAATTTGCTGACTGACTGGCTGAGACTAGTATGACGAGACTACTACACAGAGAGACTACAGTGACTCTGAGATCTGGATTCCGCTTGCCTCGGCAAATTATTCCACACAGTAGCAAAATCTAATCAGGGCCAAGAAAGAGGACCTTTTTCATAATTAACTTTTCTATAGTAAGAAAAGTAGTGAAAATGTTAATCAAAACTAGAAAATGATAACTTTTATGAACTTATAAATCTACATTGGATTACCTTATAATCTACATTTTCAAACATTTAAGAGCGTTTACGACGTACGGCATTTCATACAAACTTTCAGGCCCTTGTTTTTCGAAATGACTGAATCTATTTTAATGAAACTTCATACGCATAAGCAGGATACAAAGGTCTAAAAAGTTAGTTGACAATAATAATATTTCCGAAATGTCTTATTTAAAAATCACAGTTTCTATGGAAAATTTAAAATCGTTCTAATTTGGCTGTAACACGCTTTTTCGAAAATGTTTTAACTAACTTTTTAGCCCTTTGTATCCTGATTAGGCGTATCAAGTTTAAAATCGTTCAGTCATTTCAAAAAACAAGGGCTTGAAAGTTTGTATGAAATGCCGTACGTCGTAATCGCTCTTAACGAATACGTACCTAATTATCTATTCAGTAATCTATTCACAAAACTCATTTCTTTCCACTATTCAATCTGTTAAACATGTCCGGTCAACTATACCATAAATAAATAGAGCGCGGTACTGTGAGTTCATTATAACTTGACGCATGACGCGATTAGTAGCACTAAATTTTGCAGTCTTATTTTTTATACTAATAGAATTCAAAATGGGGACTGACAGAACAGAACTACCAATCACGTGACTTCAAAATTCGGTGCTACTAATCGCGTCACGCCTCAAGATATAGTGAACGCACTATAGAGTGGCTTCCATGATGAGGGTGCATGTCATGTCGGTCGACCTATAACAGTAGAAAACACGTTGGTGGTAAAAAAATTACCTTCAGCTGGCCACCCGTAGAACGTAGCGTAATTTGAATGTGAGGACTAGTAGGTACATAGTTGGGTAATAGAGGGACACATTTGTAAACTGGTTTAGTTCTACTGTGGCAGAGTTTATTTTCAAGGAAAAGTGTTTACTTACTCTATGAACTACTCCACAGATAGCTGTGCTTCTGGGAGTTTATTGCGCCACTTCTTCTTCCCAGCTACAGCACTAGGTGAAGTGTTTTGGGGGACTGTCATAAGTAATTTTGACGTCCGAAAAGTGCTGATTCTCAGCCTAGCTTGAATAAATGACTTTTGGTATTGATTTTACATTATTGAAATTGAAGGTTAAGATTTTAAATAGTTTCTAATCTCTATTTTAAATTATTAAGAACCCCTGTTCTTTAAAGTATTATTATATTTCAGAGTTTTATTAAGAGAACTGAGAGCTGTACTAGGCAATTCCAGGAATCCTAAAATTTAGTTCAGTCTCTACACCCACGCGGTGGTCTGAACTTTAAACCCACGCATTTAATTACGATAAGTAATAAATATTATTATAAGTAATAAATCAAGCGTATTATGTTTGGGCACGGATCACAAAGTTTGCAGATCACATGAAATAGTTTACAATAAAGCTTCACTGCGACGTTGTACGAGTACTGCATACAACATTATTTTTAGTATATGCGAAACCTGAATATAGTTTGTTCTGAATAAGGAACTGAATCGATTTCAATAATTTTTACACCATGTTATTTTTGTGTCAAAAATATTTGTGTAATGGAAAGTTTATTACTTACAATACAATCGCCGTACGGTTAGGTACCTACTGCCAAATTATTATCAATGAGCGCAAGACGACCCTGGAGGCGCGAGGGCGCCGTTAGCATGTTTTTGTACGGACAACCCGGTTTTCATGATACAGTTTTGAAATTTTGTACATAGATTCTTTACATAAAAATACTAGACACGTGTTTCGGGTTTCGCATATACTAAAACTGATATTGTATAACTTCACAAGCTACGCGAGATGAATAATCTCAGACTGCGTGAGATTATTCATCTTTAGTTTTGGTTTTGGTGCATCAATCTCAAACATAGACTTTGCCACTATTCTCAGTACAACAGACGCAAATACTGCTACCGACAAATTCATTGAAATATTGACTTCAGCCATAGCAGAACACACTGTAATTAAAAAAGTGGCTGCAAAACGGAAGATTCTTAAACCCTGGATAACTCCCGGCTTGTTACGGTGCATGAGAAACAGAGATGCTATGCACAGAAACCTCAAGCAGTCTCCAGAGAATGAAACATTAAATGTAACCTACAAACGATACAGACACTTCTGTACAAAAGTTATTAAAAAGGCGAAGAGGCTCTTCGATGCGGAGGAACTCAGCAAAGCGAGCAATAACCCAAAATCCCTCTGGGACACTATAAAACGAATAACAAACACCACAAAAACTACACACTCATCCACGCAATTGCTATCCACATCACCCACACCCACACAGTCATGTAACAATGTGAATTCCTTTTTTGTCAATATAGGCAAGAAACTTGCAGATGACGTTATAAAAACAAGGCCCTCACAACAACCACATATCCCACAAAACAGTTCTTTATCAACCTCATCCTTTGTCTTGGAGAAAACTGACCCAGAAGAAATTATATCCACTATAAATTCATTGCGACCAAACGCTGCTACTGGCTGGGATGGTATCTCACCCAAAATATTAAAGAAATTTTCCACCACTCTGGCGCCTATTTTATGCCATATATTTAATATTTGTTTTGAAACAGCTGTTTTCCCAACTTCTTTTAAAAAGGCAATAATTTATCCAATCTTCAAAGGGGGTGACGGAACTTTGCCGAATAACTATCGTCCTATAGCTGTTCTAAGTGCTTTATCCAAAGTTCTTGAACGCTTGATAAACAAAAGATTGGTTGGTTACCTGGAGCATTGTAAGATAATCTCACAGCAACAATATGGCTTTCGCAAAAATAAGTCAACCTGCGACGCTGTTCATGACCTAACCAGTTTTGTCATAGAACATCTAAATAAAAATAAAAAAGTCCTTACAATATTCCTTGATCTCGCTAAAGCGTTCGACACTGTTCCCGTTTCCACACTCTTAATCAAACTTGAGAAAATGGGCGTCAGGGGGATACAACTGGATCTTTTCCAAAGTTACCTCTCGAATCGTTCGCAAAAAGTCAGGATCGATGGTCATAACAGCGAGGAGCTTTCCATTCGCTATGGGGTACCACAAGGAAGCATTTTGGGCCCCACTCTTTTCTTAATATTTATTAATGACCTGTGTGATCTCAATATTGATAATGCAAGGGTAATATCTTTTGCAGATGACACTGCAATAACCTTCACCGCGGATTCCTGGTCACAACTCGAGCATCTAGCTCAGCTTGGCTTTGACGTTGCGTTAAATTGGCTTAATTCCCACACTCTCACCCTAAATACCTCCAAAACCAAATTTCTGACTTATTCCAACAGCTCGGTTTCTCAACCACAGACTCCAATGTTAATCAAAGCTCACACGTGTCATCCACAAATACAGGGTTCAAATTGTAAATGTTCTCTTTTAACCTCTGTTGAAAGCATCAGATACCTGGGAATAGTCTTGGACAGGAATCTCAATTTTAAATCTCATATCGGTCTGCTAACTGGACGAGTTCGCAAACTGATATACATCTTTAAAACTCTTCGGTATATTGCCAATCCTACTATAATACGCAATGTCTATTTCTCACTTTGCCTATCCATCATAACTTATTGTATTTCCTGTTGGGGCGGCACACCAAAAACCACCCTAAAGCCTTTAGAAGTAGCACATAGGGCGGTTTTAAAAGTGGCCACTTTTCGTCCTATTCTTTTTCCAACTGAAAAACTATACAATCACTGCAACGTTCTAAATGTTCGGCAACACTTCATACTACAGACAGTCATTCTGCTACATCGTAAAACCCCATACCGAATTATAGAAAATAAAAAACGTAGTAAACGTCGAAAAGATGGGATATGCACCCTGCCGCGAATACGCTCAACTTTGGTAAAGAGATTTTTTTATTTTCTTGGTCCATTCCTTTATAATAAAATAAACGAAGAGTGTCAAATCTATGGGCTACCGTATTACAAATGCAAAAAGATTGTGCAATCGTACCTCCAAAATAAGTCATATGACGAAACAGAAAAAATCTTATTATAAACAAAATGGACAAGCAAACACAGACACACACACAAACACACACCAACACGCACATTCACACACACACACACACACATTTATTTACCTTAAAATTATTTTATTTTCACGTTTAATAAAACGTATTTTTCTTTTTTTCATCTCAATACTCCAAAATTGTAACAGTAACATCAGAAGCACTATGTAACCTTTACGTCATTATACCTTAGGGGACCGGACTGCTTCTCCTTAACACAGGTTTTCATAACCTAGCTAGGAGAGCAGTGCTCACCCACACGTTTGTAGATATATTATAGTACTTATTTTGTAAAACTGTATTTTAACGTGTACAACAATCCTTTGTTTTTGAGTAAATAAATACATTACTATTACTATTACTATTAAGTTTTATGCTACGCACTAACATTGCTAAGCATTTATTGGGACTCAAACAGATCACAAATTAAAATAAAACAAAGTCATGGAAACATAAAGAACAAAACAAAAAAAAAACGAAGGAAAATGAAAATAAATACAGAAATTCCTGTCCTAATAATGAAATCAGAATGTGGTCAGGGTTAAATTAACAAAAGAAACTAAAAAAGAAAAAAAAAAAAAGTTTGTGTACCTTCCTGCGAGTCCTATATAAATAATAATAATAATAATTTGCTTAAGCATACGGAATCTACTGCTGATCCATCAGAATTGAAACTATAAATTTTATTAAAAGTAAACTTTTGTAGAAATCGTACCAACTTCAACATAATTATTATGTAGCATGTATTTTCCTTTTCCTGAAAACTTGACACAAGCACACCAAATACCCTGGCATTGTGCAGTCGATGCGATACGATGTGTGTTACGATGCTGTCTAAGGAATGCCAAAGGTTTCTGCTAACGGAGTGGAATAGACACCTTACATGAAGTTTTTAAATTGTGGATACGTCATTGAGGAAACATTTTTTTTACTGATCTAATCTGAACTAATCTAATCGTTAGTTAGTCATGGGTAAAATAGCAATTAGATTTTGCTATCCATAGCACCCTACACACTACACAGACACCGTGTGGTGCCGAACGTAAAGAATAGCACCATCCTATTTCTTCCCATGGGTGTCGTAAAAGGGAACTAAGGGACTTACTAAAGAATGGGCAGCAGCATTCTCTATGCATTTTAATACCGTACTGCGATCGCCAACCCGAGGCACCAAGCGTGGCGATTATGGCAACCTTCCCTTTGGGGGAGGCCAGTATAGCAGTGGACGTCTTTCGGCTGAAATTATGAATGATGATCCACAGTTGGTCCCAATAGTCTCATTTTGTTTATTCTAAGTTTTGAATGAATGAGTGAATGAAATGCACCGACGCCAGCGTGGTTAGATCAGACTCAATTACTCGAAGAATGAACCCAAAGATTCACACAAGCCCCTGGAGCTCCTCATGTTTCATGGGACTACAAAGGCCATTGCATATCAAAGAGTAGACCGGGGGGCGCTGGTGGTAGGGAAGGCGTGCCCTTAGGATATAGAAGGATTATTAGAGCCGAACCTGATATGCATCCAAAAGTAGGCAATAGAATTGTAGAGAGACGGGTGATATTTATCTATGATTTTATCTCGGATCTTATCTTAAAACATTGAATAATATGGACACGGCTGAAGACTGATCTTATCTCGGTCTTCAGCCGTGTCCATATTATTCTATGTTTCGAATGCATTAAAATCCAAACAATCACAAATAATACAATTACTTACTTAAAATTGTTAAAAAAATGTTTCGATCAATGTCACATTACAAAAAAGTGTTAGATCAATAATACCTATTGATCTGTATTGTGTTAGCCTTTTACTAACTTCCAGTAACTGGGTTGTGGGGGTCAGATAGGCAGTCGCTCCATGTAAAATACTGGTAATCAGCTGCATCCGGTTAGACTGGAAGCCGACCCCAACATAGTTAGTAAAAGGCGGGCAGATGATGATTGTGGTCCTCATTTACACTTCATACATCATTGACATCATTGATCTGATGGCAAGGAGTGGGCGGAGGCTGTGACTCGCGAGGTATTATTGCACATCACAGACCGCCGGAGATTGCTATGTAATGCTGAGTATTCGCTTCGGAGTAACACCGGTGAAGGAATCTATCTTAAATTCATGGAACACGTCTTGGTTGAAGACAAGTTTTCTATTGAGTATCATATAACATAAATCAGTAGCCTGCTTATATAGATTTTTTTCCATAGACGTAGGATTGCGTTCGCTAGTGAAAAACCATTAAAAAACTGTCATCATCATCATCTTCATGACTGTAGTTACGATTAACTTAAACAGCATCAGTATGCATGGCTTTTCTTATTTATGCTTACGAGTATATCCGACTTATTTACGATGACTTATCTTCGTCGCCAACACTATATGGCTGTGACATTGTTTTGCAATTTGTAAAATAAGCGAATGTTTTCTGAAAGCATTTTTTATTGTGTGCTAAAATTAGTCTATTGTGTGAGCAACGAAGGTTCCGCTGTTGTGTTTCAGTAAGTTAGCTGTAAATAGGATGAAAAGTTTACCGTATCGCTGTCCATAGCCTAAAGTGATATTTTTGTGCACTGAAATTTGTTTAAGCCTCCATTTTTATGAAAGCGTAATCCAACAAATATTAAATTTTCCATGTTGCGGGTTTTCGGTAATTTCTAATTTACTCCACTTTTAGCACAGCAATGAAATATTGGCTGCAATTGCTGTAGATATGAAAACATATTCCTATCAAATAAAAAAGTCAGCTTCATCTTCACTGCAATTATTATGTTGTTACTTTTTAAATTCTGCGCTGAGTACCTTATTATACGTTGTTTGAAAGCAAATTGACGTTAATTTTAATATGAGAATTTCGGTTACTCTTGATTATAAGGAAAAGAACGTTAAGTGTAAATATAATTAATGGAAGTAATTTTAGATTAACACGAGATTTCATTCTAATTTAAGTTGAATATCCTCTTAGTACCTACTAGCTTCTGCCTGCGACTTATTTCGCGTGGAAGTCGTAATACACCACAATGTACTAAAATATCAGCCACATTTTTATAAAAACTGCCTCGTTGGTCTAGTGGTCGCAAGCGCTACTGTTGAGCGAGAGGTCCTGGGTTCAATTCTTGGATCAGGCAAAGTGTTATTGGGTTTTCCATCCGGATTTCTCAGTAACAGTCCGAAGTCTGGATTTGTGCCTGGTTAGTGGCAATAGACTCGCCCCCTAATACATGGGACCTACTATATGTAGGTGCACCTCTGCCTAACCCTTCGGGGAATACAGGCGTGATGTTATGTTATTTTATCTATCATTTCAGCATGTAAAGTGTTAATACGATTTTCCGAATACTGTGCGAATGGAATCGCAAGCCAAGGTAGTGTATTTGACATAGGTATTGAGTACACAAATACCGCAGACCACACACATAATTGAGCAATACATTGCTAAACTTAGTAACAGTAGAAGCGCGATGTTGAATAAATTACACATTTATTCCGAACGCGTCCTCGATGCCGACACTTTAGGGCAATGAAACTGAAACTTGCATTTTAATACGAGTAATTGACAAGTGATAACATGTGCCTATCTAACTTGGAGGTGAAATTTACAAAAACGCTACCCCTGTAATGAAGCCAGTTCTCCATTACAGAGGTAGCGCTGTGTATAGTTAATTAAGTGCACCGTACAGATACGTGCAGACGAGCAACCAGGGTGTTTTAGTTTAGGATAGTTAACTAACTCTGTAAATATGAACAGTCTAATTACTACACCAGGCACGGTATTTATAATAATATACTGCTCCAGAGCGGAAGAACCTAAAAACTTATTAGTTTAAAAAACTGTTCGACTTCTATTATAGTATCCAGACAAGAGTTTTGTAGATTACAGAGGTACATTAGCATTGGTTGCGGCTTTACTTACATACAGTGCTTCTATTTTCCTGAATGTGTCTCGGCAAACTTCCTTTTTCGTTAATCGTTGGATTTCCTTTGCTCTTGGTGCAGGCCGGACGCTCTCAATCGTCTTGTACGTATACAACATTAGTTTTAGTATATGCGAAACCCGAAATACGTGTCTATATTTTTATGTAAAGAATCTATGTACAAAATTTCAAAACTGTATCATGTAAAATCACAAAGTTATAAGGTTTTTATGTTCCCGCGCCTCAGGGTCGTCTTGCACTGATTGATAATAATTTGGCAGTAGGTACCTAACCATACGGCTATTGTATTGTAAGCAATTAAATAGTGATAACATTTTCCATCACACTTAAATATTTTTGGGACAAAATATAACATGGTGTAAAAATTATTGAAATTGATTCCGTTCCTTATTCTGAACAAACTTTATTCAGGTTTCGCTTATACTAAAAATAATGTTGTATAGATTTGTTACTACTCTTTTTACTTATCTATTAAGTAATTTATTAAATGGGATGAAAGCTGCTAAGGTCGGGAATGTCATGATTGCCGAGAGACATTATGAAAATAGAAGCACTGTAGGTCATTATCAAACCATGTCTATAACTTGCCCAATCAACAAACATCAAAACAATGGCGTAAATTGTCATACTAACGAACAGACAAAGTAATTTTGCATTTTATAATAACAGGCTGAGAAAGATCTAAGTCCACGCGGACGAAGTCGTGGGTACAGCTAGTTGTATAATATAATAGGTGTTAATTTTACAGCACCGTCAGTTGAGACTGGTCTTCTCTTAACTGCCAGGGCTTATTTGTAATCTTTTAATCTTATATTTTGTATTGTTTTTTAAATAAGTAATTTAATTTTTTACATTGTTCTCACATATAGATGCAACAAGAATAATGGACCCAGGATTTTGTAATATCTTGATTTAAAAGAGTGTCCTTGGAGTTTCTTGCCTGTTCTTCTCCATAGAGATCTACGTTTTGGAATGGGCAAATAGCTTCAACTTTCTGACTAACTGACTGACTCTTTGACAATTCAAAAGTGCCTGTAATAAGTTTAATTGAAATAAATGTTTTCAGTTTGAGTTCGAGCAGCGGTGTACATACGGGTACACAGCGAGCTTACATGTCCAGTATAAGCTGATCTCGTATTGTATAGGATTTCCGTACAATGAGAGGTCAGCGTATACTGGAAATATACAGCTTGATGAGTAGCCGTGTGTACGTAGCGCAGTCGCACTTATGCTTGTTTTTCGCAATTTAAACATATTTATTTAATTAGACAGTATGATATGATATATACATATTTGTAATATGCTTGTCAAGACCTTTCTTAGGATACCAAACATGTCATGATTATCTCAATTTAATAAAGAAACGGTCAGAAATTTACGTGTAAAGTCCACCATATTTATATAGCCTATGTCACCCGGACCATTATTATAAATCTGTCGATACCTCATTCAGCAAAATTAATTTATATAGCCTATGTCACCCGGACCATTATTACAAATCTGTTGATACCTCATTCAGCAAAATCGGTTCAATATTTTAGGCGCTACGGTGGGATACACGTTAATACAAACCTAAATAGAGCTTTGCCGTAGTCGGGTAATAAAATGAGAGCAAGTTTGGAGCTCGACATGTCAATGCATGCATTGTTAGAAATATAAGAAAAAGTTTTTCTAGAACTTGGATTCTTTTTTTTTATTTGTAAATTCAAGATAGAGCGCTTGCCTCTTGTCTTTTAGCCAGTCTGCCTGAATAATTTAGAGCAGTAAACTGAACAGATCTACATCGAAATAGCATTATTGTAATAGCTATTTTAATACGCAATATCTTTACAGTAACACGGGTACTGTGTGGTTCATTGTTTATTTCTAGTCGGTCCTTCTACATATAATATATTATGAAGAAGTTTCTAAACGCACATTTTAATCATTATTATGCCTTCATTCAACAGTTTGAATTTGCAAGACTCTCAGAGTGTCAAAAGTTTACACATCTCGATTTCCTTGCTTTTAAAGAAATTTCTTCAACTTTCAGTGAAATTTTCATTAATTACATAATTATATTCATTGGGTTTCTAGTTACTTGTTTCTACGTTTCTTCTTTTTACTTGTTAGTTCTTGTTACTTTCTAGTTTTTACTTGTTACTTGAAATTCTCTAAAGTTTATAGTATAAAACCACACCTTTCACTTGACTTGCTTATAACCCAATTTTCATTAAACAACCCGATTTTGTCTCCAACTATAAAAGCGATGGGGCTTAGGAAAATTGACCTTTGGGCCTTAGTATTGCTGAAATAATAATAATATCTAATAAGAAGACCAAAAGGGATCGCTTTATTTGCTGAGTTTTTAGATTAATCCGCGAAGCAGTGATATCTAATTAGAGCAAAAACAGGGTCTTTTGCTTGATCAACTTTTTTATTGAGAAAAGAAGTAGGCAAATTAAACAAAACTAGAATAAACAAGCTTTTATTATAAATGTAGGCACCCACGGTAGCTAACCTAATAATCTACCTTTTCAATCATTCTAAGAACACGCATCACGCAGAAAGTACGCAATACGAGTAATAAGTATACAATACACTTTTCTTTTTCATACATTCTCGTAATCTAATCACATTAATCGCGTGAGGAAAACCTCGTTTATTTGCTCTATTCAAGCTTTTAATAACGCAATGGCGAGCTGTCCGGTCAATTACACCATAAATAAAGTGCGGTTGTGGCTTGCATCACGAGAGTGCATGTCATGTCGCCGTCGTCGGTCCACCCACTGTAACTAGGCACGTAATTGGGTAATAGAGGGAAACGTGGCAAACGGGTTAAGTTTAGAGATGAGGAGAATCCATTTGTAAAGTGCTCTGTATTTTGCTGGTATTTGTAATTGAAAAGAGTGAATACTATAAACGTATTTGTAAGCTTGGAACAATGAAAGCTGAACTGCTACCTATCACTGTAAGTATTTCGAACCTAGCTTTCTATTCTGAGAATACAGTATAGATGAAACTTTGTTTCTGAATTCCAAACGAAAGTGTACATAATAAATCAAGCGTATATTATTATGTAACATTTGAACTTTGATGAATATGTACCAAATGCGTTTGGTGCCAAGCTTTGAGGGTTTTGAGATTTAAGTCCAATTTTTCGAAGTTGCTATTCTGTATATAAGCTCTTATTATCCAATATATTCACTTTTAATAATGAAAAACTGGAACAAGTAAATGAATTTACTCTCCTCGGTTTGTATATACCCACATAAATTGGAAATCCCATATACAGAAAATAAGAGCAAAACTATCAAAATTTTCATACGCCCTACGCGAAATTAAAAAAACTACCAACCTGCAAACTACACTTGTCACTTACTACGCATATGCACAGGCATGGCTCAGCTATGGGATTATGTTGTGGGGAAACAGTACAGACTCACAAACCACATTTATTTTACAAAAGAAGTTAATTAGAATAATCACCAACATAGATCAAACAGATAGCTGCAAACCGCATTTCCGAAAACACAAAATACTCACACTTCCCTGTTTATATATTTATGAATTATGTAAGTTTGTCAGAGAACACCCACATTTTTACACCACTTGCAAAGAAACACAAACAAAATACAATTTTCGACACAACAAAATCAAAATAAACATACCTCAATCCCGACTCAAAATGCACTCAACCAGTCCTTTAGTTATGTCTATAAAAATGTATAATAAATTGCCAAATGACATTAGAGAAGTTACCAAAACAAATATATTTATTAATAAATTAAAACAATTTCTGGAATCCAAGTAATACTACTCAGTAAATGAGTTTTTAGATGACAAAACTATTGCAAAATAAAATTAATTCTCCATAAAAACCAAACATTATGAAAATTATACAACCTGTTTTTTTTATATCCCATAACTCTAGGGTTATATTCTGTAGGTAATATAATAATAATATTAAAACTCCTAGAATAGGTGGTCCAAAAATGCATCGTTTCGGAGATATCATCAATCATAATTAAATTAGGTCAAAAATTGTCACCAGTATGACGAATCTTTACTTTTGCGAGGTTGCCAAACTTCGCAGTAGTGTAGTAAAATAAATAGTAAAATAAAATATGTAGGTATGTTGGTATCGGGGCTTCCCGGCGGCAGCTAGTGAAGGGAAAGCTACCTTGTCGACGTTGTCATATTTCACGTAAGGGTGTTTTACATTAATAATCGTGACTTTGCCGAATTATTTTGTATGAAAAATGAAAAAAAAAATACCGAAGGATTGGAACATAACTCATATACCAGTTGATTCTTTGATATGGCCTCAATCATACCCTAGAGTTATAGGATATCAAAAAAAACACGTTGTATAAATAAATAGGATTATAGAAAATCAAATAAAAATATGAATACATAAATAAAAATGAACATACTTCTAATAATAATAACTAATAATAATAATTTCATAATAAGTACCTACATTATTCGCAATAGATAAAACAAAAATAACTAATATACTTACTATACCTGTATACACAAACCTAATAATATATATATATACACCTACACATAATTATGCACCCAACTAAACACATATTAATAATTTATAATAATAATGAATTGCTTGAATTTTATTGTTACTTAGCCCTCTTCCTCTCTCCTAATTTTTCCTGTGCCCGACAGGGTCCATATTGATCTTTTACTTTTTTATACCTATGGAATGCAATAAAGAATTGAGAATTGAGAATTGAAAACTTACTGAATTTATCGAAAGCTTTAAAATTGGTTGAAACGGTTTCACAAATTTACGATTCCGAGCGCCGGATAAATATTCAGGGGATAAGGCACAAGCTCTTGCCGCAGTCAATGTTTGAATAAACGCTATTTGGGAGCATTCAGTAAACATCACTTTACACAACATACGAGCTGTTAATCATGCAACATCCAACTCTATTTGCTTTATAAACAGAGTTCAAACTAACTAATTTCATGTACGAGCCATCAGTTTACAAACCACACATGTTTTGGATACATCTCATTGCCGAGGCTGACCAAAACCACATTACATTTAGCAGATACTTTTTAACTTTGCTGATAAAACTAGATGATGTTCGCTGAAAATGCAGGTTCGAGGTGTTAGACTTATTGATGCTAGGCTAGGTGTTAGATGAAAATAGTGACCTAGATATTACGATGACACGATCTGACAAACATAATATATCAAAAAGGATCATAGGTCATCGTCATATTAAGTAACTATTTAGGTATACATTATTACCGTCTCGTTAATCCAAGTTCTAATAAAATGAGGAGAAAATTTATCATTACATATTTTAAATCTACTGAAAGAAATTCTGTCTAATTAACACACTATGGGAGTTCTCAACAAAACTCTTAACGAAGATCTAAAATAACAATCCAATTATCTTTAACGACATTAAACAGTTAAATAGTATTAACGGAGAGAAAAACCATCTAATAAAATAAAATGGCTCAAATTCGGCGTCAGAACCGCTTTAACTTACAAACAACACCATTTTTTTTGCTTTTTTGTTTTCCTCATAATAGCTGTTCAGAACAAAGTTTAGTAAAACATCTTATAAATGTGTTGAAGCAAAGTCATCAGTAGGAACAAGTTTAAGCTAAGGACGGCCGACCATTACGAGAAATTGAAAAATATAGGAAAACTTTTTACCGTTTTAAATAACTGTTGTAAAGAAAAGACTTATTGTAATAGTTAGTATAAATTCTCACATTTAAAATAAATAAGATTCGTCTCCTAAATAAGTACAAATATTTGAACCTGCTCGCATAGTGATAAAGTATGTTATAAAATAAAATCTTGTTTCATCGTAGTGACGAACCAAACCTAGGATTGGATTTCCATATTGCTCCAACAGCACCCAGTTTTGTTTGAGTCAAATAATGTGGCTGTAGATGTCATTTTGTGCTTCAAGCTCCGCAGGATGTGGTCGACATCATTTTATTTTATTTTGCATCGTGAAATGTTGAGTCGATACATACAAATATAAAGCAAACTGTATGATTTTATGCAATCTAAATCAAGTCATTTATCATTTTCATCTTTCAGTTTGTATTGAGTTTACAAACGCTCGTTTCATAAACAACATTACGTATACCTACCTATGTGAAAATATTATGATGGAATAAACAAAGGGGCTCCAACTGGGATAGCCCAACCGGTTTCTTCATTATGCCGCTATCAGTACTTAATTGTCCCTTTAGAAATACCGAGAAATGCAATATCAACAAGAATGAACCTTTAATTTAAAGGGATCTCCATATTATTACTGCAGACTACCTGAAATTGCGAAACATCATACCTACATTAGACACACGTTTTGTATATTCAGTACTGAAATAACACGGTCGTTTTATAAATAGGGGGATATGAGATGGAAATGATGTGGACGCAGATTTTAGTTACGGTAAGTTGAAATAATTCATGTCCCCCTAATAAAAGATTGCTACCTCAGTAATTTGTGCAGAACTTCAAATTCAAATAATTTATTTCCAAATATGAGTAAGTAGAATTAATTACCCGTAACTTCCATCAAACTCTTGCCGCCTTATTACAAAACAAGATTTATATTTTGACATGGCTTAAACCATGGAGCAAGTTTTTGTAATAAGAACGTAACTGTGATTGAAATACCGTTCTTTATACAAAACTGAAATCTTATTTTGGTACTAAGTTGTCAGTTTTGTGTTTAGGAACTTTACCATAGTCGGAATAAAGTTCGAAATTCAATAATGGCTCCATGTTTTAAACCTGGGTCTGAAGATAAACCTTGTTTTGTAATAAGGGGGCTAGATTCTGACCGCACGCTACAGCATGCGACTGCTCGCACTGTACCGAGCGGTCGCTGGCGCATCCTGCTACTTTTCTTGTTGAATGTAGAATGTTAATGACCCAATGCATAGCGCGGGACCACACATTTATCAAAAGACGTAATATACAAGAACTAAAAATATCGATCACATAGTCGATAATTTAATTACGCATTCTTTACATCAAACTAAGTAACATTGAGCAAAAATGATTGGGACTGGGAAACGACTTTTATTTTTTATGTGAAATTCACTATTTACGGTAGCGCACTATATAACGTACGTAAACACTGTACTTATGGGTGAATGCAACGGTACTGGGGAACGGAGCTGTGGTGGGGCTATGTTCTAACAATGTTATGTATTGGTTTTGGAAAAAAAAGGCAACAAAAAGTTGTATTTTGACCTTAAATCCCCGTAACCAGAAAATTCCCAGGTATGATCGAGTACAAAAAAATATATTAAAATGATGGTAAGAACAAGTAAGTTTCGGCTACGTTAAGCGTCTTTTTACACCCGATCCAATAATAATGAGCAATGACCAAGCAGTGGAGGGATAACTGTTAATATCAATAATTTTATATGTAGTCAATTAAAAATAGTTACGCTCTCAGAACTGATGGCACCTACGAAAACATGTATCAAAGCGGTAAAGTAAAAGCCCATTTAAAGGCTTCTACATACCAGCGCGACTCGTCGCGCGACGCGACACGGCACAAAGGCCCCGCGTGTTGCGAGACGAGCGGTGCCTTTGTGTCGCGTCGCGTCGCGTGACAAGTCGCCCCAGTATGTAGAAGCCTTAATTATATCGTAAGATAGTCAAGTCAACCGACTAAATCTGAGTACCTCTAATATTTTAGTAAACACGACCAGCCCACAATAGTGATTAGGATGACCTGACGCATACTTATCGCTTTTTGTTTGGACTTTCCTGTGGGTGCCTCAATTTAAGGTCTCTAGCCACAGCATAAAACTTATAAAATAGGCGACTACACGCTAAGGGCACCCTCTGTGGGGTAAGGGGGGGACTTCGGCTTAGAGCGTCGCTAGGAGAGGGCAGCAAGGGACAGACTGGATCGGATCAACAGACTTATCTCTGTCCAGCTACATTGTTATGTAACGGTGCAGGCTTTGTAAGCGATGAGGTCATTAATTGTTTCCACGATAACAGAAATGTAAAAGTAATCAGTGTAACCCTATTTGAGTAAAAATGTGGAGGTTCAGAATATAAATTTAAGATTAAATGTGGTTTTAATGCTGAAATTAGTCTGTTGGATGATAAAATACTAATGTATACCTACTGGTATTTTCGCTTATTGTCTGTTGTGTTTCGTCTTGGACGAATTTAATCTTAAATCCTCGTCGCGTGAATAAAGTACGTTCAGTTTTATTTATTTGACATACTTAAAAACCCAGGAGTGAAAGAAGGACGTATTAGGTATATCTTGAGAAACTATGCAGTATAATCTAACGGTTTTATTAAATAAAAAATAATGATTAATGCACGTTTCCGGATGACAGCGATGCGGACGAGTACTTCGACGCCTAAGTGTTCTTTTGTTTTTGTATTTATTTGTATAGTTAGTTAGTTAAATATTATAAAAGAAAAAACATAGGCAGTCATGGGGAATGTCGACAGACGTGAAAACTTATCGCTCAACGCGCCAGAAGAAGTTTTCATTTAAATAAAATAATGATTATCCAAAGCACAATTTAAAGAATGCACAGTATACACAAATTAAACTCATAAGTTTTCCCCTACCAAAAATCAATAAAATTAATAGTACACTTATTAGGAATTTTATGACGAGTTGATGTTGATGAGTTTTTTATTCCACACGTTTATTGTAACAATAATTGCATAAATGTACATACATATTGCTATCCAACATACATTATTAGTTGAACGGTTAGTATGTGATGTCTCTAAGAGCATTAATTAGTAATATTTTTTTTCTCAAACATGCTTGGAAATTCGAGCATTATTTTGACAACCTTCTTCGAGAATAATCGAAATTGCTGTACTGGCCAAATACATGCGAGCAGCGGCCACCAAAAGTTGTATGAAAATTCATATGTGTCGTGGTTTAGCGGCCAATTAAATTACATAATAAACTCATATATAACGTGTAATGTAAAAATGGAACAAAGTCAAAGTCACATAAAAGGCACTTTTGAACGTCAATAGAACGATCTTATATTCTCTATAGAACTCCGAAACATGGCAACCAAGGAGGTAACTCATCAAAGATTTTATTTAAATTTCGAACTGGCTTGCAAATATAAAGCTGTATATTGAAAAAAAAAAACAAATGAACACATTGGCGCGCTAATTGGCGTGTGGACTTCTTGGCGGGAAAGTGAAGCGTCATGTTCAGCAGTTTGTTTAATTTTCCAAAATTAGTGTTTAGCCGAATATTAATGTGTAATAATGGTGGATTATTAACCATTAAGTGTTTGTGAACGTGCATTAGTGTAGGCAAATGAAACAAAACAGTGCAACTTCGCTTCAAGTTCTCTCAAGAAGTCCGCGTGAGGACTCAGTAAAGTGCCACATCTTTACTGAAACTCAAGGGGAGTGGGCGGGGATATCATCATCATGCATTTATAATTCATTTCATCAATATTTAAAACAAGAACTAAAACTTGACATTGGCTAAATGCACAAACCGTGCGAAGCCAGAAGGAAAAAAAAAAAAAAAATTGGCGTGTGACAAATTATCGTTGTTCGTCAATGAATCTGGAATTTATAAATAATTTACTTTGTTTGAAATCCCGCCCATAATTTGAGATAAGCACTATAATACAAGCCTTGGCCGCAACCAGGCATTGATGGACTCACGTATGAGTTAAACATTTTCACGTTCGTCCATCTCTGTTGCAGGCCGCTGCAGTAATGTACTATAATACTATGTAACCGAATACCGATGTATTTGTAATATGAACCACATTTGATTTTATTAAACTTTCATTAAAGTAAATTAAGTAAGTATTTAAGTAACTGTTATAATTCATTTCAAAACCGTGCACAGCGTTGATAAAGCGTAACTGTGAGCCTGCCGCACGTTTCATTGGGTATTCAATTGTCAGTTCCACCGACCGACAGCAGGATTACATTTTTTGTGGAAAAGGTGCGAGTAATATTATTTTCTGGTATTCTAATTAAACAATAAAGGCTTTATTTTTTTCCTTGAAACAATTGATAATTCCCGCCATGTTTTGGTGGTCGAGTGGTTACGATAGATATTCAACTGTTAAGAGGTATATTCACTGTCCATCAAATGGATTGGCAGGACAGCTTGCTCTGAAATAATAATGTTAAACGGCTGTAATGGGTAATTATTTTTTTCTTTACAAATTGATTTTAGTAATGCAAATCATACACGATTTTAACTGTTTCCATAATTTAGTGAAGATTTATGATGGGTTTGGGTTACGTGTGATTAAGTACTAATAAAACAACGAGTGAAAAATTGTAACGACTTTATTAATACGCGGCAAAGCAGAGAGACGAGATTTTACACACACGTCATTTGACATATTACATGATTCTATAGAATGTTGCCAATAAAAACAATTAAAGATAATGTTGCTTTCATTACTCAACACTTAGCTAGATTTAAATTGCAAAGTTCTGAATTACGATACTTTCGATAAACAATCCATGTTTGGCTGGTAGATATACAGTCATACAATATAGTTTTCAGTTACAGACCGTGATTTTTTTACTGAATGTACTTATTCAATTGAAATAAAAATCCCATTCCCATTCAGCGCACATAGAATATTCCGGCAAAAACTGGCGACGAGTGTGGCTGTAAAATGTTATGTGCGCACAAATTGTCCATTTTGTCCTCTAACGCTCGGCACAGCTAAATGGAACGATTAAACAAAGTACAAGTTGTGATTTATACTGTTAGCTTAGCTTCATAATCAAAATCAAAATTCATTTATTTAAACTAGGCTGAGAATCAGCACTTATCGAACGCCAAAATTACATAAGACAGTCCCCCAAAAACGCCCGCCCTTCACCACTTCCTAGTGCTTTAATAAATGGACTTTGAGTGTAGAAAATTGCCTGCAATATCTTGATATTTGAGTTGTTTTCTATGGCAGGGAAATCGGAAAGACTAAAATAGAAAAACATCAAAAACATCTTCATGGTTGAGACAACAACATAAAATAAAGAACCGTTGCGCGTTGTAGTTACATATTACAATAAAAATAATGAATAGAAATTGCAAGACTCATATTACAAAGCCCACGCAGGGAATAAGGGAACCCAACAAACATGTCTATCAGTAGGTAAATCGCCCCTAAAAGATTTTCATTTCAGCAAACATTGCGTTTAAAATAAAAGAACGCTACGGGTGAGTCCTGGTCAAGAGTCGCTCCCGGATTCAACGGAAAATATTTTTATCACACACTAATAAAAAAGGGTTACAAAATGTTTACACATTAACGTAGCAACATTACTTAACTTTGTTACATTATTTTATCGACGTAAGTAACAAGACAGAGTGGTGTGTTTGTTGTTACCGCTCTATCTAGATGTAAACCGTAACGTACTCGTAGTTCTGTACCTCAAGTGTAAGTTTGCAAGAGAGTAAACCATATCCTAATACCTGGGTATTTCGTTTGCGTTAAAATTTGAACGAAAGATCATAATGCTACGAATATATGGATGAGAATAAAAATCTTAACGCCAACGCGCTAGTTACGTTTACTCACTTGCAAACTTACACTCGGGGTACTGTTTAACTACGAGTACATTACGATTTACATCTTGTTCGATACAGTGATAAAGCCCAGTCACTTACAATACCAGAATTCTTTCCGAGTCCCTTTATTGACCTGATAATTACGGAACCATATTATTCGAATCACATTACAATCTATTATGCATTCAATTCACTGGACACCTGCGCATTTTTTGTTTAAACAACTCTCAAATGGGTCGAATTCAAATAAACTCATGAATGAGATTTACAGTTTTGTAATGGATTTCGCTGACTTAAGATATCAAGTCCTACCCTTCTACTGCTTTTGTAAGTTACTAGCAGTTTTATTATTAATTTTGCTGCCATTTTCCTTTTATACGTACCATGGAAACTGAACCATTTTAAGCTTGACCCCACTTTTGTCCGCCAACTGCTTCCATCACGGTCGGTACCTCACCGGTCAACTAACGAATGTCTCAGCCGCACAACCCCTGTCATACGCAACAATTCAAATAACTGAAACGGATAACTAAGTAATAAAACATCATCTCGTTTGGAAATAAGAATGTGAAGGAAAAATCGTCCCTACTTGTATTTCAGGGCTAATTTAATTTGTGTAAGAGATTGTAGTCCGTTCCTAAAGGGTCCTTGTTTGGGACAAAAGAAAGAAATCGCTTCAGGGAAATTATAATTGGGTTTCAGGAATTTGGCTGTATTCTGTTTCATTTCATGGAATATGATTTTTGCTAAGATGAATATTAACGTACGGAAAAGTATAAACGCATATTGTAGTGAGGTTTCCAATTGTTGTGTATATTTCTACGGCTATATCATAGCATTCCCAACCATGACATTATTTTCGTAATACTGAAAATTCCCAGACTCCAGCAAAAGCTGGTGACAAATAAAGTATTCAGCTGGTATTGCATAAACAATAGCGGTGAGATCAGTGTGGGAATAAACGGAAGCCGATACAAAACAGAACAAAAAGCACACCTGGACTATGTGTTCGGCACCAGCGTTGAACTTGAGTATATTATCGCCAGGCTCTTTCCTAAGTACTGTTTGCAAACACTATTGGTCTCAGTAAAGCAAAGGGGCTGTGTAACTTGCGCCCGCGTGTATTTTTAGGGTTTACGATTTCATCCCTTAGCGTTAGGGCCAAATACCACAAAAATAGGATTCGGACGTAAGAACAATAACAGACCTGTGTACTTACTAATGTTTTAGTACAAAAATAAAACTTTTTTAAAGTATTTCAAAATTTTGATCAGCAGCTGTAGGCTGAGTCACCGTGTCATTCCTAGCTGAGAACTAAGTTTTTGTTCTGTAGATGATACCTACTGTGAAATAAACTTACAATTAGAAGAACTCGAGCCATTGAATGAATGCTTATATAGGGTAAATTAGTTAGTAACGTTCGTTTAATCCTCGACAAACACAGCTTATAACGTCAATCGAAACTTTCTTGTTTTGTGCAGTTGTTCAGCAAAAGTTCCTGCACTCGCGAACTGCCTACGTACTGACGTCATCTGTGAAACTACTAGGTAGCTATTTAGATTATGTACAGACATAATTAATAATGCAAACAGTTGTATCAGTAGTTATATTTTCTTCAAAATAAAGTCAAGAATTAGACTAGCAAGTACGTTAAGATCACACACACTGCCTCTCTGCTACAAAGTCAATCACACAAGCGAGCCGGCAAATTGGACGCTAGTGCCAATCCCGCCATCATCCCTGTTGGCCGTTCGAGTCCCCGCGTGTAGCCGCATTGTGAAACAGGAGTCACAAAAGGAACATAATTATTACACATTGGATACTGTGTTGGGTACTTAATAGTAGTTTCATTTGATACAGTAGGTAGTACGAAACACAAATAGAAGACAATCAAAGAATTCTTGTCGATATAGGTATATCATCTTTTTGGGGTTGACTGTACTTATGAAACGAGTTGAAAAAAAAATTGTGGACGCATTTATTGCTCCTATTTGTTACACATTCACCAACACTCATTACCAATTTGATATCTGAAGGCCATTCATATATACATGTGTGACTCTACAGTGCAAACCTATTTACGTGTCTTTAACTTTAAAACCAGGTCACAGAAACAATCGGTCCATTTGATTCGGAGTAAATTGGCTATGACAGATGGATAGACAGACAGACACACGAGTGAAGTAAGGGTTCCGTTTTTTCATTCAGTACGGAACCGTAAAATTATAGGAAAAGAAGTAAGTAACAGTTTTGAGAAGCTCTAACCAAACATAATTATCTTAGCAATATAAGGTAGGTCCTTAATTGTTTGGGAAATAATATCCAATCAGATCCACGATTACTGGCAAAAGTGAAGGAAACGTTATAATATATGAAAATCGCTTTTGTTACGCACAAAGGCGGATTTTGCTTTACTAAAGCACAAAAGAAAATCCGGCTCTAACATACTTATAAAAAGAATGAAACGATTCGTAACTCTCTCATTGTTCGTATCACGTTGTTACAATAAATATTACTGAGCAACTTACATTTATTACGTTAACGTGGTCCGAAATAAAGTGTTACGGCCAACTTCTATTTTTCTTTGGAGCTATACTTTATTGAATTTTGCTGGGTAATGGATACAATTTGCCATGAAACATATTCCGATGTCTAGTGTCAACAAGATTCCAAGACAAACATAACGTTAAAAAAGTGTGCTACCATCAATGTTTTTGACAAGTGTGAGCAAATATGTACTATAAATTACACTCCTGTCAATGAATGAATTATGAGATTCTAAGGCCCGTATTACAGAACGTCACTCAATACTCAAGCATTACTTAAAAACTATATTAAAGCCATTTGATTGGTTTAAACTAGTTTTAAGTAATGCTTGAGTATTGAGTTACGTTCTGTAATACAGCCCTAAGAGGTGATTACTATTCCCGTCACGTCTCTGAGACACGAAGCCCGTTCTAGGTAAAAATAACAAAACAAAATATGCAAATGGAAAGCGTTATACGGTAAAGTTAATCTTTTCTAACAATAAAGATGCCATTATGATTTTATTATGAAAATTATTTCGATTTCTATTCTATTGACATCACAAATGGCAATCAATCATTCTGCGTCGTCTTTACACAACTATTTTGAGGTCGGCTTCCAGTCTAACCGGATGCATCTGAGTACAAGTATTTTACCCATGGCAATCAATTTATCAATAAAATAAAAATCGAGACCGGTTTTTGAACAACATGTGACATTGCCCTATCAATTTACTGAGATCGGTTCATATTTTATGGACACTATAAAATTCAACCATTTCTATCAATCTGTTTTGTTTCATGAGTGACATTCAAAATGGATTAGTTATATTCAACGCCAGTTATCTAAACGGTTTTATATTCGATTCGCATACCGCGTTTGTTGTCCAGCAGGCCTGCGACGCACCGGGATATTCCCACGGTCAATATTTGATTTGGCTTCAATCTGAACGTGTCACGCGTCGATGTTTTTCATTAGCGTTACATACGGCTCGGTGAGCTCCTGTCTATTTCAGCTGAATTGATGTGGTGCGGATTTCTGCTTCGAGTGTGGAAAAGCCAAAAGGCTGTGGAAATGAATGAAAATTTGTTGCATAGAGTTCAGGTGTTACTAATTTCGGTGTTGAGCAGCAGCTGGTAATTAATGTTTTTTTTGCAAGTATATTTTTATTTAAGTCCAATATGAAATTGTTAAGCTTGTTAAATTAAATGCCAACGTTACGCTTTTGTTATTAAAATATTGCAAAATTGACATTATGATTACTTATTGGTAATATTGAAAGCTAATCTAAACTACCGCAGAACGTTATAATACCATTATAACTCAGTATAATAGAATAGAAATGCACATTTATATTTTCATGTGAAGAGGAAATACAGGTACATGCGACAAATAGCCGTAGATTTTTATTATGATGAGAAAATTGTGCTCGTTCCTGCCTTGATCGGCTCACTGTGGGAAGGCGGTTAATAATATGCCTCATTGCTGTAATTATTCACGTTGTCGGCGACAGTATCGTGGAATGAGAAAATAATGTGGTTGACTTTTTATACCCTTCGAGCAAACATGATGCTTACAGTCGGGTTCATTTTTTCCCTTGTTTTAGTAAGAGCTGATTATTTTGTGGCCATTTTTCCTTTTCACTGCTACTTTTTTTTTAATTAACTTATTTATGCACTGGCATTATTAGGTCTTCTAGTAGACAGTATTATTCAAGCAACCATAAATAAGTACTCAAGCATTCAATATTTTCGAAACTCATCTAAAGATAATTTTATTTCGTAGCATAAAACTGAAATAAGTAGCTTTAAACGTTTCATGAGAAGCTTAACGTTTATTAATGGCGAGGCGGAACTTTGCAAGTAAAGAATCGTATCTCGAGCTTGCGGACATCAAACAACCGAGATGGTTCGCATCCACCAAGCCTGAACCAATACATCTTACTTTTCTCTTCGAGTTAAACTTTACAACTCACCACCTTTACTCACCTTTCTTCATTTATATAACACTAAACATAATATTCTTGATATTTTCATAAGTTTTCTGGACTCAGGAAATCGGAACTTATTACCCTGGCTTTGCGTGTAGATGTAGATATTAACTCAAGGGAAACTAGGTACATAATATTTTAATTTAGTGATAAAGTTTTCCTTCCGAGTCCTATCTTCTTAGTAAAAAGAGAACACAAAGTCCCGTATTACAGAACGTCACTCAATACTCAAGAATTACTTAAAACTAGTTTCAACCAATTAAATGGCTTGAATCTAATTCCCAAAATTTAAATTAAGGACTCCGGGTCCGACACATGCGTTCATCAGAAAGGATTTTGGACCTCTTCGTCGGCTCCGGGATCCGGGACCCCCAAAGTCCCTGGCGCCCATTTATTAGTTGTAACACTTAAATTAACTGGAAGGTTATACTTTATAAATCAGATTTATTCTTTAATATTTAATCTAATTAAACTACTACACGGAACAGTACTCGGTTTATCACCAACCCCCACGATCCTAGTTCTTATTAACGGGACTCTAAGCTGACTGGCATACCTTAGGTTTTATTGTCACCTACCTAATCTAAGTTAGGCTACTTATATTTGTTATAAATATATTTATTGTTTGATACATTTTGTAGTTTCTTTGTGTGCAGATACTAACCCACCCTTACATCAGAGCTTTTGTTCTTTCAACAAGAGGGACAATATCTCAATTTAACAGTGGCGTCATGTCCAAAGGGTGTAATGCTTGAGTATTGAGTGACTTTCTGTAATACACAAGAATGAGAATTCCTAAGAATTATGTAGACATCCATACCTATTTCTTCCAGTGGGTGTCGTAAAAGGCGACTAAGGGATTTACTAGAGAGTGGACAGCAGCGTTCTCTATGCATTTTAACACTATACTACGATCGCCAACCCGCCTGCCAAGCGTGGCGATTATGGCACCCCCCCCGATTTTGGCTTATGTCCAACTGTGGACGTCTTTCAGCTGGAATGTTGATGATGATGTGATGTAGACATGATTAATTGATTTATATTTTGTCGTATTCGCTTTATTTTTATACATCGCGATGCACGTCATCTATCTGTTGTATATGAGGTGAACGTAGTATGGATGGAACAAGAAACGATAAACGGAAATGATTTGATATTATAATATTTTGTTTCAATGGAATACAAGAGCTGTCAAAATATTGCCATATGAAAATAATAAGACTATCGATATTCTGTTTTTTTTTTAAGAAAACAGTATACGGATCCATACATTCTACGCAGATTAGAGGGAAATAATATTAAAAAAGTGTAAACATTTTTTTTTTAAACTGGTGGACACCGATGACACGCCTTACTCATTTCCAGAGCTTCGATGCCTCTAAATAGGAAACTTTGAACGAGAATGCCACAAGACTTCAAAGTGACAAAAGGATACACTCGCGTCGTCATTTTCCTTGCAGAGTGAAATGTAAAATCACAAGGATCTTCAAAGCTCTTACGTGAGTAAACATGTAGCCATATCTAACAGTTTCACGCGTCCTTGTTTATTATCATCTGCAGTAAGGACGTGAGTGAATATGTAAATGACACGCGACTCGCACATGCGGGGGAGAGGGCGTCACTTAACTGTGGCCTCATCCCACCGACTATGTGTTACATCGTATTTATAGGTGACAAGCTCATTTGTTGTGTTCTTTATTTATTTTATAGTGAACTAGAAACCAGACGGTACTTCACACGGTTTCTCGAGTTAACAAAACATTTTAACACAACAAATAAAGTTTAATCTTAATTATGCATATAACATTTCCGAAATAAATTCTCTAAATGATGGTGGAAACCACCTCATCAAAACCCAAAAGTGACTTAAACTTATAAATGTAGATCTAATAGATGGCGGTTGAGAGTAATACAATGTATTAAATATATCAGTCTTTTCTCACAATTAAACATTAGTAATTGTTGCTTTTATCCTATTTAGTTACAATTCCAATAAATCTATGTTTTTAGGATGACATTAAATATATATTTTATCACTGGCTGTTTATTCAATGGAGAAGTATACCTACGTAAATTAACTTTCATGAGCAATTGAAACCGCACATAACTAATTTCGCGTCACCACGTTCACCAACTTCGGAAAACCTTAGCTCCAACTTTGACAAAGAAAAGTAACACAAAAAGATATCTGCAAAATTTTTTCAGTAGAAATAATCAATAACTTAATTTATCTTCGCCAGACATTGTATACAAGAACAATAAAACAGGTAACTCAACGAGATTTTATTCAAATAACAATTTTGTTTAATAAAAAAGAAGAGCTGGAATGTTGTCTGATACAAAAGTTTAAGAACCATAGCTCAGATACTAAGAGGAGGAAAGTACTTAACTATTCTCCATTTGAAATAAGATTAGGAGTTTAAACATACTTTTTTAGTCCGTTCATCCGATTTTGACTTCTATTCCGTAGGCACGGCTGGATTAAAAGAAAAAAATGTGGTTACAATACCAACTGTTTATTACAGCTGCCATTTGTCATGCCACCAACGCAATAGAAGTCAAAATCGGTTGAACGGACTGTAAAAAAGGTTTATTTAAATGTCTAATCTTATTTCAAATGGAGTAGGTATAGGTGTTGATGAATTAATTAAAGAAAAAGGAAATACATCATTATCTGCCTAGCCTTTCTCAACATAGAAAGATATTTGAGGAAAAGAAAATACGACAAAATAAATAGTAAATGCGTACAAGTATCAAGCCATCTTATTAAAAAAACAATTCAAAATATAAGATTAAAAGATTAAAAATAAGGCAGATATGAGACGACCAGTCGCAACTGACGGCACCCGTTTACGAAATGATGCGTGGATCAGCACCATCCACCGCAACCATTTTGTAGGGAACCGTACGATCCAACACACGCGCCACCATCAGCGAGACATTTAAGTGAGCATGACATACTCTCAACTGCCAAGCTTTTTTAAGTCAACATACACAATAATGGGGCCGAAAGGTTCTGGAGTGGCGACCGCGTACCGGAAGACGTAGCGTTGGAAGGCCTCCTACAAGGTGGACCGATGACCTTGTGAAGGCCGCAGGTATCCGCTGGATGCGGGAAGCACAGAACCGGTCGAAGTAGCAGTGCTTGAGGGAGGCCTATGTCCAGCAGTGGACGTCTTTCGGCTGAAATGATGATGATGATGAATGATACACAATAAACGATTTTTGTACAAGATTTGATTATAAGAGCTCATTTTGTTTTACAGCCTCGTCGTGTCTCTCTACACACAACTGCTAAAAGGTCAGTCTCGAGGGACTGACGTACGTTTGTTAACGCAATGGTCGAGTTCACGAAGGTAAAAGTTTTTTCACAAAACACAATATTGTATTGATGTGCTTCGTCGTGAGGTATTAAATTCTGTTGACAGGATGAAAGGAAGAAACGTATACATGGAGTATATTTGACATGCAGCCTTTAGTGATTTTAAATATTGTTTGTCTGATATGAAATACCGATGGCCTTGTGAAGGCGGATGTTAGATGGTCAAATCATGTAATGGCATCGTATCGTGAAATGGCCAGGTAGATGACAATATGGCCAATGTAATGTAATTTAAACATTTATATCTGTAACTTCTATGGTGTACATAATAAAGAATTGTACCAAGGTGATGTTGGTACATCGGAGGGCAAGCTCAGTTTTCGATAAGTACGTATTTTAGTTGAATATGATCAACTGTGCTTGCTCGCGGGGAGACCGTTAGACCTTCCAGGTATAAAGTGCGTCACTCACCTGCTAGCCTCCTGTGGCTTCTCGAGGGAATCTTGTCTTGATGTGGCACGTGGCTGGCGTTGCACGACGACCGGCCGTGCCGATTATCCACTCACAAATTGGTGCACCAAAGTCTGTACTGCACTATATGAGCCTTCAGGAATCACGATCAGTCCAGATAGAAGCCGTTTAGCGACGATTATCCCTCACGCCAAGGATTTTTAACCGGGAGCGCGCACTTAGGCAACTGCGATTATTGCCATCTTGGATTCGACTCGTATCTCATTCGTTAGCAAGCACAGTGCGCGCATAGATAAAAAATGTATGGTTACGGAACAAGAATATTCTTTTCTATTCTATGACCATTTTTACGATCGGACCACGATACATAGATGAACTTTTCATTAATAGAAAGAAAGAAGAAAGAAAAAAAATACGTTTATTTGCGGTAAACATGACGCAAAGAAAGAAAATAGATACAAAAAGAACAAGTAGGGGGAAAATATGCGTCACATCCACGCAAAACGGCCACGCTCAGCATAATGCTGCGACCCTATAAACCCCCCCCCCTATTAATGGTAGTGGAGCTTGATAAAATTGTTTAGTAAGTTTCAGTAATTTTGCGTCGCGTCGATTTAAGTTTCGAACATATTTTGATAAAAATTAAAAAGCAAAAATTTATTTCATACAACACAGTATTGTTTGAACAAAACTCATTCTATTGTTGGTACAGAGGTACATTACTGTTAACGAGATCGCCTTTTCTCTGTGTTCACATCACGCAGCATCCCTCGAGATATAAAGTGATCCATTCCATTTCCATCTGAGGGATCTCTAGAGGATTTTGCTCGAGTTGTTAACACTTCAATAACTTTACATACCTCCAAGCAAACAGCGATTTCAGTATCAATATTTCTATAATACTGAATATGATTTACACACGGGCTTTTAACGCGATACATACCTATAATTTATGCTCTTATGAAAAGTCTTTGTTGTAAGAACGGCTTTCATTTGTCATGACCAACGGACTTAACGACTTTCCATGACAATAGTTTAAAACCTACGTGTACGTAAAATTACTTGTTCACGTTAACCTGTACATTTTTTTACTTTAAGCTTCTATATCCTCTGTTCTCTGAATCCATCGAGAGTTTCAATAAAACAACGTTCGGATGCCGTCCGCTTGATTTAACTCGTCCACAATGGCCGCCTTTGTGCACCTGGTCGTGTGGAAATTCCCCTTGGAATATATTTACCTATAAGTTTCGTAGTTTTCCAGCAACTTGCCTTTCCTCGGTAAAATTATTTTTGCTTTTTCCATTTTCATCTCTACAAGGCTCTAAAAGTAAAAAAAATATAACATTCTTACAATACATGAATGAACAAAATTTACGTAGAGAATTGCAGAGTTACTGAGTGTTGTGGATGACGTCACCTGACGGGATGTACCTAACTACCACTGAACATCCATCTGTAGGCTTACTGCACTGGTTTTTTATACGTTACACAACAGAAAAACTGCGTTGTATAGAAAACGTTATGACTTTTTTTATTCGATTTAAACAAACGGATATTGTGTGGCAATGAATGCTAAAAGGATTCACCCGGAATATAATATAGTAGCGTGATGTTAGGGTTATAAAACTATACTTCAGAGAGTGTGCTCAGGAGCTTCACGATCTGGTCCTACCATCGACCTCTTGCTACCAGACTACGAGACGTACTGCAGGGTACCATCCGCGCGGAGCACCGCCGTGTCCTCACGGAGTCGATCGCGGGGGCGACCTCTCGCGTCCAGCCCTGGTTCAGACCATGGTTCGGAGCGAGAGCGCATGGGAGGCCGTCACCTCCTTCTGCGAAGCAGTAATGCTCGCGAAGAAGGAGGTGGAATGCAGAATTCAGGCTGATTCCTGGCCACCGTAGGCACGGGCTTGCGGATGGTGACCGATGGGTAGCTCACCGTCCGATAAGGAACAGGCCCGGGTCAATGGCGCGTTGTGTTCCACGCGCGCCTCAAAGAGATGACAGCACTAACTGACGAAGTCCATTCGGGCTAATGCCTGCCAGAGTTACAAGTTTGTCCGAAAGCGATATCGTGGCCCTGGCATACAGGCGACGGAAGAAACACGGGTGGTTTTTAGTCAGTAAAAGTCTGACACGCCCTCCCGCTCCGCCCAGAGCGGGAGATTCCCGTAAATTTCACTTGTAAAACGAAAGAAAACAAAACGAATGTCGACAGATTATATTTCAAAAAACAAGACAATCTGCTAAATATTTAGGTCGTATCAAGAAGCGTCGTACATACTTTTTACTGGCATTTCCGCTAACAAATCGTCTACAGGCATTCCAAGATTCAGTTTGCGTATCAATACACAATTTATACGCAAACTGAAACTGATTACTAGGTAGGTTTTTTTTTTCAAATAAAAAGTTGGTATCTAATTTGTTCTCTCTTGGGCGATTAGCTAGCTAGCAGTTATTACCTGGAATGATTTAGGTGAGGTTAATAATGGTCTGGCTCCCAGTTTTTATAGCTAACGAGACTGCAGTTGATGTGTATGAGACATGAAAATCTGAAAGGTTTTAATGAGTCCAAAGATCAAATAATGTTTTATAATAATATACTTATGGATTAACAGAGAAATACTATTTATCGATCACCCAAAACATTTCTGGTCCGAAAGCATCCTTAACATGACTCTTAAATTAAATTTCTTCACGATTTATATTTAGCTATCCAGTTGAACAGTTGCGACAAGATCTAAATGAATCCAATATTAAACCGTAATTGGTGCTGCAAATTAATGTCTGTAGAGAGTTGTAATACTCGGTTTATGTGTCGCCGGTGTAAGCGTGGCGCGCGGCTGTGAGGTTCATTAAATTACATCAGATGTTTGGGTGCAAGTGGTTTGTGTTCACTGGTTTCAAGATTATAATAAAATTAGCATTGGTTAGCAGACACCTAAACGTTTGCAGAGACTCAACACTTGTATATATACAGCGTACCACTTGAATGGCGACATTAATTTAACACACGTATACTTGTCGCGTTTTTGTTTTAAGAAGATATTTTAAGTTTATTAAACGTTATTATTTATTGGCGTATTTAAAATTTCATATGAGTACTTTTCGACTTAGGGTTTATTTTGACCTGCAAGCGGCGATGTCGATGAGAAACTGGTGGTTTTCTTCCTGGCGGCAGCGCCTGCGCGATTACGAATCTGCCTTTTCGCTCTCGCTCTGGCATTATAAGGGTTGCGGAAAAGAGAGAGAAAGCGGAAGGAACCTTGAGTCTAACATACACTAAATTAGAATTGCCAATAATTAGGCACGAAATATAAAACTAAGTAAGTTATGGCGTTAACACCTGTATTAACTAGAAGTCCAGGTTTCCTCACAATGTTATTCCCTCACCGATGCCATGAATTGTAAAAGTCACGTTGGTACTTGCCCAGATTGGAACTCGCAACCTCGTGCATGAGAAGCGAGGCCTTAACTACTAGGCTCGCACGCACTTGTCTTCTGGTGCCCGGATGTAAAGAATAGCACCTCCCTATTTCTTCCCGTGGGTGTCGTAAAAGGCGACTAAGGGACTTACTAGAGAATGGGCAGCAGCGTTCTCTATGCATTTTAACACCGTACTGCGATTGCCCACCCGCCTGCCAAGCGTGGCGAATTATGGCAAACCCTTGAGGGAGGCTTATGACCAGCGGTGGACGTCTTTTGGGTGAAAAGATGAAGAACCACTAGGCTATCACGACATTATGCATAGAGCTTTCAATAATTACATACAAACAAAAGTTTTATTTTAAAACATGTAATGCTAAGTGGGGGTATTTTTATTATTTTAAGCACTAAAGGTGGTTTCAAACTTTCACGGCCACGCGAGGCGTGAATGGAGTGGGGATGAAATGTTTGTTTTGCATTTACACTCTACCTATGCAAAATTTATTGGCCTTCAATCTGATACCCATTTCGTAATAATTGAAGTCTTTTTTTCACATTTGAAAATGTGGCTCCATTTTCAAATGTGAAAAAAAAACTTCAATTATTACGAAATGGGTATCAGATTGAAGGCCAATAAATTTTACTGCCACCATATTGATTTTTATCAAAATATTTAAGACTGTCACTCGGTATGATGTAAGGATTCTAACAATACTTCATACATCTAAATCTGTTCAGGTATTTAAAAGCTATGGTAGGACAAAGAAACTCACTTATATACATACATACGTTTAGCCTAAATTCATAACACTCCTTTTTGGGCAGTCGGGAAATAACGATAGCAACTGTAACTCATTTATTTACATAACCACTGTCTGTACATCTAGTACTAATAAGCGCGGTGACTTTATTTTATTACAAGTTTTACCGGATAATATTATAATTATAAATATTGTTTAAAATTACGAATGAAAAGATTTTCGATAATTATTTAATTAATTTATTACTCAGGCTTTGTTAAATAGATAAGGCCTTTTCATGATAGCATCAATGTCCATCACCATACAACGTCTCTGAAAAGTAAATATTTCCTGTGTGTTTGTTTGACAATGAAAAAAAAATGCATTAACACTAAACATAATACTCTAACCTACTCAAGCGAAAATAATTAGTCAAAATGAAACTCAATCATCATAATTATCAAATTATAACTAAGATTACGTAAGTTTCCCATTATATTCTCTGAACATTCAGCTACATAAACATTAGTTCTCTTCATTTTGGTAATCCTTGTGGAATACGAATACTCTTGAATAATTTAACCTTGTGGTGAGAGCTAACCTTGCGTGCTCAGTCTCTTAGGGCCTGTGCACACCACGTTTTTTAAGCGCTTTAGAAACGTGCATCGACGGCGCGCTTTTATCCTACAGAATAGGCTGACTCGCGTGCGTATCACTTCTGTATCACTACGAACGCACGTCAACGGCGCGTTTAAAAAACGTGGTGTGCACAGGCCCTTAGTGGTATCTCGATTATCTCGACGAACACTGAATATATTGTACAAGAGGACGCTCAGTAGTTTGGTTAAGTTATAAATTGAATATGTAGGTGTTCTGTATGAGATAGTAGCTCAGGTTAATGTAGTGCCTGATACCTAACAGCAATGTGTGGTGCTAATAAATACAAATATCAGAGAGTAAACGCATTCAATCTACGTCAATAAATCAAAATGTGCTATGTGAAACCCGTAGATCATATTGATAACGTAACTCTCATTTTATTTGACTTACTAAGCACTCGCCTTTTAACTTCATCATTCATTCATCATCTCAGCCGAAAGATGTCCACTGCTGGACATAGGCCTTCCCCAAAAACAAGGGGATTTGCCATAATCGTCACGCTTGGCAGGCGGGTTGGCGATCGCAGAATGGTTTTAAAAATGCATAGAGAGCGCTGCTGCCCATTCTCTAGTAAGTCTCTTAGCCGCATTTTACGACACCGACGGGAAGAAATGGGATGGTGCTGTTCTTTACGTCCGGCACCAAACGGAACAACTTTTAACTTAAATAAACGCAAATACTAGAATGAACTTGGTATTTTTAGCTGAATTATTTTCGCCTGGGTGAATGTTTTGCGTGCATTTGAACAACCTTCTGAGGAGAGATTCAAATGGAGTTTCTAACAAAGTTGTAGGATTTGCGTGAATAATGCGGGTAATTATAGTTCCAAAGACATCAAATTAAATGCATATTAAAAAGAGAACAGAAGTTTCCGTACAAAATCGTTTATGATAGCTAATTGTAAGGTGTAGTCGTATCTTGTGTGTTTATTGTGTGAATGTGTAATTTATTATTTATGCAATGCACAGTACAAGGTATGTGTTATTACAAATACCATCGTCAAAGAAAAATTTTCACTTTGCCGTGAATCTTTATTAATTAAAATGTTTTAAAAAAACATACTAGAAATACACGGACTCTTTTGTGTTTTTTGATATGAAAAACCTGGTGTTGTAAAGAAGACATTTTGTGAAAAATTTTGCAGATGGTAGACAATTCAACTAAAATTCTGCAACAAGAAGGTAGCCTACCTTCAGGCTTCAGGCTAAGAATAAGAATTTATAAAAGCAGAACCTATCCACGATGAAAATAATTACTTTGATTTGCTCTACTCATTATGGTCTTAATTAAGTCTGTCAATTTTTCCTTGGTCATAATTAATAAAACCTTCAACATAGCAATTACCACCTTATCCTGCACAAATATGATTCAAACTGCAGTGGAAAACGAATAATGATTCCATTAATCATGTGAAGATTAAATAAGGCTCAATTCACACCGAGATAGCAGTAACCAGCGAAGCTGCGAGCAGTTTCAGTGTCAAATAAGTTTGAACATTATCTTCATTACTAAAATATATACTATCACATGAGAGACTTGAAAAGACCACGCGGCCGCTTGCGGCGCCGCGAGGAGTCTCGCTAGACTCCTACCGCCTTATTACAAAACAAGATTTATATTTTGACATGGCTTAAACCATGAAGCCAGTTTTTGTAATAAGAACGTAACAGTGATTGAAATACCGTTCTTTATACAAAACTGAAAACTTCGTTCGGTACTAATGTCAGTTTTGTGTTTAGGAACTTTACCATAGTCGGAATAAAGTTCGAAATTCAATAATGGCTCCATGTTTTAAACTTGGGTCTGAAGATAAACCTTGTTTTGTAATAAGGGGGCTAGATTCTGACCGCACGCTACAGCATGCGACTGCTCGCACTGTACCGACCGGTCGCTGGCGCATCCTGCTACTTTTCTTGTTGAATGTAGAATGTTAATGACCCAATGCATAGCGCGGGACCGCGGCCGCACACCTCTCGGATATACTATTTGCCGAGATTGACGCTGCTGCGCACTGCCGGTCGCTACCCTCTCAGTGTGAATTGGGCCTATGTGTCGGGTGTGACAGATGTGCCACAAAGCTACCGTGACTCGCGAGCGCGAGTAACTTAGTTAATATCAGGCAGATATTGCATAAACGTAATTTGCTATTCAGACCTCACAAAGGGTGAGTTATAAACTTATAAGCCCGAGTAAGTATTGAGCAATAGGTACTTATTTTTAAAGTTATTAAAGATTTTTCGAGAAGTATTTTTAGTTTTAACAGAGAAGCAATTATCGAGCTTTGGGAAATACAACTATTATACGATAACCAAAAAAAATTATGAAGCAAAAATCACAGCAAAACACACAGGTTATCCTCCTTTTTATCCACTTGCATTTTTCTATTTTCAGGCAATTTAGCTTTTCGTTCATTTTGTTAGATTGCATTTTTCACAATCAGTCACTATCCATCTTTAGAGCTTTTTGCTTGAACCAGCGAGTAATGCATCACGGTTTATAGCTGTACTGAACTGCATTAGATAAAAAAACTGAGAATGGCGCAAAATCTACCAAGCGTATTTTTCTGAAACCTTCACAAATTTAAAGATAATTTAATTATTGATATTTTAGTGTACGCGTTTTATTAAAATACCTTTTGTTTTGTGTATAATAAATTAATAATGCGTTAAATTGCAGAATATGTTGCAAGTTGCATGACATATTACTTAATTATGGTCATATTTTTTTTTTTAAACAGGAAAATTCAATAACCAAGTAAAAAAAAAATATATTCGTGTTGAGCCAAGTTTCTTTATATTTTCTCCCGAGGACAGCAATATTAGTAAATTATATTCATGTTAGGAGCCGCAATTAGTGCTAGATCCGAAGTTTAGTTAAAGCATCGTAACTATGCGAGGCGTGTAGTAAGTAGTTTGAAAGTTACACCAATCTGCTTATAAATGAAAATACTATAGTTTGAGGTAATTTCACTTGATTACGTGTGTCTGGGGTTTGATACTTTCTTTATTTATTAATGACTAAAATACATAAGTTATATTTTGTGAAACTTTGAATGGTATCAAAAGGCCATCTATTAAAGAACATAGGTTTGTAGGGGAGGCCGGGGTTCAAATGCCAATTTTCAAGCAACACGTAAAAAACTGTTAAAACAAGGTCTGATCCCAAGACTAAGACTAATTAAGTTGGAAATATCTTCTGCTATCTTCATAGCCTGAAACGTTCAGCCAGCCATGGGGTTGGTTGTTACATCGTTAAGGTAAGATGTTCCAGTAGCAATTGTTATCACTACTGATGCAGTAATAAAAAATGGATTTACATAAATTAGAGCAAAAATACTTGTGTCAAATATCCATGTCTCATTTTTAAGAAAACAGAACAAAATTTTACTGTTTCAGGCAAGTGATCCCAAGCTACGGTTTGCTTTCCGCCGTCTTTAATGATAGCATGTTACCCGTTGCCACATTTCAATTGAGATATTGTCCCTGTTAGGCTATCCTTTTGTTTCAATTCTCATATTAATACGATTTATCATTTTATTATTATTTGCTTTATTTTGTGTACGTTTTTCACGGCACAACTAGCCCCGAAATCAGCGGAATTTTTGCCCGAAATTCCATTTTTTTATGTTAACTCAAACAAAAAGCAGCCAAGTGTATTTTAGAGAAACTTAAAATATTAGTTTCTCTATACTACGTTGTAGCGCACTATCGTTATACGTTTTCATTCGTGATAGATAAGCTAATAGTACGGACACTGACCGCAATTTCGATCAATGTCTGACCGAAGAAAAGGGTGTCAGACGCATTCAATTTCGAAGACTAACCCTAATCTAGATTCTCAAGCACAAAGGTTCCATGAATATTTGACAGCCACTTGCCCTTGGCGTTGACTTTTATTCCCAATTTTTCAGATCAGTTTCAGTAGTTTCGGTTAGCTAGGATTTTTTTAAATCTTTCAAATAATATTTGCGGACTGAATTGTTATTACATCAAAAAGTTTAATATTAAAGTAGTAGCTTAGCTCCATATATCAAAAACAATACCAAAACGGTAAGTAGTGACAACATTTATGTAACGAGCATGCGCGTTGTGAAGCGAAAATGTCGATGTCAAGACGATAAATCCTGTTTGTGAAGCAACATGCGGCGCCTGCCAGTCATACTTAAAACTTCTTAAAAATCATGAGAAATTACCAGGCTCATCATAAACGTAATTTGCCGAAGATGGTAAGTTTCCTGAGAGATATAATAAAAAAGGCTTAAGGAGTGGTTCTAAAGTACCTAATGAACTTCCAAAATAATACATTTGAACTAAGAATTAAATTGAAGGGTGAAAGCTATTAATTGTATTCAAATAACTTATTTAAATGGGTTTGTGTACTGGTGAATAGAGCTTGGCTATTATGTTTTATTTATTTATATTATTCACGGAGTAAGACTCTAATTTAAGTTATTTATTTTACCCTCCAATTAAACAACACGCCGATGAACTTTTATGATGCCGGCGATGGATGCGTAGTTTATACAAACGTAATACCAAAATAATTTGTAAATCAAACATATTCTTAAGGTAGTGTATCTTTATACCGATTGGAATACAGAATATCTAGGTTTCCAAATATATATTTTGAATGGACACTGATTTAACCAAGAGTTATGAGAAAAATAAGTTTTCAGCCTCATTATCTCGTCTTTATATCATTGGCCTTTCAAAATATATAGTTGGGAACATAGATATTTTGTAATCCAATCGAAATAAATACACGCTACCATAAGAATATGTTTGATTTACAAATTATTTTAGTATTACGTTTGTATGAACTACACATACTACGCCGGCCCCTTATGTTTTAAACGAACGAATGTTTGAATAAGGAACAGAATTTTCGTAATCACTAAATACCTACCACTATAATTTTTTAATAAAAGCTTGTTACCAAAGAGCTGCATTTTACTTTAATTTCATTGTCATCGTGTTTAAAATGTCCACATAGTGTCGGGTAGCTTGTCTTTTGTGACGAGTCACTTTATTCAGTGAGGAGAGCCATTTGTAAGAACTATACGTTATGGTGGAGGAAACTATAACGTGCATGGATGTGCTATTTTAAAGAGCTGTGCTTAAAGGCTTCTACATACCAGCGCGACTTGTCGCGCGACGCGACATGGCACAATGGCCCTGAGTGTCGCGGGACGAGCGGTGCCTTTGTGTCGCGTCGCGTCGCGCGACAAGTCGCCCCGGTATGTAGAAGCCTTTAATTGACAGACTCCAATAAAATGCCTTACATCGCAGATTGTTTATTACTTCTGGAGAAACATTGTTCACTGTTTTAGCAACAGCCGGAGTTTGGTTCGATTCAATACGATATTACTTTTCACGAGGTTTATCCATGGCATGTGAATTCAACAGGCATAAATACGTTCAACATAATATTATGCTGAATAATTAAGCACGTTTTCATTTGATGGAAGTTGTATAACTACATGACAGTGTTTTAAGATTTGAGTAAAACTGTTTAGAATCTGTCACTGCAAACTGATCAAGGATAAAAAGTCTGCGCACTGGTTAAATATTTTTCCTAAAAGGTAGCAATAGGTAGATAGGTACGTTCATAATCTTCAAACGTCATTCATCAGTATGTCACATAAAGAAGAAAACCTTCCAATGTTGCCTGCAAACAAAATTAATAAATGAATTAATGGTATCAGCTTTTTGTTTTGAATTTTCAATTAAGGCTTCTACATACCG
The DNA here is from genome assembly GCA_948098905.1 of Tiliacea aurago. Classification (NCBI taxonomy): domain Eukaryota; kingdom Metazoa; phylum Arthropoda; class Insecta; order Lepidoptera; family Noctuidae; genus Tiliacea; species Tiliacea aurago. Next base: position 18,589,971 of record OX402594.1, read on the forward strand.
GGGCGACTTGTCGCGCGACGCGACGCGACACAAAGGCACCGCTCGTCCCGCAATACGCGGGGCCTTTGTGCCGTGTCGCGTCGCGCGACAAGTCGCGCTGGTATGTAGAAGCCTTTAGATACGAGTGGAAGCATGAAGAATTTAATAAGTATAATATACCTATAATAATGTAAAAATTAAACAAAAAATTATAGCCACGTAGGGTATTTCGGGAGTAACTTTGATGATACTAAAACATGTACCATTTCCGCATAGACAAGCAATAAACAAACATGTCATAATTCCACGGTTATCAACCATGTCGCGTTTCGTTCTGGTGATAATGTCCTACGAAACCGAATATTGTCCTGTTCAACTTATTTGTAAAACTTTAAGCCTTATAAATATTTGGGCATCAATCCATCGAGAGCGAAATGTGGGTACACCTCTGCCGAACCCTTCGGGGATTACAGGCGTGATGTTATGTATGTAAACAATCGAAAGCTTTCAATTGTTGTGCTATGCACAAAGTTACGCTCGCGCTAGCCGGTCATGAAACAATTTTTATATTTTTTAAAGCTCAGATTTTTATCAAGGGTGTATAACGTGCAGAGGCACATAATCAGTTGAAAGCTAAGTGCTATGTTACCTATTTTTTAAGAGATAAATTGGCGGCTTTGTGAGTATGAACAAGTCATAAAATATGTTCCATGTGGAACCAAGAACATAAAAAAACGACGGAGGCTCGGCCTGAGCTCGTGCATAACTTGTGGTATACAGATACCATGATGTAGAATCTATTGAGACTTTTCCTTAATTTTCGTTCAGAGCTGGTGGCGGTGGCAGGCCAAATGGTGTACAATTGAAATATACTCCGCGTGCGTTTGAATACTCCACATCGGATAGTACATACAACTATCCGCCACAGCGCCCGCTCGCCTCCGCAACCGCCATCACAGGCCGCCTGCCTGGACGCATTACTCACTTGCACACGGACAAAAATATTTTGTGGTGAACTATCATCGATACAAATAAACTATGGTCAGCATACTTCGGAAAAGAAAAATACAGTACCTAAGTTCAGTACCGAAACGCCGACCTCATCTAGTTTTTTTTTGTTTTTTTTAATATGTTTGACGTGTAAAAGTGTTTGTACAAACCTACTTACAGAAAATAAATCATTTATCATTTAAGTAAATAGAAATACATAATACCTATTTAATATTAAAATATGGGAAATTACAGTCGGTTCAAACGTTCTTAAAAAACAGGAATTAAATTAATGAATTAGCAAATGTATGCTAAGCGTTGTGATGAAAAAATAAAAATAAGGTATAACATTAAAAGTTTATCCCAAATTATCAAAGCCAAGTTGGTGTTTCTAGCTGTTGTTCATTGTGAAATTCTTTTGGCGAGTTTTTCTCGACTTGTCTGCCTGATTTATGGATGTGGTCTGGCGAAAAATGTGAAGTCGTGTATGGTATTTCCATTTGCAGGGCTCCGTAGTGTTACACTAGCGTAAAAGTAGGTAGAACCTACTCGTTTTGATAAGGTATAAACTAAGACAATGGGTGGCAAAGCGGAAAATAGCTTGAATTTAGTTGTGTTTATGAGATTTAAACCTCGTCGGGTTGTGCCCGCAGTCGTAGTAAGCGACTTCTCGTTCCGCCTTCAAAGACGTAGTATGACGTCACAGTTCTGCGACACCGTTTCTCTCGCACTCTTTCGCTTTGTCTCGAGGCCGGGCAATGTGGCTTTTGATATGCTAATCTTGCTCGGCGGTAATATCTCTTTATTAACGCTTACGAGTAGTTTGAGCGTAATCGTAGCTTCACTTTAATAAACTGGTGACTCATTTTAGTGTTCATTATAGATAAAACTATCAAACTGTATCTACTTAGCTGTGATTTTGTACAATGAAGGGGATCAGAGCGATAAGGATAGAAAGTGAGACGCTTTCCACCAACGAAGTACAAAGAAGCAAACACTAACTGTATGATTCAAACTTTGTATGACATATGAAGCAACCTGTCTTAATAATTTAATATCTGATCTGACAGAGGTTGTCCTGTCCTTCAATTTTGTTTGAAATAGCACTTTCAGTTTTCCCGAATTTCCGAATTTTCCAACTTTTAATTTTTTTCTTTTCGTCGGACATTTTAAAACAAAAATTTGACAAATAGGTCCAGCCGCTCTAAAGTGTAGCGCTTACCAACGAACAGCATTTCATTTTCATTATATATAGATGAAAAGCTAGAACTAATAGATTACTAAATAATAACTTACAAAACGAAATTGCATAGAATAGTAATCATTTAGTGCACACTCTTATCGAGTATAATATTCAATTATTAGGTATGTGCGTTTACTATTGTAACGGAGGCATACACAATTGTTTCGGTGTGTATCACCAATATTGCTATTGCTCGCAGCTTTAGGACTTCTAATAAAATTATTATCGTTTACTAAGTCATGCACAAAACACGTCCAAGTTTGCGTGATAAACCTCAAGCGTACGACACATCAATAACTCCTTCATGATCATTCATCATTTCAGCCGAAAGACGTCCACTGCTAGACATAGGCCTCCTCCAAAAAGGGGGGGGGTTTGCCATAATCGCCTCGTTTGCCAGGCGGGTTGGCGATCAAAGTATGGTTTTAAAAATGCATAGAGAACGCTTCTGCCCATTCTCTAGTAAGTCCCTTAGTCGCCTTTTACGACACCCACGGGAAGAAATGGGATGGTGCTATTCTTTATGTCCAGCACCAAACGGAACAACTCCTTATGAACAGAAATACCAAGGCAGTTTATTTAACAATAAAGCTTTCCCTTACCAATGATCATAAATTATAATTCGCATTGAAGAGAGCAAGGCATTTGATCATTGAAATAGGGTGATAATGTTTCAACTTCTCAACTTTCCTTTAATTATTGTTTAATATTCTTGCATTCGTCGAGTTTTCACTGGAATTTTTAATTGATACACTACATCAACTGGTTATTATTTTTACGATTGAATGTGCCATGACGGCTGAGAGTATGTCATACTCACTCTAATGTCTCGCTGTTGGTGGCGTGTGTGTTGGATCATTTAGCTCCCTTTAAAATGGTAGAGCTGATTGGTGCTAATCCATGCGTCATGTTCGTGAATGGGCGCCATCAGTAGGGACTGGTCATCTCTTAGCTGTCACGGTTATTACAATTTAATTTAATTTTTGTATTGTTTTTAGGGTTCCGTACCAAAATGGTAAAAAGGAACCCTTATGGTGAGACTAAGTCTGTCTGTCTGTCTGTTACAACTGAATATCTCAAGAACTACTTATGCTATCAACTTGAAATTTAGAATTGTTTTAGATGACGTTTGCCCAACTATTTTGCAAACAAGAAAGAAATAAAAAAAAACATCTTTTTTGAAATGGACTGAAAGGGGGTCTTAAAAATTTGAAGTGGGGCTACTAGGGCATGTGGGGTATCATATGAAAGAACGCTGTTTGCATATTCTCAAACATTTATTTTTTAGAACGCATAGTTTCCGACTTTTGATCAAAAATGTAAAAAAAATACCGTCCCCTCCCCCTTATCTCCGAAGTTTGTATAGTTAAAAATCTGAAATTATTCTATGTGATACAAGTGTATATACAACTATGTCTCTAAATAGCACAGTTTTTCAGAAATCATCAACATCATGTATACGTACGGAACCGTAGGTGCGCGAGTCCGACTCGCTCTTGACCGGTTTTTTTAATCTTTTTATTACGGACGCTTTTAAAGTTTTGGCATCATTTTGTAACCATGTTTTGATTTAAAAGAGTGTCTGTGGAGTTTATTTCCCGTTCTACTTCATAGGTACCTACTACGCTTTGGAATGGGCAACTAGCTTCATCTTTCTGACTGGCAGACCCTTGGCAATTCCAAAGTGCCTGGAATTGGTTTATCCTAACTAATATTATACATGCGAAAGTGAGTTTGTTTGTTTATTTGTTTGTTACGCTTTCACGCTAAAACAGCCATACGGATTTGGTTGTTTGGCACATAAGTAGACAATGACCTGGATTAGGACATTATACTTTTTATCCCGATATTCTCACGGAATGGAGGCTTATGCGGGTGAAACCGCGGAGTGCAGCTAGTTTAAAATAAACGGTTTGTTTGACGCGAAAACCCTAGCAGCTGTGTAATGCTTCAATAAAACCATACACAAATATTATGTATGTCATCCGGGCCCCAGTGTGACAGCCCTGCGCTACGAACATATTTATTATCAGCTTAATTTCTTCGCTTTTCAGCTTTCGTTCCAACAATATACGATTTAACAGAGAAATCATAATGTAAACGTCGTGATTACGGTTGGATTGAATCGGTTCATTATACGTGTACACACGGGACATCGGACCGCAAATGCTTTTGAGCTGAAATTTGTAGCAGAGGAAAGTTCAATTTTATTCTTTATTTTATAATTCCTTGCTCTCAACATTTTGGTATTTATTGCCTTTTTTTTTGGGTGGCAAATTATCAAATAACTTCTACCGCTCTGGACTGAGCGGGAGGGCGTGTCAGACAGATTTTGAGCTGAAGTTTGTAGCAGAGAAAAGTTCAATTTAATTCTTCTTTTATAATATGATTTGCACTCAACGTTTAGGTATTTAAAGCCTAACATCTTCATATTTTTTATAAAAAAGTAATAATATATTTAAATATCATCCTGGCAAAATTTTCATAAAAAATATGCATTGCCGTTTATTATTAGAAAGGAATAATAAATAAAAACAAAACACGTATTGGCATTTCTATATTTTTTTTAGAATAAGCGGCCAGTATTTTTGATGTAAATTTAAAAGCTTAGGACAAAACAGTACTTGGTACTTTTTCGAAGCTATAATATAGAAAAAAAATGCGGTAGTTTGAGTTAATAAAATTATACAGTTTATCAATAATCTTGGAAATTAAATAAATTAACAGAACATTGAATTTCCTCAATGACTTCTATTGTGTCTCATCTCAGTGTCTATGAAAGCGTTAAGCGAAACAGCGAACAGTACCCAACGCGGTTTTCTCCTTAACTGGTACTAAATTCACACAAAGGGTGGTGCGACGATTGTCGAAGTGTCAATAACATTGTAAATGTTCACCACCTCTTCGATGTCGGTCATAGAAATGCAATTATAGGAGATCGAGTCATGTGATACGATACATATTGACGTGTTATCATTTGTGGTTGGTCGCTCAATATCATAGATGTTATTTTTGCTGTGTAAACAGCGAAAATAACTAATTCAGTAAGTTCGTTAAATACCGTCCCAGTAATATCAGAATTATAATTCACTGTACATGAATCTTTTGACGCTGTAGTAGACCGTAGTCTAACATCAGAAGTTAAGCTTAACTTTAGTAATTTATTCATCAACAGTTTCGATACCCACGTGACTACACCTGAAACTTTAACTAAGTTAGGAATTAGGGTAAATAACCAAGATCCGATAAAACTTAATCAATAACCCCTAAACATTCATCAATAATAGTTTAATGTTTAGAGGTTATTGATTAAATTGTATCGGATCTTGGTTATTTGATTAAAATTACAGTTTCGTATGTTTTATTAAATAATTCTTGATCGAGGTTCTATAGATGACAGTGTTATAAGATTAGAGTAAAACTGTTTAGAGTTTGTCACGACAAACTGTTCCTTCAAGGAGTAAAAGTCGTTGTGTATTACTACTAATATACTATATTAATTGTGGAATTAATAAATGTGTTCCATCCAAATAGCCTCTTTAATTTCAATAATTCTGCATTCGTTTAATTTACATAAAATTATGTTTAAAATTTATATGAATAAATTACAGTCATTATTATGGATTTACAGTTATTATTATGTCTAAAATCGCCAACCCATACAGACATAGGCTGATCAGCCTATTACTGTCCAGATGTCGTCACGATGTTTTTCCATCACCGATCTCAGTAATGTCCAAGATAAACTCATAAAGTACTTATGATTTGGAAAAGTCACACAGGTAGGTACTTAACCGGATTTGAACCCACAACCTTGTGCACGAAAAGCTAGGCTTTAACACAACAAAAAAATTGACAATGGCATCGACATTTCTTTTAATTTAGATAATTTACATAAAATTTAAATTTATTAAAGGGTCATTTTATGAGCCTGGAAGAGTTAGGTACAAAGGTTTTTTTAAACTACTTAATGGGCCTTCTCTTGAACGTAACTTCACTGGTTGAAACCGGTGAATGAAACAAGGCACCTCAAAAATGTGGGTTTTGTTTGAACGATATGAAATTGCATATTTCCAACGTTTGCTAAGTTTTGCGAGGAGGATCTTACCTAAATTAATCATTTTGGTCTGAGATACACTAGTAGGAGGTGTAGCTCTCTGTTTCATCTTATGAAATTCTGCTATGTTTGTATGATAAACTTAAAACATAAACATATTTCCATGTACAAAATGAAAATAAACGCTGAATATTGACACTCAATTATTCACCACCAAGGAATGTACTGAAATGCAAATGTGAATCTTCGCCTCCAGGTGATCAACACCTTTATGAAGCGTGACATTATATTCTCACGTAGAGTAGAATACACTTTTCATTTTGTTTTGAACTATTATAACGATAGAAGTTTTGAATAGAAAAATTACTAATCTCGTTATTTAATAAACTTGAAATTAAATCAGAGTGAATCCTTATTAACCTTATTAACCATGGTAAGATGATTTTGTTCAGAGTTTAAAATTACTGTGATTGAAATAATAATGATTCCCTTTTCTATAACAGCTTGATTTATAACATAAGAAAGTAGGGCTTCAACAAGTTGACAACACGTTACGAAGAACGTTGATGTCGTATATACTCAAACTTCTGTCAAACCTAATCTCACCAACTTCACAGAATTATTATTAACACTTGCAAATACAACAATTCAATTGCTATGTGACGTCACACATTGTCGAGATCTCTCGCATATGCACGGAAATTATATTATCAGCTTACATAGTGTGGTATGTACGTGTTGTGAAACAGAGATCTGGTTGAAGAGGTAATCTAAACGTGTGCTGTTAATATTGAATTCCATATTAATATGAAATCCAATCGGTATTTTTTGAATGGCAAAGGTAGGTAACATAGACATTGATGGAGTTATGTTCAAAGTCGAAGAAATATTATTTGTTCGAGTTCCTACTGCTGCAACTCACTTAGATGATTTTCACGCTATCATGCGTAAAAAAGCAGCTTCCTTGCTACAGCGCTTGCGTAACACTCGGAACGATTCGATTTTACGATTTACGATTTTAATCATATTTTATATTGTTTTTTTGTTAATGGTCTACAGATCTACAGTCTATTAAGCCAACAACGTCCTCATTGTTGGCTTAATAGACTGTAGATCTGTAGACCATTTTCTATTTTGTTAAGTACCTTTTATTAGTTACTTTGACGGGCCTACGCTGTCCTCTCATACCTATTAGTAATTTGAAAACATTGTAAAAGACAATTTTTTTTAAAAGAGTAACCGTGGAGTTTCTTGCCAGCATAGGAAACGACCAATTGGAACCGTGCACCTCGCTTCTGACGTTTCATAAGTGCCCATGTAGGCTTTTATGAAATAAAAATATTTTTGATTTGATTTGAACGGCATCCTGAAAATTATTGTTAACAGGCCAGACTATCCTATACAACGGCACTGGGTAGAAATAGCTATAGGTACATATAGATAAATTATTTCATCACATAACGTCATGCCTGTGATTCCCGAAGAGTTGGACAGAGGCGTAGATGTACCTATGGTGCTACCACACTGAGCCTCGAGGGCGGGCTTAGGCACTTTAGCTGTGTTTGTGTCCTTACTAATAATACTATTAAAGACTATAATTATGTATTTTCTGTTACTAACCCATCACTAAAAACCTATGGACTGATCATGTATGTGTTCATGTCATTAAAAAAGTTTTTTCTTTTTATATGCTGCTTCGCCTCTAATATCGTTGATGTAGAGGAATGTTGCTTTCGTAACATTAATATTCTTCGTGTAATAAATGTAATATTTCTGTACCATGTATATAATATAGTTGTATGGTTCTGTGAGTGCTATATTGGTTTTGTACGTATATTTTCTATCATGATATCAGATGATATCGCTATCCAAAGGGCCTAGACAAAGTGAGATTCTATCAGCGATAACGATAATGAAAGACTCAAAAATCTATTTGATTGACTGAGGCCACCAAACAGCTTATGTCAATCCAGTTAAAAATTACTATAGAAATACAAAACGCTTCGAAAGCGATTGCCACTTGTCTAGCCCTCAGGACAAAAAATTGTGAGCCGATTCGGGCTTTATTTTCATAGCATAAACATACCAACCTTTCAGGTCGAGGCTAAGTAATAACTGCCGCACGGTTCGATCCATCAGGTTATGTACGTTTGCTAGGGTTGGTCCGTGTACATACCGAAACTCCTCCGTGCCTCGGAAAGCACGTTAAGGCATTGGTCCCGGCTGTCATTCGTGAATCTTTCACAAACGTTACGGGTCGTCAGAAGCCCGAAAGTCCTACCAAGGGGTATCGTATTACCAAGTTACTAGGTTATAGAGGTCAGATAGGCGGTCGCTCCATGTAAAATACAGGTATTCAGCTGCATCAGGTTAGACTGGAAGCCGACCCCAACATTGTTGAGAAAATGCTAAGCAGAATGATACATACCAACCTTTTTCGTTTCATCAGGAAAATTGGATGTAATTCGAAATATTCAATAAACAAATACGCTACTTTACTACGATTGCATTTAAAGAAGTATTCATATACCAAACGAAATATAAATATTCCACACTGGCCCAGCCGATTAGCAACTAGTATACAGACAGCCTGAAACCATATCTGCGACCCAAGCACAGCATCCATTACTTTTTTACAACTAGCCGGAAATGAAGCACGCGCTTAGCCGCACAAAGGGAGCGTTTATTAATACGGACTGCGGATGTCTGAATCTTTAATGAATTCATTAGACCTTTCCTAAATGAGCGTTTCGCGAAGATTCCAGCCTATTTCCATTGTTGCTATGTTGTTCGGGTTAGAGCAATTAAGCGAAGACCTTTATGACTTTTTTACTAAACTGCTTGCGTCCTTTCCATTGCTATTAAAAGTTTTATAACTGTTCAAAACAGTGAAGTCCGAAATTCTTAAATCAATAGTGATTCCTATTTGTTTTTGTAGGTACTTATTCTTTTTTTCGAATCGATGGCAAAAGTAAAAATATGTTACTACGTTAGATGAGTTCATCAGATTCTATTGTTAGAAATTATCGACTTGTTTTTATTTGAATTGAATCTCCGTGTTGATATTATCTAGTTTACACAACTGTATCAGCTATAGTTAAGTTTTCAATACCTTCTTAGTAGTTCAAACTCACTGTATTATAATAGATATGTACTAGCCCTATTTTCTCACGGAAAAATGTCTACTAGTTTGATTATGTACATAAATATAATGTGATTATATTATCAATATCGCTAATAAAAACAATGTAGGCATGATTCTGTAGATTTTGGTGTAACAGAGAACAGTAAACAATGTAGTAATAATAATCATGATTATATAATAGGTCAGCGTCTGATAGTTGCTAATCCAAGAACATTAATGTGTACATAATTTTATTAATACTTGAGCTAGCAATAACCTTTGAGGTGGTTGAATTTAATTGTAAACGGTTGTAATTGAGTTAATTAAGATGCCAAAATTACATAGTCCCAACATGCTAATAGAAATAGTTGAGAGCTTTAATATTGAAATAGAGTGAAATTTTAAACTCTAATGGAATCTATTACCTAATGCGAGTGAACACTAATGATGTCAATGCGAAGAGAAAGTCAGTAAAATGGAACATAATAATTAAACTGTTTCATTGGTAACGAATTTATGTGACTTTTTTATGAAACAGGAAACAAACAGTTAGGATTTTAGTATGCTTTGTCTTCAGTCATTTGGTTCTTAGTGGTTACTGAGGCCAATAGAAGCCTGATTATGGCTAAAAAGGAAACTTTTGGAAAAGTGAAATCGACAAGTTACTCGGAAACCTACCTTTTTGGTTTATTATTCAGTTCACACTCGGAGTACCCTTTTTATCCGTTTCCAAACTTACGCATTTTGTACATAGCTGAGCTTAGATAACTGTGCAGCTGAGGTAGGTATAAGGAATATCAGATTACGAAGCTACTCTACCTGTTTAAGTTTGTGTTCTTGTTCAGTGTCACGAAATATATTTTGCTAATAATTTTTCAAGACCTGAAAAAAAAAAACAAACTAGGGAGAAAAAAACTAGCGAGCCTTACAGTAGTCGCTTAGGATATGTAACATCTGACATCTCACCTTGATAATAAGCAACTGAGCAGCGCGAGCGATAGAAATTAACATAAAATTTAAAAAGGCTAAATAAATACTGAAATATTTATTCGAATAATTATTAATTAATAGTGGTCGCCCAATGGTCGAAAGTCGACCCCCTCAATTTACAATCTGTATAGTACTTACTAATTCCATGAGTACACTAATTCCATGCTGTTATAAAGTACTTACTAATTCCATGCTATTAAAAAGTACTTACTTATTCCATGCTCAAACTGTCACTTCTTGTTACACTCTTCCGTCCCTTTTCACGAAATCACGTCCACAGAAAGCGAGAAGAAAGAGGTTACACTTATATATTTTTTTGCATAATTGAACATTTTTCAAAACAAGTGTTTCTAAATAAATCTACTAACTACTCTTCCTTACGTAGGTACTTCATAAATAGTATTATTCATGTTGCTAGCATGAAAATACAGTGAAATATCTAGTAACGACTTGAACAGAACTTTTGCGGCCACATCAGCTGATGATACATTTCATGTTTTTCACAAATCTTAGGTCAAGAACTTTTCCTAAACTTATTGTAAACAAACAAACGTAATACATTTTGCGCAAAGGATCAAGTGAACAACTAAGACAAATTTCATTTAATTTTATATATGGAGCACGGGCAACTACTGTGGGTTCACTATAACTTGACGCGTGACGCGATTGGTTGCACTGAATTTTGCAGTCATGTGATTGGTAGTTCTGTTCTATCAATCGCCATTTTGAACTCTATTTGTATTGAAACTAAGACTGCAAAATGCAGTACACCAATCGCGTTACGCGTCAAGTTATAGTAAACGCACTATAGCTAATAGTTTCCTAGTGGTTGATTTCCTAGACAAAGTAGTCAATTACTACTAAAATTGCTTCTTATTGGGTAATCAATTGAATTATGTCAGGTATGTATACGAATTGATTTAATTAAATCATAATAATAAGGTATTAGGTAGGTATAACATGAATTAATATTAGGTTCTATAAATACTACAGTAACTCATAAAAGGGAATCGTCCTACGGTAAATTAATTTCATTAATATTTTACGTAGCGAGCAATAAATCAGGGTCAGATGTTGTCGGAGAACTTCGGGTTTTAATTAAGCCACCTCAGGGAGAATGGCTGTCAACAGTTACCTTGATTTCGCTCTTTATCTTGTAAAGTACGGTGCCTGTAATTAGAAGTCTTATAACTTTGACGTCGGTTAAGGTTCACGGCCAAAACTTTATTTGTATGAAAAATTTGTCACATCTATTTTTTATATAAGTACATAATTATATAATAACTACACGATTTATTTTTTGTGGCTTCTAAATACACAAGTAGCATTTTACGATTGATATCGAAATGTAACTACATTTTGACGATGTGTTTCATACATGCTCAACACATTAATTTGTGATCAGAAATAAAACCACTTCATTAACGCAATGATGAAGTTCCATACAGAATTATGTAAGTTATCACAAACGAGTTCATTTTGTTGTAAAATGTATTCATGAGCACGAATAAGTATTTCTACATGAAGTTTCCTACTTAAATAAAACTAAGCTTATGAGTTCTTGGTAAAGAATATAAATGATTGAGTAGTACTGATTTTCGGAACGTTTATTTAAAGAACTTATTAAATCGAGCCAATTTTAAAAATAAAACACTTAATTTTCCAGCAAAATTCTAGAAAGGGGTTGAATACCGAGATGATGACTAATACGTAGTAGATGATGACTAATACGTAGTAGATGATGACTAATAGTATGGAAGAAAGGGACATGTTGCGCTGACCCCAAATAAATTGGGATAAGGGCAGGAGAATTATGATTTTCTAGCAAAATCAAGTCTATTAATCCGCGTGGTGTATTATGGCCTTAATCACTCTCACACAAAGAAAGCCTGTATCTCAGCAGTGGGAATATTATAGACTATGGATAATGATAAAAATTATTGAAGTTTATTATACAATGCATAAGGCCTTTATTATTCTATCTAGATAATTTATTATTCTATTTACACACTGCGACTGCGGTTATTACTTTTATTTAGCTATTATAGCTAAATAACTGCAGAAAAAATTAGTCAAGTTTGATAAATGATGAATGTATCATCATTCTACCTTATCAAACTTGACTAATTTTGCCAATCTTGTTATACCTAATCCTGAAAAGCACGTGATAGGTACATCAGACGTTCCTTCAAGAGCTAACTTATCAAATATGTATGAAATATCTTATGTTAACTTGCACGCGGACGTCATAATCTGGTAAGTTCGGGAAGTCGGTCGGGCGAGTTGGCGACTCCTGCTCTGCAGTAACTGTACATTAGTTAATCGAGTGGAGAGTTTAGATAGGAAGGATATTTTTAGTGTACAGCCTCACTTCGGACGACACCGGACTGTCGCGTGGAGATTAGCTTGAAGCATTTGCTATATGTTTCTAAGTGTCAGTGATCTTATTGGAAGTTTACATTTTAGATTATTTCAATAATAGCTGAAGTAGGACCATGTTTGTCCTTTAACTCCTGAATAATGGTATAAGTTAGTAAGAAATGCAAATATATTTCATATGCCACAATCAAAGGTTCTAAAGGATCAAAATCAAAGTAGCAATTGCACAGTTCCCTGCTTTTGTTTCATGCGTATTATTGTATATATGTATGAAGGCAGAGGGTCCAACATCTTAAATGAAAGTAAGAGATATAGCAGAAGTCAGCCTTTATTTCCACAACTTATTATTCACTGTAATAATAGTTTAATTCAGACTACAGTATCTAAGTGCTACAACGTGTGCACCGGGCCGAGCCTGCGACAAGAATGATCCCCTCCTTGCTGCGCGCTCGCTTATGTAGAGCGGCTCGAGTAGTGGGGAGAGTGGGGAGGCGTAAGTGACACGTTGCAGTGCGTAACTCGGCCCGTTGCACGTGCTGTTTACAATAGTGACGCCGTCATGTATATATTTATTAGATAAGTGTATGCTTTGTGTATGTATGTATTTATTGAGTTTGTTAATGGTACACCACTGACTACCTGCAGTATTGTCTCTCCTGCTCCCTTTAATCCATCCAAAGGTTGTCTGTAAAAGTTTTTAGCGATAAGACCGCCCATTGTGTCACCCTATGTAAAATTTAAACATTTATATCTGTAACTTTTATGGTGTACATAATGAAGAGTATTCTATTCTATTCTATTCTATAAACTAAGTTCCCACAGAAAACTCTTTTAACCCCCGTCCCCTACCCTTCCTTTTTCCCCTTATAACCGTGATTGGGTTGGATCTACTGAACTTTAAAAATATTTGTAAAGGTTACGTCCTCCTTCACATCCCTCAGAGTAAGTCAAAAAATGTTTGGTTTTTAATTAATTGAAAGCCCATACAATGAATTGTAATTGAAAAGAGTGCCCGTGGAATTACTTGCCTTTTCATCTCCATAGGAACCTACTACGCTTAAGAATGTACAACTAGATTCATCTTTCTGACCGACCCCTTGACTATAAATTCAAAAGTGCCTGTAATGTGTTTATTTGAAATAAATGCTATCCGCCTTATTACAAAACAAGATTTATGTTTTGACATGGCTTAAACCATGGAGCCAGTTTTTAGGGTTCCGTTGTAAACAAGGAACCCTTATAGTTTCGCCATGTCCGTCTGTCTGTCTGTCTGTCTGTCTAACTGTCCGTCCGTCCGTCTGTCCCCGGCTTAGCTCAGAGACGTTTAGTCCTAGAAAGCTGTAATTTGGCATGGATGTACATATTAATTACGCCAAGAAAGTCGTAAAATAAAACCATGAAAAACATTTTTTTTAGGGTACCTCCCTTGCACGTAAAACGGGGATGATATTTTATTTTCTCGTCTAATACATGGTGTGGGGTATCGTTGGATAGGCCGTTTAAAAATAATGTGGGTCTGTGAAAAACATTTTTCAATTCTGAGATTCGTTTGCGTAATATTAAGCTTTAAAGTGCTATTTTTTGTTAGGGTCAAGTGTCCGGGGGGACAAAACCAACCATTTAGCTGGCAGGGGGGGGGGGCCTGCCAGCTAAATGGTTGGTTTTGGGTATGTGAAAAAATTCATGGCAGTAGTATACAACGTGTTTTTTTTGATATCCCATAAGTCTAGGGTATGATTGAGGCCATATCAAAGAATCAACTGGCATATGAGTTATGTTCCAATCCTTCGTTATTTTTTTTTTTCATTTTTCATACAAAATAATTCGGCAAAGTCACGATTATTAATGTAAAACACCCTTACGTGGGTAAAGGTAGCTTTCCCTTCACTAGCTGCCGCCGGGAAGCCCCGATACCAACATACCTACATATTTTATTTTACTATTTATTTTACTACACTACTGCGAAGTTTGGCAACCTCGCAAAAGTAAAGATTCGTCATACTGGTGACAATTTTTGACCTAATTTAATTATGATTGATGATATCTCCGAAACGATGCATTTTTGGACCACCTATTCTAGGAGTTTTAGTATTATTATTATATTACCTACAGAATATAACCCTAGAGTTATGGGATATCAAAAAAAACAGGTTGTATAGATATATGGGAGAGCATGTTTTTCAACTACAATGTTAAGTTTGTTTTTGAGATGAATTCATCTTAACTACGGAACCCTTCATTTTGCGTGGTCCGACACGTACTTGGCCGGTTTTTGTAATAAGAACGTAATCGTGATTGAAATACCGTTCTTTATACAAAACTGAAAACCTAGTTCGGTACTTAGTTGTCAGTTTTGTGTTTAAGAACTGTACCAAAGTCGGAATAAAGTTCGAAATTCAATAATGGCTACATGTTTTAAACCTGGGTCTGAAGATAAACCTTGTTTTGTAATAAGGGGGCTAGAGTTTGAGTTATCTGTTTTTTTAATTATACTAAGTACATAAGTTTCAATAACAAAAGTTGAGAACTTTAAACTTCAGTTACTAGAGCTTGGTTCGCTGCCAAATCCTACACAGATGTCAAAGCTATTATATAGTAGCTGATGTATTGTAATCGAGTTATTTACTAAAATGCAACAGAGATAAATACAAAAAATATACTTTTGGTACGTAATTCATCAAAAGCTTAATCACAAACTATGATAATTTATTACAAAGTCAAACAGTAGATTAATCGGTCGACACACAGAATTTTATCGGTTGAGAGAACTTACTAATTCATGAGGCCTCACCTCATGAATTAGTAAGTTCTCTCAATGTGTTCTGATCTAAATGCTTACAGAATGCTTACTTCAGAAACAGTCACTAATAGTGATTAGTGACTGTTTCTGAGTGTTTCTGTTATACAAACAAACTTAGATTGCTATCGCTTGATGCAGCTGGGAAGCTGCTTCCAATTATTGTGGATGAATAATTTTATACATATAACAATTATAATTTGTTGCAAGTGTAGTTACGGAACCTGCAAAACTAACTAAAGTTGAATATTTCAATTATTATGAAGTTGAGTATAGCAACGTTTTATTTGATAAATTACCTTTGTACGTTGTACAAATAAATGGCCTTTGTACGAATAAATGATGACAAATTCAGTGTCTCGTCTTACCTATACAGTACAGCAACTTTTAAACACGTAACGGAATTAAAACTGAAAGTGTCGTAAAATAAAAGTCTACAATTACAATTACAAAACTCCCAATTACTACAACTTTTGCCCCAAATCCTTATACCCTAACGTAGGTACTAATTAGGACAGAGAGGAAAACATAACACTTTTTCCAACAAAGTTAATTCATGTTAAAGACAAGCTTTGGAACAATGATAAAACTCTAATGAAACGAAATTTGACAGGAAGAGTTTAAAAAGCTTTTAAAAGATTTGAACGCATTAAAGTTGATTATACTCATTATTATCTGTAGATGGAGTTGTGTTTAAAGTTAATGCAAAGTGATATCGCAGAAATGAACGTCGAAAATTATTCAGATATAAATGAAAATTGTCCTCATTGTAGTATTTTAAAACAATTAGTTTTGGAATGTACGGTTTGAATAGATTTAGCTGAAACCATCAAATCATAAACATCAAAGTTAAACAAACAGAAATAAAGTTTATATCGAGTGATAGAATTTAGTTGAAATAATATAAGCTGTTGATTTTTAACCCACTTCCAAAAAAGAGAGGGTTATGAAATAGATTCTGCTGTCTGTTTTTAGGGTTCCGTACAGAAATGGTAAAAAGGAACCCTTATGGTGAGACTAAGTCTGTCTGTCTGTCTGTCTGTCACACCTGGATATCTCAAGGACGACTGATGCTATATACATATATCAACTTGAAATTTAGAATAGTTTTAGATGACGTTTGCCCATATTTTGCAAGCAAGAACGAAATTTAAAAAAATATGTCTTTTTGCAAAAGGGACTCAAAGGGGGTCTTAAAAATTTGAAGTGGAGCTACTAGGGCATATGAGGTATCATATGAAAAAAACGCTGTTTGCACATTCTCAAACATTTTTTTTCTTTTTTTTAAGCAGCATAGATTCCGACTTTTGATGAAAAATGTAAAAAAAAATACCGTTCCTTCCCCCTTATCTCCGAAGTTTGCCGAGATAATTTTTTTAAATTATTCTATATCATAGAAGCTTATGTAAAGATTACAGGAAAAATAAAACGATGTCTCTAAATAGCACAGTTTTTCAGAAATCATCAACATCATATTCATACGTACGGAATCCTCGGTGCGCGAGTCCGAATCGCTCTTGACCAGTTTTTTTTTATTGTAATAATCTGCTAGTTATTATTGTGTGGGTATAATGACAGTTTTTTAAATTTTGGTAACCAATTTATCCGTAAATTGTGGACCGATTTAGAAAATTACTTTTTTGTTTGAAAGTGTATGCTCCGAAGATCAGATTCTGAGTTGGTGACAATGGGACCACCTTTGTCACCAAGTCAGAATCTGATGAGGATGAGAATACCATGGAAATCGCGGCGTAGCGCGATATCTCTTGGGTCAGTTTGTTACTAACTGTGTTGCAACCTAGTGAAATAATAAAACAATTAAGTGTGCCATAAAGCGAATTTTATCGGAGCAGACTCTACACGAGTGCTAACATTTTTAGGGCTTGTTTATCGAATAAACTTTAACTCGCTGATAACATGAAACTGGCAGCAATTGGCACTTAGATAAACTATTAACGGTGCCTGCCTTTTTTTTGGGTGGTAAATTATCAAACAACTTCTCCCGCTCTGGGCGGAGCTGGAAGGCGTGTCAGACTTCTACTGACTAAAGCCCACCCGTGTTCCTTCCGTTGCCTGTGTGCCAGGGCCACGATATCCCTTTCAGACAAACTCGCAACCCTGGCAGGCATTGGGCCTAATGGACCCTATCAGTTGGTGCTGACCTCTCTTTGAGGCGCGCGTGGAACACAACGCGCCGTCGACCCGGGCCTTGTCCTTATCGGAGGGCGAGCTACCCATCACTCTCCGTCCGCAACCCCGCGCCTACGGTGGCCGGTACGTGCTGATAATTGTATAATTTGGTACACGGCTATTTTATACTCACCGTAGAACAGGTTTCTAAAGATAAACACTGTAAACACCGGGTGTTGTTGATATGTACAGCATTATCGACAAACTATAAAATGTATCTACCAAAGTTAAATTGTCAACAACACAAAATGTGGTCACATTGTACGAGTAAGTAAATAGCGAAAACAATTCCGGAATTGATCTAGCAAACATTATTACGAGTATTTCCACGAAATATTTCAGTCTTCGTGGTTAAACGTTGAAAATGCCTTCGGTAACTGTAAATTCGTAAAACATTATTTGATGCTTCATCTTAGGCAGCTCTGGAGTAAATAAACTTATTTATTTACTTCTCAAAGCCAAGGAAATTTCGTGAAAAATTCAGGAATTACGTCCCTTGAACAAAATATTGCGGTCGTGTTTTTGTAAAATACACGTGAGTGTAGAGGTCGGCAGATAAGTTCTTGGTAAAGGAATGTTTATAAAGCCTCTTGTCACTTGATAGGCGTGTGACAACCACTCACTGTTTTATGAAGCATTCTAGAAATGCAAGCTGCAATCGATGTTTGTGTTTAGGCGTGTAATAGCTTGTACAGCTAGTTAGGGGTCACGTTCTAGTTGGCAGGCGCTGAGCTTTGCTAACAAATATTTCGCTATAGGTTTAGAGTAACCAGAATATTCTAAATTGCCAAGCCGAAAGTTATCCTATAAACTTAGATTGCTTATTGGCTTAGTAATCATGCCTGGCTACAATGATGCAGTACATTTTTGTAATATGAACTAGGATCGATTTCCGCCTGCAATACGAGTACAAGACGACAAGAGTACTAACCTATATTAAAATACTCAAATAACCTTATTGAACCCCGTATTTTAATGTATAACACAAATTGCGGTAATCAAGTGAAGTGAAGGTCAATATGAAAGAAGTTAAGACGTGTAGTGACGTAAATGGGTCAATGTGTATTCGCTGTTATACAAACTTTTTATCCAGGTCATTTCATAAGCAATTTGTACCAAAATGAGAGGCAAAAACGACTGTTTATTATCCGACTGCAGCTAAGCCAAAAAGGAGGGTTATGTGTTTGACCTATATGTATGTATGTATGTCCGTCCCTATGTTCCCTCGTGACTACTAAACGCCTGAACCGATTTTGATGAATGATATGTCGTTAGATTTGTCTTTATTGCGAAAGTGTCATTGGGTATATTATTTTGTTTTTTAATAAAAATGGCGGATTTTTTGAGCCAAAAGGTGTTTTCGAAAAAAAATAATCACAAGCCTGTTGAGTGGGGTACCAAAATGAAGGGTTTTAAAGGTGATTACAAAAATACTTATGTCCAGCAGTGGACGTCTTTCGGCTGAAATGATGACCGTCTTATAATCCTAACTAAAATGAATAAAATAAAAAAAAGTAACAACCCAACTGAAACTAAATTTGTAAAAGCAAACAGGATGACCATCTCAATGTTTTCGATATATGTTCCGTAATTTAGCGAGACATTAATCCAACAGCAAAAATAATGCTTAGGATTTGTGTACTCGACTCATTTCGTACTTTATCCATCTCAAAATTCTCATCTCCCCTGCATGCAATCTTTTTTCATCCGTCTTTTTCACGGCCCAGCATTCCGATCCATACACTACGACACTACTGCCACTTAAATACGAACATAAAAATACCGGCCAAATGCGTTTCGGACCACGCACAATGAAGGGTTCCGTAGTGGAGATTAATTTATCCTAAGAACAAACTTAACACTGTAGTTGAAAAACACGCTCCCTCATAGATTCCAACTGCAAACGTAAGTTTATACGCACCATATTGGGAGATTTGCCATGTTATTTTAAGATCATAATTATAGACTTCTTATAGGTTCTCCTGTAATCTTTATGTCGATCAATTTTATGTATTTTTTTTTAATTATTGGCTCAGTAGTTTTGGATATAAGGGAGGGGGGGAAATGGTAAATTTTAGCTAATTTTCTTCAAGCAAATCAGCTTTGACAGACGGACAGACAGACACACGAGTGATCCTATAAGGGTTCCGTTTTTTTTCCTTTGAGGTACGGTACCCTACAAATAAGAAGAATCAACTTTAATTAATAACGCAGCCACAATATTCTTCTTAACTCAACACGATGTTAAACAATGTGCAGTTAATTACTGGCAACACTCAACGACGACGGTGACGTCACACGCGAGTGGGACGCGCTTACGGGAAAGAATCCAATTAACTGAAAGTAATGTCCCTGTCCCTGATTTTATTATGAGTAGGATGGCCGATCACATTTCAAGTAGGTACTTACATTGTCGTTTATTTACGAGTATAAAGATACAGTCCGTAAGCTTGTATCTATAGCTACTAACAGTCTGTACGTATGTAAACCGTAGAATTGTTCAATCGTGAGTAAATAATAAAGCCATTACAGAGCCAAATACCCTGTTATTGCTCATTCGTACATTCTTAACGACATAAGTAGTAAATTAAGTACAAAAGGTTCACCTAAAAATTAATGTGCTTTCATAACCAGTTTAGCAGAAACGCAGTAAGGTGCTGAAAACGCCTAAAAAAATTCGTTTATCATACAAACGAGGCCATTATTACAAGTTATTGTTTTAATCGATACATTTTTTTTTCTGATGCCTCTGTAAAACAGCACTCACACATAATGATTAGGTTGAACGGTCAATGGAACACAAATAAATACCAGTCTGAAGTAAATTAATAAATATGAGAGCTATTTATAAAATGAATACTGTTCACCGCGATACTTTAAACGTACAACAGTTTTTTTGATATTTGTGTACTATCATCTATTCTTGCAAATAAATCCTTTAGATTATAATTGAACTATTTCATGGACTTTAACACGGATTCCAACTAATGATTAAGCAATATTTAACAGTTTGCTTGTTTTACTGTATTGACAAAGCAAGTCATCGAAATTAAAATTATTATTTTTCTTGTTTTTTTCTTTTGTGAAATGGCATCTCGCATGTTAACCTAGGAGGGTGTTGACTGCCTGCTGAAGGCCGCGGGCGCGCTCTCGTGGCTGCTTCCCGACTTGGGGGGGCCGACCGCGCGATGCCGGAGACTCTACGCCGGCATCTTGAGGAGTATGGCGCTCTACGGCGCTCCCATCTGGGAAGACTCCCTCCATAGGAGGGAGAACGCCGCGGCCTTGCGGGCGCCTCAGAGGGCAATAGCCCAGCGGGTGGCGCGAGCCCACCGCACGGTGGGCTTCGCAGCAGCATGTGCTCTGGCGAGCACCCCTCCTTGGGAACTCGAGGCGTGGGTGCTCGCCAGAGTGTATGAATGGACGGCGGGGCGGAGGGCGAGAGGAGAACACCCTGCCCCGGAAGATCGGGCCGCCGTCCGGCGGGAGGCGAGGGACGCCATCGTCGTCCATTGGACGGGCGACCTCGCCACAGCAGCCTTCGGCCGCCGAACCCTCGACGCGATCGGGCCGGTCCTGCGAGACTGGCTCGAGCGGTCGCATGGGTTCCTCTCGTTCCGTCTGGTGCAGGTGCTGTCCGGACACGGTTGTTTCGGAACGTACCTGCACCGAATCGGACGGGAGGAGACACCGTCGTGCCACCACTGTGGCGCGGCGGAGGTCACGGCGCAGCACACCCTCGAGGTGTGCCGTCGTTGTCCGAGCCGCGCCACGGTCTGAACGCGGTGATCGGACCGGACCTCTCACTCCCCGGCTTGGTTAACGCCATGCTGAGGGATGAGGGGTCCTGGGCGGCAGTCGCCTCCTTCTGCGAACACGTCATGTCGCAGAAGGAGGAGGCGGAGCGCGTGCGGGAGGACGACCCTGCCGCTGCGCCGCTCCGAAGGCGGAGGAGGGGTCGAAGAAGACGTCACTTTGAACTTCATCTCCGACTCCTCTCAGGTGGAGCCCAGCAGGCAACGGGTGCGGAGGCACCCTTGCCTGTATTGCACAGGCCTCCACCAGTGTCGGACGGGAATGGCTAGGTGTTCCCGGCCATTCCCGTAGCCCCCCGGTAACGGGGGGGCATGCGGGGCCTGCCAGCTAGGCGGGCATGCGCCGGGAGGGTCGTGGAAGAAAAGGTTCGACCTTTATCCCATGGCCCTCCCAACACGGCGATGCGGGAACACCGCTGAGTTTTAGTGGGTATACTGTCGTCATTACCGACAGGGAGTCCCACATACCCCGTCTCGTCCCCCACGAGTGGGCATGCGTAATTGCATTTCTCAGTGAAAAAACAAAAAAAAAAAAAAAAAAAGTAGGGTGTTGACTGCTTAACCTGACTTTCCTGTGGATGCCTCGATAAATTAAGGCCGCTAGCATACAACATAACCTACACACTAAGGGGGAGAGTGGGGCTTTGTGGGGTACAGACCTCGGCATAGAGCGTCGCTGGCCCTCGAAATTGAAATCCTCTAAGAAACACGAATACGGCGCCATATTTGAAACTGTTCCCTCACAGCTGTATCAGAGTACTGTGTTAATGTGTACCAGCGCTACTGATCAGTGATGTTATGTAGGAAACATGCTGTAAACAATCGATGTTTTATGACCGCGATATATTTGTCACTCGCAAAATGAAGTTACGTGATAAAAAAAGTTTCGCTTGTGTTTAGTTTCGGACATACGGGTTCGAGTTTTATCATTTATTTCGGTTTTTAGGGCACAAAGTTACCTGAAGCTCCTCTTGGTAGTAAAAAGTTTGTTGACTTGCTGATATCAGTTGTTTTCTGATTAAAGCAGACGAGATAGTTACGTGACTTTTCATCTAGACATCCCGAGGTATAAATTCGTTTATGTCTGTTTTCACTACAATACCAGCATAATACTTCGTACACAATAAGCAAGACCGAAATGAATGCCTGATGTTAGTGAAAACGGGAATTAGTGCGCCCTATGGGTTAGTTATACATAAAACTCGTACGGTGCTCTGCGAGTCCAATATAACAATACCTTCAGGGTGATGTTGGGACTACCGCGCTTTTGCAGTGCATCGGGGATGTTCGCGGAAACCGGCGTGCCGGATTTTTACACGCTGATGCGTCTGCGTATAGCGTCCCTGATGCGGCGAGTGTGCGATAGTCCCAACAGTCTTTTGGCTACTGTGGCCAGTAGGATGGACAGCCCTATAATGTGGCATTGGATGATGACTCACAGAGCGTCATTCCAATGCCTTAAATAATTTTATTTATATTTGAGTTTATTTTATTTAACGTGCATGTTATTTTATTTGATGTGTATTGTGTTTTATATTGTAATGTTTTGTAACATATGGACTATGTGTCTGATAATAAAGTTTCTATTCTATTCTATTAGTTTTCTATGATCTTCAAAATATTGGACTAAAAATTTCCCTATCTTTGAGTGGATTCAATAATATTCAATAATACTCATGTAAAGTACAAATGACGTCGCTTATGTGAGACGTTATTAATTTGATCTTAGACTTGTTTATAAGGGACTTGATTTACACATTTAAGGCTCCCACAAATATTAATACTTGTAGTATAATATTCTATTTAGCTAACTAAACAAAGGCGTTATTGTTATACTGAATCTATTTCATAATCATATTAAACAAACAATTTAAATGTAAAGTTACACGTGAAAGTTTATAGTTCATCCACTAATTAACCACGGGTTTTTTTTTTTTTTTTTTGGGTGGGAAATTATCAAATAACTTCTCCCGCTCTGGGTTGAGCGGGAGGGCGTGTCAGACTTTTACTGACTAAAACCCACCCGTATTCCTTCATTTGCCTGTGTGCCAGGGCCACGATATCCCTTTCGGACAAACTCGCAACCCTGGCAGGCATTGGCCCTATCGGACCCCGTCAGTTGGTGCTGACAACTCTTTGAGGCGCGCGTGGAATACGACGCGCCGTCGACCCGGGCCTGGTCCTTATCGGACGGTGAGCTACCCATCGCTCACCGTCCGCAGGCCCGCGCCTACGGTGGCCGGGAATCGGCTTGCGACTCCCGACGCCCGGGACGTCTCCTGCGGCGACTAGGGGCGCGAGGGCGCGAACCTTGCCTCTCCCTCACGCGTTCCGCCTCCTCCTTCGCAAGCATTACTGCTTCGCAGAAGGAGGTGACGGCCTCCCATGCACTCTCGCTCCGAACCATGGCCTGAACCAGGGCCGGACGCGAGAGATCGCCGCCACCGATCGCCTCCGTTAGGACACGGTGGTGCTCCGCCCAAGCTGGGCAGACCTCCACCGTATGCTCCACCGTGTCCTCCGGGCGATCCACACAGTGGTGACACCCGGGCGTTTCCTCCCGCTTTATCCTGAACAGGAACCTCCCGAAACAACCGTGTCCGGTGAGGACCTGCGTTAGGCGGAAGGTGAGGACGCCGTGGCGCCTCTCTAGCCACTCCTCAAAGAGGGGACTTATCGCCACAATTGTGGCGTGCCCAGCGCTGGGTTGCGACAATCGCACTCTCCATGCCGCCATAAGATCCCGCCGGAGCTCTGTCCGCTGTGCCGTGATTTCTCGCGGCAGCGGAGTTTCACCCCGGCGTTTCACCTCCTCGCGCCACTCCCAGACGTGCGCGAGGACTTTTGCCTCCAGATCCCATGGCGGTAGTCCGGCAAGGAGGCTCGCCGCCTCACGGGAGACCGTGCGGTATCCTCGGACCAGCCTGATGGCCCTGACCCTTTGGGACGCGTTCAACCGCTGGGCTGGTCGCAGCCTTATGGAACGCGCCCTTACCGGCCCACATATCATAAACAACGTAACCACGGGTACGTTGTTTATGATACTGAAATATTAGTTTTAAAATGTACCACAAAGTAACAAATTTTTAAACACCTGCTAATATTTGAACTATGTGGGACTAATAGTCCCGGGAAACAATCCTTGTAATTTCTTATTGAGAAATAAATTTCTTTAACCATAAATACGAAGGTCGAATCTATATTGGATCTAAATTATAGTGGATACGATATCTGAAAATTTCCTACGCTATACTTGACCAAAGAAACCATGCCTTGACCATTGAATTGAATTGAATTGAATTGAAAGAATATGCAAAGGAACCGAAACTAATCTAGATATAAAACAAAACTGTTTAGAAATTGTAATTGTATTCCAACAGTGTTTTTCAACAATTTTGTATAGAAAGTTAACCTTATTGACAAGAAAAGGGTCGGTTTTAAACGCCTCGCTTAAATGACGATAAGCATCTGACGCAAATATTGTGTACAGACCTTTGTCCCGGAAGTAATTCAGAAGAATGAGCTGAAACCATAGTGCAAGAATAAACATCAATGTCCCTTCATTAGTTTGTTTAGAATGGTTAAGATCCAGACGTAGACCATCTAGTACAGAAAAAAAAAGTCATAACTCAAAAGCCAAAATGGTAGGAGTAGGAGGAACTTTGATTCTGTCGTTAACAGAAATACGATTGTGAGGATAAACCTACAACGCGGGACTGTTCCTTATAATGGTAAAACTCATAATTTTGACCGCTATAAAGCGGATTCCTGACCCTTGTGTTTAAAACAGACATTTCGTATAGAATTGTCTTCAAGTCCTAAAATATTCAAAAATTCCCAACTATAAATGTTAATCAGTTTTTAAGAGTATTTTTTGCGCCCTCCCGTTAGTGAAGTTCCGTTAGCTGCTGGTAAACGAAATTAAGAGATTCTTGAAGGAGACAAGCAACTACTTTGTAGAATTATTATTATGATTGAAATCCGGTTTGGGTTGGAAGATAACGAAGTTTTTCTAGGTTTGTTGAAAAGAATACCTTGTTTGAGAAATATTTACACAAATGAAGAGCGAAGATGACAGGAAATGTTAGTAAGAGGTATTCCTTTTTCCTCTCCAAGAAAAGCCTATATAGCCTCCGACATTGTAAGAAAACATTAATTTTATTTATTTTATTTTAAATAGAACGGCCGAAGCCAATTCCACTATTTAAACATATAACATGACGATGTATTTAACGTTTTAGGTTGGATTTTACCATGATCGTAGTACCCAGTCACTGAGTTGTGGAGGTCAGATAGGCTATCGCTCCATGTAAAATACTGGTATTCGGCTTCACCCGGTTAGACTAGAAGCCAACCCCAACATAGGTGGGACAAGGCTAGGCAGATTGATTGATTGGTTGGATTTTACTATGGTAGTTTTATAGAATTTTAAAGGTTGCTTTAAAGCTTACGCTGTTTACGTAATAACTTACGTGATCGGTACTCCCGATTGATTGTCATACTTGTATCCTTGAATTACGCTCTACAATAAAAACACACGTAGATATATCATGATCTATGCTACACTTGTTCTGATTCAGAACAGTCCTATTTTTGGTAGTGAGCTACACATGAGCTTCTGAAAGTACTAACAGGGATTTAGATTCATTGTGGCACGTAAATCAGAGATAGCAAGAAACATGCTGTTTATGCAAGTGGAGGATTTGAGGAGATATACAACAAGCTTAACGTAATGTCCTTGACCATAGCTGTTTCTGCAATTTTTTTGCGATAATAATGGATCAGCGGTACTAAGAGCTGTAACGTAAAACTCTATGATACCTCCGGGAGATATGTTGGGAAAATGGAAAACCATAAAAGTTCCCTTATCATATGCTTGAACACTTTATGATACGTTACAGACATTGAACAACAAAGATCCAACCAAACCATAACGGTATTATTTTCGTTTAATATCTCGTGAGAAGCTGTTATTTTCTCGGGTTAATATTTTTATTTTCGTTATATTAGATTATCTACACAAAATTCAGACATGAATTTATAGTTATTGTTTGAAATCTGACAGCAACACTAACAGCGATCGTTGACATCCCAAAATAAAAAATAAATTTGTTTTATTTTTATTATAAATCGTGTTTAGATATCGATACCCATCGCGTCTGTGGGGTTTAGTTAGCCAATTTAAAAATCAGCTGTGTACATTTTGACGAGTTACGCAAACATAAATGTAGGGAACAGCTGATTTTTTTTTCGTGATTTCAGGTTTGATCCCATAGTAAAAGTGGTTCATAATTATGAATACAATGACCGCTTAAGAGATTTCTTGTATGAATAGATACACCTTATATACAACATTATTTTATGCGAAACCTGAAAATACTTAGTTTGTTCAGAATGAGGAACTGAATCGATTTCAATAATTTTTACACCATGTTTTTTTTTTCCCAAAAATATTTAATGTATGAAAATACAATCGCCGTACGACTAGGTACCTACTGCCAAATTATTATCAATGAGCGCAAGACGACCCTGGAGGCGCGGAGGAGCGCGCCGTTAGCATGTTTTTGTACGGACAACCCGGTAACGTAACGACCTTATAACTTTGTAAGTTTTCATGATACAGTTTCGAAATTTTGTACATAGATTCTTTACATAAAAATACTATACACGTGTTTCAGGTTTCGCATATATACTAAAAATAATGTTGTATAGCTAAGTTTCTAGATGACATTCACTCACCGATAAAGCTTCGTCTTTAAAACGAGGTAACACAAGTCAAAACCTAGGGGCAAGTAGCAGGTCATGAAAAGCCACTGTTTTTACGTCAACGACCGTGAAAAGTATACGAAGTGGGTGACACGCTGCATATTGCATTCTAGTATTATGGCACTTGTCCGTGTGTTGCCGGACGTAAAGAATAGAACCATCCTATTTCTTCCCGTGGGTGTCTTAAAAGGCGACTAAGGGACTTACTAGAGAATATAACTACAGCTATAGCTTTATTTAAGCGGGCACGCCCATTATGTCTGGAGGCTTTTATTTACTCGTAGATACGTTTTGTTTACGTTATTTCTGCTTGAGTATAGTTTTCGATGATTATTACCTTTGTGAATATTTTTTTAATTTATTTTTTTGTATAGTGGTGTGTGCTAGCTAACATAAGGCAAAATATTTAATTTAATGTTTTGTGTTGCATTTTACATTTTATTGTATAGATTCAAGTTTTATATGTGAACAGACAGCTGTGCTACTGGGGAGTTTGTTGCGCCACTTGTTCCCAGCTAAAGCGCTAGGAAGTGGTGAAGGTGGGTTTTTGGGGGACGGTCTCATGTAATTTTTGACGTTTGAAAAGTGCTGATTCTCAGCCTATTTTGAATAAAAGACTTTTGATTTGATTTTGATTTAGAATGGGCAGCAGTGCACCGTACAGCAATCGCCAACCCGCCTGCCAAGCGTGGTGATTATGGCAAGCCCTGGCCCTTTGGGGGAGGCCTATGCGAATGATAATGATGGCACTACACTTACCTATGTAAGTCTCACGGGAATTAAGAATCCTAACTAATAATTATGATATTGCGAAAGGAGTCTGTAGCACGCGTGACGTCATCGCTACGCTTGCTACGAAATACGCTATTAAAACTTGAATGCGCAAACGTCTATTCTGCCTGTAGCTAAATCCTTAAATGAATAATAGCGCAGCGGGTAGTCTCTATAACTACCTGTACAAATAAATACAAGTTAACGCCCCTCAATTTAAGATGAAGAAATATTTTCGATACTCATGGTACCTACAAAGTACCTCAGCTTCATCCAGTTAGACTGGAAACCGACCCACACAAAATTGGAAAAAGGCTATTGACTTATGGTACCTACAAATCCATCTAAAAATAAACCAAAATTCGATCTAGGTATTCTTAGAACCAATTATTCATATGCTGTGACTCGGGTATATTTATCCGATTTGTTTAGGTTCCGTACCTCAAAAGTTAAAAGAACCCAGCTGTCGCGTCATCTATTCCTGATGACCGATTGTTCGATAAGCTTGTGTCGGCCATCTGATCCAGATGAAAGAAGGAAACACGGAAAATTCATCCCAACTTTCGAGATATCGTCGTTTCGCGTCGTAACGCGCCGTAAAGTGCTCGACGCACGAAACATTCCGACAATCTAGACGAAAACGTCAAAGGCGCACGCAACGCCGGAGGGGTTTAAATGTTTTAATAATTTAAAAATAATCAGTTTGTTAAGAAAAATATCCATACCCACTCATCCCCAAAACGAAGGGAGAGTAAATCCGGGAAATAAAGTGAATGGTGCTATATATACGATTGTGACCAACCAGTCAATGCCTAAAAAGGCTCGACTGGCTATTCACAACAGTGTGCTAGTGCATAAGCGTATGTATGGAAGGCTAAAAAAGCATGAAAGTGAAATAAATGCTGTGGAAAAGCGTTCCCTGCGAAGCATGTCTGGCGTGACTATGAATGAAAGGCTGAAAAATGAGGTGATAAAGCAACGGTGCAGTTTAAAAACGATGTAGTGACAAAAATTTGCTTTAAGCCATTGTAACACCTTTATCTATACATTATGGAATGCAAATAAATAGAATATGAATAAAAATTTAAAAGAATATGCTCAGATGGTTTGGTCATGTTGAGAGGATGAGTGAAAGGCGACTAATAAAAGGTTTAAATTTATAAAACAGAGGTGAGTGGAAAGGCCGGGAGGGGACGCCCTAAGAGGACATATTATAGTGACCTAATTGGTGATGTTCTTCAGAAAGAAAAGGTGCGTAGTACTCATGACCAGATGTATGAACGTTTTCTTTTCAGTAATTAGCTCGATCACTCATTACTTCCAAAGTGCTACTCTACTTAAGATTACCCTGTAACACAAAGAACCTTTCAGGTGATTAGTTTAATAGGAGTCGCAATTAAAATTGTAACGACACTCTTAGTGGTCGGCTTCCATCTTTGGCAAGTCTCCAAAGTCGTGGGGGTAATAATACGGATAGTGACATTGGGACATTACTTCCAAAGTGCTACTCTACTTAAGATTACCCTATAACACAACAAACCTTTCAGGCGATTAGTTTAATAGGAGTCGCAGTAAAAATTGTAACGACACTCTTAGTGGTCGGCTTCCATCTTTGGCAAGTCTCCAAAGTCGCGGGGGTAATAATACGGATAGTGACATTGAGATGTAGATGTCGTTTTCAAATGCAATTGTCTTGACTGGCTTTCATTAACATTATATTTTAGCTAAATTACTGGATTTTATTAATAGGGAGCATACAATTATGGTGTGTTAATAATATATGTGCTAAGGATATTGATGTCTCCCGTAAAAAACAAAACCGGCTAAATGCATATTGGACCACGCACAATGAAGGGTTCCGTAGTTGGGATGAATTTATACCAAAAACAAACTTAACATTGTAGTTAAAAAACATGATTCCCCATACATTCTAACTGCAAATGTAAGTTTGTATGCACAATATTGAGTGATTTACCATGTTATTTTAAGATCACAGACTTCATATAGGTTTTCAGAACAATTTTCTGTATTTTTATCAACATTTTAGGCTCAGTGGTTTTGGAGATAAAGGGGGGTGGAAATGGTCATTTTTCATCTATTTTCGTAAATAATTTCAAAAGTATGTATTTTAAAATTATAAGAAATATATATATAAAGTCCTTAAAACAAGCCCTTCCATTTGGTATGTTACACGGTACAGTCAGCAAAACTATTTTTTTTAATTTTCTAATTTGCCCCCCAAAAGTGACCTCCATATTCATAATTTATTTATTTACGTAACACATACGTATTTGGGACACAGAAGTTTATATGTGTACTAAATTCCAACTTAATCGGTCTTGTAGATTCGGAGCAAATCAGCTGTGACAGACGGACACACAGACAGACAGACACACGAGTGATTTAATAAGGGTTCCTTTTATTCTTTTTGAGGTACGGAACCAATAAAATATGGACTTTTTTCAGTATTTTTTTCGTGTTGTCACGAGTTTAAACTTAAAATTCATTAGATATATTAATAAAGTCAAATAAAAGATAAAAACTGACAACTACAGTAATAAATACGCAAAATATGGAAGCTTTTATGTTTTCCATTATAGAAAGCATTCACAAAGTATGCGTAGTTTGTTTAACTTGTAAAACTAAACTGTACAGATTTCAGTATCCTATGGAATTTCTAAAGCTGAGCTTTGCCAAAAACCTTTCTTCTTTGTATGTCCCCGTGATATTGTGAAGTGAATTGGTACATTGTATGAAGTTGCAAACTTAAAGTTAATTTATTTTGCGAAATGAAAATATTTACATACTTAAAAGACGCGGGTTTTAAAATGGTATCTACTTTTTTAAGAAAATAAACCTTTGTGACTTTCACATCACAGAGAAAGAATTACTGGACCATCTGAATAATTTAACAGATTGTTTGATTTCGACAATGGATTTCGTTGAGTCCGGTATTTATTTTAGACAATACACGATCATTATTTGAATAAAAAAGGCTTTTGTGTAGTCACGTCGTCCACCCAAACGCCGACATTTGAATGTTGAAATTGCGGACAAACTGATTGAGACGAAAAGAAAATAATATTGGGCTGTATGATTTATTATTCTATCTAAAAATCTGTAGGTATTTGATGTTCATTAACGAAGTGTCAGATTTTATTTTAGTTGAAATAAATTATATGATATCATACACAAAAATATTCAGAAATTCACATATTTCTAAATATGACCATAAACACACATACACGAGTCCATTTTTATTATGACATTTCTATATAATTATGTTTTTTTTTCTGATTATGTTCAGAATTACAGAATTTCCGATGTGAGAACAGGAAACGTAAATTGTGTTTCGCTCTCGTCTCAAGCGCAGCGTCGATCTCTTAACGTCGCTATATTACCGACACTCCTAGGTAAATAATAAGTGACAGCAAAGAAATCGTCGTACAAATATACTGTGCGCGTTATCACTGATTCTTCGGGTAGTTCGAAATATTACATGCCCGTGAAAATTAATGATTTCTCTGTGTATGGTTTTATTGGTTTTGGAAGCGCTTGCGTTATAATAAGAACATAATCAGTAGCTAGTCGATTAAAATTAGAAGCGATGCCTTGCGAAAATATTGTTTTGTCCGGTTTTGGCGGCACAAAACCAATCCGATCGGTGTGGTAGTTCTTAAGATTCAAGTTGACGAGGCTACTTGTGTAAGGTTTTCATCTGTTTTCATAGTATCAGTACTTGACTAACTTTTACGACGCTCTACCCTTACATTTGTAATTTTTATGGTGTACATAATAAAGAGTATTCTATTCTATTCTGATAATAAAGAGTATTCTATTCTATTCTGATAATAAAGAGTATTCTATTCTATTCTGACTCGGCTCAAGATATTGGCACTATAATAGCCAAACTTTGATAGAACATTCTATAGTACCTGTAGATATGTAACTGCATTATTTTAGTGAAGTTGAGCGCGTCAAGTTGGTGTCGAAAGACGAAGTAATTTTACAACCCGGTGTTTATAATAAAATACTTACTATTAATTTGTTTCGATTTTATCTCTGGTTCGATTACACTGCGTGCTACTGAATCATACGCCGAGAGTGGAGTGTATTATTCCAGAATGCGATACCGAGTTTATTGATGGCAAACTTGTCTTAAACGTAATTAATATTAGTAATGAGGTCATAAAATTACCGCGCAACCGATGCGTGGCGCGAGCGACGATTACGGACAGTAATAATAAATTCACAATAGTGATTTCCTGGAACCCAATGTCGTGACTGACCTTGAATCTTTACTGCACGATTATTTCTAATTGTTTTTCGGGTAGTGAAAATAACATTGGGAAATGTTCAGTCCAAATGCACATTGAATTATTATCTGATACGAAGCTAGTAATTATATTATTATTACCGTCCGTATCGAATGTATTTAGGAGACCGGGAGAAATTCCATGATATTGTATCAGACTTGTTGAGTAAAGGAATCGTAGAGGAATCAGATTCCTCATATGCCAGTTCCGTCATATTGGTCCCAAAAAGTCTGGTCAAACGCATATGCGTGGATTACCGTGCATTAAATAAAATTACTGTGGCGAAATACAAGATCAATTAGACCGGCTGTCCAATCAACGAGTTTTCACCGTCTTGATAATTATTATGTCAGCCTATCGTTGCATTCAAATTGCTGATGATAGTAACCAGTTATGCGTATGAGCTTTGGATTGGTGAATGCACCATCAGTGTTTCAGCGCGCAGTGGACAACACGAAAATTAAATTATTAGATGGCACGGTTGGTGCAGTTGTTAAGCGATTGACTGCTGCTCTGCGTGTCGCGGGTTCGATTCCCGCACGGATCAAATATTTGTATGACCTACAAGTAGTTGTTCCGGGTCTGGCTGTTGTGGTATGTTTGTAAATGCACCCACAATTCAGGAGAAATTCCTAGTGTGGGGCAACGTTTTATATATTTCTAATGTGCGACAGCATATTTAAATGATATCCCAGCGTTTACGCTGAAAATTATGATGATGCATTGCATTGTCTCAAAGCCGTATTGGAGAAAATACGGGATGCTAATGTGACGCTCAGGTTAGACAAGTGTTCTTTCTTAGTCTCAAGTATAGAGTACTTAGGGCATGAGGTGTGTGATGGCGAAGTCAGGCCGTCCAAGTATAAGCTCAGTGCTGTTCATGATTTTGCTGTGCCTGGAAACGTACATACGTCTGGCTAATTATTTTAGGAAGTATGTGCCTAATTTTGCTACCCTCGCTCGTCCGATCACGATCCTCACCAAAAAGGACCAACCATGGGTATGGGGTGACGAACAGTCTCTTGCATTCCACCGTACTAAATCAATTTTAGTAAAACAACCCATGTTGGTATTGTTTAATTCGCATTATGAAACCTAATGTCATACAGACGCGTCCAAAATAGGCTTAGGTAGAATATTGCTTCAGAAGCAGCCCTACGTTGCGTGGAAACCAGTCTCATATGCGAGTAGACAGACTACGTCTGTTGAACAAAAGTATCACAGTTTCGACCTTGAGACGTTGGCTGTTGTCATGAGCCTGAAAAATGTAAGGTGTCAGCGGGGCAAGCACACATTACTGTGACATGACCTGAGTCACACATTTTATCACAGCTTGAGCGATAAAACTGTTTTGTCATAAAATGCTAGTACAAGTTGACATGACATAATTTATCATCTCTTGTCACAAACAGCTTGACACGCCCGTGCTCGGCCCGCAGGTTTAAAATTTGTTCTAGTGACCGATTGTAGCGCATTGCGCTGGACGTAGACTAAACGTGTTTTGTCTCCCCGTATCACCCGGTGGTGGCTTGAAGTTCAAGGCTTTGACTTTACTGCTTTACTGTTGAGTATCATGGCACGAGAATTTTCCATTTCATCTGTTGAGTATCGGCAAATCCATGACTCACGTGGATGCGCTGAGTCGCAGTCCTTGTGGATTCAGTAATGCGATGTGTTTAAAAAGTCCTAATTGTATGTGTGTAGCAGGATGACGACTCGTTGCGTGGTCTCGTGGACCAGTTGAAGGATGTGGTTTCAAAGGGCATAACTAATGACTTGGCTAAGGATTTTCTGTTTGAGAATGGAATGGAATTTTCTGAATAATACATATTCAGAAAAGTCGGAAATAATCAAAATATAGTCGTTCCACAAATGTCACGTTGGCCTCTCGTTCAAAGTTTCCATGATAATAACGGTCACGTTAATTTTAATAAAACTTACAATGCCATAAAGTCAAACTACTGGTTTCACGGTATGCGTCGGTTTATCAAAAGTACACTCGTGGTTGTATATCATGTCAATATGCTAAAAAACCAACTGGCCATCGTGTGGGTTTCTTACATCCAATTGAAAAGGTGGCCGTACCTTTTCGCACGGTTCATGTAGACCATCTTGGCCCATCAGGCAAAATGCACATTCTAGCAATAAGTGTGAGGCCACTGCCGCACCGCGCTGCCAGTGTGGCCAAGCACTTATAGATGCCTTTACGAGCTTTATATGGATCGAAGCTGTTCGAGACGTCAGTTGTAAATATGTGTTACAAACGTTTGACCAATTAATTAAAACTTTTGGTGTTCCAAGTCGCATAATAAGTGACCGCAGCAAAGCTTTTAGCTGCAAAGATTTTAAAAAGTATTGCACTCAAAGGCAAATAAAGCATGTCATGGCGGCGGCGGTGGTCGCCAGCCCAATGGCGAATGGGCAGATAGAACGTTTTAAAAGGACTATACTTGACGCCCTTGTATCAAACGTTGGTGATGACCAAAATATCTGGGAGAAATACTTGCCCAAGAAGATTCCATTGGAACTTCTTTATGGGTTTCGACCTAGACTCGTAGGCAATAAAGTTGTGCCCGATAGGTCACCGAATTTAGACGAGTTGAGAGAAGTTGCTGTCACCCGATCAGCTAAATTGTCTCAACAGGCAAAGGACAAGTAAGATCAAAAGCGGCGTTATGAAGCTCCTTTTAAAATAGGTGATCTATTCTTGCCGGAAGAAAGATCATTCGTAACGGTTTACGCAGTGGTAAACTTATGCCGTGTTTTGACGGACCATATCAAATTGTTAAGGTCCTGCCTCATGATCGGTACGTGATTAAGAGTACACGTAACCGTGGTCGACATTATGAAAATGTCTTGACCAGGGATAAGTTAAAGCTTTTTCAGTATAATCATTCCGATGAGTCTGATAATTCTAATTCTGAGTAAACAAATATGAAAGTTGAATACAAATGCGAATGTTGTTCAAGACGATTTATTCTATTCGTTAGTGCACTATTAAAATTTGTTAAATGGATCCATTTTTAGTCATTATTGATATTAAAAATAATTTATGATCGATCTTTGTTTCAATAGCGCTAGCCTTCAGAGGCGTTGATTATTAACATAACCTTACACACTATGAATATTCAATAATACATTTAGCCTTAAGAGGTTGAATTCTTGTTAATTAGTCGTGTGTCGTTCCTTAAGAGGAAGACAATGCCTTAGGAGGCCATTGTGACACGACATTTTATGATGTGGACCCTGAAGGGTAAGCCATCATTAAACCTATAATCGATTTTAGATTAGATTGGGTTATGTACATTAAGAAGTTACTCATACTGACATTAAGAAGTCAGTTTAAATTGGCATTCAGAAGCTAATCACACTGACATTCAGACGTCAGTTCAAATTGACATTAAGACGTCAATCACACTGACATTCAGACGTCAGTTCTAGTTGACATTAATACGTCATCAACACTGACATTCAGACGTCAGTACAAGTTGACATTAAGACGTCAATCACACTGACATTCAGACGTCAGTTCATATTGACATTAAGACGTCAATCACACTGACATTCAGAAGTCACTTCAAATTGACATTAAGACGTCAATCGCACTGACATTCAGAAGTCACTTCAAATTGACATTAAGACGTCAATCGCACTGACATTAAGACGTCATTTCAAGCTGACATTAAGATGCCAATCCCACCGTGTCGTCGCTGCATCGTGAGTACGTGAGCAAGCTGGGCCGTCATCAACACCAAGGAACGAGAGCTACGCGGGTCACGCAGCTGTATCAGGAAGGCCAACTGTAAGGCAATAGATGGCGCTCGAGTACCGTCGTGAAGTTGACAACTACGAAGATAGCAACGCACGGGCGGCGCGCCTAGCTGGCATCTTGCACCGAATCGCAGCTGGCAACTTGCTTCGTTCTCTTTACTAGCGGACACCGACGGCTTAACATCTTCCTAACATTTGTTGTACTACCTAAGTGTATTTTTAATTAAATATTTTATTAATCTTTTACCTTGTTTTTCTGAGCTCTTACAGTAGCCTGGAAAACTGAGATAAGAGTTAGTTTCAAATGGAAATTCAAAAGCTGTTACGGGTTTTCTGCATAAATCCAATTACTTTATCTAATGGACTGGGCCCTTATCTACTTGATTGATCCCACTGCCGGCCTGCCACTACCTTTGAAATCAAAATGGCTTCGTTTACGACGTATTGAAAAAGTACTTGTTAAACACGTGACCATTAAAAAATTTATTAAAGGTGTTTTCAATGGGTTTTAAAAATGTTCAATATTAAAATCCTGTAACCCGTAAATAAAATACCATACTTATAACCCATAAATATTTCAGACAGAAATTAAGACATCTGTACATAAATGATCAAGGTGAAGGCCTCGTGGCCTGTAAATACAAACATACTTAAATACACACATACACTGCTAAAATCTTAGCCCTTTCTTATGGTTTGCCGTAGTCGGGTAAAAATAAGAAGGTATTTGCTGAATTTGATCTTATACAAGTAAACAACAAAAAATAATACAACCAATTATTTACTAACTCTACAAAGCGAGCGAACTAAACTTATCTCGAGGTGCAGCAAACAAGTTGAAAAGAACAAATAAACCCTGAACACCTTGAGTAATAGTGGAAGTCGTTCTCGCTGCCAAATAAGGTGAACTTAAATTGTGATAATGATTTCGATTAAGTACAGCTGGAATCCACTGTAAACTTGCAGATAATTTGCCAGTATCAATGAATATGTCTGTGTGGTGCCGGACGTTAAGAATAGCACCGTCTTATTTTTTCCCGTGGGTGTCCTAAAAGGCGACTAAGGGACTTACTAGAGAATGGGCAGCAGCGTTCTCTATGCATTTTAACACCATACTGCGATCAACAACCCGCCTGCCAAGCGTGGCGATTATGGCAAACCCCCCCCATTGGGGGGGGGGGGGTATGTCCAGCAGTGTACGTTATTCGGCTGAAATGATGATGATGAATGAATATGGGTTTCGCGATGACTTAATGTTCTGTAAATAAGTAGGTATATCTATGATTGAAAAGTTTAAAATTCCTGAGTTATGGACTCAAACTCAAAGCATTTATTTCAATTAAACCATTGACAGGCACTTTTGAATTGTCAAGAAGTCGGTCAGTTACAAATATGAAGCTAGTTGCTCATTCCAAATAGTAGGTTCCTATGGAGAAGAACGGGCTAGAAACTTCACGGACACTCTTTTAAATTAAAATATTGATACAAAATTTTGGTTACATCATTCATATTGAAGTTAAACATGTGAGAACGATGCCATACGTCAGAAGCGTCCGTGATAAAAAGATAACAATTCAAAACTAAAATAATTAAAAATAAGCCGTGGCAGCTAAGAGATGACCAGTCCCAACTGACAGCGCCCGTTCACGAACATGACGCATGGATCAGCACCATTCAGCTCAACCATTTTGAAGGGAGCTAAATGATCCAACACACACGCCACCATCAGCGAGACATCTGAGTGAGCATGACATACTCTCAGCCGTCCGGGCACATTTAAGTCAATGAAAGATATAATTACCCGGTAAATACCGGAACTCGATGAACACGAAATTATTATAAAGTTTCATACCATAACACATAGCTTTAACCAAATAACCAAACTTAGGTTATTATAAGGGATTTCCCTGAAGAATTATAAAAGTCAGTCGAACTTCTATGTCTTAACAACGTCTCTCATTGTTCACTTTTTTCGTAGATTCAGATTTATAAATATTGAATTGATTTAACGCTCTGTTTGATTTGCGCTGGTGTAGACTCAAGCTCAATAAGTTACAAGTTACTCGAACTTTTTATGGAACTTTTGCTAACATAAAGAAAAGTCTCCAGATTCTTAACAGACGTTGTTATTTTAAAACTTTTTTGATTGGTCCCAGACTGTAACAACTTTATACCATGTTTAAGGCAAATTAAAACTTCATCATCATTATCATTGCAGCCGAAAGACGTGTACTGCTGGACAAAAAACTATGTTATTTAAAAAATATAGATTATCGACCGATGAACTAATTAACTAAGCTAATGTTCTTGGCATTCGACAACTATACATTGAGAAGATCTTACGTATTCAACATAGCAAACCACCGGATTATCCAGACGCTATACGAAGAGCTTACAAAGTCTATAAACAGCCAATATGTAGGACAAAATTTGCCCAGAGATTTCTTTTCTTCCTAGCTCCGTATACCTATAATAATTTTAATGTAACTCTAGGTTTTCGGAAACATAATTCTCACATATTTAAAAAGATTGTGCGAAAACACTTACTCTGCTTAAATTATAATAGTACTGAAGATACATTTAAGATTCTGAAATAGCAAACTCCATACATACATGCATACATACATACAGACATACTATCAAACATACTCACACAGCACACACACTAACAGATAAGCCAAAATAGTGCTAAGTGTAGCAATTTCATTGCTAAGTTATTTTAAGTTTAACATTTGTTAAATTTATTTTCCTAAGAAGCCACTTATCATACGTTCTCACAAGTTTGTTACTCTACGGGTCACAGCAATGAGGAATAATACCTTACTGTAATACAGTATCAACTAGTACGTATGGGGGGTATTGTGACTTTCACTGGCGGCCTTTTATGTATATTGTAATGTAAACAGCCTATACATATGTAATAAATTGTGCACAAATAAATAAATAAATAAATAAAAACATAGATCACAAACCATGATCGCCGGCTTGGCAGGCGGGTTGGCGATCGCAGTATGGTGTTAAAATACTTAGAGAACGCTGCTGCCCATTCTCTAGTAAGTCCCTTAGTTGCCTTTTACGACATTAATAGAAAGAAATAGGATGGTGATATTCTTTACGTCTGGCACCATACGGTACCAGGTAATAAAGAGATATCTAGATACTGTCTCGACACAAAGTAGGTATTAGTCTAGAGCTAGAAAACTACGTCCTTTTCTAAGAAAAAGATCCTTCTTTCAAGCTTTTCTTGTTATATCTAAAAGATTTTACACGAGTATAAAACTCAAAACGATTGAAACCCCGGAGCCCGCTCTAAAGCACGTCTTTTCACAAACCATTTCACGGTAATTTGAACACTTCTGTAATTTGCTGGAATTTAATTAAGTGACCTTTTCATTTGAAATCTTCCTGAGCGATATGACCAGACTCAGTTTTAGGTTAAATATGTACGCCTAAAAAGAATGCAGATCCACTAACATTCAGCTCATATTTCATCACATAAACCGTCCCGTAAAGTTTAGACACACGTGTATCTAAGCTTTAAGGGACGTATTATGCACGTGTTGTCCACGTGGACAAAAAAACAAATAAAAAAACACAGGCCGCGTCCCATTTATGGCCATCGTGCGCACATTCTGCTTACCCAGCACTCAGTGTCCGTCGTAATGGTCACGTGAATGAGGTACAATTTGCATATCGTTACAAAACCCGCACATTTGTGTTTTATTGATACCGTGTAATGTGGCTGGGTGTCATCTGTTACCATAGATATCTAATATTGTGTGACACGTTGTAGAACTTGTACTCGTGGCACAAATTCATAAGTTATCGCAGAGTTATAAAGCTAGAAAAGCTCTCTGTGTTCTGTAGTGTTGTCAAAGGTACCCACTGAAAAATTAACATAATGGATCCGAAATAGAAATTACAGACCTGAATTGAATTTACCAGTTTTATTAGTTTTGTATGATAAATAATTTAAACAGACCGTGATGAAACTTCCATACCATCTGAGAGATCTGATGACAATTCATCAGATCTCTCAGATGGTATGGAAGTTTCATCAGTTTCAAAGTATCCAATGATACTTTGAAAAAATGAGACTCTTTGTTTGCTGTAGTAAATTAAACGTGATCAAAACCACCTGCCCTTTGTATAACGCATTTAGTGTCTGTGTCTGTCCAATCTACAATGTGACGTCACCGCGCTTGTGTCTCGATGAGATACACCGCCATGATGACAACCAGTCTGTACTGTGTGGGAAAAGTAGTTTACAGGAAAGTGGGTTCGTCTGTGATGACGTAAATAAATACTAAACTTTGTTCATGACTCGACTTATGGCGTCCGATTTAATAATCAAGCCACAAACTATAAATAGAGCATAATTTACATTAAAAAGCCAACTTGAACTGTTGTACTAAATCTCATTATTTTAGTGCAGGAGTGGAGTCATTCACGTTACTAATCTTGAGGACGAGACGCAAAGGTAAAAAAAATCATTAAAAGGCTAACTTCAATTGTTGTAAACAATCTTACTATTTTACGTGTTCTGAAAGCCCAGATAACGAAAAGAAAAACATGTACTTGATAAACTTAAAAATTGGTGGATCTACCAACGGCGTACGGTTTTTAACTAATTGAACCTTTAAAAACTTTTTAGGTTTCTTGTGATGCAAAGTTTTTTTTATAAAAAAAGAGCCTCTTTTTAGCTTTCTGGCCTTTTGCCACCCACAGTTAGACGCAGTAACCGAGCTAGGGTAACCCGACCAAACGGGTTAGGTTAGGTTAAAGCTGTGACTAACCGCTACGTCCAAGTTGGTCGCAGTTCTTTAGCTCTTTAGTATTTGTAGGTGCTCTTTTTGTAAACCTCTTATAATTCCTATTCGGGGGCGAATAGGAATTATAAGAGGTTTACAAAAAGAGGCGCAATCATTATATTAGAGTGTTGAATAATATTTTTAGGAAAGCATAAGGGGAATTATTGTGTTTCGATTAAATACATACCGCATTACTTAGGTACAGTTGAGTTCTTTAATATATGAGCATGTTCATTAATCAAAAATATATAAACAATGGTAAGTTTCATAAAACACTAAACAGCTTTGCCTTACAATAAATTGTAAACAATCTGTGACATCATAAATATGTGACTACAGTATATCAATAATATTGCTACAGACAAAGACTAAAAATTGTGCGCAATCCCTTGTTCATATTATTTAGCGCAAAATTAGGATCACAAATATCTATGCAATTTTTGATGAAAAATATCTTGACAATTTGACACGACTCGAATTGCTGTCTTAAATTCTTTGAACAATCTCTTTTTAGAAGTATATCCTATTGTAATCTTGTATCCTATTGTAATTGGCCACATTTACTCGCCACTAGCGAGGGGCGCAGTACAATACCCTCCAGTACGGAAAACCGGCAGTTAAAAGCAGTCAGCTCCTGCCGCACCAGGGTCAAAACCCGGTCCTCCGCCAGCAAGGGCAGGCCCTGCCCATGCTGCGCTCCCCCTTGGGGCCAGCTCCTCGAAACCGGGCCAGGTCCGCTCGGAATTCCTCATTCTCCTTTCGGAAAAGCTCCATGGCGGCTGTCAAGCGACCGTCCTCCGTCCGCATCTCGGATATTGCGTCCGACGGAGGCCGACCTGAAGGGCCCTCGCTGCCGCCATAATGGAGGCCGTGGCAGCGGGCATGACTTTGTCTTTAGAGGACTGAATTCTCTTCAAGGCCACGCCCCTGATTGCGGCTACCACGACCTCCTCGAAGCTGCTGGGCACTCCTTTCGCCTTGGACCTGCCAGCGACGTCCGGCTCACCACCCGATGACTCAGAGGGAGCCGCCCTGCGGCTAGTCTCTCCGAGATGGAGCCCCTCCGTGACAATCCTCTCGGCTCGCTGGGCCGGTTCAGCTGGGCTCGCTGGTCTCCTGAGTGGTGACCTCTACCCACATCCCGTCCTTGAACCCCCCCCCACAATTTTTCTCCGGGACGAGCTCAAACCGGCCATCAGAGGACGACCCCTGGCCGTCCCATGGCGTGGGGCGCTTCTTCAACTTTTTGGAGTTCTTCCCAGCCCCCACTTCTACGGACTCCGGGCTCTTAAATAAGACCTTCGCACCAGATATGGCGTCGGACTCCGACCCCGCATCAGTCCCCTCCTCTTCGCTTTGTTGTATGTTATTAGGTTTGTCCATATTTAATCCCAAAAGTGTGGGGGATATAAAAAGTAGGCAATCAATTATTACAGTTAAGTACTACGCAACGTTGTCAGATTGATACAGTCCTATTACGAACGGCAACATTGCATTATTACTCGTACTTCTGCTCTGGCAAGCAAAAATAAATTTAATAGTAAAGGGCATTTAGTTGAATATTCAAAGCTGTATGGATATTTACGAATCCTAGGTTGCACCAAATATATTGAAATCTCTAAGTATTTAGATATTTATGTTCCGAAGCGTAGTCAGATATTTTTGAATGCACTAACGTAACATACTTAAGAAGAACAGTTTATATGATAACATTTTATTGATGTCTAACTTTGTATAGAACTATAAGATAATTTTAACGCTTACAATATTTTGAAATATTGTCACTGCCAATATATTAGTGAACTCGACTGTACCTATTGAAACTAGAACAAATTTTTTCTTAAATCGAACATGCTTTGTTCTGCATTTTACAATGGCGGCACCTCGCTGTAGATTTGCAAAAGGATCTCGAAGGGAGAAATTAAAAATAGGTGGAAAAGCTGTTATTATTCAAACAGGCTTCAGTAATAACGTTTATCAGTGTTGTTCTCACGGCGCATAATAGAGAAACGAGTCCTTTGTAAGAATTGAAGTAAACGAGCACAATGCAGCTGCTGTTGAAGTTTATCGTTCATTAAGAAAACGCTGAAGAGACACTCAGGTATTCAAAAGCATTTTAACTGTTCGCTGACACTATAACTTACAATTTTCTTGCAAAATGAAAGTTATAATAGTGTCAGTTTGCAGCGCTTCAAAACAATTTTACGAAATAGTTGATAAATTATAAATAAATTATTTTATTTCTACAAGTAATTTCGTATGTAAAACACTTTTACACGTCAAATATAAATTATGTTTTAAAACTAGATTAGTCGGTGTTTCCTATACGACTACTCTGAGAAGAAAGACCGAAAGTCACGAGTTTTAAAGTCCAGAGATAATCTTGGTCAGGTCATTGTCATTGTGGTGACATCATAGATCGGCTTTTCCTAAATATTTGTAGCTGAAAATAGCGCTGCAATAGTAATTAATAGCGATTTGATGTTGAGAAAACACGCCTACTGACTTTCCGAAACAAACTTTGTTTACACAATGTAATAAGAATGTAAATGTAAGAGCCAGGAAAAATCTGTTGTATCGACTGATAATCTAAAGTAATCATTTAGTTTTAACATCCCTACTCAACTATTGTATGTACCTAATTCTTTACTTATGCAAGCAAGTTTCATAAAACAGGAACCTACACGTTATAAAACCAGTTTAATCCTATCTTAATTAGGATGACAAAGGAACACTGGTTAATCTTTTCGGGTTAACGTGAATACCTAAAGCATTAGGTACCCGTTGCGAAGGCATCAGGGTGCTCGAGCGGTCAACCGCTATGGGGATCTGTGTAGACGACATGAATGTGCTAATAGATGAGAAATGAAACAGCTTTAGATCCGATTAATTTTAAATAATTATTTGAAGTGACCTGTATAAGAGCGTAAATTGTGTTAGGAATTTAATATTATTTTGATTTGAGAGTCAGAAACCAATTTAAATAACTTAGAACATTATCCTTCTAAGTTCTTACACTTCAGAATTGAAAATATCTTGTTTCTGGTTTTACATATTCTTTGAAGATGTTTATTTCAACTTAAATAAACATCTTCCAAGAATATGTAAAAATAACCAATGATAAGTGAATGTAAGAAAATAAACAATGATATGTGCCAATTTGTCGTGTAATTATAATGTAAATGATG
The DNA here is from genome assembly GCA_948098905.1 of Tiliacea aurago. Taxonomy (NCBI): domain Eukaryota; kingdom Metazoa; phylum Arthropoda; class Insecta; order Lepidoptera; family Noctuidae; genus Tiliacea; species Tiliacea aurago. The sequence goes on from OX402594.1 coordinate 18,634,158, forward strand.
GTGACATAAATAACCGTTAGAAGTTCACTTACGAGTACTCAATACATACCTAATGTATTTCGTTGCCTGAAGGCTTCGGTCCGAGCTCCTCCGCACCAATCTCGTCTTGTCCTCCATACTTACATTGGTTCGCGTCATGTTCCGCTACTCGAATCGGATGCGAGCAGCGGAACATGACGCGATCCAGTACAATTGTACTACAGCGGTTTTGCTGCTATGGTTTCGCGGCGGAGGTGTGCTACCAGCGTCAGGGACCATTTTGGTTACCCATTGAAAAGGTTTTGGATAGGCTTTTCTAAGAAGTTAATCAAAAACCCATACGATATGGGAAATCTTTTTACTGGGTTTCAAGAAAAAACCCATTCAAGGAGTTACATCATGGTAAACGTAACCTCATAGACAGCTAACTCTTATCCGGGGTTGTACGGTCCTTGCTTACATTACATAACTCCTTATGGCCGAGGATATAACTTCTATCTATACGCATGTGTGAAGAATCTACATTTGTAATTAAAATAATTTTTGATAACATAAATGCGCGACGTGCGACGCGTGTGGCGCTCTGAAGCTTCTGCCTACTCCCATGGAAACTATGTATGTAATCAACGGTCAAATTAACAAAAGAACTTATCATAAATAGTACACAAGTACCTAATAACAGATTTCAGATGTTATTACTATTTGAAATAATTCCGTTGTGGTTGAAATAAGTCGTGGTTATACTGACTGGTTCACTGCTGTACGGTACACTACAAAGTAAGAGAAACTCTGCACACTACCATCCCAAGGGGGTTGTGTTCATTCATACAATGTGTAGTTTTCTGAAAGTAACCACTGCTGTGTGTTAAATTTTTGCTTGTGGTTAACAATAGGTATTAAATGTATCAAGAGCTTTTTTTTTTACGCAGCAAAATCCTGATAATGCATCTATTATGTACAACATGAGCCATGTGTGGTTCGAAACCCATTTCATGGAATTACGTTGAATTTATAGCTGATTACCGGATCATCCTGCGTTTGTAGGGATTTAATTGCTTCGTTGGACAATTAACAATGAAATGATAATTTCGATTACATTTTGTTTCTCTTTAATTAAATATCGAGAATATTCATTGCAAGTTTATTTTGGCCTCAACACACATAGGCAGCGGGTGCGGGTCGGGCACGGGACGGGCGCGGTTCAGGACGGCGGTACGGTGGTTGAATTCTCTGTATTTATATGAACGACACCACACAACACGCGTGAGCGGCTCCCGCGCCCGTCCCGTACCCGACCCGCACTCGCGTTCTGTGTGTGTTGAGCTTTACACACAGTGTCTCCCTGTCAACGTTATTCGAGTCCCAAAATATCCTTGTACCTGATAGGCCTGCCATTTATTCCTTAATTAAAATAGTCATAACAATCAAACAATAAATATTTCTTTCAACACATGCTGCAAAAAACATTAAAACATCGGTTGCAATATTAATAAATATGAGATACCTATTCTAATCATCACTAATTCATTAATAACATAAAATAATTGAAGTTAATCACCACATTTAGATAACTTATTCGTTTATCTATTAGAATCAACATAAAAAATAATAATAATAAAAATGAGATAGAATTAAACATTTAACAGTAAAAAAATAGTTTTAAATTAAATTAAATAATTATTTAAATTATAACAAAACTCAATTTCATTATTTTTTCAATATTATTTGTATGACTTTAAAATGTTTACTGTCTGTGCAATTGGATCGAATTTACATTATTAATTATTTTTATTTTGAAAATAAAACCATTTGATAATTAAGGGCCTCTTCACGAGTTAAGGCCTCCTCCCTTTCCTCCAAAACTCTCTCTCCGATACCTTGAATACCCAGTCATTTCCTGCTGTTTTATTTATCTCGTCGATCCACCTCAGCATTGCGGATGCAAAAGTCCCTAATTAAAAGAGAACAAAAAAAATATTGCTATTTTTATTAAATTAGCGCTTCATTTAATTAAGCCCTCCTTAAGCAGTTACGTAAACTAAACATACTGTATGTACATAGATAAACTTCGACTGAGGGCTTTCTCAAACTACCAACATATTCTAACTACACCACACGTAGCAACCGGGATAATCCAAACAGTGTGTCTAATCTAATATCTAACAATAGAGCTGTCAGCTGTTTAAATCAAGCATCCTTTGTGGTATGATTAGTTTACGTTGGTAATTAATTTCTGGATAGTAATCTAATGCTTGCGCCTGTCGGTAGACAAAGAGCCAAGTAATCACCTGAGATCAAGCAATTTTCAGTTAAGGCTTCTACAGACCAGCACGACTCGCAACGCGACACAAAGGCACCGCAAGTCACGCGTATGTAGAAGCCTTTATTGTAGATGTATTTTCTTTTCTATAATATGTTTTTATAATGCACTTAGGATAAAGGTAATCGGAGGCGATCGGCGGCCGCGATCTCTTGCGTCCGGCCCTGGTTCAGGCCATGGTTCGGAGCGAGAGTGCATGGGAGGCCGTCACCTCCTTCTGCGAAGCAGTAATGCTTGCGAAGGAGGAGACGGAACGCGTGAGGGAGAGGCAAGGTTCGCGCCCTCGCGCCCCTAGTCGCCGCAGGAGACGCCCCGGGCGTCGGGAGTCGCAAGCCGATTTCCGGCCACCGTAGGCGCGGGCCTGCGGACGGTGAGCGATGGGTAGCTCACCGTCCGATATGGACTAGGCCCGGGTCGACGGCGCGTCGTATTCCACGCGCGCCTCAAAGAGTTGTCAGGTTGTCAGCACCAACAGACGGGGTCCGCTAGGGCCAATGCCTGCCAGGGTTGCGAGTTTGTCCGAAAGGGATATCGTGGCCCTGGCACACAGGCAAATGAAGGAATACGGGTGGGTTTTAGTCAGTAAAAGTCTGACACGCCCTCCCGCTCAGCCCAGCTCCCAGAGCGGGAGAAGTTATTTGATAATTTCCCACCAAAAAAAAAAAAAAAGGATAAAGGTAATAATATATAATAATAATAAATAAATCATTTATTTTGGACCAAACATTTGTACACATTTCATAAACCTGCCAAACTGCGTGACAGTTTGTCGGCAGGATTAGCGCTCGTCTTAAAATATTTGGTTTAAACAACGGTTACGGTTAACGGTTTGGTTTTTTGGTGTAAACTTTTTATATTATAAACAGAAACAGGGTGCTGTTTTTGTAAAAAATGCGGCTTTATTTTCCTCCAAAATCGAGGTCATGGTTCCTTTGAATACTTTACTCTACTAGCCATAGTTTCAGATTTCGCCTTGCTTGAAGTCTCATCTCAAACACAAAAGAAATCGGTTACAATTCCTGGTTCAGGCAGAAGCTTTTCAATAAACGTAAAATGTAATTTTCTTTCCTTCAAAAATCAAGTCTTCGTTCCTTTCGACCACTAACCATAGTATCAAATTCAACCTTGATGTGCCATCGCAAAATCATGTTCATTGACGCGACTGACAATCATGATCATATTCCCGTCACTTTCAAGCAGTTGACATTTTTTTTCGGGTTGAATGTGATTTTTGAAAAATCATATTCTAAAGTATATAATATAGGTTTCGGCTTGGGCTTGTGTTTTATAAGTAAACTTAGTATTAGTTTTTATAAGTTAACTTTGACACATATTGTTACTTTCAATTTCTCTTGGGTGCAGCGTCTAACTCTCATTCTGATGATTATTAAATAATAACAACTGTTAGCAATGTTGATTCGGTATAAAACTCATCGCAAAAATCGAGCAGCACCTCCCATAATATTGACAAACTTGGATCACCGATAACTACCGAACTTGTCTCATTACTGGGAGAAAATCGTAGAACAAACACATATTGGAAAGACATTTATGTAAACTTTTCCTTCTTACTTTCATTACTCTTATAAGAAAAAATCGATTGCGACACGGTTGGCGCAGTGGTTAAGCGATTGACTGTTGCGCTGCGTGTCGTGGGTTCGATTCCCGCACGGAAGAAACATTTTGTATGACCTACAAGTAGTTGTACCCACCACACAAGAGAAATTCCTAATGTGGGGCAACGTTTAAAAAAAAACAAGCTACAGAGTTTATGGATTTTTGATGTGTAACATCTTTCTTCTCGCTCTCTGTGGGTGTGATTTCATAAAAAGGGACGGAAGTGGGTAACAGGCGACTACGGTAAGCCTCACTCCTTTTTTTTTTTCAGAGAAACTTTGTCACTGTTTAGATCACCCTAATCCTGAAAAATTTATCAGTAAGTACTTCAAACATAATCTGTTTGTCAAATTCAATAAAGACTTATGAGCAATACCAACAGTGAATCTGGAAAACTGGTTTGTATTGTGGAAATGAATTAAACGTAACCTGCAGTGCTATTCTGTAAAAATCTCACCGTGACATCTTGCGTGGAGTGAGCTGTCAGTGTCATCTCACTGATGCTAGGGATTTATCAAGCATTACATTTACAATCTTAATCGAGATTTTAATAATATTTTTTATACTAATTCTGTTGATCATTTTATATTAATTCAAAGCTAGTATTGAAGTGTCTAACCATTACTAATTAAGAGGTTTTTAAATAAAATAGCATAACAGATATTCAGTCAGAAACTCATTTTTTTTTTCCTAGACTAGTCCTTAAACATTACACCCTTCCTTATTTCCTTAGGGCGACTTGCAGCTTTTACTTAAATCTCGATTTAAACTCGACTTAGGGTTAAACTTAATTTAAATTTTTATTTGAAAACTGAACGCAAAGAATGAATGGTGAATGTAATAATGACTAATCTCAGTTTAGTTAAACCGAATGTGAAAAGTAACCGTGCATGATATGCCTAATAAGATTTAAATTAAGTCGAGTGTAGGGCAAAATCGAGATTTAATTAAACCGAGATTTGTATCATTTTGCTGCAAGTGGCCCTTAGCTTAGACTTTGAAATAATATAAAATGATTAACAGAATTAGCATACAAATATTATTAAAATCTCGAATATGATTATAAATGTAATAGTTTGTCCATCCCTAGCATCAGGTGGGATGACAATGACAGCTCACTCGACGGTCACTTCACATAAGTTTTCACGGTGAGATGGGTAGAGAATCGACATGCTGACCGTATTTAACCTACCTACAAACTCGTCTCTCATCAATTATTAATTAATCTCTGATCGCAAATCAAATTAATTAATAAGGAGCAAATTAATTAATAAGATTAATAAGGATATTGTATTATTGGAACTAAATGGTGAATATATAATATTTATAGTATTCCAACAGAAACCTTTAAAACAAAATGTTTTAACTGTAATTAACATTTCCATTTAATTAGGCAAACACGAAGACAGGGATAACTGAAAGAGAAATTCGGTGAAAAAACGTCGTGACTTTAATGAAAAAAAAAGAACAAAAAAAATACATCATTAAAATAAGGCTTTAATTGTAACAGAGCAGGCTTTTGCTGAGGCTGGGCCGCATTTTCCTTGTCGCTAAATTCGAGGAAACTTGTGAAAATTTGGCCTCGGTCATATAGATACATATTTATTCATATTTAACGCAATAAATAAATGAATATTAATATTTTCCAATTAGTAAAAAACCTAAAGTTGTCGTGTGTATGTTACAATAGGAAATTTTAATAATAAAAATAAAATGTGAGCGATATTTAAGATTAATGAATGTATCAACATAAATAGTGTAGGTAATCAAAGCTACACGTAAACAAAAATAATTATGAATCATGACTTTGTATAATTATTATAATTATGATTTAATAAAGGTAGGAACAAGAAAATGGTTATACGATTAATAGCATAAAGTATGCACTCCAAGACTATGCCTCATGTACTTGTATCTGAAATGGAAACATTAAAAAGAGAAAAAGTAGTCGCGCGTGCAGCGTGTCAGGGATTTAAGCTCGAGTAAAGGCCTATTAATACAGGTATAAGTGATATTATGAAACCAGTATAGCTACCGAGCGCGACAGCGATATCGCATAAATTTAAATAGGCCTTCAGGCCTATCTTTTCAATATTAAGAAAAAGAATTGGGTATGTGTAGGTCATGATCACTTAAATGTCTCGCTGATAGTGGCGCGTGTGTTAGATCATTCGGTTCCCTACAAAATGGTTGAGCTGGATGGTGCTGAGCCACGCGTCATTTCGTGAACGGGTGCCGTCAGTTGAGACTGGTCATCTCTTAACTGCCAGGGCTTATTTGTAATCTTTTAATCTTAAATTTTGAATTGTTTTTAAATAATTTTTTTTTTTATGTTGTTCTCACATAATTATAGAAGCGATAAGAATAATCTACCCAGGATTTTGTAATATCTTGATTTACAAGAGTGTCTTTGGAGTTTCTTGCCTGTTCTTCTTCATAGAGATCTACGTTTTGGAATGGGAAAATAGCTTCAACTTTCTGACTAATTGACCGACTCTTTGATTTTGAGTTTTTTAACTTACCGATATAATATTTTTTCACAAAAGATTTCTAAATTGCTGGCATTGTGGAAAGCGGAACAATTGAGTTTTTGCTCCAATAAAATCACGATAAGATAAAAATCGACAATAATCTAGAACTTTATAGGTACTTTTTTAATTTTAAATTTTTCGTATTTGTGGAGTATTGGGCTTCTTTAAAAGCGTGTGTCTAATTTGAGATTTATAAATGAAAAATTCCCAACTACTCGGGAAATCCTTCATACTAACAGTTTGATTGGGTACCTACATGTGTTATACACAAAGTAAATGAAAGCATGGAATTGTAGTTCTTACGCTTATATTTTTAAGATTGAATGTTGGTGTTAATAGCAACTGTTAGTTAAAAGTAACCTTTTAGCAACTGTTAGGGATTTAGTTGAAAGCGCCTCCAGTGCGTGCTAATTGAACGCTAAGTCTCAACTGTCCAACTGCGACACGATGTCGGTACTTCCACAAAGTTGGACACTAATAGTGCAGTAAAAAGAAAGGTTTTCTATACAAGTACTGCCTACCAGTTGGCACACAGGAAAAAACACAAAATGTGATGTCAAAAACTGAACGAGCCATAAATACAAATCAATGTTTGGGTTCAGAAGGTCTTTAACCTAGTAGAATTTACTTTAGTGCTACCTTCATCACTGTAAACATAGGTACTTGACAGACATTTAACGCGAGTACCTATGTTAATATTAGGTAACCTAATAAATACCTACCCGCTCAGAGGCTTACCCGAGGATATACAATGGCTTGACAAAAGCTATTCCCTTAATCGAAAACGAGGATCTTCTTCGCTTTGATTTATTTTTCCCACTCGAACTGTGAGTAAAATTGAATTTGCATATCTTCGAGGAGTGGAAGCGTTAAATTAAAGATTTACCCGCGTAGATTTGCCGCCTTCAACCGACAAACTGCAAATATTATTTAACATTTCGTTTTAAATTGAATGTTTTACAGTCAGGATTTCGTTGAGACCCAATTCAGGAAACAAAATGTACGTATTATATAATCCCAAGTGCTGGGACACAGGCCTCCTCTGTGTGAGATGGATTACGGCCGTAATTCACCACGCGGGCTCAGTGTGGGTTGGTGGGTGTCACGTCTTAAAATTTTGGCTCTTCACCGTTTTTCCTTTTGGTTTCCTTCTTCGTTTTTGAGAGCAGTGGCTATGAAATAATTTACACGTGCCCGTCTGGGTTTTAACCTACGCCCTACAAATTGGAAGTCGAGGTCATAATATCCACTGGGCCACCACTGCACCACATAATATTAACAGTTTATATTATTTATCTAAGATTTCATTTCAATAGCATCGTTTGGCAGTCCATCTATCACTTCCAAGTTTCCGCTTGTGTATATCAAAGATAACCAAACCGCACCCAAATATTATCTAAAGTGACCACGTATCACTCAAAGTGAACAGGGATGCCTTTTAGAATATAAGGCGACCCATTCACTCCTTTCAATTGAGCGCCATTTTATGATTTTATGGGCTCGTAAAATATAACGTAGCGAGATTTTACAGCGACTAACTCTTCATTCCTCCGGTTTACATAAATACCTACTGACAATATGACATTTCTTTAGTTAATATCAAAATCTGGCATCTCCCTTGGTATACTTCATAGAGCAGAGATTCTGTTTGAAAGCTGGAAAAGGCTTTTTCTCAAACATGCATGGAGATATTGTCATTATTTTGGAAAAAAGAACACGCGAAGTATCGAATTTACGGTCAAAAAAATCAAATGCATTGCAGGAGCGTTCTTGAATTTGGAACATTACAACGCTCCAACAATGTTATATGAAACTGAGTGCTGGGGTTATTAAATACTCTTTTCTCAAACATGCTTGGAAATTCGAGCAATATTTTGACAACCTCCTTCGAGATAAATCGAAATCACTGTACTAGCCAAATATATGCGAGCAGCGGCCACCAAAAGTTGTTTGAAAATCCATGTGTCGTGGGTTAACGGACAAATAAATGACATAGTAAACTCTTAACTATCGCGTAATTTAAAAATGGAACGATATTTTACTCCGAAACACGGCAACTAAGGAGGTAAATATCAAAGGTTTTATTTAAATTTAAAACTGGCTTGCCAATAGAAAGCTGTATATTGAAAAAAAAACAAATGAACAAATTTTATTTTATTTTTTGGTAAGACGTATTTACACTACCCAACACCCCAACACCTTCCACTACTCTACACCTACACAAAATTACAAGCACATACACACATTCATTTATGTATGGTTTTAGTTTTTTCTCTTTTATTTTTTCTTTTTCTTGTTTAAGATAATTCAATGATGCATCTTTTTGCATATCTTTTGGGCTAATATTTATTGTCTGTTTTGAGGGGTCTGGCGCTGTATGCCGAGATACAGGACTTGTCCTAGTTCGGCTACAGATGCTCCCATGTTATAAACTCCCATATTACTAGCCTATAAGTTTGTGTAATCCGCTGTATTGTTTTTGGTGAAATAAATAAATTATATTATATTATTATATAATTGGCACGTGAAAAATTATCGTTGTTCATCATTTAATCTGGAATTTATAAATAACTAGCTGCGCCCCGCGGTTTCACCCGCGTAAGTGGGGGTATAAAAAATAGATAGTGGCCGATTCTCAGACCTACTGAATATGCATATAAAATTTCATAAGAACCGGTCAAGCCGTTTCGGAGGAGTATGGTAACTAACATTGTGACACGAGAATTTTATATATAAGATTTACTTTCACTGCATTATTTTGGGAAAAGCACTTTATATGCCTCGGCGGAAATGGCAATTGCCTGTCTCGTATTAGTGAAGTCCTCGCTTACGGCTCGGCCTTCAAACTCATACTCGACCTGCAATTGCCTATTTCACGGCCTTCGCAATAATGTACTATTAGGTCATACCTTTAAACGACTTACTTATACTAACTAGTCTCTCAGAAAGTGGGCCTCGTGGCAGTTTCCTGTCCTCTCCATCGATAAATATTACTTGACCCAGTAAACAGGCATTCAAATCTCGTTTTAAGACTGGCATCACAGGGTACCGCTACAACACATTTATGAAAGGAATCGAGGTGGGACTTCACCCTTTCAAATTCACCACGATTTTAAAACTAGTGACATTCATTTGATATTTATTTTGGGGATTTCCGTCTTTACTACTGTTTTGAAGTTGAAAATTTAATATCTGCGCTAAAAGCCGTGACCTTCGAAAGGATGTAGGTGAGATATCTTGTGATGAGGGTCGCGGCATTCATTTTAATTGCGGTAAATACGGTTGAAGATCGGCAGCCGCGTAATTTTATAGGTAATGTGCTTTAATATTTCAACAGATATTTCACGTGTAAGAACGGTCTGTTTTAATTATTCCACGGTTTAGTTACTGAATCATTGAAGATAAACATCAATACAAACACCGTACGAAAATATGTTAACAACGAACACAACAGACAAATAATAATTATTGTTCTTGCACATTTTTTTTTTTCGTTTTTACCGGAGCGCATCAATCGCTACAACGATGAACAAATCTTTGGTGATACAACGACGTTGTTACAAAAATATCCATTTTTCGTTATTTACAGCTTACCTTTCGTTATGAATAAATTATTTAATTATAACAACATTTTCGAATTATACAAAAATATTATTAATTTTATCATATCCTGGAGAAGGCCCAATGCCCAGCGGTGGACGTCTTTCGGTGGAACCGATGAGTATGATTATCTTTTTAATAATATTATTAACATTGGTCAGATCTACAAGAGTAACAAGAGTTTAATGCAACGTAGGTAAGTTTTTTTTTCTTTCTAATTTTACTAAGCAAAAATCATTTATTATTCGCTGATTTTACGAAATTACATTACAAAATGGTAATTAGGACTAATTAGATAAGGGCATCGATACAATTACTATTAAATATGTACATTATTATCTTTAAGGTTGTCATATCACATCCCTGTTTCCATGTCACTAGTTTACTTACACCTACTACCACTCATCCCACACTACTAAGTGGGCGCTTCTTCTATGCGCTGTGAGCAGTGGTTGGCAGCTCGGCTCGGCGTCCTGCTGTGTCATGTGATATTTTGCAGCACTTTTTCAGTGTGTGTGTCTGTGCTGCGAGTAGTTGTTGTGTCATGTAAGTGTGTGTTCACTAGTTGTATGTGTGAGCTGTTGTGCTCATCGCTGCATTCACGGTAGATGGATATGACACTCGACAACTGTGGCGCGCGCTTCTTAAGACAGCTCTTGATCGGACGAGCCGACACGTTGGGCGTCGACTGACTGCAGATCGTACAGCTCTCCTGGGAATAAGATTATGATTACATTCGATTTGGATTTATTATTTTTTAGTTAATTTACATCTACTTGAACTTGCACAACCTTGGGCGTGTCAGTGCTGTCCCTGTAGGTACGCATGTCTGTGTCGTGTGGGGGAACTTAAGTTGCGGGCAGCACGCGCAGCTCCACACACACCCGCAACACGTGCGACTGCGTGCATGCGTGCGCACCGTCACCATCTGCGGGAGTCACAGTGTAACTAAGTGTAACGTTCTAGAGGTTAACTGTTAACTACAACTTGAGAATATTTATTGCTATTTTGTAAAAGTTTTTTTCCACCACAGGTCCTGATCTGTGATTTAGATCGATTCACCTTATTGATAGTAATTGCGGAAGGCACGAGTCGTATATCGGGCGGTCTCAGCACCATCAGCTTCAGCGCTCTACATCGTCTCCTGCCAGCATCGTCGGCTGCACAGGACCACTTGCCGCTGTCAGGCCTCTTCGCTTCTGATATGCCTAACACTGGCATGCGACGACCGAGCGCGTCTTCTGACACCGTGCGCGTCTAAATATCTCTGAAAACAGGACGCTCTTGTGTCAATGCTGCAGTCTGTTGCAAATATCGTTTTAAAATCTTCACTTCTGCTGAAAATACATAATATTATATTATATAAATCAAACGAAATGAAACCATCAGGGAGCGAGCGTGTTGGAAGTTGGCCGATTAATCGGTGCGGTTAAATAACAGTCGTCGGTAATTGGATGGGCGGTCGTTAGGTGCCGGGACTGCACCGGCTCGCTCCCTCGTCGCTCTCTACGGCAGGCTATTAGGTAGCGTCCGTTATGTCAAAATTTACGGCTTATTTAATGCTTAATTTGTCTAAAAACTATAAAATACAGTTTCACACACACACTCACAGCGTTCAGGTTCAAAATGTCCAATTGGATGGGCGGTCGTTAGGTGCCGGGACTGCACCGGCTCGCTCCCTCGTCGGTCTCTACGGCAGGCTATTAGGTAGCGTCCGTTATGTCAAAATTTACGGCTTATTTAAGGCTTAATTTGTCGAAAAACTATAAAATACAGTTTCACACACACACTCACAGCGTTCAGGTTCAAAATGTCCAATTCTCAAAATGTCCAAAGGTTTCAAAACGTCCAATTCCCAAAATGTCCAATTCACAAAACGTCCAATTCCCAAAATGTCCAATTCTTAAAATGTCCAATTCTCAAAACGTCCAATTCCCAAAATGTCCAACTCCCAAAATGTCCAATATTTGAGAATGTGGTAAATTTTGTTCAATAACTCATCAAAGCGCTTTTTTAATACTTACGTCAAACAATAAATACAAAATACTGAAAGAATCAAAATACGTTTTATTTAGAAGTAGCAAATTAAATTAAAAATAAATATTTTATTATTATATATACATATATATATATACATAAATTATATTAAATATTATACACATTAACGAATGTGTCGCGAATTTAAAAAATAATTCAATTAAAATAATTATGGGCTTAATAAAATGAATTAAAAAGTGTACACACGGCTACACATCAAGCTATACATTTCCAGTCTAAGCTGACATTATATGGAAATTCTATACAATGCGAGATCAGCTTATACTGGACATGTATAACTTGATGTGTAGCCGTGTGTACACTTTTTAATTTATTTTTTTAAGCCCATAATTATTTTAATTGAATTATTTTTTAAATTCGCGACACATGCGTTAATGTGTATAATATTTAATATAATTTATGTATATATATATATGTATATATAATAATAAAATATTTATTTTTAATTTAATTTGCTACTTCTAAATAAAACATATTTTGATTCTTTCAGTATTTTGTATTTATTGTTTGACGTAAGTATTAAAAAAGCGCTTTGATGAGTTATTGAACAAAATTTACCACATTCTCAAATATTGGACATTTTGGGTGTTGGACATTTTGGGAATTGGACGTTTTGAGAATTGGACATTTTAAGAATTGGACATTTTGGGAATTGGACGTTTTGTGAATTGCACATTTTGGGAATTGGACGTTTTGAAACCTTTGGACATTTTGAGAATTGGACATTTTGAACCTGAACGACTCAAAGTACCTCAATTACCTCGTAGTTCCATTCAAGTTTATCTTGACACCGTCTTTGTACCACGTAAAAGTGATGTTCTGAGATCCATACGCCAATATATGTCAGTATGAACTCCGACCCCTCCCATATTTCTTGACGATGGTTCACAACCAGAGTCTGCAAAAGGACGTTACTTAATTGAAAATGTCCAAGTATAAGTTATCCTGTAAGTAAATGGAATTAAAGCAAAGAAGGCAACAATGAATAGACAGTTTGAAAATAAGATGCGTCAACATTTGTAAATTTCTTTGTTCGTGTAATTTCGATTTTTCAAGGACTAGGGGTGAATCCAAACATACATTGGGTGGTGGGGTCAATAAATATCTCTTTAAGGGAATCGATTATAACTTTATGAGATTTGACTTAGTTCCGCTTGATTTTGATGGATTCAAATGTGTATCCATTTGAAGACGATTCGTGGTTCATAAGATTTAGTAGAGTGAAAGGCTGGCATGCAGCAATGAGCATCACAAAAAGAGTTGAGCAAGGTTAACGAGTGTTATCTGGTAGCATGTGTACTGGACCGATGCCATATGCCGCTATAGTCGGCACCAAACGCTTATTATTAGTTATTGAACGCAGGGTCAAGCTTATTGAAAGAAAGAAAGAAAGGAAAAGTATTTATTGTGACCCACACAGGAAGATCACAGACTTATCTAAACACCTGTACGAGGCCAAAAGGCCAGCATGATCTTGCAGAATATAATTATTATTTTATTTTGTGTTTCTGGAATGTTTATTTGTATGTCGTGAATTTACTTTATCCAGCTTTTACAGTAAAAGTTGTATTGAACCAGGATGATTGAATAAGTCAAGGCTATAGGAAATGTACTGTACTACCTTTCACGATACGAATAAGTATAAATATTACCTACAGTGGCGTGGCAATCTGCTTCCACCGCAAACATTCACGGGAATTATAGTTGCGTAGAAGACGTTTTTTTTTTAATTCTTAGCATTTATTTCCATAAAGGCCCTTATGAATTGTTAAGTTGGTCAGTCAGAAAGATGAAGCTTGTTGCGCATTGCAAAGCATAATAGGTTCCTATGGAGAAGAACGGGCAAGGAACACCGACACATCATGGACACTCTTTTAAATCAAATTATTGTTACAAAATATTGGTAACACCTTCCGTGTCGAAATTATAGGTATATATTTGTGAGAAAGTTGTAGAAAGACGTGCACAGCAAAAAGTAAAAAAAAAAACAATTCTAAAATAAAGTAAGTCATTAAAGTAAGCCGTGGCCGCTAAGAGATGACCAGTCCCAACTGGCGGCGCCCGTTCACAAACATGATGCATGGATCAACACCATTCAGTCATTAACCATTTTGAAAGGAACCAAATAATCTAACACAGGTTCCACCATCAGTGAGACATTTCATTACTTGGGTACGTATTATAGTAGACTAATATTATGTATGTGTGTAGACTATGCTCACACTTGATTAAGCAATTATATAAATACGAAGAGATTCGATTAAGCTTACCGCGCTATTTTATGCAATAAACCTTTGTCTAACTTAGTGTCATATACTTAATACGTGTCGCTTGATTACCGTTGTTGATTACTTTTATGTCATTCAATAAAATACTGCTATCACGAAATATTATGCTTTAATTAGTATCTAATATCTGGCGACGATGTCGTTCGATATAAAGAAAGCAAAACGTTCACGAGCCATCCTACGCGGCTTGTTAACAAAAACTAATAACGTACTTCAAGAAGAACAAAATGTATATACACAAGAAGAATTAGAAACACGATTACTGACACTTCAAAATACTTACCAAGGACTGCAAAACATACAATTACAGATAGAGGAGGAGACCGAAGACGAATACATCGAAGCTGAAACCCATTACAGGTACGAAGTGGACGAAATTTATACAAATTTACGTACAAAAATGATTCGACTGATGAAGACATTTTTCAAACCTCCTGAGCCGTTACCCAACGTGCCATCCACACACCATGCGTGTGAAATCACGAGCGCTCATCGTGAAGTACCTCCTAGACTCAATTTCCAACCGTTTCAAGCAAACGAATCGTTTACAAACTTTATTAAAAGACTGTCTGTTTACATGATGCTTAACAATATCACGGATCCCACTACGAAGGTCTACACCCTGCTGTCCACTTTACCACCTGAAATTCATGAAAGAATTTACGACCTGTGTTCACCCGACGACCCAATCAAGAAGACCTATGAAGAACTTACTGATATCTTGGATAATTTCATCGATCCAAAACCTAGCATATGGGCCTCACAGCACACCTTCATATCCAGGCTACAACAAGCCAATGAATCGATTGCTGTTTACGCGTCAGAACTAAAAAGACTGTCGTCAAAATGTGAATTTAAGTGCTCACATTGTCTGAAACCCACTCTCGATTCATTTTTATCGTTACAATTTATTCGAGGATTAAAAGATGGAGAAATTCGCACAAAAATTCTTCAAACAAAACAAACAGCGTCCTTTTCAGAATTAGTACACACGGCCACGACTATGGAAATGGGAAAAAATGAAAATTCTACCATATCTACATCTATTCGTCCACCACCATTGGACACGATCAACATAGTTTCATAAGCCCGTAATGAACTACAACCCGCATCGAATAAAGCACATTCAATTAAAAGACCGACTTCTATAAGAGAACTTAAAGGTAAATGTTACCGCTGTGGAAAAGATGACCACAAAGCAAATGAATGTGGGGCCATTAAAAGCACGTGCCGAAAGTGTCAAAAGGAAGGACACCTAGCCCGAGTCTGCCTTCAAGGACATAAACGCAATGAAACGAAGTTGCTGAATTACTCTACAAGCAGCGCCAGTACCGACAGCATCGCAGAAATCCACCTCGTAAAGAGTGAAATCTCAGACAAATACATTATAACTATCGAAATTGAAGGAAAGAATACAAACATGGAATTCGACACTGGTGCAACACTCTCTACCATCTCACTTAAGGATTATAAGAAGCTTAACATAAGCAAAAGACTATTTCACACGAGCATCAAACTAAGAACTTATACAGGCGAAGTTTTTGAACCCATCGGTGTCACTTTTGTTCGTTGCAAATTTAAAGACCAATTGTTCTATGGAAAGCTATACGTAATTAACAAAGACGTGGAACCCATCTTGGGTAGAAGCTGGATGAAGGAGTTTGACATTAAACTAGCCGAAATGAAATCGATTGATACATGTGAGAAAATACCGAAACTTGAACAATTACTTAAAGAGTACGAACCCACCGTCTTCAGTACAAACCTAGGCGAAATTCCAAACGTTCGAGGCCACCTGACCCTTAAAGATAATGCACAACCAATCTTTATTAAACCACGGAGAATTCCATATGCCCTACGATCTAAAGTAGATGAAGAAATTGACCGACTTGAAAAACTGGGAATTATTACAAAGATTGATCACTCCGATTGGGGTACTCCTGTCGTCCCAATAGTGAAACCAAATGGAAGCATCAGACTGTGCGCCGATTACAAAATCACCTTAAACAAAATGATAGAAGACGAAAAATACCCAATTCCAATAATTGAAGACATTCTAGCTGAAATTAACGGCGGACAATTTTTCTGCACATTAGACATCACGCAAGCCTACCTAAACATGGTGATGGACGAAGAAAGCTCCCTCTTGCAAACATTAAGTACACATAAAGGTACTTTTAAAGTGAACCGACTCATGTTTGGAGTCAAAGTAGCACCAAGTCTCTGGCAAAAATACATGGACCAATTACTACTGGGCCTCGACGGTATTAAGTGCTTCTTCGATGATATAATAATACAAGGCTCAACAGAAGAACAATTATTATCCAGATTGAAACAAGTTTTGCATAAACCTAAAGACAGCAACCTTCGTGTCAATAAAGAAAAGTGCCAATTCTTCAAAAGAAGTATAAATTACTTGGGACACACAATAGATAAAGAAGGATTACATAAAAATCAGGACAAGATAAAAGCAATTTTAAATGCACAACGCCCAACTAATGTAAATGAACTAAGAACGTTACTAGGCTTAGCAAATTATTACAATAAATTCATACCCAATCTAGCATCCATCACTGCCCCCTTAAATGAACTCTTGAAGAAAGGAGCAAAATTTACTTGGTCTACAAAATGTGAAGAAAGCCTGAAGAACATAAAAAAAGAAATATTAAGCGAAAGAATCCTAATACACTTCGATCAGAATAAACCACTTATACTAGCCACAGACGCTTCACCCACAGGACTTGGTGCAGTTGTAAGTCACAAATTACCAGATGGCTCAGAGAGACCAATAGCATTTGCTTCTAGATCCCTGACCAGCAGCGAAAAGAATTATAGTCAAATCGATAAAGAGGTGACAGCTATTTTCTGGGGTTTAAAGAAATTCTATCATTATTGTTACGGCCGGAAATTCACACTAATCACAGATCATAAACCTCTTACGTCAATCTTTCACCCGCACCAAACCTTACCAGCCTTGAGTACTATGAGGCTATTCCACTACGCTCACTTTCTATCAGGATTTGATTACCATATCGAATATAGAAGTTCCTCAAAGCACTCCAATGCCGACTACCTCTCTCGTTTTCCCGTTGAGAAAATTAATGAGAATAAACATGACCAGCATTACATATTTCAGCTGAATCAGATAAACACATTTAATATTTCACCGGATGTGAAACAAGAGCAGACCCAGAATTACAGAAATTACTCGAAACACTCCATTCAGGCACTTCACTTAGGGAATCTGGATATAAAGATAATGAACTAACGCTTCAGAATGACTGCATCCTAAAAGGCACGAGAGTGATAATTCCACATACACTACGCCAACGCATTTTAGATGAACTTCACGCGGGACATGTCGGGATCTTGAAAATGAAACTTCTTGCGCGGAGTTTCGTATACTGGAAGAATATTGATAAAGATATCGACAACAAAGTTAAATCATGCAGAACCTGTCGATTAAACCAGAATGATCCACCAAAAGCCCCTCTGCATCACTGGGAAGACCCAACTGGCCCGTGGCAAAGAATACACATAGATTTTGCAGGCCCGATATCGGGCTACCAACTTCTAATTGTCGTAGATGCATTTTCCAAGTGGGTAGAAATAATTCCTACAACAACTACGACGAGCGCATTCTGTATTCAGAAATTAGACGACTTATTCGATACCTTTGGATTACCCTACACTTTGGTGTCGGACAATGGAAGACAATTTGTCTCTCAAGAATTCCAGACGTTCTTAACTAGTAATGGCATTGTACACAAAACGATCGCACCGTACCACCCCTCAACTAATGGACAAGCTGAACGATTTGTCCAGATGGTTAAGAGATCACTGCACAAATTGGAGGGGGAGAGTGGTGGGATACTGCACAAAGTCCGTATGGTTACAAGTCTCCTCCGGGCTACGCCAGTCATCTCAGGCGACTCGCCCTACATGCTTATGTTTGGAAGAGAGGTAAGAACGAGATTGGCCGCCAAGATTAGAGCTCCACCGGGCAAGGCACTACATAGGGACAGAAGAGAAGGAGTGAGAGAGTTTGCAGTCGGTAGCAGAGTGCAAGCTCGCAACTACTCTGTGTCAGGAAGGAAGTGGGAGTTTGGTACAGTGACCCGTCGACTTGGAAACCTTCACTATGAGATAGATACCGACAGTGGACGCACATGGTTGCGCCACCTCGACCAGCTGCTCCCGGCGCCTCTGATTCCTGGGAATCACGGCGGAGGCGTGTCATATACTTAATACGTGTCGCTTGGTTACCGTTGTTGATTACTTTTATGTCATTCAATAAAATACTGCTATCACGAAATATTATGCTTTAATTAGTATCTAATACTTAGTTTCTAAATTAATGAAAATTACTAGTTTTGCGGCGCCAAACAAACAATCAAAGAAGATCAATCAAGCTGCCATCATTCTACTTGACGCCTTTTTGTTTGCTTGGCGGTCATTTATACAGTCTTTACCAGGTACTTCTCGCATTCTGTGCAAACGTTTTAATTATTGACCGTTAACGAAGCAAAATTGACACCATGGTTGGTAGAGGTAGTCTCGTTTATCGTGGAGCGACTTCCCCAAATTGTCGGTATCCAAACTCCGGTTTTCTTATACTCGGTTTGCTTATGGTGTGAATTTTATTGTTCGGTATGCCACCGAGCAATAAATTTCACGTAGCCTATTCAAGTATGAGCAAATAGAGAAGATAGATCAATTGTTCCAATTTATTATTTGAAATCTATAGAATGTTTTATACAAATCGTTAAAACAATAACAGTTTTCATACAAGGCTTTCCTCCAAAGTTCCATACAGTTTTGAGTATCAAGCTCGAACGATTATTTTCATCAACTGCGGATGGATACTTAGGATTAATTCAAGCTGAGAAATCCCCGAATCCCTGAAGCACTCAATGATTGCTCTTTAGTAGATTTCGCTGCGTTAATATTGATGATGTCGTTACAGTCGTTATGGTCGTGAGTCTTGGTAAGCGAATTATTTTTAGAGGATTTTGTTACAAGAAGTTCGACGGTAATAAAAGGTTTTTTATGTTCAAGCTCCTGCAAAAGATGTCCAGAGAATGATAGCATTACGACGATAATCAAATAAGTATAAGTGGGTTCTCACGTGCAAGCTAAGCGCAGGCTGCATGTAGAAGTGCAGCGTGTCGTTGCGCAGACGCACGTGGTGTGTACGCACGCGCGCCTTTGCCACGCGCAGTGCACCTGCCTCGCACCGCTCGCTCCACACGCGCACCCACACCCGGCGTGGCCCACCCGAAGACCCCGCACTGACACATACACACGTGTACACTGTGTAGTACAAACCTGTTCACACCACTACGCCCTTATGATAAGAACTTCTTTCTATTTCATCTTCTAATGTAATGTTTGACCCTTTAAATAACTTGCTAACTGAAAGAGGTAGGTATGATAGTTGTAATTAACTAATTTTCCCTGTAGAATATAAAAATATTAAGTATTCTGTTGTTTAATTTTTGTGTAAATACCTATGTTATACCTAACTTCTTGAAATTGTTTTCACCTGTTTGATCCACACTACTTCCATTCTTGTTTCAAATCGTGCAGATGCTATAAACATACACCCCATATTGATAAATATGTGGTTCAGTATATTCTTCAGATTACGTGAGTAAGTACCTACGGTACAGAATTTTCGTTTACTCGTAGGTTTGGCATAGCTTTACGCCGCGTTTATTATTGAGGGGGGACAACGTTTAGATTAGTTACATTTCAGGTACTACGAATGTATCATCGCTTCTTAACATATAATCGATCTGTATCCTTCGGGTTACAGTCACAAGCTGTTCCTTCCTTACACACTACTGAACATTCTTCTTTATCGCACTCTGAAACAACATTCATACAAATAATGTTGACCTGGAAGTTATTACTAGAAGAATAAACTCTAGATAGTAAATGTTTAACCTATCGTATCGTACTTTATCGTTTAACTTTAAGGACGCTGTTTTAATAAAGAAAAAAAAAGCTAAAAAACATAACAAATATTTCTAACCGGGTGGTGCTAGGCTGCGCCTCGCACAGGTCGCTCGTGTAGCCTGACGCACAGATACAGCTGACGGCGGCCGGGCCCACCTGTCTGTCGATACATACAGCTTGTACATTATGGTTTGATGAATAACGTCTAAAGCCGGGTCTGCTGCGCCCACAGTTGCGTGTTTCAAACAGTTACAAACACGATTTGGGGGCGTGGCCTAAATCAAAATCATACAAAACGTGTTTGAAATAAGCAACTATGGGCGCAGCAGACCCGGCTTAACGGTTGATGTTTTATGAAAATTTTTGAACAAGTCGACGCAAATTGGTCTACAGTAGGTACTCTTCTTGCAGAAAATACACATATACAATAATTCTGTCCACATTGATAAATTTTCCAGGAATCTACAAAACAACGTAACCTAAGTTTATAGTACTCTAATTCTAACCCCTTTTTGTTCTGAAAAAAAAAACCAACGACATTGAAAATACACGACGCAAAAAGCGAAATTGTTTCAAAAGGTAAATGTTGCCCTTATGTTATACACATGTAACTTTGTCTCGGGAAATAAAAAACTCAAACTGTAGTACTAAAGAAATGTAAATGTGTTTTCGACACATTTTCCTTCTTCGCTGTAATGTATTGTAACAGTAAAACTTTATACATAAACATGGTTATGCGACCAATAATAACTAAGTGACAGTCCTAGAAATATACGAGTTAATAAGTACCAAACTATACCAACCGGTGGGTCATGGGTTCACTCACCTGCAGATGCCGCCGTTCTTAGACATGTTGCAGGTGCTCGGGCACAACGGACCCTCCTCGCAGTCCGCTTCAGAGTAACCCTCGAAACACGAACAGTAAAACTCCCTGCGATGTGGAAAATAATGTGATTTAGCAATAAATATAGTAAATACAGTCATGAAAATAATACGCCGCGGTATTATATATGAGAGCGAGGTTTTTTGCTGTGTACACCAGAATTCGTAAATAGAGAATGTTTTGTTCTCGCTTGCACATTTTCACGCCTTTTGCCTTCACTAACGGAGTTTCCAACTAATTGAAAATAAAATATTCGCCTTTGTTGTTTTGTTCTCACGTAATTATCAAAGGCACTTATTTGTAAGTTACATTTTAATTTGGAATAGCCAAGTTCTTAGGTATGTAGGTAACAATGAGGATTGCATTAAGAAAATTGTACTAAATAGTTTTTTGATCGTTAAATTCGTGCCCAACTTACTGATAATCCCGCCTGGCGTAGCAGTTCCTCAGCAGTCTGCACTCAGTGGCACTACATGAAGTGGGTTCCGGTGACTGCGCTGCTCTTCGCACCTCATACGTCACGTTAAACCCGTACAAGGACAGCAGACCCAGCGCCCTGAGCTGTGTGCCCTCGGGTCTATTCAGGTCTAGCTCCACCACCAACACTGGGCTCTGGACGTGGATACAAAATTACGACTTTAGCAACTTGCTGATATGGTGCAAATAAACCTTCAAATAAACATTAATTTCCCTGAATGCAAACACTTGAATGACAATTAAGGCTTTTCTCCTTTTTATTTTCTGTAAAAACATATCTTTTGCTTTTGTTTTCTGTTATTATTATTAAACCTTTCATAAAGTTCAATTCTTTACCCCTTTTATTCGTGTCCTATAAACAAAACCTGCAGGCCAAAATATTCGTCAAACATAAGAGCTAGTTAAGCTTCTATGTAGGTAAATGCAAAAGTCGCGGTATTAAAATATATTTAAAGAATTTCCAAAATTTCCAATGTTTGACATCATATTTTGTAATAACCACAGACTGCAATATAATAATTATGTTTAAATATTCATGCGAAAACGTATCTAATATTAAACAGTAGGTATGACAATAAGAATATCTGATTTCAGTGTTTACAAGAAGAGCTCTCAATTCACAAAGAAATTAAGTAAAGACCAAGAAACGTTTGAATATATTTTTGCATAAGTACCATAAGTTTCTAAGGTCAGAGTAATAATTTTCGCTTATTTTGCAGCCTCATTCTCAATTTATCGACAAAGGAGACATGCGTCAAAGAACCGTCCTGTCGAATTATTTATGAAGATATTCGTCTGCCTCCCCCGCGCTGGAGTTTACACGAAGAACGGGAATGACGAACTAGACACGATAATATAAGAATTGACAAGTCTCCAGACGAAGGAATTATTTCTTTTCTCCGTTTTGCAAACTAGAAGTTTGATAATGTTGGAAGACAAAACAGTAAACAATTGTGACGAGACCGGTTAACACAACACAAACTAGCTACACTTTCTTTGGGACTAAAACTAATTTTTATCGACTTGTAAATATCGTATTTCTCCCACAAGCGAGATTTACATTTTGCAAAAGGTATTATTTTTTTTGGGTGGGAAATTATCAAATAACTTCTCCCGCTCTGGGTGGAGCGGAGAGGCGGAGGGCGTGTCAGAATTTTACTGACTAAAACCCACCCGTGTTCTTTCCGTTGCCTGTGTGCCAGGGCTACGATATCCCTTTCGGACAAACTCGCAACCCTGGCAGGCATTGGCCCTAATGGACACCGTCAATTGGTGCTGACATCTCTTTGAGGCGCGCGTGGAACTCAAAGCGCCGTCGACCCGGGCCTGATCCTTGTCGGTCCGCCTCCTACTTCGCGATTACTGCTCCCCAGAAAGAGCTGACAGCCTCCCATGCACTCTCGCTCCAAACCATGGCCTGAACCAGGGCCGCTACAACCGTAGTATACAGGGAAGTTTTATAAAAATATGGCTGTTATTTTAGTATAAATTGTGGAATCTTACGACTCCCACGCGAACGAAGTCACGAGCAGAACCTAGTCGACAATAAGGCATAGTAACACAACACACTTCGCTGTACAGTGTTTAATATTATGGGCATCAAATATTACTTCAGTGCTACAGCAAAGGAAAAGAAAATGCACATTGTACTTCCGCAAATCAATTAAAGGAATGATATTGTTTGTATGAGTAATATATTTGTCGAGCTTTTCAATACAAGTTATGCCGAGCGGTCATGGAAAGGAACGATTTTAAAGTTTCAAAGTCATGCTTTGCTAAAGAGACAGTCTTATGAACGACTCGACAACATAATATTAAGCAAATAGGAAATTAAAAGTTTCCACGATGAAATTTTCATTTAAATAACACCTACCTAATATAATTGTTTTCGATTTTAAATTAGACTTTCAATATAAGTTCTATAAGTACTTGCATTCTAGTCTCAACAAAAAATTATACTTGGACTTGTGTAAATGAAACTACCTACCTACTAATGAGGCTTCTGGTCGCTAATCGAAACATCTAGGCAGAAAAAAGATATGAAAACGTTCCACATTTGCTAAAGCTACCAGACTCGTTAACGCGAGCAAAGCGGCCAGACGCTATGAATATTACAAACTGGGCACTGAAAAAAAATATAAACCAACTTTTAGGTTATAATTTCAGGGTAGTCTGGAATGGATATGGTATATAAACGGTATATGGTACCTATATATATGGTCGTAAACATAACAGTCAAAATGTGCACTATAGATACAATGAATCACCCCAATCCGTAGGTAGAAAAAAACCAAGACATGTCACGCTGTCAACAGTGACGTGAGGCCGGTTTAAGATTTGTTTCCCTAAATATTATGTCTGTGGGGATGTGGTTTAAGTATATTGAATGTGCAAAATTATAATATTTACGTAATTTTATCTTTTTGTTTGTTTCAGTCCAGCAATAACCCCACAAGATCTACACTAAGTTCAACAGTAGGTATTATCAAAGATTTTTATCATTCACATTTTTTTTTCTTTATTACAACAATGCACACTTGCTTTTACAATTCACTTTAGACATTGTCAGAATAGTCGAGATCGGCTTTGCTTGCCATAATTAATAAAAAAATTGAATAGAGATTTATGGGTGGGTTGTAAATGTGTGCGTTATCATTCATCATCATCATCTCAGCCGATAGACGTCCACTGCTGGACATAGGCCTCCCCCAAGCACCGCCACTTCGACCGGTTCTGTGCTTCCCGCATCCAGCGGATACCTGCGGCCTTCACAAGGTCATCGGTCCACCTTGTAGGAGGCGTTCCAACGCTACGTCTTCCGGTACGCGGTCGCCACTCCAGAACGCGTGTGCGTGTTTGTGTAAGTACAGAGCGAGGTGTACGTTTGGCATGGCTTCACTGTATTGTTCGCAGCGTTATGTCTTGGTCTTTTATTTGGCCTGAGCATGTACCTACAGAAGAATGAGAAATAAATAGTTATGTTAGTACTTCAACTAGAGTGCCGATTGTTTAACCCCGCAGTTTGGCCAGACAACTGCACTGTCATCCGAAAAAGTGACAACATTACAGACAAACAAGTTTAATTCGTCCACCCATACCGCCAATACAGAAACAATAATCGCAGGAAAAATATTAACCCCCTTATTACAAAACAAGGTTTATCTGCAGACCCAGGTTTAGAGCACGGAGCCATTATTGAATTTCGAACTTTATTCCGACTATGGTTAAGTTCCTACACACAAAACAGACAACTTACTACCGAACTAAGTTTTCAGTTTTGTATAAAGAACGGTAATTCAATCACTGTAATGTTCTTATTACAAAAACTACCTCCATGGTTTAAGCCATATCAATATATAAATCTTGTTTTGTAATAAGGTGGTAAATGTCTGTGATTTCATTGGTGATTTCTAAAGTATTGCATTAGTAGAATTATTTATATAAAGCGTTGTTTAAATAATACTGTTTAGCTCCCTCCGGTCGAAGACCCTGATTGTCCTCTGGCTCCCGTCACCCCAGACGAAGTGCACGACATTATCAAGGGTCTGAAAACCCGTAAATCTCCCGGATCAGACGGAATCACCAACAGGGTGCTCCAGCTGTTCCCCGCTCACCTGATCATGCTAATGACCACCATCTTCAATGGCGCTCTTAGCAACAACATTTTTCCTCAAGCTTGGAAAAGTGCCACGGTCATCGGTATCCCGAAGCCCGGCAAACCTAAGACCGAACCTTCAGTTACCGACCCATCAGCCTGCTCAACGTCTTCGGCAAAGTCTATGAGAGGCTTATTTATAAGCGTCTCAGAGACTATGCCGAGACGAAGGGCCTCATCCCAAACGAACAGTTCGGGTTCAGATCCCAACATTCGTGCGTACAACAGGTCCACCGTATCGTCGAGCATATAAGCGCTGGCTTCCAGCGTGGGCTCATGACGGGTGCTGTGTTCTTCGACATTGCGAAAGCGTTCGACAAAGTCTGGCACAACGGCTTAATATATAAGCTCTACAAACTCGGTGTGCCCGATCGTCTCGTGCTCATCTTACGAGACTTTTTGTCGGACCGCACCTTCCGCTATCGCATCGAGGGTGCGCTATCCTCCCCCCATCCGCTCCGTGCAGGCGTCCCTCAGGGCGCTGTGCTGGCACCGCTGATATTCACTATATTCACTAGTGATATCTCCAAATGTAGAAAGGCGCAGTTAGCTCTGTTCGCAGACGACACGGCCATCTACTACTCCGGCCTCAGGCAAGACAATATCGCCCGCATCCTTCAGGCCGAAGTCAACAGACTCGCGGCCTGGTTCAGGAAGTGGAGGATTGAAGTCAACCCTGATAAGAGCCAGGGGGTCCTATTCTGTAGGCCCCGGCGATCACCCGCCCTGCCCCAACCGATCACCATGTTCGGCAAGCCTATCCCTTGGGAGAAGCGAGCCAAATATCTCGGTGTGGTCTTAGACCATCACATGACGTTCGGCGAGCACATAAAACAGGTGCGCTCACGCGCCAGTTTTGCTCTCGGCCGACTACACTCCGTACTCAACCCGCGCAGCAAGTTGTCCCTTAAGTGCAAATTGCGTATTTACACCGCGTGCATTCGACCGATCATGACTTACGCCTGCGTAGTCTTCGCTCACGCAAAGTCATATCACATTCATAAGATGCAGACGCTTCAAAACCGATTTCTCCGTAGAATTACGAAGGCTCCTTGGTTCGTTCGGAACGAACAACTTCACGTAGACCTTAAGATGCCTACCATCAAACAGTTTATGAAGCGCCTTGCAAAGCGCTTTTTCGAATCCGCGGAACGTCATCGCAACCCCTTGGTTGTGCAGGCCGCTAGTTACAGGCCTTCTGCCATTAGTCAGACTCGCCGACCGAGGCACACTCTCTTAGATCCGGATGACCCCGTCACTCTCCTTCTGGAAAGCAATAGGGCCACGAGTACAGTGCACAAAATACACAAACCGACCTTCCGTCCTCGCCGCCGAGGTACCACGCGAACTTCCCGAGTAAATGGTAATAAAAGTTCTCCCCCCCGTCCCTTGAATGTCGATGCGCCAGCCGCCCGGTTAGAGGCTGAGAGCGCCGTAGCAATAAATATAATATCCCCTGATAATAATCATGATCAAAATGTTGATCCAGCCCGTCCCCAAATTGTTACTAATTTTGTGATCCCCCAACGACGCCCTGAGCCGAGGTCCGTACCCCACAGGGGGTGCCCTTAGTGCGCTGTCGTTTAGTTTTAATATATATAATTTGCGCCCTGGCTGGAGGCTTTAAGATTAAAAACCTTAGGGCAGCCACAGGAATATCCGGTTAAGTAGCAACGACCTCTCTAGGTCTGCTACGAGATGCCAAAAAAAAAAAAAAAAAAAAAAAAAAAAAAAAAAAAAAAAAAAAAAAAAAAAAAAAAAAAAAAAAAAAAAAAAAAAAACTGTTTAGCGTCATCCGATCGTTAGACGCTTCCTTTACGTATTCCTACTTTTCTTTTATAAAATCATTTACATGGCGTCATTTTAAAATAATGTCATAATATTATAGTTTTTTTTAGACTGATTAAAGAAAAAGATACTTTGAAAATCGAACACGGCCTATCAACCCAGTTTTATTTTCACGCAGTAATTTTTAGCCTCACTTCTCGCCTTTCGAATTCCACTCGGCAGTCATAAGTTTGACGAAGTTATTATGAGCTGCATTCGTTCTACATTTTAAGCAACAGTCACGATCCGCGTCCGAGCAGCAGATAAAATTAAGATAATGAATTTATTCAACTAATAAGTTTTACACAGAACTTTCCCCGTCTATCGACCATAAGATTGGCACTTCTTTCATTAGACAAAGAAATCTTCCGTAACTTCAGTGCTACCTACAGCTTTAAATTTAATTATTATTAGAAATCAAGTTGTGTTCCCTTGTTATTATTTAATGCTGACTAACCTTGTTGGCAGAAAGGAAGTTGGCGTGAAACTACCTCTTTACAGAGCGATTTTATTTACATGCACATTAGTACCTAGGTATAATTCTTAATTATCTCAATGGGCACATACATACACATTGGCCTTCTCCTGAGTGTAGAAAATGAGGAATAATTAGCTGGGCACTCAGGGCATAGAATATTCAGTGAGTTGTGTGGTATGAGCAAACACTGTCTTTACTTATGAGGCTTTAAGTGTGCGGTCAGACGGTCCGGCGTAATTGCCCAAGGGTGAACCCGTTTAATTATTATGAGAACATGGTAGTCCCAGCACACGGTTTAAAGTAGTAGTTTTAAATATAGGTAAGTAGACCAGCACCCCAATTGTGTAACTAATTTCTAATCCATTGCATCACAATGTTTGAACAATTCGTTTGCGCGACAACGTACTGAATGTTGTCGAATTGCCAAAATAAAAGGCATTGCAATTGTTAGTGAGTTATGCAATTATTTGAAGAGTTTTGGTGTGTAAAAAAGACATAATTCTATGTTTTTATATTGATTGCGTCCAGTGGGCAACCACGTTGGTCGTGGCATCACTGGCATTCTTTAGGTCATCCGAGGTGCAGGTGAACGGGCACTTAGGACACTCCAGCAAGTGGGGCATGAACACAAGCACCGCACTTGCACTAGAGGTGAGCTAGATTTTTCGAAGTGGGTCAGCAATCCCCACTTCGAAAAATTGTGTCTGCAGCGGCTTACTTGGGTACGTAATCGATTGAGAGCTTTCCATAAAGGCCTCTGCAGATCTCGCCCGGGAGGCAAATTGAGGCAATTTTTGCCCGTAGCCTTCACAGATTAACGTTATTCTATAAAAAAAAAAACTTTATTTCAGACATGAACAAATACATGAACAGTCCATAGGTTGTTTAGTGATGGGTTAGTAACAGAAAGTACTTATAGTCTACAGGGTGTTTGGTGCATCGTGTGCCAAATTAAAATGGTCGACTGAAGGGGTCATCCGCTAGCCTTTCAGACCCCTTAACACCCCTCATGCTCTGTGGATTTTTTTTTATCGACTTTTTATTGTTTTCCAAAAAAAGACCCAAATTTTACATTCAAATACAGATTTAAAAAAAAAATATAAGGCGTAGACTCTGAATTTTAATTTTATTTCGATGTGTATTGTTTAAGAATACTTTTAAATACAAAATTAGTGATATTAGTCACCTAGTTTTTTTTTTAATTCACTCGCTCATCACACAACGCACACGCGCGCGCGCGCTCGCGCATTCATTAACTTAAATTAAAGCTGTACATGTTACAGCTACTTATAAGGCTACAAAAAAAAAACCAAAAGCGACCGGGATCTTCCAATTCCCTCATTAATTCTCCAGTCTATCCTCTTTCTAATGATGTGCCACATGCCATAAAAGTATTTTAACAACTTTGTGAATTCGCTAGAATTGTGAATCAAGTCACATAAAACTACATTCCAAATTCTAATGAAAAAATATTTATTGCGGAACTGTTACTTGAGAAAGAGGTAAAATTTGTTTTCTCACTCTTTCACAGTAAAATCTATCTTCTATCTCTTTCTTGCATACCTTAAATCGGTTTGAACAAATCGCGCCGCGCGACCCGCCATTTTTTTAGTCGAGACATGACTGCCTCTGCTACCTAACGTGTGTGCTAGTTCACCATACTCCGCGATTCTTTTATTACTTTGTTATCGTTAAGTTTTGCTGGTTCTTGTTACATTTGTTTAATTTTTGTTGTTATTGTTAAACTTTGAGTTTTTTGTTATTGCAATGGCGACATTCTCTAACGAAGAATATGCGGACATCATGATGGCTTACGGAGCCGCTAATGGCGTCGCTCGTGCAGCGCAACGACTTTACCAGGAACGATTTCCTGGTAGACGATTACCTGGCCGCAGAGTCTTCCAAGACACATACCGACGCATACGCGAGACTGGCAGTGTTACTTTTAATGAACCAAGGGGCCATATTGTGCGACATAATGTTGAAGTAGACGAGAGAATACTGGCACTTTTTGAGGAAGACCCTACAAGAAGCATTAGAAATGTGGCATCACATCTTGATATTTCAATATGGAAAGTGTGGAAAGTACTTCGTCAAAACAAAAAGCATCCATTCCAGTACACTCCGGTGCAAGGTACGTAATTTTAAACTAACTTTAAACCCGTGCAAGCTTTGTTTGACCTTGCCTTTGTTTAGCAGGTAATGGGTATGGTATGGCGTCACTTCCAGGTAGTGAATCTATTAGCACGAACAGGGGGTCCTTTCTTGTGCAATTACTTATTGCCCAAGAGAAATTTAAAAGAGTTTTTTGTTTGTTGCAGGTCTTGAGGGTGGCGACTTTGAGAGACGAGTGGCTTTTTGTCGGTTTCTTTTACACACGGATGTGGATGATCCAGATTTTTTAAAAAGAATACTGTGGACGGATGAATCCAAATTTACCAAGGATGGGATCCTCAATTTACACAATTTGCACCACTGGACAACAAAAACGCAAAACCCACGTGTTAAAAGACAGAAATCTTCTCAAAGAAGGTTTAGTGTAAACGTTTGGGCAGGAGTGATTGGGAATCAGGTAATTGGACCGCATTACCTGCCCGATAATCTCAATGGCGAAGACTACCTGGAATTCCTACAAAATGACCTGCCCGAATTAGTGACCGATGTGCCCGTATTTAATGAACGTGTGCCCATTGTATTTCAAAATGACGGCTGTTCCGCGCATTGGCGATTGACTGTGAGGGAATATCTCGACAATGTGTTCCCCAATGCATGGATTGGACGCGATGGCCCTATTCCATGGCCGCCACGTTCCCCAGATCTAACTCCGTTGGACTTTTATGTCTGGGGACGTGCCAAAGAGTTGGTATATGCCACGGAGGTTCCAACTAGGGAGGTATTAGTCCAACGCATAGAAGCGGCATTCAATACTATTAAGGAGGAAATACGACTTCGTACAACAACTGTTGAAATACGAAACAGGTGTCAGGCTTGCATTCGCAACAGAGGCTAACAATTTGAGCAAGATTTGTAACAATGATTAAATAAATGTTAAAAATGCAATTTTGTTTTTTTATTTCAAGTAAATCCCACGAAAGATACAGATATGAGACACGAATTTACCTAACCATAAGAATGAGATAGCAGATTTATAGGTTTGACAGGTATCATTTAAGAGATTTTTTTTTAAATCATAATTTTGAATATTAGCCTTAGGTGACTCGATTCACAATTCTAGCGAATTCACAAAGTTGTTAAAATACTTTTATGGCATGTGGCACATCATTAGAAAGAGGATAGATTGGAGAATTAATGAGGGAGTTGGAAGATCCCGGTCGCTTTTGTTTTTTTTTTTGTAGCCTTATAAACAGCTGTAACATGTACAGCTTTAATTTAAGTTTTACCTTTGCGAGTGAATTAAAAAAGAACTAAGTGACTAATATCACTAATTTTTCACCATTAAGCATTCGATTTAATTACTTAAAAGAAAGATTTATACTAAAACTTTATGGTGTATCTAGTAACAGTCTTTTGGTCAATTTGTTACATTCAATTACTCCTTCAGTTTCTAAACCAACTTTTATGCTACAAGGTCTTCAAAGTTTCGTAAATTTTGTTCAAAATTTAAATATTTAATATTGGATACACTGCAAGATAGAAGGAGAAGAAGAAGAGCACTGGAAGATAGAACTGGAAGATAGTGCTGGAAGATAGTATTGAGAGCTATTACTGGACGATAGTACTGGAAGATAGCACTGGAAGATAGTACTGGAAGATAGCACTGGAATATAGTACTGGAAGTTAGTACTGGAAGATAGTACTAGAAGATAGTATTGGGAGCTAGTACTGGAAGGTAGCCCTGGAAGATAGAACTGGAAGATAGTGCTGGAAGATAGTATTGGGAGCTAGTACTGGAAGATAGTACTGGAAGCTAGTACTGGAAGTTAGTATTGGGAGCTAGTACTGGAAGATAGTGCTGGAAGTTAGTATTGGGAGCTAGTACTGGAAGATAGTGCTGGAAGATAGTGCTGGACGATAGTGCTGGAATATAGTGCTGGAAGGTAGCACTGGAAGGTAGCACTGGAAGAAAGAACTGGAAGATAGTGCTGGAAGATAGAACTGGAAGATAGTGCTGGACGATAGTGCTGGAATATAGTACTGGAAGTTAGTACTGGAAGCTAGTACTGGGAGCAAGTACTGGAAGCTAGTACTGGAAGATAGTATTGGGAGCTAGTACTGGCAGGTAGCCCTGGAAGATAGAACTGGAAGATAGTGCTGGAAGATAGTATTGGGAGCTAGTACTGGAAGATAGTACTGGAAGATAGTACTGGAAGATAGTACTGGAAGTTAGTATTGGGAGCTAGTACTGGAAGATGGCACTGGAAGATAGCACTGGAACATAGTACTGGAAGATAGCACTGGAATATAGTACTGGAAGATAGTACTGGAAGATAGTATTGGGAGCTAGCACTGGAATATAGTACTGGAAGTTATAACTGGAAGATAGTGCTGGAAGATAGTATTGGGAGCTAGTACTGGAAGATAGTACTGGAAGATAGTATTAGGAGCTAGCACTGGAAGATAGTACTGGAAGATAGCACTGGAATATAGTACTGGAAGTTATAACTGGAAGATAGTGCTGGAAGATAGTATTGGGAGCTATACTGGAAGATAGTACTGGAAGTTATAACTGGAAGATAGCCAGTACTATCTTCCAGTACTAGCTCCTAATACTAACACGAATAGTTATAACTGGAAGATAGCACTGGAAGATAGTACTGGAAGATAGCACTGGAATATAGTACTGGAAGTTAGTACTGGAAGATAGTACTGGAAGATAATATTGGGAGCTAGTACTGGAAGGTAGCCCTGGAAGATAGAACTGGAAGATAGTGCTGGAAGATAGTATTGGGAGCTAGTACTGGAAGATAGTACTGGAAGATAGTACTGGAAGATAGTACTGGAAGTTAGTATTGGGAGCTAGTACTGGAAGGTAGCACTGGAAGGTAGCACTGGAAGGTAGCACTGGAAGATAGAACTGGAAGATAGTGCTGGAAAATAGTGCTGGACGATAGTGCTGGAATATAGTGCTGGAAGATAGTATTGGGAGCTAGTACTGGAAGATAGTACTGGAAGATAGCACTGGAAGATAGTGCTGGAAGATAGTATTGGGAGCTAGTACTGGAAGATAGTACTGGAAGATAGCACTGGAAGATAGCACTGGAAGATAGTACTGGAAGTTAGTACTGGAAGCTAGTACTGGGAGCAAGTACTGGAAGCTAGTACTGGGAGCTAGTACTGGAAGATAGCACTGGAAGATAGTACTGGAAGATAGCACTGGAATATAGTACTGGAAGTTATAACTGGAAGATATTGCTGGAAGATAGTATTGGGAGCTAGTACTGGAAGTTAGTACTGGAAGATAGTACTGGAAGCTAGTACTGGGTGCAAGTACTGGAAGCTAGTACTGGAAGATAGTATTGGGAGGTAGTACTAGAACAACAAAAATTAAACAAATGTAACAAGAACCAGCAAAACTTAACGATAACAAAGTAATAAAAGAATCGCGGAGTATGGTGAACTAGCACACACGTTAGGTAGCAGAGGCAGTCATGTCTCGACTAAAAAAATGGCGGGTCGGGCGGCGCGATTTGTTCAAACCGATTTAAGGTATGCAAGAAAGAGATAGAAGATAGATTTTACTGTGAAAGAGTGAGAAAACAAATTTTACCTCTTTCTCAAGTAACAGTTCCGCAATAAATATTTTTTCATTAGAATATGGAATGTAGTTTTATGTGACTTGATTCACAATTCTAGCGAATTCACAAAGTTGTTAAAATACTTTTATGGCATGTGGCACATCATTAGAAAGAGGATAGACTGGAGAATTAATGAGGGAGTTGGAAGATCCCGGTCGCTTTAATTTAAGTTTTACCTTTGCGAGTGAATTAAAAAAGAACTAGGTGACTAATATCACTAATTTTGTATTTAAAAGTATTCTTAAACAATACACATCGAAATAAAAATAAAATTCAGAGTCTACGCCTTATATTTTTTTTTAAAATCTGTATTTGAATGTAAAATTTGGGTCTTTTTTTTGGAAAACAATAAAAAGTCGATAAAAAAAAATCCACAGAGCATGAGGGGTGTTAAAGGGTCTAAAAGGCTAGCGGATGACTCCTTCAGTCGACCATTTCAATTTGGCACACGATGCACCAAACACCCTGTATATTAGTATTGTTAGTAAGGACACAAACACAGCTAAACTGCCTAAGGTAACTTCTTTATACAGTATTCACTGTTGGAATCTTAACACTAAATGTTACTAAATGATACGAACATCACTACCGTGCGCTCTCGGTAGCCATTTTTAGGGTTCCGTACCAAAATGGTAAAAAGGAACCCTTATGGTGAGACTAAGTCTGTCTGTCTGTCTGTCAGTCACACCTGGATATCTCAAGAACTACTAATGCTATCAACTTGAAATTTAGAATAGTTTTGACGTTTGCCCAACTATTTATCAAACAAGAAAGAAATTAAATAAAAATATATTTTTTGCAAAAGGGACTGAAAGGTGGTCTTAAAAATTTGAAGTGGGGTTACTAGGGCATGTGGGGTATCATATGAAAGAGCGCTGTTTGCAAATTCTCAATATTTTTTTTCTTTTCTTAGGCAGCCCAGTTTCCGACTTTAGATGAAAACTGTAAAAAAAAAAACCCCCCCTTATCTCCGAAGATTGCAAGATTACAGGAAAAATAAAAAGATGTCTCTACATAGCACAGATTTTCAGAAATCATCAACATCATTTTATACGTACGGAACCCTCGGTGCGCGAGTCCGACTCGCTCTTGGCCGGTTTTATTTGAGAGTCTCGTTCACTTTCCTCAGGAGCGGGTCACGACAGGTCGACAACGTGCTCTTGCCTACTTGATTTATGGTGTTTGGTGAAAATATATCTCCATTATTTAGAAGAACTGGCTGTTACTTTACCTACTACCAGTACATCCACTACCATACGTCCCCACATTCACCCATTATGCTGTAGGTCAATCCAGTAAAACCATTTAACCCAGACTTTGATGCTCTTGAAGCGTAATGCCTCATGCATTAGTATAAGCAAAGACTACTATAGTATACTGAGTATAAGTCTGCGGGTATAATGCGGCTCGGGGGCACACCGGCCGGCGGCTCACCACTACAAGTATTTCACGGTACCCGCACATAGTTTGAGAGGATTTATGTGCCAGACTTTCTACTGCTCTTTTTAGATAATATTTCTTTGTATTAAGCTTTATGTGTAAAAAAAAACTGTTTTCTTTTTAAAACTTTCTCTGTGTTTACTACCAAGCACACTAATTTTCAGCTATGTTTGCTTTGTTACACACGAGTTCAAGACAAAAGGTCGCCATAAAAGAAAGGTCAGTGCTATTCGTTCGTAAATATTAAGCTCACAGCTCTGAGTAACTTTTGCTTGTACCTACACACGGCTACATATCAAGCTATACATATCCAGTTTAGGCTAATCTCGCATTTTATAGCATACTTGAAATGTATAGCTTGATTATGACGTGTGTACTAAATACCTGGCCGGGTTTATGTGGGTACCTACGCAGTACCTATTCTTATCTTACCTTATTTTATTCATCATCATCATCATTACAGCCGAAAGACGTCCACTGCTGGACATAGGCCTCCCCCAAAGGAAGGGTTTGCTATAAACGCCACGCTTGGCAGGCGGGTTGGCGATCGCAGTATGGTGTTAAAATGCATAGAGAACGCTGCTGCCCATTCTCTTATTTTATTAGCTGTAACTTTTGGAACGATAATGATATTTATAACTCTGTGGAGATAAGTGTTACATTTATTATAAATTGATGGTCTCAGATTACAATATATTTATTTACCTGAAAGTTCTTGCTCCCGGGATCGGAATCGGTCGAATGCGTGTGTTTGAATATGAATCCCAAAAATATTGTCTTTTGTAATGAAATAACTAATTATTAGTTGCTAATATGCCATTCCTGGGACATTACTTCATAGTAGGTAAGTTTCTAAAGATCTCGTTACAGAGATTTCATTTTGTGCATTTAAGCAAGGAAACGGCTCATCGTCTAGAATTCCTGAAAATACCACACTATAACCGTGCAGTATTCTCAGGAATTCTAGACCATGAGCAGCAAACTGTAGACACATAATATGCAGATGCGATCCTTTAGCCGAACACGATACGGCTTTTAGATCGTCGATAGGTACATCTTAGCAGGTAGCCTGAGAATTTCAATTTGGCGTTGTGTGTATTTCTAGTTCATACGTAACAATACCCACCAGAGATAAAAAATAATTAAAATTTTAAAACAATATGAACAAAAATTATTTTATCATAATCGTAATATTATAATCAATCATAAATAATTGCAAAATGTAATGTACAATGTGTAAATACCTACATTGCAAGCAAAGCAACAATAATTTCCTAAAAGGTTACACTTATAATATTATGTGGCTTTTAATAAAACTCCATAAATATTAAACCCCCGAGACAGGCTTTCATTAAAACTCCATAGGTCAAACTACTGACACAGTTTTCATAGGAAAACTGACCCTGAAAGTGATGAAGTATGAACGAGTATAGTTAATGGGTGAACCACAATATTGAATAATGCAATGCATCGTCTCTTGAGCAGGGTACAGTGACGATGCTAAACTCAGACCTTTAAAAAGGTCTTCGTAATAAAACGTGCGGTTTTTTGAAGAACCCTTGAAGGTACTTTATGGGGTAATCAAAAAAATCTTGAAATGTTACGAGAGTTTTCACGAGAACTGCTGAAGATTTATTGACTGATGTGATGACAGTTTACTTTTTACCTTTTGGATCATTTTCGGATA
The DNA here is from genome assembly GCA_948098905.1 of Tiliacea aurago. Taxonomy (NCBI): domain Eukaryota; kingdom Metazoa; phylum Arthropoda; class Insecta; order Lepidoptera; family Noctuidae; genus Tiliacea; species Tiliacea aurago. Next base: position 18,670,715 of record OX402594.1, read on the forward strand.
GATTTTAAAGTATGTAGTTATGATAACAAAATATTTGGTCTGTCATCTAATAATACAGTCAATTTACAATGTTCTCTTAGGGAAATCGATGCCATACCACTTGAAAATTGCTTCTTCTAAACTGTTTCAACATGCTATTTTGAAAACATCTGTGTCTTGGGAGCTTTGTTCAGCGCTCTGGAGTAAAAGCTTATTTATTTAAATACATTTCTTAGTAAAAAGTTGCCACTCCAGTTTATAAACTACCTATTATTGGCTGTTACATTTAAGGTTCCTTAACTTCTGCGGTATTAGTGAAAACGGCTTCAATGTAAGGTACAAGCTTATTCCAAGCATTTCGCCGAAGGTGCTCGAAATATGCCGTCATAATTGACGTTCCCTTCCATACAGAGATATAGTTCTAGTAGTGATTGGCTACAATTCTACTTTTTAATAAAAAATAATACATGATTTTTTTTTCCCTTAGGGAAATAAATGTGAATATTTTGTGTAGGCACACGTTTCCAGAATTAGTATTCATGAGACGAGCGCTAACAGCCCAAAAACGGTACGATTTTATTTTAGAGTTGGTACCTATCACGCAGCCTTTTTATCGTCACCGCCGCCGTTTTGAACAAAAATTAGATTTTGCCTTCTTGTATGACAGAATAAAGACTTCTACAGACCGGCGCGACACGTAACGCGACAGAAAGGCCCCGTGTGTCGTGTGACAAGCGGTGCCTTTGTGTCGCGTCGTGAGTCGCGTCGGTCTATAGAAGCCTTTAAGGTTGGTTAGTTTTTCATTTAAATTCGGATAAATTTTTCTTGTACATCGTGTTTTAGAGAGAAGGGCATTTGTTCTAGGATGTGTAGATTTTTTATTTATTTAAACGTAAAACAAATGGGACAGATGATTGCGTAGCAACAGTGACCACCTCTCATTAGTAATTTACAGATTTACTTAATACTGCTGAATGCACACGACATCATAAGGGCGGTTTGTTGTTAACCAAGAACATTTAAGCAATTAATTTATATGTAATTTGTTACTTGGAAAGGTAGATGAACAAGTCGAACAAGTTACCAGGCAAAACACACAAGAAAACATTTTATTCGTCTATAACTGAACTACAATACCTCGATATGAAGTATCATACCCAGGCCAGGTGTATATACCTACATCACTGCGGCATTCTATTATTATCAAACCAAGTTCATGCCCTTTTTTCTTCGCAGAGTTTTCCTCCTGCAAAGTCAAACTTTCCATTAAACATTTTCTTTTGCTGTACAACATTTTCTACTTCTGTAACAAGAAACAAAACATAGCACTCCAATTAGCACTCTGTCATTGCCTTTTAAAATTCGCATCACAGAAGGGTAAACAAGAAAGTGTTTTAAAGCTATTTAATGAAGTAAAGTGAACCAAATCTTAATGAAATAATTCAAACGTTGCACGGGGAAAGGAATTTCTATTTAGGTACTAGCCATCTGTTGATATCGGTGCCCGTGTATAAAGGAGGACGATCAATGTGTATTAATTTAACAATACCGACACGATCCGAGCAAAAAGTCGCTAATAATTGGGTGTAATTTTATTGACGAAGGCTTACCTACAGATATGTGATATATTTACAATAAAATATTGCGTTTACTAAAAAGTTAGTGACTGCTTATATTATTATACTATAGTGACCACTGTCCAAAAAGAATAGTACATTTTGATACAAGTGGAGAATGTTTGTTATTGCATTCGAGGCGGAATTAACACCCGAGCCGTAGGCGAGGTTGTTCTTGAGCCGAGAACTGCAATAACAAATGTCCACGTGTATCAAACGACGTTTTTCAATACACTTTTGAAGAAATAAAATAAAATAACGAAAAATGTTTTTGTCATGAATTATTAGGAAACTATGATTTAATTTTCTTTTTTTTCCGCGCTTTGCTTTTGCCAGGTTGAAGGAGAAGCAAAAGCATAAAGCCGATAAACAGCCTAATGTGAAAAATAGAAAATTCAAATATTTTTAGTTTAGAACACAAATAAAAATGTTAATTTGTTCATAAACGTTTTTTTTTATTGTAATAATCATGGTATTCTATTTATAAACATTATTTAAATATTCGAAAAATATTAAGCCCTAAAAACGCATCTTTGCCGAGATTCAAAAAAGGCACCTCTGAATAGAGAAGACCGTCTCTGGCGCGAGGACGGTGTGAATAGAGGCATTGAACCAATTTGGACTAAGTATAGGTCTAAGTTATCTGTGGAAATTTTTATTCCCACACACGTGTGAAATACATTGCATTGTGAACCTAATCGTAGTGCGATATGAACCAGTTCTCGAGGAAGTGTATTGAAAAGAAATTTATTACATCTATTTAGAAAAAAACACTTTTAGTTCACATTATTACTGCTTCAAGAAAATGCAATTTTCAATAAGTCAATGCAAATTATTGAAAAGTGCATTTTCTAGAACAGAGAACTCTACAATGGACAAAACAGAACTCAAAACTATCCAATGTAAGTACAGTTCTGAGTTCCAGAAAGTGCAATTTGCACTTCAAAGAATACGTCATATTCTTTAGCGTGTACAGCAAAAGTAAAACAAGAAGTGCAACAGTGCAATCTTTTCCGACTTGCTATTGATTCTTAGTCAAAGGTTTCAACGCTGTTCAATATCTGTTTCAATAATCGCTCTCCTGCCCACAGGTACTGTACTTCCTTATTAAATTCGAGTATGCACTTAAAAATGTGACACCACAACTTCAAGTATAACGCTATAACGGTTGCTTCATTTTCAAGTTCTCGTAAACTATTACTAAAACTTTTCCTGCAATGCATTCAAATCCGATCCGATTGTGAAGTCGAACGGAATTGCACAAGTAAATCCCACCAAAAACATTTCATGTAAAATGTTGCCAAGACGACCACATAAGGTTTGCCCTGTGAAAAAGATATCAGATCTCATGTGGAGCCAAGCTTCTGAATCTACACGGCCTAACTCTACCGACCCTAACTTCACAAATTCTATATATCAGTAAAAATGTATTGTTGTTAAGAATAGTGTTTTGACAGAAATATTATATAGCAACTATACTGCAGTGCGGAACACTCGAGAGATTCTTTTGTACAAACAATAATTTTCAAGGTTTAATAAATAAATAATAAATAGAAATCTTTATTGCACACCACATGATCCATAAAAAACACCATTAAACTAGTTATTTTCTCACTATGGAAGCCGATAATTATTCACGATCGTCCTCTTGCCTGAGTGTTTATTTATATGCTTTCAGAGAAATAGCGTAATAATGGCGTCTTTAATTACGGGTCGAAATATTTACATTGTTTTACCATTATATTTTATACTTTTCGTCAATTGCGCAAGATACTTTTAACCAGCTCGGAGTCGCGAGACCTCTGTGCGACACGAGCCGCCTATTAATATTAATTGAAGCCACTTCCATTCCCTAGTTTTCAAGCCTTTTTTGTTCTGTATTTCCCAGCGTATGTGAAGACTTTGCAAATTTTTGGTTTATTTTGTAACTTATGTAATTCAACTAACGTCTGTAAGTGACGAAAACTGTGTGTGATTTTTGTTTGTGTATGTTTATGTGAGTAAGAAATTGAAGTGCCATATCAATAAACAAAATAAAATAAAATGAAGATTGATTAAAAGTTAGTTTGCTTCCAAATCAAGCTCACAGATATTTCCCCATTTTGAGTTCGCGGATTGTTTTTTTTTTTTACTTTGTACACAAACACTTTTACACGTCAATCATATTTTAAAAACCAGATGAGGTCGGGGTTGTCTATCTAACTACTTTGAGAAGAAAGGCCGAACAAACTCAGAAGTCACATTCTCTTTTAAAGTCCAGACATAATCTTGATCAGATCATGTACACATAGTGTCTGAAATGGTATTTTGAGGAACGAACCACACAGATTGAGTAGACCTGTCCAGTAGGTGCACGCATTTGTCAGTAATCGCGCAGCTCAACTCAGGACTTCAGGAGCTCAACGATGCGACGAACAATAACAAAGAAAATTTAATTTAAATTCACGAGATAGAACAAAGAGTATTCAACTCGTTGATGAGGTGTTTTCATGGCAGAATGTCGTTGAATTGGAAGTTGACGTTCTGAACTTATCATAACAGCTCAAAGTCTGTTCCGTTTTATAATGCATGTATTTGTTAATTCTACAGCAAATTTTCACGAAATTTAAAAACCAAGTTTATATCTGAGGTATTCGTAGCTGCGCTTGCAAATAATGTATCGTTCATGTACGCTAGTGAAGGGAAATGCATGTTTTAGTTACGATGAAATGTTGGTGACGTCAGGGCGTGTGGTCAGGATTCGTAAAAATCACGCTCATGATCGATTAAAGGTTATGTAGGTAGAAGTAAAAATTAACTGCTTTTAAAAGACTCGCACCAGCTAACAAATAAATATGCCTAAAGAAATAGTAATTCCACTGACCTTGATGCTTCAATCCGGAGCGAGGTCGTGACCTCATTATACTGTTCAACGTTTGCTTACCTTAGTTAAAATTTTCATTGAGCACGAAGAGATGTGGCAAAATTTTGTAAAGTTTTCAGTGTAGGTATTGTAATATTTTTCAGGGGGCTTATAGTCTGATTTCAAAGTTTTTTAAAGAGAAAATTATTTTGGTAATATGTGTCCCACCAGGATAGATTGTGCCGCGTCTCAGTGACGCGAGTGTGAGCGGCTCTGAGTCGCTCAAGGCGGCCGGAGATCAAAGATACTCGCGACGGAATAGCTTTTATAACTACATGTTGTTAACTTTGAGCTACTTAAGTATTTTTAAAAGAAATGCTAGTTTATAAGCACTCGAGGACAGTGCAAGGGGAAGATAAATAGAGTATTCGTGCCATGATTCATTTCCATGTATTCTTCTTCTCGACATACAAAGTCAGGCCCAGGTAGGTAAGTTTCAGAGCGGCAAATGCTCTTAACTTCTTAAATAATGTATCACATATAACAATATAAGTACTACTAAAACGTTGGAACATGTTTAATAACAAGGGTACCCTCAGGGAGTACAAACAGTAGGTACTATGTACATAATTAAAGGCCGAGCATTTGAAACATTAAGTAACGAGCCGACGGGTTAAACTGACGAGTTAATAGGCCCACGAGCTCCGTTATTCCCGAGATACATAAGAGGCTAGCTTTTCAAAGCTAAAATAGAAAACTAGAACCTCGGTATAATATCCTGGCTTGCTGTCCTAACTTGGCACATGCTAGAGCTGTTTATACGATGCTGGTAAATTTTAAGCTAATATGCGTAATAATAAGCATTGCGATGACTGAATCCGTGGAGTAAAATGATCTAATGGGGCGTACCCCATTGGATACGAAGCTAGGAAGCTTCGCCGGCTACATGCGGCTAGTACACAAGCTAGGATGGTAAAATCATTGGAAGGGGACGCCACTAGCTCAAAAATAGAACCCCATCCTATTAAACTATCTCACTAGCCTACATAATCAGCCTATAATGTTCCCACTGCTGGGACACAGGCCTCCTCGCTGTGAGAGGGAGTAGGCCGTAATCCACCACGCGGGCCCGGTGCGGGTTGATAGACGACACATGTTTTCGAATTGTTGGTTTCCTCACGATGTTTTCTTTCACCGTTTTGAGAGCAGTGGTGATGAAATAATTTACACAAAGTAAAGCGCCTAGGTTTGAACATACGATTTACAACTCGTTAGTCACGGCTTTTATCACTGGGCCTCCACTGCTGCTGCTCACCTGCTAACTAGCCTAAAATTGAGGATACGAGTAGTTCTGTATACAAGAGGCTAGCTAGAGTGACTAGCTTGCCAGCTTACTAGTACTATCTTGCTATCCTAGATTCAAAAACTGGCTTCGTGTAACATCGTGCATTACTGCATATATTGTAAATTATACGAGTAGTGTGAACGAGTACTTACATTTTGTTCTAAACCGTCTTGTTTGCTACCGACGGTGTCGTACGCGCACGCGGACGTTATGTAAGCTACGCTGTCGTAGCACAAGCATGTCGTAGCCAATAGTGACAATAGTTTAAAACTAAACTTATTAACTGTTTATATTGAAATCTAATATGCAATTAGTTTTTTAGTTAAAACATATTTTAAAACAACCAGCTTTTTAAAAACTGCAAACGTTTTTCCACTACATCGTCGCCCGGTCCAATGCTAAGTCGATTGATGATTCAAAAAGCGTGGATTGTTTGAAAATCCGGATAAAACTCTCAAGAGTCTCAAGACATGCAATATGCAACAACAATTTTATTTTATCAAAACTCTTTAAGGCTTCTACATACCGGGGTGACTTGTCGCGCGCCGTGACACGACACAAAGGCACCGCTCGTCCCGCGACACGCGGGGCCTTTGTGCCGTGTCGCGTCGCGCGACAAGTCGCGCTGGTATGTAGAAGCCTTTACGTATTAATACTTTCCTGATTCTTAGAATAATCCCTCGCAATTCAACCAAGCAGCCATCTCAAGCAGCCTCCTGCTTGAGACCGCTGTTTGGTTGAATTGTTGCACTAGACCACTGTGCTTTACTCACAGTTAGTGTTCACTCAAAGTGAATAATAGCTTGCGGTATTAATTTCACAATAATTATGGCGGTTATAAAAGTTTCCATATTCCCGGGCACGTACACAATTATTGGTGCGTGCATTTATTCCACAGCTTTTCGTGGCGGAGTGTTTTTAGGTTACGCAATGCAGGCCAAAAAACACAACCGTTCATTCCCGAACGTCTCCGAAGTCCATCTTCTTATCTCTCAACCATTGTAATCAGGTTATAGGAGTAAAAGAGACAGGATCAAGGAAACAAAAACGAATGGCCATCGATAATAATCTTAAACATTTACACAAATTAATGACTGTGCTTTAGGCCTTTTGACTATATTAATTTGTGTAAATGTGTGTGTGTGTGTATGTGTGTTTGCTAATGTGATTCTTATGAATCACATTAGCTTCTATTACTTTAAGGCGTCAACAATGTCTGTTTTATGATAAGTAGGACAAATGGGCTATATTTTTATTATATTAGGGCATTTATACATTTTGGAAAGCCCTTGAGAATCTAAATTATAACATGGTAACATTATATTAGATAACAACACAATTTTAACACAAGTAAGGCAGCATGTGCAAACTGTTACCCTTTTCAAAGCGCTTTTACTTTGAACTTTTATTAATCTAGTTGTCGATTCAATGTGTTACCTGTTTACTTGTACCGATAGCATGTTAGGGTAGGAATAGTGTCCAATAGTAGCCACATTACCTTAAACAAGAATGGTATTGTTAATAGAATAGAATATAATAGAATACTCTTTATTATATACAACATAAAAGTTACAGATATAATCACCACACTCAATACCTAATCTGAGGTTCGTTCGGTCGTTTGTTCTTATAATAAATACTTCAAACTCAAACTTTTTACGTCAAACAAAATCAATTTAAACTTCGTATGTACCCTTTAAATGGTGCAGTTTTAAAGAGTCTCATGGAGTCAATATCATTGACCTTAACTCGCGACTGCGCCGTAGGGAACTAAGACTGAGTTGAGAGAGTCAAGACCAACTACATGAAAACGTGTCGAAAACCAAAACTTAACGTGGTACTGTGTTTTTTTATATTCGAATGCGACAAATAATTTAACTACTTTTATTTATATTTTCAATGCAGAATGCACAAAAAATAGCTAAATTAATACAAATCAAATATGATTACTATTGAATACGAAATGTTAGTTTATTTCTCAAATAATTAAACACATGATATTAGGTGATCAAGTCATGGTTAATAACGTTAATTAGGATTCAAAATACACACAATGATGACCACAAAACTGTATGAAAAGTGTCTGTTTTCAGAATGATAATAATGCAAACGACTTTCCACAATAATGCTAATATGTTATACAATTAATAAATGAATTAGTTAATTAGTGTGAATGAGATTTTTGATAGAAAGTCATAATTATATTATTATCTAGTCTTTAGTGGTAACAACAGAAACAAAGCAAATAGATAATTCGTTTTATCCCAACTCTCAAAGAGTGTTTTCAGCAGAATATATATAGTATGTAATAAAGGCAGACGTCACTATTATGATAAAATGCGTGATCTTCTGAACACAAGCTATTTGTATGTATGAGCATTTTATACCTTCTTATTGATTGCTTATAGTGCCTCGAGTGTGTCCATGATTGATAAATAATGTTTGAGAAGTTGTGTCTGAGAATTTCTCAGTAGCAGCTAGGAGTGTGGATTTGTGCCCGGCTGATGGCAATAAGCAGGTCCCTATTACATGGCATCTCAGTAGCAGCTCGGAGTGTGGATTTGTGCCCGGCTGATGGCAATAAGCAGGTCTCTATTACATGGCATGACCGTAGCAGCTCGGAGTGTGGATTTGTGCCCGGCTGATGGCAATAAGCACGTCCCTCTATACGGCAAAGCGTGGGTATACTATTATATAGGTGCACCTCTGCCTAACCCTTCAGGGATTACAGGCGAGATTTTATGTTATGTGTCTGAGGTGTACTTAGATATTTGTTGATATAAGAAGGCGTTGAAACTTCCTATGCTTTTGTAAGTAATTTTCCCTGTAATGGCAGAAATATACGGTAACCTGAATAGGTGCAGGGTTTTTGTGCGGGTGTAGGTACGATAATGTTAATGTTTAAAGTTTTCAAAAAAATGGAAAGGTTCCTTTCAGGGTTTTCCCCCTGTAATTGGGTAAAAACTTTATCATGTCATCATTCTAAGTATCCCGTATTTCAGTAGTCAGCTGCTGTGCATTACATAATAAGCAAAGATTATAAATCGGAGAGAAAGATTATAAGACGGAGTATAAATTTCAAGGCCCAAGTACCTTAGTACGGGTGTACCAAAAGTTAAATAGTAGCCATTACTTATCTATATATATAAAAGAGAAGTCCACTCACTGACCACTCATCACGAAATCTCGGAAACTACTGGGCCGTGAGGTCTAAAATTTGGCACAAGTACTCTCTATGGGGTGCAGGCGCGCACTAAGAAAGGATTTTTATAAATTCGCACCTTAAGCGGTTGAAAAGTGGTGTCAAAGTTTGTATGAAACTCCTATGTTTTTAAAGTTAGAGACATGAATGTTGGCCTGATTGTTCCTTTCGACTTCTAGGTGCTCACTAAGAAAGGATTTTACGAAATTGGCGCTTAAGGGTGAAAATAAGGGTTTTTAATGTTTTTATGAAAAATGTACCAAATGCAGTTAAGATCCAAATTGAATCTTACGGCAACGAGTTATTGCATACTTTACATTGAAATTAGAATTCGGAGGCCGATAAAGATCTAAATTGAATTTTACGACAACGCGTTAATGCATATTTTACATTGAAATAAGAATTTTTGGAAGTTTCTTAAGGTTTCTATTTAGTTTTTTTTCTAGGTGGCCAGTATGTTTCAGTGCAGGCGTGATAACGTTCTAAAGTTTTTATGCCAGTTCTAGGTGGCCAGTATTTTGCAGTATGCAGGCATCTGCTAAAAGATAATGAAATGAGGTTCTAATTGGTATTCAGGTAATTTGAACGTTGCATTTATAGCATTAAAGTCGAGAATGCCAAGGGGAAAACTTCACAATGTTTAACCTTAATCGCGGCTTGCAAGCCGATCGTATCAAAAAACGAATTCATGTATCAATCACAGAATACAAACCTAAGCGATACACGTTCAAGCTATAGTTACCGAAATTTATGTTCTGCGATATTTTGTTATTACTTACTACTAATTTGCTTTGAAATATTTTTCATCGTCGTTGTTTGGTTTTCGTTTTGGTTTGTTTCACTTACTAATTTTAAATTGGAGGATAATAAATGTGTTTTTACCTATTGCCGGGTTGGAATTTTGTTATTTCTATTTCTTTGCGAATTACTTATTGTGTAGGTATTTCTATAATAGTTTTTAGTATTAGTCGTTCTTACTAGAAAAAGTGTCCTTGAATACCTACGTTCGCATTTTAATTTTATTGCTTAGTATCTTTGGTTTAGGCTGGTGTTGTAAGGGTTGGAAAAAGGCGGGAGAATTATTCCCATTTTAAATGGATGTCAGCACCAACTGACGGGGTCCGAAAGGGCCAATGCCTGCCAGGGTTATGAGCCTGTCCGAAAGAGATAACGTGGCCCTGGCACACACAGGCATTTGAAGGAACACGGGTGGGTTTTAGTCAGTAAAAGTCTGACACGCATCAAAATGACCTTCATTGAAATTTCCTGAGAATCAGATTATTTTTACTCCCTGTTGTGCGTCCCCAAAACCAGCAATAAAAATATCATCTTGAAACACCTGGAACTCAAATGGGAATAGTTCTCTCGCTGCCATGAGTTCACAGGTGGTTCCGTAGGTGCCATTACAAGACATTTCAGCGACGTATTCACGCTTTGAACCATAAAGAGCTCCTCCTGACCGATCCTGGGTAAAAGGTTGGAATATTTCCCAGTTTTAAGACACGTGACGCACAATGCTGTCTCGAATTTGAGAAGACAATGACATGGCCACGTTACTGTTCACCAAATAGGAGAGAGATGAAAATAAGCATGCGCCATCGCCAGGGATATTTACTATTTGGCAAAGAATTTGCATGCCACAATTGTGGCGATAAGTCCCCTCTATGAGGAGTGCCTAGAGAGGCGCCACGGCTTCCTCACCTTCCGCCTGACGCACGTCCTCACCGGACACGGTTGTTTCGGGAGGTTTCTATTCAGAATAAACCGGGAAGAAACGCCCGGGTGTCCCCACTGTGTGGATCGCCCGGAGGACACGGTGGAGCATACGGTTGAGGTCTGCCCTGCTTGGGCGGAGCACCGCCATGTCCTCACGGAGACGATCGGCGGCGGCGATCTCTCACATCTGGCCCTGGTTCAGGCCATGTTTGGAGCGAGAGTGCACGGGAGGCCGTCACCTCCTTCTGCAAAGCAGTAATGCATGCAAAGGAGGAGGCGGAACGCGTGAGGGTGAGGCAGGGTTCGCGCTCTCACGCCCTTAGTCACTGCAGGAGACGCCCCGGGCGTCGGGAATCGCAGGCCGATTCCCGGCCACCGTGTGGGCGCGGGCTTGCGGACGGTGAGCGATGGGTAGCTCGCCGTCCGATAAGGAGCAGGCCCGGGTCGACGGCGCGTTGTGTTCCGCGCCTCAAAGAGATGTCAGCACCAATTGACAGGGTTCGAAAGGGCTAATGCCTGCCAGGGTTACGAGCCTGTCCGAAAGAGATATCGTGGCCCTGGCACACAGGCATTTCAAGGAACACGGGTAGGTTTTAGTCAGTAACAGTCTGACACGCCCTCCCCGCTCCGGCCAGAGCGGGAGAAGTTATTTGATAATTTACCAGCCAAAAAAAAATGGCAGCGGCAGAACTATTCTCATTTGAGTTCCGAGTGTTTCAGGATGGTATTTTTATTGCTGGTTTTGGGGAAGCACGGCAGGGAGTCAAAATAATCCGATTCTCAGGAAACTTTATTGAAGGTAATTTTGATGTTTTAATTCCTTTGGCTAAATTAAATAATAAAAAAACCGGCCAAGAGCGAGTCGGACTCGCCCACGAAAGGTTCCGTACCATTATCTATAAAAATGGCAAAAACATCACGTATGTTGTATGGGTAACCTTAAATATTTAGTTTATTTTAATTTAATTATTTATTTTAAAAAAATATATAACTTAATATTCTGTGAATATTTCAAGCGTCTACCTGTTGCCGTTATCAATATCTAGCAAAAACGAGCAAAAAAATTACGTTTGTTGAAAATTTCAACTGTCTAACTATCACGGTTCATGAGATACAGCCTGGTGACAGACGAACAAACGGTGGAGCCTTAGTAATAGGGTTCCCGTTTTACCCTTTGGGTACGGAACCCTAAAAATATCTTTTGACTCCTCACGCCGGCAAAATTGAAGAATCACCGACCGTCACCGACTCAGCGGTAAATGTGCAGTTGAATTCACAATCCCAGTCCCAATTCACTGCTATTGATTTTGTCGAGAAGTCGCTTGCCTATAGTGAGCAAACGGAATGCGAGTCATTTTTTTTTTAAGGATATTGCTAAACCGTTTGTTCATCTACTTATATTAATATTTTATAGTTTGTGAGGTTGTAGGGGTAATCTCTGGATCTACTGAACCGATTTTGAAAAATCTTTTACCCATGAAAGCCACGTTATTATTTTGTGAGTGTCATAACATAAGGCCATAATTTAATCCGAAAAATGAAAAGACGGTAAAATGTTTACCGCCCAACGAAGTGGGCACGGGTCAGCTAGTTATTTATAAAGTTCTATACATTGCATTTAGGTATTTTTCATTTATAATTCAACGTTTGTGTTCTCTAGAGGGGAAGAGGAAGGGACTGTTACAAGCAACGGTATGAACAAGATCATGCTATACCAACGTACTCTACGTTTTTAAATCCCCGCATGTTGGCTAAGTTAACATTACGCTTTATAATATCTAAACGTATTTCGGCGGAAAATAAATAATAGTAACCTGATTTGTATCTTGAAACATTCACTCGCTCGAAGGATTTGAAGTTATATCAATTCCTTTGGACGCTTCCTTTCGTTTTATTTTTTAACCGACTTCACAAAAAGGAGGAGGTTCTCAAGTCGTCTGTATGTTTTTTTTTTTTTTATGTTTGTTACCTCAGAACTCCGTCGTTTATGAACCGATTTAGAAAATTCTTTTTTTATTTGAAAGGATATACTTTCAGATTGGTCCCATTTTTATCAAAATCTAGTTCTGATGTTGGAATCCATGAGTAATTGAGGGAACTCCTCAAATATTATAGGCATACATATAGCGATTTTTATATTTTCATCAACAAGTCAATCATTTGCATTCAGAAAGTATAATTTGGTGAAGTGGAACTGATGAAGAAGGCCACAGATGGCCAACGGAACTTCTTAATGATACGTATTTCACGGGTGGCGATGAGATATCTGGATTAAGATAGTTAAGCAAAGCAAATTTATATAAATGGTACCATTAAACTGATCTGATGATGAAGCCGGAAGGTAGGCACTGGAACTCCATAGTAAAACAATGTATCCTACCCGTATTTGGTCTTATTGGAATTGTCATGAGATGCACTCTGGCTATAAATGATTTCTAACCGACTTCAAAAAAGGAGGAGTCTTCTAGAGGTCTTATATACATATTAAAGGAAACCGTGACTGATTGGTCTATCAACACAACTCAAACCACTGAACAGATTGGGCTGAAATTTGGCACGTAGGCATCCGCTAAGAAGGGGTTTTTGGAAATTTGACCTTTAAGGGGGGGAAAACGGGGGTTTTGTTTGCATGAAAAATCTTATTCCTAGAGTTAAGAGTTAATAAACTTGAAACTTGGACGAATACTTACGTAAGTAAATTATAAAGTTTGTATTTTTTTGTTATCTTAACTTTAATGGATGGGATGTCAAAGCTTGTATAGAAGAATTTTAACGCGCGGTCCGATCAACTCGAAACTCAGTATTTATACTTAAAACCAAAAATGAAGAACAACTTGTATCAGGGTTTTTCGAAAATCTAACCATAACAGGATAAAAAAGGGTAATTAGTCAATTTTACAAGAGAGGACTTTACTACGTGGCTTGATTAACTCGAAAATTGGTGTAACCTTTAAGTCAAATGATGGAAAAGTCGCAAACCACTTTAAAAATTAACCTCTTTGGGGGTGTAAAGGGGGGATGGATACAGTTTGTATGAACAAAATCTTCTTTCGTTGTTATATTAACTTGAAACTTCGCCTGAATACCTCATCATCAGTCTTTCTGCCCTAATCCCAATTTATTTGGAGTCGTCGTAACATGTTGAATTACACTATAGATTTAATACATACAAAAGGAAACAGTGACTGACTTACTGACTGATCTATAGACACAAAGCTCAAATCACTGAATGGATTGGGCTAAAATTTTTCACACATAGTTATTATGACGTAGGTAACCGCTAAAAACAGATTTTTGAAAGTTCAACCCCTAAATAAATAAAACGTGTTTCATGTTTTTTTTTTTAAACAGCTCCTTCTGGGGTTGTAAAGAGATAAATAGTCTACAAATCAATATGGTGTCATTTTCAAGGGTTTTCAGGACATTGATCACGTAAAAGTCAACAATTTTGAAATTGATTACACTTGAACAACAAAAAAAAACTATTAAGTTTTAATTTATTATTATTTTGTATTGATCTAAATAACAAATCTATCTATGCAAATAAATGGAGAAACTGACAGACTGATTGACTTACTTAACAACGCACAACCCAAACTACTGGAGTGACGTGATATTTTGCACTAGGGTTCCTTTTATGTAGGGTAGGTACTTTTAATCCCGGTACCCGTGAGATTTTTTCTGACATCCACGCGGGTGAAGCCGCGGGAAAAAGCTAGTATTATATTATGTTCAGGCATAACTTATTTGTTTATGAACAGATTTTATAATTCTTTTATTTGGTAGAGGAAGCTTGCGTGGTCTCTTATACATTACAGATCTACAGCTAACTCTTCAATAATACGTATTTAATCCACTCGCTGTATGTTGATGATGTTATAAAACTTCTTGTCACTGTTGTTTTCATACCAAGTAGTGGTATACGAATTGGTAGGTAGGTAGGTACCACTAAAAAGTGAAAAATAAAAAACTTTGTTACAAAAAAAACAACCGACGTCCAACTAAAACACTGAAAAGTGAAAAATAACTTTAATTTCGGAAGCACATAACATAACATCACGCCTTGTTTCCTCGAAGGGTTGGGCAGAGGTGTATATATTAAATGTGGGTGTACCTGTAGTACACCCACATTTAATATTATATTTAATTTAATTTCGGAAGTCGGTGTCTTTGGTTTTGTATGTTAGTGTTTTAGTTGGAAATCGGTTAATTTTTTTGTAAAAAAGTTTTTTATTTTCACTTTTTATTTTGTCAAAGGACAGCCTTTGACAAAACCAAGCTGAATTTGAAGATTTTTCAAAGAAAGATTTTGAAAAATTTTCAAATACAGATTTGAAGATTTTTATTACTCTTTTATCATAATCATGTCATGGTACTTTAAGGAAAATGTCCAACCGGAACATTGTAAGGCTCACGATTATAGTGCTATTTATTCGACCATAAAAGCGAACGGTTCCGAACGTAATTTATTATACGGTAATGTATTAAGATAAGGACATTGTTAACGTTTTTCCAGTTCCGACAAGGACAATCAATTTGCTAGAAAGTTCAGAGTTACCGACATCGTCAATGAATACATCGTGCGTATTTGACCATACCATTCTTAAATAGGGTTATCCTTGACTCAATTGGTTTTGAAACGACTGGATAAAACATGGTCTTATGTACAAGTAGATCTTAATTATTTATAATAATTTTATCTATACTATTCATGAATAGTACAAAGATAAAATTATTATAAATAAATAAGATGAGTTATTATAAAATAGTTATTCGTGCCATAATTATTTTTGAGATATTTTTTTCATAGAATTCGCCATCATATTAAAATAAATATTTCTTAATTTAGATAATATTTTCGTTACAACGTAGTTTGCTCGACGTCACTCAAACAAATCGTCACTGAGCTGGTAATAGGTTTGCCAATGAAATATTTAATAACAAATTGTGCATGAACAAACTTGAAAGCTGGCATAACTCTGTCAAGGAAAACAAAAACAAAGACATGAATTACGAAATAAAATGTTACAGTCCAAAATTACAAGGGGAGAAGTCTAGGCGGCAAATAATAAAGACATTATTCATTAAGGGCCCATTCACACGTAGTACCACAACCACACCACACCACATCGCATGACACAATGTGGACAAGGAATGGTTACGTGCGGTTAGTGTCGCTGCAGATTCTTGCAGTTGCTTTGTGGTAACTATAAAATGTCATGTCGTTAAGTTGACGCAACGTTGTGTTTGCGATGTGGCCGGCCTCTAGTGCGCGGTATCGCTTGTGGTTGCGTTGTGGCTGCGACGTGGCCTTGATGTGATCGGTATCGTCCACACGGTTGATTTTGACGGCAAAATGTGGTCCGTGTGAATGAACTATTCATTTTCATAGAAATTAGCGCCCGACCACATGTTGTCGTTGTGGTGTGGTTTTGGTACATGTGAGCGGGCCCTTAAACGACTCGCGACGGACTTGTTAAAAAACAAATGTAATAATAAAATGGAGATTACTAATAATTTGAGCACAAAACCACAAATTGTTGCGTTGATTTAATTTCTAGAGGTAGAAAATAATATTCTGCTTTAGATTTTATTGTAGCTATAGTTTATTTTACAACTCAATTTACAACTGTATGATCCAGGAAAAAAATAAATCTTACAATATGAAACGAAACAACGCGTTGCAGTTTGTTCGAAGAAAGAAAAACCATGATCGTGGAAATACAAAAAACGGAAGGTTTTATGGAAGAGCAAGTAGAAACATAACATTAACTTCTCGTACCCTCGTTTATAACGTAACAAAATTTTAATGATTTACGATACTAGTGAACTATTAACTTGAACTTAAGATAGACTAGTACTAGTAGTAGCTTAGTACTCAGAAAAAAACACATTAACAGCACATAGACATAACGGACCACAACTGTCTTCAAATATTGAAACTTCAAACTCTTGCCATGTTGCCTGAAAACAATTCGCATATCTTATATCTTAGGGCAATCAGAAATATGAAATAACTATTTAATAACTTGACGGCACGGTTGGCGCAGTGGTTAAGCGATTGACTGCTGCGCTGCGTGTCGAGGGTTCGATTCCCGCACGGAACAAATATTTGCATGACCTACAAGTAGTTGTTCCAGGTCTGGCGGTATGTGTATGTGAGTTTAAATATTTGGAAACACACCCAGCAAACATTCCTAGTGTGGGGCAACGTTTAAAAAAAAACTACTTCACCAAATTCTATTATCTCTACTTTCACTACGTTTGTGCTGAAATTCCGTATCAATACTTTCCCAGTTCCGAGTCCCAGTTTGATGATTTTTTTTTTAACTTGTATGTAATGGGAGAATAACTGATTAAGGGCCTCGCATTTTGTGCGCTCGAAGTTATTATAAACTTTGCTATTTACAAGGAAGCTTAGAATTGAAAAAAAGATCTCAAAGTGGATAATAATTACAAAAAAAAAAGTGTTCGTTCTTCCAAGTTTCAATCGCACGGCATCCATAAACTTTTTTCTTTCTTATTTTAATATTTAATGGAACTAACTTTAACATAACGCAAGAATCAATACTGCAAATAACTACTTATTGCAATTATAAGTACACAAATTGCTCGAAAGATTGCGGACGTTGATAACTACCGACGACGTCTGTCTGAACATACATTTCAAGAAACATGAATTACCAATTTATTGTCTCGATTTTTTTCGTAACTGGAATAAATACATTACATTTTCAGTTTTCAGCTAGTTTTAATTCCGAAGTTTTCTTGAAAGAAGACTTTTTAATTTAGATGTATTTCCCGGCTAATAGAAAGCTATTTGTAAGTAAGACGGGGTGTAACTTAGGAGGATTTGAAATAGCAAATGTAAGCTTTTGGTGAAATAAATTTCTTTATTTCACCAAAAGCTTTTTACAGTAGCCCTATGACTAAAAACATAAAAGGCCTAATACAAAGGTCAATATTTAAATACTCTGACTCCTAAACTAAGTATGTAAACTACCTACTAAACTGAATTCTGACAGGAGTCGCAACAAAGCCGTAACATTTGTAGTAATTTGGAACATTTTAATAACAAATGGTGGAAAAGAAAAGATTATTATGCTCACACTGCTGCAACTGCTATATTATGCAAAAGTAGAACGAGAATGATCAGCTGACGGGGTCACCCTTTGGATTGATTACAAATTATGAACATAAGAATCAAGCGGTCGTCCACAAAAGAACATAATTTAATTTAAGTAAAATTCTCCAGATAAGCAAGTTGCTACCTCTTTTCGACTACTGTATTAAGCTTGTTTTAAAAAGAGACGACGAAATCTGATCCGTAGATTATGCGGATTTCCTGTTTCCATATTTATGTAAATTAATGACACTTTGTTTCTTTTCTCTTCGCTTATATAATATAATTTTTTTCCGGAAATTATAATTTTCGAAAATTCATGTTTTTGATTACAAAGTTTAGAACATTTACGACACGAATAATAATTCATATTTAATTTTAATAACGCAATTTCGAGTTGAGTTAGTAGACTAAAGGTGGGCTGTAATTTATGTTGTAAGTAAGCTTGACCTTGTATTATCTTTATGTTCCAGCCTGTATCAGGTGGTAAAATGAATCTACGTAGAATTTAAACACAGTTCAAACGTTAGAAAATAAATTAAACAAAATGTTAGTCATATATTGTTAGTCAACAGTCTGAGTATTGTGCTAACGTTACCTGGTTGTCTAAATGTCTTGCAGAGATCTCTACTTATCTTTTAAATCACTAGAGCTGTACGAAAATGAGTTCCGTCCTCGATTAAAACAAAATAAATTTGAACCTTTAAATACAAAATGAAATGTTCAACCTGAAATGTTCAGAAATTGGAATTTAACACTACCTAATACTTTATTTCAAAGTATCAAATCATATTCAGACTTTATTTTATTACTGAAAAGGGTTATTCCCAATCATCAGTGACAATCCCTCGTCAGCTATAGAGTGCACCATGTTCTAATGTTTTCCCGTGGAATATTCCGGATGTATCAATAGGCTATCTGTTTCCCGAAAGAGCTATAGGAAACGAGCAAGGCTTAGTAGAAAGCCATAAAATTATGCAAATATCAAAAAACATGAGACGTGCTAGAATTTCTCTAACAAGTCTATTTAGTAGAATCAACTGTTACTCGTAGTAGTGTCGGTGAGCTCTCAGCGTGCGCCGCGTGCGAGTACTATACATCATAGCACTTCAAATGTAAGGAAGCTTGAAATTCTGGAATACCTTACGCGGGTCATAGCACAATTACATCGTCATTCATATTTCCAGGTGATGTATGTGAAGGAAAATAAAGTAAGGTAATTGTGGCGATAAGTCCCCTCTTTGAGGAGTGGCTAGAGAGGCGCCACGGCGTCCTCACCTTCCGCCTGACGCAGGTCCTCACCGGACATGGTTGTTTTGGGAGGTTCCTGTTCAGGATAAAGCTGGGAGGAAACGCCCGGGTGTCACCACTGTGTGGATCGCCCGGAGGACACGGTGGAGCATACGGTGGAGGTCTGCCCAGCTTGGGTGGAGCACCGCCATGTCCTCACGGAGGCGATCGGTGGCGGAGATCTCTCGCGTACGGCCCTGGTTCAGGCTATGGTTCGGAGCGAGAGTGCATGGGAGGCCGTTACCTCCTTCTGCGAATTAGTAATGCTTGCGAAAGAGGAGGTGGAACGCGTGAGGGAGAGGCAAGGTTCGCGCCCTTGCGCCCCTAGTCGCCGCAGGAGACCCCCGGGCGTCGGGAGTCGCAAGCCGATTTCCGGCCACCGTAGGCGCGGGCCTGCGGACGGTGAGCGATGGGTAGCTCACCATCCAATACGGACCAGGCCCGGGTCGACGGCGCGTCGTATTCCACGCGCGCCTCAAAGAGTTGCCAGCACCAACTGACGGGGTCCGCTATGGCCAATGCCTGCCAGGGTTGCGAGTTTGTCGGAAAGGGATATCGTGGCCCTGGCACACAGGCAAATGAAGGAATGCGGGTGGGTTTTAGTCAGTAAAAGTCTGACACGCCCTCCCGCTCCGCCCAGAGCGGGAGAAGTTATTTGATAATTTCCCACCCAAAAAAAAAAAAGGTGATGTATGTGAAGGAAAATAAAGTAAGGTCAAGTCACGTGTTAGGTTCAGGTAAGATGGGTTTTATTAATTTATCATCCATGGCTGAATAGAGATTTGATTAATGTAATAATATCTTGATTCTGTCATATAATGTTTCCACGGTATTCATTCCAGAAAGCTTTAAGTTAAGCTGATTAAGTTTAGCAGAACATACGAAAAGCTGCGTCTGCGAGAACTTCGGTGCCGCCCCAAGGTGCGACAAGCTGCTAGCTTATGTTTGCAAAACCAGCCAATTAGCATTGCACTGGTGATTAGGGTAAATGCTTGTAATGCGAAAATTATCAGGTGTTCAAACAACGCTAATACGAGTATGTAAGCTCAGTCGGTGTATTTCGTCACAGTGTCTCGCATCAAACATGCTGAAGCTTGTTAGACTGTGTGCATACATATAGAAGGGTACTGTCAGCCGGTGGCGGTAACAGCTGAGTGAAAGATTAAAGTAGGAGGAAAAGTTTTATCTGTGTCTTGTATGCAAACTATTAAGAAAACTACTCGCTAACAGCCGAAGCTAAAGCTACTAACAGCCGTTAAGAACAGAGGCTCTGTGTTTTGTTTGACGCAACTAAATAAACGGGAACCACTACTTTTGAATTAACTGAGCCACGAATAATATTTCTACAAATACTAACCTACATAAAACGAAGACGTCATTGTGGTGGATAATATCTTTGAATTGACTGCCAGTAGCCACTATTGCAGCTTGACTCATTGAAATGTATGCTCTATGTGTGACGAATAAAGCTCTTTTTACGATAGGAGTGCTAGTAAAGTTAGTGAACTCTATTAGGACAGCTGAACAATCGATTGCTCTGATGACATCTATTGAAAGGGTAGGCTTTACACTGCCGCACTATTGATGAATGTTATCGAACAACCGTCAGGGAGTATTTATTTATACAGTAGCTGTATCAGATTAGATCGATATATTGTAGTAAGTATTGCCGAATTTTGGTGATCCAATTTAAATTAAAACAACTGAATGTCCTCTGATTTCAATAGTTTAACGATTGGATAACCTCCTTTAAATATTAACTATAACCCTTCATGCGGAACAGAATGGAGGATGACCAAGTTATTGGTTAAAACTGGACGTTATTTAATGGTTCAGTGTAGACCAAACTAAAGTGAATGCCACAACTTCAATAGTTGCAATAGAATCGGTAATGTCCAAGTGAACTCTCAGATAAATCTTGCCTACTTTACATACTTGACACTTGGCACAGAAACCTCGATGCTAAACCTCTTTATCAGCGTCTTCGACTACTTTAATATCTGTCACGACGATGTAAAGTTTGTGCTGCGATGAGAATAGCTGAGATTTTCCGGAATAATCGCCAGATATTTTTGTCATTATTTGAACTGTTTTAATAGATTTCTGATGTCGATTGTCATTCAGAATAATGTTAATTGCCTATTCCGGGTAGTGTGGCCTTCTGGGAATATGTCCATAATAACGGAAGGATAGCGTCACTGAGCTTTTGCCAATAGCTTAATTATCCGATGTCCATTATCACATTTTCTGCTGCGAAAAGCAATATATTTGAGAATAAACATGTAGCTGCTTCTTGCTGAAAATATATATTTAACTGTGTACACACGGCTACACATCAAGCTATACATTTCTAGTATCGCTGACCTTTCATTGTACGGAAATCTTACACAATTCGAGATACTGGAAACGTATAGCTTGATGAGTAGCCGTGTGTACCAAGAAATAGTAGAAATAACAGTGATTTCTATACATTTTTTTTTCTTATTCTATGGAAACTTTTGGTCCTGTAAAGATACCTGACACCTGTTTTTTTATTACTATTTTAGTCTTTTGTTATTACCAACTGTCGGTTTTGTCAATTTGCAAGCTACACTGGTTTTTATTTCGCTCGCTATTTAAATACGTGAAGTTTCTTTTATATTGTTCAGTGTATTTGAAATTCAACACACAGATGTTGCCTTTATTTATCAGTTCTATTTATAGGCAGATGTGTTTCAGTATAGAATTCTTTTAAAATTTTGTTTAGAACACAATTCTCGCTAGCACTGGAAGATTCCGGCAGAATGAGATAGGCTACAAAAGCCTTCTTACGGTATGTCCGAATAAAATCGGTTCAAAAGAGGATTTTATTGCAATGCAGACCTACAAAGAATTGAATCGAAATCGTACGGAAACAGCTTTGTGAGCGAGCTTAAATGATTCTGCTCGTTTTATAAATCAAGATCTTATTATTTACAACAACACATAACATAGCGACCTAAAACTTTAATTTAAGAACTGTATTCACTAATACCTATGTTATACAAATAAAATATGATTATGATTATGATTATTATTATGATTAATGTCTATTTCAGTTTAAAGTTATAGTAGAATACAAATGAGGCTTAGATGATACCAGCACTTTGCCTAATAATAATAGTTATTTATATTCTGCAGTTCTCCATAAGTCTGCTCCGTGACAACTGTGGATGACAATTTCTAATTTGCGATCGGTTCGGTGCGTATAATTTATAATTTAATTCGTGTCGAAATTACATGTTCAATACGATTCAGACCTACATTTTTTGTATAATGACCATTCATTGACTGGGAACGCCTCAGCTTTAATATCGAGGGCGTTGATGAGTCGAGTGTAATAGATAATAAAATGTTAAACTGACAGCTAGTAGATAATAAAATGTTAAACTGATAAATCTTATACTTAAGGAAATTCTATGGGATGGGCAGCACGTGCAATACAATGTAATATATCTTGCTAATAAAATATTTTAATAGAAAAAATAAGTTGTTCAAACAGTTTCCTATAAAAATAAATTGTTTTGTATAAAACGCTTGCTGAAAAGATTTTGACTTGACCAAATAAACGGAGTTTTATTCGATTGTACAGGAAAATTGGTCATGCACGAAAACATTAATCAGCATAATTTTCTTTTTTCTTTTCCTGGTTATCGTGATTGTTGGCAAATGTTATTGTAATATAGAACAATAAAAGCAACAAAGTTTTTTTTAAATAATAGTCAATCACAAAATCCTTTGTGATAAAGCTTCTAATAGAAACAAGAGAATTTAATTAGGTCAGCTGTCTGCAGAAATAAGAGTGAGCAATATTTGCTGCTTAACTTTATTGTTTGCCCAACCGATGTCTACTTGACATTTATTTCGGTGAACAGCCCGCCACACGCTTTCCTTCCTAGATTGCAATGGAAATATCTGCACTGTGGCAACATGTTGTCGTGTAAAGCTGCACTTAGTGTCGCAGCACACGCGCATAATGTGCGTCACTTTGACGACGACATGTCGCGCTTTTGTTACTGTAATGAATGAACCACAATATTTCGAGCTACGGTATTGTGTAAAATTACAAACTGGGCACAACAGCAGCTGCTATTAATTAAGATGGCAAATCACATTTCATCAAATTGACTCCGTTTTTTTTAAGGCGAGATTTTTCGTAAGCTATAGCAGGCCAGTAAGTACTCTTTCTCGGGTCCAGTTACTATTGGTAAAACCTAACCTAAATGTTCCTACTACCAATAACTGTAAGAGCGCTAACAAACTGCGACGCTATGGCGACGTCGCCAGGTCGCGCTGCCAACTAAATGTATGCAGCTCTATGGTGGGTGGCTCACCTAGCTTCCGCTTATGGTTACGTAGCCAACCATACATTTTTTGGCGACGCGCAGATGCCGTGGACAGCGCTCTAAAGGTGTTCAAAGCAATGACGTATTATAAATAGACGCGTCATACACGAACATTAGTGCACTCAAAAACAGTGTAAGCCATGAATGTAGCTACATACTTGCGTACAATCATACAGTGCGCGAAGAAAAGGAAAGACCTATACCAATAACAGTTGTTAGAAAGAGATGAACATACATATTTAGTTACGTCACTAGCTGCTGCATCTTCATTGGCGCGTACGCGTCGGTCGCAGCAGTCAGGAAAAATGGCTGACTGGCTGTACAAGTACAAAACAAAACAACGTTTTCTTAAAATAAAAAAATACAATATGTACTTATTTATTTATTTATAATAAGCACACCAACAGCGTAGTCACTTACAATTCAAAATTAAATAACATATAAAATTGGCACTTCAGTAACCATGCAAATAACAGGTATGCATGACATTTAACATATGAATATTAGAGACTAAAGAGAAAAAATTAAAAGTGTAAAAAAATTTAAGTTAAAAGTGTGTCCAGAGACCCAAATCCAGGACACGACAAAACAAATCAATTTGAGCTACACAGACGTGCTCGACTCTTCGCACTGTTATGCATGAAATGAGACCCGGAGGACACGGTGGAGCATACGGTGGAGGTCTGCCCGGCTTGGGTGGAGCACCGCCGTGTCCTCACGGAGGCGATCGGCGGCGGCGATCTCTCGCGTCCGGCCCTGGTTCGGGCCATGGTTCGGAGCGAGAGTGCATGGGAGGCCGTCACCTCCTTCTGCGAAGCAGTAATGCTTGCGAAGGAGGAGGCGGAACGCGTGAGGGAGAGGCAAGGTTCGCGCCCTCGCGCCCCTAGTCGCCGCAGGAGACGCCCCGGGCGTCGGGAGTCGCAAGCCGATTTCCGGCCACCGTAGGCGCGGGCTTGCGGACGGTGAGCGATGGGTAGTTCACCGTCCGATAAGGACCAGGCCCGGGTCGACGGCGCGTTGTATTCCACGCGCGCCTCAAAGAGTTGTCAGCAGCAACTGACGGGGTCCGTTAGGGCCAATGCCTGCCAGGGTTGCGAGTTTGTCCGAAAGGGATATCGTGGCCCTGGCACACAGGCAAATGAAGGAATACGGGTGGGTTTTAGTCAGTAAAAGTCTGACACGCCCTCCCGCTCCGCCCAGAGCGGGAGAAGTTATTTGATAATTTCCCACCCAAAAAAAAAAAAAAAAAAAAAAATGCATGAAATGAGACGGTTTTCCGTACTCCCACAGTAGTAATGTTATTTGTTCATTGTGTATAGACACGGGAAGGCATTTTCTTCACAAATAATTGCTGAGAATTGCGAGTGATTGTGACGTGTAGGCGCGTCACTGGATGGTGCGCGACTAATTTCATGTCAGGCAACTGCCTGGTATTTACTTAGCTAATATTGAGCGCGGGTAACGCATCTAAATCATCATCATTGTTTCAAAGGCTATAATTAGGCAGGTCTAAAGGTACATAAAATTCAGACGTGGCAATACAACAAGTGAGTGCTGATAGATCAGTTCTATGAACGATATTACTAGACTAACTTCTCATACCATACATTAGTTTCGTGTACAGACTTTCAGCAAAGTTAGCTCACCTAGCCACAACTGCGTTAGAACTAATAATTGCTCACATACAAGTTAGTCGCAACTACACAATCACCGCCGATAAACTGACAGTTAAAGCTACTGTTTATTAGTTTCACATACTATGTTTGTTGACTCAGTAAGTTTATGTTCAGCTTAACTTAACATCGGCAGTGTTTGCAGATGCACGCACTGCTTTGATGAACTGTGGCGTAAGAAATCTGCCTCGCCGCTGCCGCACGGTCCGTGGCAGTCAAAACACTATCCTGCAATCGATAGCCACCCTGGCAGACAGCCCGCTAGTGAGCCGATATCTTTTAATTATTAAGCACTAACAAAGGCCAAGCTATTTTGTTTCTAACTTAGACAGTGGTTTTGATGATTCTAATTATAATAATTGAATTTCGCGGGCCACCTTTGCGCCTTTGCTTTAATAAGCTTTCATTTTAAGTCTGCACCTGCACATACACATTACTACCTTCCTTCATGAACTTAGTCAGCTGGTGCTGCGGTTAGTAGGATTTGATTGGTTGATCAGCAAGTGAATGATTTAAATTGATTGACGTTACTGAAATTGTGATTTAAGTTCGTGTAACTTGGCGTACTAATCGCATTGCAGGGAGGTGAATACTGTATTTTCACTATTTCACCACCAATATATGTATTGCTTGCTTGCCTTAAAGTTATCTCATTAAATTAAATTTATTGACAAATTATACGAATGCTAAAAGAAGAAAATTTTGTAAAACACATTGTTTGTGTTTAATTTCCACTTCTTATGATTGTGTCAATACTTTTTTATTTGGAAACCATAATTGAAACATAAAATATGTTGAAGTTACATTATTACGGATGTTACGATATAGTAAACAGCTCTAAAACATTACGTTCGATAACGTTTTTCTTTTACTTTAATGGATGATTATTATTGAAACTAAGAGGGCTAACACATCGAGATGCCATGGCGGCGCAGCCAGGTCGCGTCGCCAACAAAATGTATGGTTGGTTGCGTAATCAAGCGGATGCCAGATGAGCCACCCACCTGATAGAGCTGTATACATTTAGTTGGAAGCGTAACCTGGCGCCAACCCGCCGGCCAAGCGTGGCGATTATGGCAGCCCCCCACTTTGGGGGAGGCCTATGTCCAGCAGTGGACGTCTTTCGGCTGCAATGAAGTGATGATGAAGTGTAACCTGGACGACGTCGCCAAGGCGTCCCTGTGTGTTAGCGCTCTAATATTAACTATTGGAGTTTATTTTATAAAAATACTAAGCGATACTAGCTTTGTCTTTTCTCCGTTATTATTTAATTTCATAAGCTGTACATTTAAGCTATGACATCCTTGGAAGTTAGCTACCTTTTGATATGTAAATGTAACTGCATTGCTATTGCCTTTTATACCGAGGGAGAATACCGTCGAGTGAAAACGTTTTTGTCTTTGGAAATGGTGAGTCAAAACATTGGAAAAATGCATATAATTAGCAGCAGTCATTTTTCGGTAAAGTTCACATTCTATTGTAAAATAATAAGTCCGAAATAAGTATTCCTTTTATTCTACCAAGTAAAAAATAATTTGATAAACTACGAAGTCTCTACCAAGACAAGCCACTTTTACATAAGAATGTCGTCACAAAATTAGGTAAGTCTAATAATATTATGATGTTGTTATCTGCTGAAAGCACTAATAATAAAAAATTATAATGTAACAATATTTTGCTTGCTCTAGGAACTTGGCCATTAGTGCCTCTTGGCGTAACTAGGCGCCAACGTAGTCACTTTTGATGAAATAAAATAAAATCGTTTATTCTGTAAATATGATATTAAAATCACTTTTACACGTCATATAAATCTAGATGTAGCCGACATTTCCTATATGACTACCCCTGAGAAGAAATGGCGAAACAAACTCAGGGGTCAAAGTCTCTTTTAAAGTCCAGACATAATCTTGGTCAGATCATGTGAGGACAATGTAGATCCGTGTCTGAAATTGTCTTTTGAGGAAAGAACCACACAAATTTCAGCGGACCTGTCAAATCGGTGTAAGCATTTGTCAGTAATCGTGCAGCTCAACTCAAAACTTAAGGAGCTCAACGACTCGACGAACAATACCAAAAAAAGGACATTTGGGTAGGCCACATAAAGCGCTCAAAATTCCAGACCATCATTAAAACTGAACTGAGAAAAAGAAAAAAAAAAGGAAAATATTTAAAGAAAAAGAAAAATGACCCACATAGTTCTCACTGATGGAGGACATCGCGAGCAATGTTATTCAATAACTTGCATTCCTTTTATTCGCGTTTGCCTAAAATGGAAACCATTTTCCTTTTTGTTCATTTCTATCTACCTTTGCTTGTAAACCTTTAAATAAACTGAATAAAAAAACAAAAAATAGAAAAATAAAAAAACAAAAAAACAATGAAACACAACAATGAACAATTTACAGGATTCTTTTTTTTCATTTTCTCTTTCATCACCAGAAGTATTACTTAATTGTAAATCTATGTTCACAGGCTTGCCCCGACGGAATCGACTGAATGGAAACGCCTCACACACCAGTGAATGAAATCTAATTATACTATGCTCCATTACATTCTATCTAAAGTTTCTGTTTGCACACACACATTTATTTCATTTCGTTCTGTTCAGACGTAAATGTTGGAGGATTTTTCATCAGATGTGCTGTAACGTTATGGCTTCACATCATTTAGTTGAGTAATTATTAAGTGTCTAACCACATCACTAAAGCGCACGCGCATCACTAGTTGCCTGACATTACTAAAATACATACAATTTAGCCACTACTTGTGATAGTTGGCAGCTAAAGTATAAAGGTGCGTTTGTTTTATGTTATAAACAAAAAGTCATAGTTATGAAAAAATAAACATTCAGTAATTTTCTGCATGTATTATAATTCAATACATTCTTGTTCAACGTTTAAATGGCAGAATGATATAGATGGAAATGATTGACGATAATAGATGGAAAGCAATGGATTACCCAATATTGTGGAGTACGATTATCACCTAGTATGATGCATCTTCTTCTGCATTAAGACTGTCAGGTGATTAAGCTCAGATATTCCATTACTGCGTTTGGTATTAAAATGATAAACGTGGCGCGTGAAACGTTGTTTTATTCATCTGGCAATAATACAAAGACGACGACGACCGCTAGTCAATCAAAAACTATGAGATGGAGAATTTATTAATATGTTTTTATATTGTGTTAGAAATACTCAGACGATCCTTAGTGATCAAAGAACTGAGTAATGAAGCGTAGCATGCCGCAGATTAAATATAGGTAAATGCGAAAACAAAAAAACTGTAAAACCGAAGCCTTGAAGTTTGGCGTTAGAATACATCATAAATGAATCGCATCGTAAAAACCCTATTTGCTTTTACTTATAATATCAAATGAACGAATGAATAGAACAAACTCAAAGCATTTATTTCAATTAAATAATAATAAAAAAATTACAGGGTCTTTTGAATTGTCAAGGAGTCGGTCAGTAAGAAATATGAAGCTAATTACCTATTCCAAAGCATAGTAGGGAGAAGATCGGGCGTGAAACTCCATAGACATTCTTTGAACAACACTTCTACACAAGTAGAACAGGCGAGTTTAGATATTAATATAAATGATGAACTATAAGAGAATGGGTGCCAACATAATAATTATTTTAATGATCACGTAAATAAATAACATTGCCTCACTATATTCTCATTTTCCTTGTGCCTGCAGTATACATTAATATATAAAAACTTGTTCGGTAAAGTTGGATTCGTTTTATCAAACAGATTCTTGTCTTAAAAGCTCGTACTAAGCAGCGTGTGACTATCTGTGTGAAATCTGTCACGCCTGTATTGTCGACTGAAACGCTTCAGTAAGCAGTTTCTTTCATCATCATTATCATTTCAGCCGAAAGACGTCCACTGCTGGACATAGGCCTCCCCCAAAGAGGTTTGCCATAATCGCCACGCTTGGCACTGGGTTGGCGGTCGTAGTATGGTGTTAAAATGCATAGAGAACGCTGCGGCCCATTCTCTAGTAATTAGTCCCTTAGTCGTCTTTTACGACACCCACGGGAAGAAATGGGTTAGTGCCAGTAGCGAGGTATAATTTTTATTAGAGGTAAGCCGAAGTAAAAGTTGTTCAGTTCTCATAAACTATAGATAACATCAAAATCAATTTACTCAAACATTATATTCATTCCTTTACTTTTCTAAATTTAACGCCAGCTATGGTCGGAATTCTTTGTTTAGTCAAACAATTTAGGCATTTTTGTAATGTTTTAATTAAACTGTTAAATATTAATTTGTAATGTGACACAAGTCTAAGAAGACTGGTTGTTCCGAAGGGAAGCCGATAGGAATCGGGTTGTAAGGAGGCTGCGCCCCTGGTTAGTGCTATTCTTTACGTCCGGTACCACACGGAATAGCAGTTTTTTTATTTTCTCATAATGCAATTCTTTATTACTACTCCTCTTTCGTTCTATTTAGTTAATCTGGATATAACATGTTATAAGTTTCCGTTGTCTCAAACAAGAATATTTTCGTTAAAAACTCGTGTGACAGTGGACAACTGTGTTACTAAAAGAAGACAAAGAAAAAATATATCAAGAGCTAACTTTTTGCACACGTTTATGTTTAATACATGACACTAGGTTCTGAAGTTTGCTAACATGTCTAGTATGTCGTAGTAATATTTATATATTATTCACAAAGTACCTAGGTACCTACTATTTTAAATTTATCCAAAGTATTTATTACATGATTACATACAATACAATAAATGATTTTGATTTCTTTATTGACGTCTTAAATTTAGTATTCTTTGAAAACGAGGATGTCGCGTAGCTTTTTAAGGTCATCATCATAATCGGCCTATAACGTTCCCGCTGCTGGGACACAGGCCTCCTCTCTATAATCACCACGCGGTCCCCGTGCGGGTTGGTGGATGTCACATGTCTTCGAATATTTGGTTCGAAGACATGCCGGTTTCCTTACGTTTTCCTTCACCGTTTTGAGAGCAGTGGTGATAAAAATAAATGACATAAAGTAGTGTGTTTGAATCCGTGACCTACGACACCTACCAAGTTGCCAATGCCGTTACGCCACCACCGTTTTTTCAGGTAATGCTATGAAATCCCATGACATTAAATGTCATGCTTACCTATGTACGTATAAAAGTTATAAAGAACAATTTATAAATATAAACTACATATTTAGGATTATGTTAGATATTGGGTTAATATAAAAACTCATAGCCAAAATATATTCTGAATTAATAAGCTTCTAAAATTACAAAGAGAATCATCCGGTCTAAATTATAACACAGTTCGGCAGCTGCCCTGTTAACGGTAGCAGCCGGTGGCGCTGGGGCGAAGGTGAACCGGAATATCCGCCGGTGATTAGCCGGTAATTATGTACGACGACCGGCGCACGGCCCGGATTAACATAATCACACACGTGGATGCTGAAACCCATACGATTATTTCCAAAATTTTAATTTAATATATATTTTTTTAGTTTTCAACATAATTGTTTAGGATAAATCAATTGGTTTTAATACTATGATTGTTATGAATCTTTCAAAAGGTTTCGTAGTTTTAGGCTAGCAAAAAGTTAATTAAAATCAACAAATTCCATCAGTATTTTAAAAGTATCCGATTTCATCCTCCATTGCATTGACTTGACAAAACCCACCCATTAGAATTTCTGCCGAAATGCTCTCGAATTCTAATTCTGTCGAACTTTATAATCAACAATTCCGGATCGGACTCCCGAGATATTTAATTACACAATGTTAAGTCGAGATATTTACATTTTGCTTTTTCTTTTACAAACAGTTACAGAAGAACGGACGCGGAGTAAATAAATGTGGAATTATTTACGGGGTGAAGGGGAGGGGGTTGCGGTGAAACGTTAACAATTTATTTACTAGTGTGCAGTTCCATGTTGTCTCGCTGGATTAGTGTAGTGGATGTTGAACAATTGGTTAGAAGTATCTGCTAGATGTTTGGTATTTCACTGAGAACTGTTTTCTGTGGGGCAAAGAAAATTATTTTAACAATTTGGATACATAACTTTATTTTTTTGTGAACAGTTCATTGAAATAATAAATACTACTTTAATCACACCTTTTTTACATTTATTATTTAGTATGAGCGACATACAAAGCAAAAACTTCTGAACTTAAAAGATTAAATATAATAAATTGACCTACAAATCGACGCAAGCCGCATGTGGTGAATATAGTTCTTATCCCTCTGTATTCCCGCTCACACACGCTGCACTGCTGCACTGGAGCCTCACGTCCGATATACACTGCCGGCCGCCATTGTGCTCGAAAAATAAACTACAACGCATATTGTTCGACGTCCTTTCAGGATATTCGTTAATATGCAATTTTTTTCCGGCCATTTCCAGTTTACTGAAGTTCCGTGTACAGGACATTTTTGTGTGAAATACTAAGGTTGAAATAACAACTTAAAAAATAACTGCAGAATTTTATCGAATCTTCCTTCCAGTTTAAGATTGTAAGATGGTGCAATAAGAAGTGACTCGTAAGGTATTATTGCAAATCACTGACCGCCAGTGATTGCTATGTAATGCTGAAGTATTTGCTGTGGAGGAACGTCGGTGAGAGAATGTATCACAAATTTGAGGAACCGGTCTTGTTTGTAGACAAGATTTCCTTTGATTCTTATCACATTTAAATTAAACGTCTAGTTAAGTCTAGTTTCTTTTTCATAGACATAAGATTGCGTTTGCTAGTGAAAAACCGTGATAAAATTAATGCATTAACCAAAATGTAAAAATTACAATTTATTCAAACACAGTATCAGTATGCATACCTTTTAACAACAGAAACAACATTCGTATTCAGTGAGGAGTTGTGATATTTCCGTACACAAGTATGTTTATGTTGCCGCAGGCATTACATGGATTAAGTACAGAGTTTGTAGAGTAGATGCTGCACGAGATTTAGAGTACCTAATGGTTATGACATTTAATGACTATGTCGGAGACTAGGAAAGTTTATAATAGCGAAGAGAGACAGATAGACTGTATGCACCTACAGTAGTCTGCGTTATTTAAACATATTCCTTTCTTCGATCCGTACAACAAAGTATATCCTGACTCATTGCCACCTCATCAATTGTTTCTTCGTCAAGTCAATTCATCAAGCTCTCGCTTCTAATCTCCTCTCTCCGTCTAATTGTAGGTACCGTAAAGGTCTACAATGGTAGGATTGCTCAAAAGATATGCTCGAACAACGCTATCTTATTTTAGTCTTTATTTCATTCATGGTCCTCGCTTCACTCTATCAATTTTTTTTCTTCAATTGCAAAGTTAAATTTGTCCTTCAATCTGGAATTGGAAATTCATAAGCCGTGTCGGATAAGTGAAGCTGCGGGCAGCCGGTATTAGAAGGAACCCACAGGGCACGAGTCCTACTCGCACTTGTCCGATTATTTTAGTTAAATATTTATAAGCCTCCTTTTTTACCCGAACAAAGCGTAGGAACAAAGCGCGGAACAAAGCGTTGTCAAGTAAATATAACATTTTCCATGATACGGGTATTTGTAATTTTTGATTTTGTAAACCTGTTTAGCACAGCGATAACAGTAACAAAATAAGTATACAAAATATTGGCTGAAAATATGAAAAAATGTACTGATCGAATTAAAAGTCAGCTTCATCTTCTTCATTGTAAATAATATGTTGTTACATTTTTAATTCATCGCTAACTGTTTAATAAACGATTTTAATAATTAAAGCAAATTATCGTTCATTTTAATTAGAGAATATTGTTCCTCGTGTTTATTAAGAAGATATGTTTATTAATATTATTAATGGAAGTAATTTTGAATAAACACGAGATCGCCTTGAACGTTTACACCTTACGACATTTCATACAAACTTTCAAGCCCTTGTTTTTCGAAATGACTGAACCGATTTTAATGAAACTTCATTAGCAAAGGTCTAAAAAGTTAGATAAGAACATTTTAGAAATTTTTTATTTAAAAACAGATCCTAACTGGAAATCTCTGTTAGAAACAGTCAGAATTCCAGTTTCTATGGAAATTTTAAAATCGGTCCAGTTTGGAAAAATGGCTTTTCCTTGTGAACTTTACTGAGGCTATTTTCAGTCAAGTTCACGAGGAAAAGCTTCTTTTTTTTTTTGTTTTTGTGTGGAAAATCGTCATGGATGTCCTCCGTCCTGGGGCGGGCGGAGGTGTCTGTCAGACTATTACTGACTAAAAACCACCCCAGTGTTCCCGGCCCACACTTGCACCGGG
Organism: Tiliacea aurago; assembly: GCA_948098905.1. NCBI lineage: Eukaryota > Metazoa > Arthropoda > Insecta > Lepidoptera > Noctuidae > Tiliacea > Tiliacea aurago. The sequence goes on from OX402594.1 coordinate 18,704,132, forward strand.
GATCTTTTATCTTGGGCTCTAGTGCGACTTCTGCGATCCCCGGCTAGTGCCCGCCTCTGCGGGCCACCTAAAACGAGAAAAAGCCTCCGTTATCTTTTGCACGCTTAATATTATGTTTACACTAGGAACAGGCTTCATTACAGAGGCAATGTTGCATATAAATAGTTAAGTGCACCGTACCGACGAGAACCAAAGTTTATTAGTTTGGGAACCTTAACTAACTCTGTAAATATGAACGGTCTAATTACTACGCAGTCACGGGATTTATAATGAGGTACTGCAATAGAGTGGTATTATATCATAATAATAAAATCAGAGAAAATTCGGAGCTCGACCTATATCGTTAGTAATCTAAACTTTTATAATAAAGCTGAAGAGTTTGTTTGTTTGTTTGCATGTTTGAACTCACTAATCTCTGGAAATACTAGTCGGATTTGATTTTTTTTTCCATTTGATAGTCCAATTCTTGAGGAATATTATAGGGTATTTAACATGATGCTACGACCCTTAGGAGCTTGAACAAAATTAAAAAAAAATTGAGAAGAACGCTAAGCGAAAACGAAGTAATAGCGTGGGCGGACGATGCGATGCGACGTGGTGGGCTATAAGGATTCCGTTTTTTTTCCTTTTGAGATACGGAACCCTAAAACAACATTTCAATTCCATTACCATGTGTATATTCGGACTTTGATCCGCCCACACAGTCTTCAGTGGCCTGGAAATATTCTGTGGTCTTCTAAAGAACATTTCGTAATCTCTTACGTATTTTGATCGAATTCTCTTGTAGCAATAAGCTCGTAATTTTAGTTTTTTTTGGGCATACAGTCTGCTATTTAATTAAAGTTCAATTATAGTTTAATACAGGACACGAAAATCTTGGTTTGTTATTTAATTATGAATTCACAAAATAAATCACCTGAAAGACCCTTGTTAATTTTACTTTTACATAACGGAAGCTAATTTTTCCCAAAACTTCATGAATTTAGATGAGAAACTCAACTTAAAAATATCGTTAGCGGCAGAACGATCTAAGAAAATGGTATGGCTTTTACGTGGTAATAGTTTGGTTATACCAAGTGTTAATCGAAAGGCACACAATGCCTCCCCATAGCTTGTTATCTCAGCCTACGCCGCACTATTGCATTATGTCGTCCCCCACTGAACTAATAGCCCAATTACTGCGCTCTTTTCTTTTGCTCTCGATTTAAAAATCCACTCTCGTATTCAGAAGATGATCGTTTGTGACTCGATCCCTGGTTTCATCTAGTCTAGTGTACTCGATGGAACTGTTTTGACATTCAGATTAGAGACCGCGAGCCGCAATCTGTTTGTCTGTCGCCTCAACACTTGAGGCAACAACTGTTTAGATTGTGACTGTGCGCTACTGAATAGAGCTGTTCAAGTACATACTTTGGTATTCGCTGTGTGCAGCGTGGAGTGGTATACGATCTTCGATCGATACGATATTTTCTATGTAGTAAGTGCTCATGAGTGAAGAATTTCTCTAGGTTTGTACTGCTTAGGTCAATAAATACAGAACAAATTTTACTGTCCGGAACGCTTGTATATCCAATCAACTGCAGTTGTGTAACTGACTGATCGACCGGACACATTCCATCCACGAATGTTTTATGGCATCCGGCTCTCCACCCACATTACAGTTGAGAGCAATTGTATTTCTGGAGGAATGTTAAGATCCTAACGAAGAATTACAAGAAGGTACTTATAATATTCTTATGTTTGCAGCCATATAGACAAAGGTCATGCAAGCTTAGCTAAGAACTGTCCTAGTAACTTAGCTACACTTTTTCATTACCTAGCTTCTGCCCGCGACTTAAAAGAAACTAAATAAATAATAGAAAGAAAAATACTGTGAGTATTGAAAACCAACTCAAAGCTAATGAAATAACATCCAACTGTTTGTCTGAACGCAGTTCATTAATACAAAAGCCGAAGCACAGTGGAAAGTAAATTGAAATGAAAATTAAACAGCAATTTGGGACAGGCCTATGTCTCGAATTACGTAGCAGTGAACTGTAGTTTGTCTTCAACGCTCTGCCATGATCATATTTTTGAACACAAAGTCCAAAACTTATTGTTGTTAAATAATTCTTGGGAACTAATTTCGCCTGAGATGTGGTATTAGTAACAGTTCAGTTATACCCAAAATAGCAAAGTAAACCAAACAATTATTTACAACAAAAGTCCTTGTTCGAATTGTTTATTAAATTAGCGTATGTATCTCAAATTAACATGGTTACGAGCAATTTAACTGGATCTTAGAATTTAGTATAGTGCAACGTCTATCAATGTAGCCGTTTGTAAGATTTCGTAGCAAGACGAAAGGCGTAGCGGTTCGTAGCACGTCGTAGCCGATCGTAGCACATCGTCTCCAATTGCATACAAATCGATTACAATGAGCTTCCTATGCATAGTAAACGAATTTCTTTAATCGGAGGGATTGCCGACATTACAACGATGGATTCATTCATTCGTTATTTTACATTGCAATATCCAGATACAAACCAGTTATATTAACATTCTCTGCAAATAAAACAATAAAAGTTTGTAAAATGTAAAAACTCGTTATACAAAATGTTATATAACCTTTTTAACCAGATATACTGTATTTATAACCCCCCATCATACGAATGAATGCAGCAATAAATGAGGCACTCAAACACAAGAGATTGCCTACGTTGAAATTATTAACTAAATTAACCACTGTTATGTTTCGTGTGCCACATAACAGCCTCATCATCTAGATAGTATATCAAATTAGTACTGGTTTGTTGATCAAAGCTAGGCATAATTGGAACGTGATTCCCGTTTCTGTGAAGTGCTATAATGTGATTAGCATATTCAGCCTATAATGTTCCCACTGCTGGGACACAGGCCTCCTCTCTTCGAGAGGGTAAAATAATATGATTAAGGAGGGTTAATGTTCTCTAGAGTTATTTGCCAGCCATTGCCATTTGCCTACGTTTAAAATATCAGATTCGAATCGCATTATAATTAATTATGTATTCAATTCATTGGCCACCTGCGCATTGTTTAAATAACGCACAAACGGGTCGAACACAAATAGTTATGAATTAGATTTAATAATTAGTTTTGTAGTGAATTTTGCTTACTCAAGATATCAATTCCTACCGATCTATACAATTTTACCACTTTGTAAGTTACTGGCACCTATAAGGTAAAACATTTTGTTTACATTTCCGCATCATATAATTGCAAATTCATCCATGGAAACTTCAACCATTTTAAGTTTGACCCCACTTTTCTCCGACATTTGCTTTCCTCACAGTCAGTGCCTCACCGATCAACTGACGAAGGTCTCGCCGCTCGACCCCTGTCACACGCAACAATACAAAAAACTGAAACGGATAGCTACAGCTAAGCAATAACAACAAATCTTGTTTGGAAATAAGAACCTGGAGGAAGAATCGTACTTGTTCTTCAGGTTCAATTTATTTTGTAAGATATTGTAGAAGTCTGTTATAAAAGGTCGTTGTATAAGACAAAAGAAAAAAATCGCTTCAGGGAAAGTATAGGTAATTAGGTTTTAGAAGTTTGGCTATAATCTGTGTTTTATTTCGTGGTATATGACTTTATGTTATAAAGCTATAGCGGGACAAGACAGGCAAATAAATTAAAAATAAACTGTAAGGAAAATTAACGTAAGATAATGTTTAATATGATCGCATAATGAATTAAAGTTTCCAATTGTTGTATATATTGATTACGGCTAAAATATAACATTCCGACCTTATTCTTTTCGGATTACTGAAAGTACCCCAAAATCCTGCAAAAACCAGAACCCTGTAAATAAAATATTTAGCTGTTACTTGAATAAATAATAGAGGTAAGATCAAGTGGGGGCAAACAGAAGCCGATTTTCAAAGCCGTGAACTAACAGAACAAAAAGCAACTAAACCTGGCAATTGTGTTCTGCGTCGGTGTTGTACTCGATTCTATAGTCAACAGGCTCTGTTTCCGAGAACTTTTAGCGACCACTTTTGGTCTCGGTAAAGCAAATAGGCTTTATAACTCGCACTCACATATATTTTTAGGGTTTTTTCATCCCTCGCTGTTACTGTCCAATAACTACGAAAATAGGATTCACGTGTGAATATATGTGCAAAATAAATTATACACCTTTATACTTACTGATATTTTAGTACAAAACAAAAACTTTTAAAATAGTTTCAGGATTTTGGTCAGCAGCTGTAAACTGGGGCAAATTGACCGTGACATTCCTAACTGAGAACTAACCTGTTTTTGTGCTGATATCAGATGATACCAGGAGATATACATACAATAAGAATAACTCGAGCCATTGAATGATAAATAAAAAGGGTAAATTAGTTGGTAATGTTTGTTTAGTTTTCCACAAACACAGCTAATAACGCCAATAAAAACTTTTCTTGTTTTGTAGAGTTGCGCAGAAAAAGTTGTGAGTACCCGCACTCACGACCTACCTACGTACTGACGTCATTCAGTAGAGCTACTCGTACGTGAACATTGAAATCATCACAATATAACCTGAAGCATTTTCCCTAAAATTGGATGTGTTGAGCAGTACCATACGACTTCACATCACACACTCTATCTCTAATTGGTTTGTTCAATTTATCTAGATGCCAATCCCGCTATTTTTCGGTTCTTCAGCGACACGGTACGAATTCTAACTCAAACTCAAAGCATTTATTTAAACTAAACCAGTTACAGACACTTTTGAATTGTTAAGGGGTCGGTCAGTTAAAAAGATGAAGCTAGAAGTGACAAGACCGACGCAATTTTTCAAGTCAAATTACTAATTACCGTTTCTAAGTAAAGAAAAAACATTTAAATGCCCTTGCACTCGTTAACGTTGCAGTCTAATTCTAGATAATGCTGAAAATCTTGATTTGATTTAATCCTTTCATCCAACTTCCTAAATCAGTCGACTTGATTGACTCAAGCAAAAGATATTCCGGCTCGTAGGAACATACTAATAAAAGTAAAATAAGGAAACGATTCGTAATACTCTCATTGTTCGTATCACGTTGTTACAATACTGATTACTGAAAAATTATATTTATTACGTTAGCGTTTGGTATGAAAGTAAGTGTTTTAATTATAAATGATAAAATGATAAATTATTTATTTTCTGTAAGTAGGTTTGTACAAACACTTTTACACGTCAATCATATTTTAAAATAAAAATAAACTAGATGAGGTCGGCGTTTCGTAACTGACTACTCTGAGCAGAAAGGCCGAAACAAACTCAGAGGTCACAGTCTCTTTTAAACTCCAGACATAATCTTGGTCAAATCTACATGGTGCCTGAAATGATCTTTTGATGAAGGAATCACACAGATTGAGGGGACCTGTCCAGCCAGTGCACGCATTTGTCAGTTATCGTGCAGCTCAACTCAAAACTTAAGGAGCTCAACGATTCGACGAACAATACCAAAGAAAGGACATTTGGGTAGGCCGCATAAAGTACTCAAACTACCAGACCATCATTAAAACTAAGAGAAAAAAAATTACCTTCCTGAGAGTGTGTGTGAGTGAGAATGAGTCCTCACATTCATAATAATTAAAATAATATAATACTTTACGAAGTAAATATTCATGTCATTGTTAATGTAAAATGGTATATAAATAACAAAAATAAAAATATAAATAGTTGGCAAAAAAAATAATATATGAATCAAATCAAGATTCACTGTAAATTTATTGGAGCAGCTCAATCCCAATCCTTTTTGTCCTCAATATAGTCTTTAACAGTATAAAAGGCTTTCTGGCACAGTTTCCGCTTTATAAAACATTTGAATTTATTAAGGCTTAATTCTTGAATATGGCTAGGAAGTTTAGTATAGAAACGTATACACTGGCATTTAAATGAGCCACCTATTTTTTTAAGCCTGGTTGTTGGAACAACAAATTTGTGCTTGTTCCTAGTGATTACATTATGGATATCACTGTATTTTTTAAACATATTAATATTTTTATGTGCATACAAAAGATTTTCTTAAATGTACTGAGAAGCTACAGTCATTATATTAATATCTTTAAATTTGTCTCTGAGGGAGTGTCTGGGACTTAATGTATAAATTGAACGAATTGCCCTTTTTTGTAATACAAAAATTGACTGAATATCGGCGGCATTTCCCCACAACAGAATACCGTACGACATTACGCTATGAAAATAACTAAAGTATACTAAGCGGGCTGTCTCTAAATCAGTTAATTCACGAATTTTTCTAACGGCGTATGCTGCGGAGCTAAGCTTTTTTGACAATTTATCTATATGAGGGCCCCATTGAAGCTTGGCATCCAAAGTTATGCCTAAAAACACTGTGGTATCTTCGGGTTTCAACTCTTCACCCTTTATGAGCACACTAGTTTTTACTTGTCTAACATGAGGTATTGTAAACTAAATGTATTAAGTTATTAAAATTAAACCAGTTAACTACTTTTTCCAGGGCATTATTTACATTGTCAGTAACCAACTGCTGACGTTTGAGTTTAAATAAAAGTGAAGTGTCGTCTGCAAACAACACTATATCATGTTTATCCTTTATGAGGTAAGGCAAGTCATTTATATAAATAAGAAACAAAAATGGGCCAAGAATTGAGCCCCGGGGGTGCCCCCATTCTTACTATAGATCCGGGAGATCTTTTTCCATTAACATCAACTCTCTGAATCCTATCACTTAAATAAGAACTAAGAAGATCCAGGGAGGCATTTCGGATTCCGTAGTGGTGCAGTTTCCTGATTAATGTTTCATGAAGAACGCAATCGAATGCCTTGGACAAATCGCAAAAGATGCCCAAAGCATCGCATTTATCCTCCCATGCATTATAAACATGTCCTAAAAGTTCAACACCGGCATCATTAGTTGAACGACCCCTTGTAAAACCGAACTGTTTGTTATGCAGTAATTTATGTTTATTAAAAAATCTTTGCATTTGATCTAAAAAAGTTTTTCAAAAATTTTACTAAAGGTAGGTAGCACCGAAATAGGTTTATAATTAGTAGGGTCTGATGTACTACTCGATTTAAACAACGGTATTATTTTACTGTTTTTCATAAGATCAGGAAACTCACCACGGTCAATACAATTATTAAAAATAACAGCTAAAGTAGGTGCTACAATATTTATAATCGACTTAGCAACGTCCACGGAATTACCCCATAGATCTGCGATCTTTTTAACATATATTGTGTGAAAGGTTTTAATTACGTCTTTATAGGTGACATATGGGAAATGAAATTCAGAATCACAAACTGGAACGTTTTCCTTAAGTAACGACTCTGCAGCAGTGGGTGATGAGTTTAGAGATTTAGTAGCTGATACGGGAATCTCTATATATTTAAAATAATGTCTGTTCATTAAATTATATTTAATAAACAGACATACAGACAAATGAACAGATTTTGTTCCATTGCTGTAAAATCTAGTAAATAGTTTTAAGCTTACCAAAAATGTGCAAAAATAATACTTACAAAATTATTGCTAGATTCAGTCATCTTATCTCATGAAAAAAGCCTATCTACACATTTGTATTCAACGTATCTTTTAACTCAAAAACGTCACCAACAAATATTTGTGGCCAATTGTGTCCAGATAAGCAGAATAAAAAGTTATACCTGTTCGTATCAATAAAGTAGGTATGAGAGTCTGAGAGTGTGGAAGATGGTAATTATTCCTGTCACGTCTCTGAAGCCCCATTGTAAGTAAAAAGAATGAAGCTGAAATGCTAACGGCCGCAAAAATCCTTCTGTAACTAGGATGTTCGTCAGTCAATTTTAACAAATTTTCTTACAATATAATTACTATAAAGATTTTATAAGAAACAATACTGTTTTCATTGGAATAATTTATTTTAATTAACCTATCAATAAATACGAGCTGCCTTTGAATACTCCTAACATAATTGTGATCCTTAACTATCAATAACACAAATTGATTCACAAGGCCACTATTAAAATGTCAGAAATCCAACCAATCCTTTTCATTACATCGTTGTTTTGATGTTCAAAACCGATTTGCTATATTGAATATCAAAAACTAAAAGGCTTAGTTTGGATGTCCCGTTTGCCATCCAGCATGGATGCGACACACCGGGACATTCCCACAGTCAATATTTGATTTGACTCAAGCGTGTCACACGTCGCTGTTTTTCAATAGCGTTATGTAACGGCTCGGTGAGCGTCCAGCCTTTGCAGCTGCAGTTTTTTTTTTTCGAGTGGGGAAACGCCATGGAATTGTATGAATATATTTTTAAATAAAGTTAAACTATTCGCTTCCATCATAAGCTGGTAATTAATGGGAAGGTTTTCTACATTTTAATGAACATAAATAGTAAGTGCCAAATTATATTTCAAAGTCTTTAAAAGTTTAGATAAACTTCCAATTAATTAAATTCTAGTGTCAATATGTAAGTAATTGAATGTAAACTTAAATAAAAGTATCAAGTATAGTTGAAATTTATTTATATAAAGTAGGTACGTCAACAGCACATACATTTTACATAATTAATGTATATTATTGAAATTGAGTCTAGTGCCTACTGCAGCATGATCTCTGCGGTTACGACTTTTTGATTCGTAGTTGGCCTTCAATATTTTAATCATATTTTTTTTTGTATTTTTAATTGGAATTTGACGTATTGAACGTTATCACATTTTCTATAAACAAAATAGGGCAGTTGTCTTCAATCAGTTCATCATGAAAGACACAAATAATTTTAAACCATTACGATAACAAATTCCTTCAGTAATGAGAGTTTTTATAAAATATATATTTGTGGTGTCCGTAGTGGATCGTATTTTGCAGGATGTTTCGAATGCTGTGATTAGTTGTATGTAATTTCGTCGAATATGGTTATTTTTTTTTATTCGTTGTTATTTTACTAATAAACTTATTGTAGAATTAGTTATTTTTTAACACAAGATAAAAGAGATGGTTTTCACCTATTTTCGTTCCGGTCTCCGGACTATACAGGGTGTTTGGTGCATCGTGTGCCAAATTAAAATGGTCGACTGAAGGGGTCATCCGCTAGCCTTTCAGACCCCTTAACACCCCTCATGCTCTGTGGATTTTTTTTTATCGACTTTTTATTGTTTTCCAAATAAAAGACCCAAATTTTACATTCAAATACAGATTTAAAAAAAAATATAAGGCGTAGACTCTGAATTTTAATTTTATTTCGATGTGTAATTGTTTAAGAATACTTTTAAATACAAAATTAGTGATATTAGTCACCTAGTTCTTTTTTAATTCACTCGCAAAGGTAAAACTTAAATTAAAGCTGTACATGTTACAGCTGTTTATAAGGCTACAAAAAAAAAACCAAAAGCGACCGGGATCTTCCAACTCCCTCATTAATTCTCCAGTCTATCCTCTTTCTAATGATGTGCCACATGCCATAAAAGTATTTTAACAACTTTGTGAATTCGCTACAATTGTGAATCAAGTCACATAAAACTACATTCCAAATTCTAATGAAAAAATATTTATTGCGGAACTGTTACTTGAGAAAGAGGTAAAATTTGTTTTCTCACTCTTTCACAGTAAAATCTATCTTCTATCTCTTTCTTGCATACCTTAAATCGGTTTGAACAAATCGCGCCGCCCGACCCGCCATTTTTTTAGTCGAGACATGACTGCCTCTGCTACCTAACGTGTGTGCTAGTTCACCATACTCCGCGATTCTTTTATTACTTTGTTATCGTTAAGTTTTGCTGGTTCTTGTTACATTTGTTTAATTTTTGTTGTTATTGTTAAACTTTGAGTTTTTTGTTATTGCAATGGCGACATTCTCTAACGAAGAATATGCGGACATCATGATGGCTTACGGAGCCGCTAATGGCGTCGCTCGTGCAGCGCAACGACTTTACCAGGAACGCTTTCCTGGTAGACGATTACCTGGCCGCAGAGTCTTCCAAGACACATACCGACGCATACGCGAGACTGGCAGTGTTACTTTTAATGAACCAAGGGGCCATATTGTGCGACATAATGTTGAAGTAGACGAGAGAATACTGGCACTTTTTGAGGAAGACCCTACAAGAAGCATTAGAAATGTGGCATCACATCTTGATATTTCAATATGGAAAGTGTGGAAAGTACTTCGTCAAAACAAAAAGCATCCATTCCTCTACACTCCGGTGCAAGGTACGTAATTTTAAACTAACTTTAAACCCGTGCAAGCTTTGTTTGACCTTGCCTTTGTTTAGCAGGTAATGGGTATGGTATGGCGTCACTTCCAGGTAGTGAATCTATTAGCACGAACAGAGGGTCCTTTCTTGTGCAATTACTTATTGCCCAAGAGAAATTTAAAAGAGTTTTTTGTTTGTTGCAGGTCTTGAGGGTGGCGACTTTGAGAGACGAGTGGCTTTTTGTCGGTTTCTTTTACACACGGATGTGGATGATCCTGATTTTTTAAAAAGAATACTGTGGACGGATGAATCCAAATTTACCAAGGATGGGATCCTCAATTTACACAATTTGCACCACTGGACAACGAAAACGCAAAACCCACGTGTTAAAAGACAGAAATCTTCTCAAAGAAGGTTTAGTGTAAACGTTTGGGTGGGAGTGATTGGGAATCAGGTAATTGGACCGCATTACCTGCCCGATAATCTCAATGGCGAAGACTACCTGGAATTCCTACAAAATGACCTGCCCGAATTAGTGACCGATGTGCCCGTATTTAATGAACGTGTGCTCATTGTATTTCAAAATTACGGCTGTCCCGCGCATTGGCGATTGACTGTGAGGGAATATCTCGACAATGTGTTCCCCAATGCATGGATTGGACGCGATGGCCCTATTCCATGGCCGCCACGTTCCCCAGATCTAACTCCGTTAGACTTTTATGTCTGGGGACGTGCCAAAGAGTTGGTATATGGCACGGAGGTTCCAACTAGGGAGGTATTAGTCCAACGCATAGGAAGCGGCATTCAATACTATTAAGGAGGAAATACGACTTCGTACAACAACTGTTGAAATACGAAACAGGTGTCGGGCCTGCATTCGCAACGGAGGCCAACAATTTGAGCAAGATTTGTAAGAATGATTAAATAAATGTTAAAAATGCAATTTTGTTTTTTTATTTCAAGTAAATCCCACGAAAGATACAGATATGAGACACGAATTTACCTAACCATAAGAATGAGATAGCAGATTTATAGGTTTGACAGGTATCATTTAAGAGATTTTTTTTTAAATCATAATTTTGAATATTAGCCTTAGGTGACTCGATTCACAATTCTAGCGAATTCACAAAGTTGTTAAAATACTTTTATGGCATGTGGCACATCATTAGAAAGAGGATAGACTGGAAAATTAATGAGGGAGTTGGAAGATCCCGGTCGCTTTTGATTTTTTTTTTGTAGCCTTATAAACAGCTGTAACATGTACAGCTTTAATTTAAGTTTTACTTTTGCGAGTGAATTAAAAAAGAACTAGGTGACTAATATCACTAATTTTGTATTTAAAAGTATTCTTAAACAATACACATCGAAATAAAATTAAAATTCAGAGTCTACGCCTTATATTTTTTTTTTAATCTGTATTTGAATGTAAAATTTGGGTCATTTTTTTGGAAAACAATAAAAAGTCGATAAAAAAAATCCACAGAGCATGAGGGGTGTTAAAGGGTCTAAAAGGCTAGCGGATGACTCCTTCAGTCGACCATTTCAATTTGGCATACGATGCACCAAACACCCTGTATATCAGAATCTGCGTACTCTTGCTTCGTTTTCTCCAGCTGCCTAGAACCTGTGTGCTTTTACTTCGTGCTCACCAGCTGCTTTCAATCCTGGACCACGAAGAGTGATGAGACCAAATTTTTTAGCATAATCTCCAGTGACTCAGCTGACGTGCGCTACGCCATACAGGAGAACTTTTTCGGGACCGATTTTCAAATAGAACCTATTTAGAATAGATTTTTACTACTTTCTGAGTTAACATGTAAATACTAGCTTACCTTTTATTTACAGCAGCTCTATTTTTATCGAGATAATTTAAGTTCACGTTTAACAATGAATATTCGTGTTGTTTACGTTGTTAGTTGTTGCGAACCATAAGCCGATTGCAATCGTTTTTTTCGGGTTTCGTAAACCGTAAAACTTCTTCGTAAAACGTAAAATGCGCGACGAATTATTTACCATCTGCTTTTCCTTAAGTTCTTCTAGTGATCTCTCTACCTTTTAAATCATTTTATTTTAACTCGGCAACCTTGTTATCGCTTTATGCGACTAGAGGATTATGTATTTTTTTATATATATTATATATAAATTAATATACGTGTTAAAAAGGTGATTTGTCCTTTATATTTCACAACACTATCTAAATAAGTTATTCATTTGAACTTCCAATTCAAACTTTGATATGTGAATAGCAATTTAATAAAACTATTTTACATCGGAATCTATTTTTCCTTTGTTTGATGAAAGACAACTTTCTACTAATGGAAATCAAATTAAAATCTCTTGGTAGCCGCGGGCACATATCCGACATTCCTTGTTCTGGCCTCTTCAGTAGCCCGCTCTTGTTTAACAGGAAATTACGTTTGATCTGTGCATCCCTTTGTAATAATATTAGTTATAGCAATGTATTCCTATATGTTGGATGGAAATCGTGATATATCGGACGCTATCTTACGTTTATTTGACTTTTTCACGTTTATTTAATGTTGTTTTTGTAAGATTGTGATGGAACAACGAACCTACAAACTACAGTCTGCAGCAAATATGGTATCATATAAATTATAGAGTGAAAAATTAATCAAGTGAATTCACAGAACTGTAACAAATTTTATTTAAAATTATTACCGCTATGATCACACGAAACAATGTGAACAAAATAAATGCTTGCGAATATAATTACTTTAAATGGTAAACACCAACGGCCTTATTACACAACAAGGTTTATCTTTACACCCAGGTTTAACCCATCGTGTCATTGTTTAATTTCGAAGTTTATTTCGACTGAGATAAAGTTCTTAATACAAAGTTGACAACTTAAACTCGGGTTTAAAATCTCAACTCAGTTTCAGTCAACAACAAGTTTTTGTATTAAGAACTTTATCTCAGACGAAATCAAATTCGAAATTTTAAAATGACACGATGGTTTAAACCAGGCTCTAATGATAAATCTTGTTTAGTAATAAGGCCGCAATAGTTTAAATATAGTTAAGATTACTAATATACATATAACTGTTTCTGGAACCCCAATATTTAATTAGAATAATGTTCTGATGATTACAATGCATTAGAGCTTGCATTTAGTTTGTGGTCTCATCAACGTGTTTGAAAAGTGGAGTGATGCATGTTACTCGTACACTGAACAACAAACAACACAAAGCTTAACTATTATAATTAAGTACATTATTATTATTTGAATCACAAACAACATGTTGATATAATTTGTCGTTTTAATGTGGGCATACTTACCTATGCACGTATATAGAATGCATTAAAAGTGCACGTGGCTATACCTACCTACTCTCATCTTGCTTCGGAAATAACATCTCATTTTCCCTTTTTTTCAAATGAAGAATTCGGTATACCTAATATCTTTTTTGTTTTATCACAAAATATCATGTAGTTTATCTTGAAAAAGATCAAATTTCCGTCAGGGTAATAAGTTCCGATTTCAATACTTATATAGAGAATTCAAGAATTTTATGTTTAGTATAATATAAATATGATGAAAGGTGACTAATGGTGGAATGAGGGTATAAAGTTTAACCGGAAGACAAAAGTAAGACGTATTAATTCCGGCTTCGTGGAAGCGAGTCATCTCGGTTGTTTGAATTCCGCAAGCTCGAGACACCATTCTTTACTCAAGAACTTGCGTCTCACCATTAATAAACGTAAAGCTGCTCATTAGATATAATGATCTTTATGAGTTAAACTGTTGCCTACCTTATTTTTATCTTTTTGTTTCCGGGGCGGAAAATCCTCAAGGATGTTCTCCGCCCAAAGATGGGCGGAGGGGCCTGTCAGACTCTTACTGACTAAAAACCACACCAGTGTTCCCTTCCCACACTTGCACCGGGGATCATGGGATCCAGTGAAACTTCCGTGATCCAGGCTGGTGCCAGCCCGCCTCTGCGGGCCCCCTCAAGTCTGGGGGTGTTTGACCCCCTCCCCCCGCGACGTCAAAAAGGGGCGCGCGTGGAACACTACACGCCGACTCGACCACGGCTGGCAGTGACAGGTCGCTGCCTACTCCTGAGATAAGGCCACGGCGTGGCTCCTCCCAAGCGGCACACTCTGCCAGCGTATGCCGCGCCGTGTACTCCGGGCGTCCGGCTTCCTGTTTATGTGACACAGGTACTTCCCGAAGCAACCATGCCCCGAGAGCACCTGCACCCCGAAACAACAGAGAGCGTGCCTCTTCCCGAGCCAGTGCTCGAGTACCGGCCGCCCCGATGGTGACGAGGCCGGCTCTTCGCCTTCGATGGTGGCGAGGGCGTGAGAGCCTACAAACGGCTGTTGCCTACCTACTTGAAGTCTTAATAATGCTTATAACATGCATAAATGACTTCATTTTTATTAATGTTTTTGGGAAATTAAAAAAAAAGCGCGTAAAAACGTATAAAAAGTCAACAATGTTATTTTGTCATCGCAGTCTAGGTACAGTTGATGACAACCTCGTTACGTTGAATAATTACAGTAATGTGACTCATTATTAACCTCCTTCCCACAGTAAGTCGCTCAACGGAGGAAAGAGCACAATTTTCTCCGTTACGGGTATTTGTTTCACGTACCAGTCTCTAATACAGGTTACCATGTAACCTAGCTAGGACGCCAGATCAAACATGTTGTTACTTACGCTCTTTAATATTTTTCCCTAAATTGTTTAATCATATTTGTGTAACAGACTGTACCACACTTTTTTGAAATAAATAAAATTTTAATTTAATTTAATTTAATTCCTGTTCAGAAAAGTAGTTCCTGTTCATGAAGTTTTTAAGGATACAAATGTTAATTCTCATTTTCTTACACGTGTAACGAGTAACATTGGCCGCAAAATTGTCTATGGAGTTAAAGATGGCTGTTATAGTCACCAAATAAAATATTGTATCGATTAAAGGATCGATGGCCGGTATAAAACGTTTTAATAAATCAGTTGTAGATACCAACTGATTTACTAAAATGTTTTATAGCAGCCATCAATCCTTTAATGCAATCTATTGCATTAAAATTATGAGATATTCGGCGATTTGCGCTGAAAAAGTACTTACAATAGGTATACGTCCCAAAGCACTCAATATAATTGGCATGCTTTGGATTTAAAGCCTGGGTGTGTTAGTAAACATAATGCTTCAAACAACTACTTTAACTTCG
Source organism: Tiliacea aurago (assembly GCA_948098905.1). Lineage (NCBI taxonomy): Eukaryota > Metazoa > Arthropoda > Insecta > Lepidoptera > Noctuidae > Tiliacea > Tiliacea aurago. The sequence goes on from OX402594.1 coordinate 18,719,493, forward strand.
TAGAATCTACCGTTTTTAAAGATAAAGATAAATTCTGAGAACCTAGACTGAGCACCGACAAGTAACGCAATACATTATTCCCCATGCTCATATATTATATACTAACTCACTCCGTTCATTGATTGGGGAAAGTCCGCAAATAGTTTTACATAAAGATCAACTTGATACAAGGAATCATACCTGAAGCCCCACCACACCCATCACCACCTCCACCCCACCTCATCCTGGTGATATTCTCGAAGTATAAAAGCGCGCAGTTTCTGAAACACGTCCATGTTATACAGGGTGAAATTAAATAAGCTAGGAAAACTCCACAGACGTGATGGGTATCAATATCTAAACACGACAAAACAAAAAATAAATTAATTTGATGATTTTTTTGGGGTCGCCAACCTAGTCACTAAAATATCAGTTTAAAAATCAGTTTTTTTGTGTGTAAACTTCACAGACGTGATAGGTATCTCAACACGATAACACAAATTTTATCAACTTATACTTCAAGTAACAATATACCAGCGGTCATTGACCCCAAAAAAAAACTCATCAAATCATTTTTATTTTGTCGTGTTTAAATATATGTTATATTTATATCTTGGAATCCTGTTTATTTGTTTTCAAGCATAAGAGTCTTTTTCAGCAAGCGACAAGCTACTATGCCCCTCGATCTCATAATACCAACAAGTTATATAAACCAAAGACGAATCTTATACTCACATCAAACAACAGTTATATTATGTGTATAAAATTGTTTAATAAAATTCCAAGTACCATTACGACACTCCCATTTTTTAAATTCAAGAGTGTTCTTACAAAAATATGAATTGATAAATGTTTTTATAGTGTACTTGAGTTCCTAGATTATAAGTTGTAAGTCTGAATAATTGTAGTCTCATGATTGACAGTAAATTTAGAATTAATTTAATATAATTTAATTTAATAAATTTATTTAATGCATGCACAATCTAAATTAATTAGTTTTTCTTTATATAGTAAACAATTATGTAAAATTTGCACGCCGAAATTAATGGCAGAATAAGAGATCAATATACTACTTACCTTTAAGAACAATCTGTACCTTATTTGCGCAAATAAATGATTTTGATTTTGATTTATAGATACCCATTATGACGTCTGCGGAGTTTTGCTAGCTAATTTGACCCCGTATTGTAGGGTTGCCTTGACTCCAGGCGATATGGTGAATGTGAATTATTTTCAACTAGTATGGCAAACGGATGTCCGACGATCGATGGGTTGCTTTACAGGAATTTAGATCGTATCCGTCGCATGATCAAGATATTCAGATTGTTATCTTGGCTAGGTACTGCTTCTGTCTTCGTCGTGAAACGCTGGCACAGTTTCAATTTATCATCTTTTCCCGTAGGCATAAAATAAAACAAGTAAACAGGATATCAACAATGTTCTACATAAAATAATCTAACGCTAGGTTTAGCGGCCATATAAATTACATAGTAAACTCTTTAACTATCGTGTAATAAAAAAATGGAACGATCTTTTACTCCGAAACATGGCAACCAAGGAGGTAACTTATCAAAGTTTTATTTAAATTTCGAACTGGCTTGCTAATAGAAAACTGTTAATTGAAAAAAAAACAAATGAACACATTAGCGCGTGAAAAATTATCGTTATTCGTCATTGAATCTGGAATTTATAAATAATTTACTTTCCCTGCATTCCTTTGAGAAAAGCACTATATAATTAATTATGCCTCGGCGGAAATGGCAACTGCCTGTCTCGTATAGTGAAGTCCTCGCCTACGGCTTGGCCTTCAAACTCATACTCGACCTGCAATTGCCTATTTCACGGCCTTTGCAATCATGTACTATTAATGGGGCTATCCGCAGTTATTAAAGCTTTTTATTACTGAAGATTTATTCAGGAAGTTGTTATCTATATTAATAGGTGACAATTAGTTCCTCATGCTTTTGAGAAGAATTAACACATTTATATTATAACTTTGGACTTTGTTAATTCTTCTGACAAGTTTGAGCATTATCATTGCTTGTTTGCTTATTAACCTTTCGATGTTTAAATGAATTCTCGAGATTACTGCGTAAAACTTTTGCAATAGAATTTTAATGATTTTAAATACGAAAATTATTTTTAGAGCAATACGTAGTTTTTCAATCTACATTATTTTTTTAATTGTAAAGGCCCGCTCTTAAACTTAATTGGTCCGCACTACAAGCAAGCGCCGCTTTACTTAGTAAAGTCTAATTGCAAGCACGTCACAAACATAAACGGATGAAGTCTGCAGATAACATCGTCTGAGAATCAATACTACAGATATGACCAACAAACAACCAACGAGTGAATATAAATCACATACATAGACTGGTACACGGTGAACAGAACCACAAGTTGTTATAAGGAAACAGTAGGTAATAAGAATCGTGTTTGACATAAGAATAGAGAAGATGGTAACGTTGCACAATATTTGATATTACTATCTGTGTAGCGTTTTGTTCGATAGATTGCTACACAATCTCGATTTCGGGATCCAGGCACGAGCTAGGTCTCTGGTGGTGTAAGTTTCTAAATCGATAAGTTAATTTTGTGTTGACATCGGGAAGCAGACAAAGCTTTCGTTAGTGTTGCAGGTACAGACTGGAATATAATATCGATTACAGATTTCTTTTAAGAGAAAAGTACAAACTGTAGTAATTTAAGTGCCTTCCTAGTCAGTGAAGCTTTATGATAATACCTACTCAAAGCATATTTTGAGATTTATGCATTTCTTAAAAAAAAAAATGATTAATTATTCTCTGCTTCCCCAAAATCAATTAAGTATGCAAAGTTGATATAAGAAAATTCCGCCATTTGAATAAGTAGGTACGTTTGCCTTTTTATTTTTGCTCTTCTTGATTTTTTGGTACGAGGTAAATTATTCAAAAATGTTCAGTATGTATTACGCCACCTGCATCCTTTATAACTCGATAATATTAACGAAGCTAGAGTTAATATTATGATTAGATGCTTCGAATTTAAACTCCAAAATAGTTATTAAAAAAATAACAAATATTTATTAGGTACCTATACCTAATAACAAAATATTTTGAAGTAGTACGGAACCTTTGTTGTTATTTGCCAAGATCATCACAGTTTTTTTATCGTGAGAACAATATTGCTTTATGGTCTTTCAAATCAAAGCTCACCCTCGCCTCGGTCGAAAAAAGAATAGCTATGTAGTTTTACAAAAATAACCCCTCTTGACCATATCTGGCATATGTGACAGATCTATAGATTCCTGAAAATATCATCCGAACAAAGGGTGCGATAAAAATGTAAACACCGCGAGATACACGATGCGTGGTAGCAGAAGAGGTCCTATCAGCATGTGACATCCTACATCGGATCCCATATCACACATCGGTATTAATTCGAAACCGCCGCGACACACGTCACATATTGGTTTAACATGTGATAAACAGAGGAAAAATAGAGCATGAAATATAATAAACGAACATTATTTGTATTTGTCTCAATGGAAACAAAAGAGTAATTTCACAAGAATAAACTGATAATGAGACACGCCTTGTTCATTTCCAGAGCTTCTGTGCCTTTGAACGAGAATACAACAAGTCTTCAAAGAGTACAATGATTCTTCCGTCGTTATTTTCCTTGCAAAGGGGAATGTTAAATCCGAACGATCTTTAAAGCTCTCACGTGAGTAACATGTTGTTGCCATACCTAATACTTTCACGCGTCCTATTCATATAATTTGCAGTAAGAATGTGAGTGAATTTATTTAAACGTGGGGGCGGGGGTGCGCCTCTTAACTGAGACGCCACCCCGCAGTTTATGTGTAATCTCGTATAATACGTATCAGGGTCATTTGGTGTGTTGTTTTATTTATTTTATAATAATGATGGATGTTGAGCATTCATTACCTAGATTGTATTAATATCAGCCTTTTCCCTTAAAACGTCAATACCTGATGCTTATATCCCCTTTAGTTATCATTACAATAGATATTTCGTTACATTGATTTAACGCTGGCTGTTCTAATTGAGATTGAAAATGGAAAAGCACATCATTACACAGTGTAAACAGCTTTGTGTAAACTGAAACCGCACATTACGATTGTAGTGGATTTGTTGCAACATTGTCGGATTTTCATTGTTGCATTGGTTTATCTCTTCTAAAGCAATATTTAATTTAGCTTAGCCTAATCGACATGATTAATTACGCGTCACTTAGGCGATCCACTAACTCTTGAAAATCTTATCTACAACTTTGACAAAGAAAGAAAAACAAAAAATATAAATGCTATTATTTTAGACAAGAACAATAAAACAAGTAACTCAACAGGAGTTCAAATAAATTATTGTAATAATAAAGAAAAAAGAGCTATTATATTCGGAAGTCGGATACAGAAGTTTAAGAAACTTCACTGAGATACCAAGAAAAACACTTTGGAGGAAAGTAGGTAAGTACTTGTCATGGCCATCAGGCTGGTCCGAGGATACCGCACGGTCTCCCGTGAGGCGGCGAGCCTCCTTGCCGGACTACCGCCATGGGATCTGGAGGCAAAAGTCCTCGCGCACGTCTGGGAGTGGCGCGAGGAGGCGAAACGCCGGGGTGAAACTCCGCTGCCGCGAGAAATCACGGCACAGCGGACAGAGCTCCGGCGGGATCTTATGGCGGCATGGAGAGTGCGATTGTCGCAACCCAGCGCTGGGCACGCCACAATTGTGGCGATAAGTCCCCTCTTTGTGGAGTGGCTAGAGAGGCGCCACGGCGTCCTCACCTTCCGCCTGACGCAGGTCCTCACCGGACATGGTTGTTTCGGGAGATTCCTGTTCAGGATAAAGCGGGAGGAAACGCCCGGGTGTCACTACTGTGTGGATCGCCCGGAGGACACGGTGGAGCATACGGTGGAGGTCTGCCCGGCTTGGGCGGATCACCGCCGTGTCCTCACGGAGGCGATCGGCGGCGGCGATCTCTCGCGTCCGGCCCTGGTTCAGGCCATGGTTCGGAGCGAGAGTGCATGGGAGGCCGTCACCTCCTTCTGCGAAGCAGTAATGCTTGCGAAGGAGGAGGCGGAACGCGTGAGGGAGAGGCAAGGTTCACGCCCTTGCACCCCTAGTCGCCGCAGGAGACGCCCCGGGCGTCGGGAGTCGCAAGCCGATTTCCGGCCACCGTAGGCGCGGGCCTGCGGACGGTGAGCGATGGGTAGCTCACCGTCCGATAAGGACCAGGCCCGGGTCGACGGCGCGTCGTATTCCACGCGCGCCTCAAAGAGTTGTCAGCACCAACTGACGGGGTCCGCTAGGGCCAATGCCTGCCAGGGTTGCGAGTTTGTCCGAAAGGGATATCGTGGCCCTGACACACAGGCAAATCAAGGAATACGGGTGGGTTTTAGTCAGTAAAAGTCTGACACGCCCTCCCGCTCAGCCCAGAGCGAAAGAAGTTATTTGATAATTTTCCACCAAAAAAACAAAAAAGTTTAGTACTTATCTAGGTATTTATGATTAAAAGAATACAGGCTTCTACAACCGGCGAGCCTTTGTGTCGCGTCGCGTGTCACGCTGGTCTGTAGAAGCCTTAAGGAAATTCTTTACCAGTAAGAAATAAATATATTATGTCCTATTTTTCAGGGTTCGTTAAAATCTATATCAACAACCACAAATTATACAGTTTTTTTTAAGTTGGATAATTGAAAACAAGATGTTATAAAAAAAAAACTTTATTTCAGACATGAACACGTACATGAACGGTCCATAGGTTGTTTAGTGATGGGTTAGTAACAGAAAGTACTTATAGTCTATATTAGTACCTATTGTTAGTATGAGCAACAATTTTAACAAATCAACGGCTATGCCTTGCGAAAGAAATACTTTCCCATTTATTCTTATTTGTTCAAAGCATACAAAATTAACCTAAAGCCACAACAGAACAATACTTTTAAAGTTTCCTACAAATGTTGAAAACTAGATGTGCATTGTGAATTTTACTTTTTTAATGAAGTTGAGGGATTCGTAAGGTATGATTTTTTTATATCGTACCTCCGTTCTTTAATGTAATTTTTCTATAGGAAAATTCTTAGTTTCAGCTCGTAGTTGGGATTTGTGCTCGGCAAAACTACTATATGGTTGGAAACAAAATCAAAACGCTTTGTCGCGTGGTTCTTCAGTTTAATCATAAAGTCGGTTCCAGATAATTGTACTTATAATAAATAAAATGAATGCATACCCTCAAATTATAACATAGTTGTTATAATTTGAGGGTATGCATTCATTTTATTCAATCAGACAAAGACCGAATGATAAATTAGAACGGATGATAGTATGATAGCACAATTGTAAATAATAATAATAAATCAAATAATAATAAGCTGGCAACACCAACGTCAACAAACGTCATATTTCGCTTATCCCATATTTTCTTTATTTATTAATTCCTCACCCACATTTTAGTCCCAGAAAGTTAAAAAAATACATTAAAACCTTTAAAAAATACATACAAGAAAAACAAAACAACAAGAAAATGAAAAACCAAAAAATATACCGAAAAACAAGAAGACGGCTGTCAGAGCCCTACAATAAAAATTGTAAAATGTGTTATGGAAACCAAGAAACGGAATGTTGACGAGATCAGCAGCTCGCCGCGCACGCCTACCACCTCCGGACTCGTCGCTCAGCTCCGCCTCGCCGCCGCCGGTACCCAGCCCCACTGTGAACGCTGATACAACATCGACCGCGGCAGTTGCGTCGAGCTCGAGCGACGAGCATTTCTCTCCGCCCACGACGCCACCACCTGTTCGTCGACGGGGAGGACGCCGGCCGTCGGACGGCTTAGGACCTCGAGGCCCACCGGCCTCTGATAGGGTCCCAGCTCCCGGCGGAAGTGTGCAGTGCATGAGATGGACACAATCCATTAATGAGAATGTCATGCGCTCATACTATGGGGCTACAGATGGAGGAAACAATCTGACCGCGTACCGTGTTCGGATGCTCTCTCTTTTTCAGGTGCTTGAGCCAGCTGTCAACGTTTCGGCACAACGACTATCGGATCAGGTGCGGGTCATCCAGCGTAATCATATGTTGGATGACACTGTACTTGATCGCCTGCGAAATGAAATGCAGAGTAGCCATGTCATCGCCCCCCTATCGCGGGCTGCTGTAGTATCACCACAGTCTAACACAAACCAAGCTGACCGGGGGAGTGATGACAGGGCTACAAACGTAAGTACCCAGTGCAATGAAAAATTGAGGAGTGCTTTGGAGGGTGCGATTCGGAAATATTGGTTTATGTCACCCGAACTTAGACCACGCTTCCCCCTTTGCCCATGCACAACAAAAATAGGGCGCTGGTGGCAGCTCTGGATTCGCAGTTGTCAAACTATTTTGATGACTGCGAAGACCTCACTGATACTCATTCGATTCTGTACTGCGCGGCTGTAGCGGCATGTCGTGTAGCTAACGTAAAATTTTCTAATGTCTCTATAGCTACACGACCAAAACCAGTCGTACCAGCTTGGCAGTGCAGAATTGAGCGTCGTATTGGTGGGGCCAGAGCGCTCATCGGCAAACTAATCTGCTTCAGGGAGGGCAATACTCGCCCAAGAGTGATGCGCTTTGTGAGACGAGCGTTCTTAGGGACTGATACCAGCCCTCAGGACTATATGTCTCGTGTCACAGAGCGCATAGACTTCCTGAAGCAGAAAGTGTATGCTTGGGCAAACCGTATTCGTAGGTATAAGCGGCGTGTGGACCGATACACTCAGAATCGCACCTTCCAGAGCAATGAAAGGTGGGTTTATAGGGCTTGGGAGCGACCGAATCAAGGTGTGTCTGACACGCGCCTGCCGGATAATGATGCCGTGTGTTCTTTCTGGCGCAGTATCTGGTCGGTGCCTGTCAGTCACACTGAAGGTGATTGGGCTCGGCAAGTCGAGCGAGCCTGCGATCCAATACCAGAAATGGGGGCTATTACCATCTGCCCCCAAGATGTAGCTCGTGCAGTCCGTCCGTTGCCTAATTGGAAGTCTCCAGGACCGGACGGGCTGCACAACTTCTGGTTTGTTGAGTCGCACGCTCGCTTGGCAGCTCAGTACCAGACTGCTTTGGAGTCTGGTTCGCTACCCCAGTTCCTAACGACAGGAATAACCCACCTGCTCCATAAATCAGGTAGCACCGCGGAACCCAAAAATTATAGGCCGATCACGTGTTTACCGACGGTCTATAAAGTTCTTACATCCATTTTGAGAGCTAAAATTAACAAACATATAGACACCAACTTCATCATGTCTGCCTCTCAAAATGGATGTAGGAACGGGTCCCGCGGTGCTAAGGAGTTACTCCTCATTGATATGGCCATTAGCCAACAGGTTCGTCGATCCCGAAAGGATCTGTCGACATGCTGGATAGATTATAAGAAGGCCTATGACTCGGTGCCACATACATGTCTCATGAGGGTGCTGGAGCTGTATAAAGTAGATGCAACTCTGCGCACCTTCCTGGCGTCATGTATGGGGCAATGGAGGACGGTTCTTCGCTATCCAGGATGTCGAAATATCCAGAGGAATAGCGAATCGATAATGATCGAGCGAGGCATATTTCAGGGCGATAGTTTGAGTCCGCTTTGGTTCTGCTTAGCCTTGAATCCTCTAAGCACACTGCTGGAGGATTCAGGTCTAGGCTATCGGTTGAGGAGAGGTGGTGAGGTTGATATAACCTCCTCTACATGGATGACCTAAAACTCTTTGCCCCCAACAATTTGCAACTGATGGAGCTACTGAAAGTAACTGAAACTTTCAGTAGCGCCATCAGGATGGAATTTGGTGTGGACAAATGTGCTGTCATGCATGTAAAGCGAGGGAAGATTGTGGAATCCGTGGGAATCCAGCTCTCGGATTCCATAAACCTTAGAACCCTCCCCACATCTGAAACCTATAAGTATTTGGGTATCTCGGAAGCGTTGGGCATCAATTCTACTGACATGAAGCAATCGTTGAAGGAGCGCTTCTTTGGCCGCCTGAAGAAAGTATTTAATAGTCTTCTATCAGGCGGAAACAAGGTGCGCGCCTTCAACGGTTGGGTCATGCCGGTTTTGATGTACTCTTTCGGCATACTCAAATGGACTCAGACCGAACTCGACGCCCTGGATAGGAGGGTCCGTACGCTGCTGACTGCATATCGAATGCATCACCCACGCTCTTCGGTAATGAGACTGTATATCCCGTGAAAGTGTGGAGGTCGAGGCTTTTTAAACGCTCAGACCCTCCACAACGGCGAGATATGCAGTCTCAGGGAATATTTCCTAGAAGCCGACGTGGGGATGCATCGAGATGTGGTCGCGGTGGACAAGGGCCTCACCCCGCTCTCCTTGGCTACAGAGAACTGGCGCAAACCTGTAGTGCTTGACACTAACGATCGCAGGGAGGTATGGCAAAGTAAGGAGCTTCACGGACGCTTTTTCCGGGCCCTACATGAACCCGATGTAGACTTTTTAGCATCCGTAGCCTGGCTGCGTTTCGGTGACCTCTTTGGGGAAACCGAAGGTTTTGTCTGTGCAATTATGGACGAAGTTATCATGACGAAGAATTACCGGAGATTTATTGTGAAGGACGGCACGGTTGACGTGTGTCGGGCATGCCACCGTCCGGGAGAATCAATCCGACACATTATCTCCGGGTGTTCTCGTCTAGCTAATGAAGAGTACTTGCATAGACACAACCTTGTAGCCCGGATTATCAATCAGCAACTTGCTCTGAAATACAGCCTTGTGGAATCAGAGGTGCCGTACTACAGGTATGTGCCCGACCCAGTTCTCGAGAATGGAAATATCACATTGTACTGGGACCGATCCATCATCACTGACAGGACTATTGCTGCCAATAAACCTGATATAGTGGTGGTGGATCGAACAGAGCGGCGCACAATGATTATTGACATAACGGTCCCTCATGACGGGAACCTCGTGAAAGCCGAGAAAGATAAACAAATCAAGTATCTTGACTTGGCTCGCGAGGTTGTCGACATGTGGGATGTGGACTCAGCAATCATTGTGCCGATAGTTGTATCAGCCAATGGCTTAATTGCCAAGAGCCTCGACCAACACCTAAGGAGGCTCGCGTTGGGCGGCTGGATTAAGGGCCTGATTCAGAGAGCGGTACTTCTGGACACGGCTCGCATTGTCAGGAGGTTCCTCTCTCTGGAGCCCTGACCGCCGGTAGCTTGGACCCTGTTCCCGATACCGGTGGGCTACTATTTTTTATATTTTTTCTATATTCTAATATTTAAAAATATAATTTATATGTATATAGTGAAATAAAGGAAATTAAATAATATTACTTATTAATAATTTTTACTTAATTGGTGATGTTCTATTAAAAGTCAGGTGCGTAGTACTCGCAACCAGCGTGCGTGTATGGCCATGTATGAAGGTAGGCGAAGCAAAAGGAGTATGTAACGACGGCGTTCTATAGTTTCTGTTTACCTCCATGGGAAGAAGGCGTGAGTTTATGTATGTATTAATAATTTAACTAACAGGAAATAGATAACAAAAAAAGAAAAAAAAAAAAACTCGAGAATAATTAATAACATCATCACGTCTGTATTCCTCAAAGGGTTAGGAAGAGCAATAATTAAATAATTAATAATATAATAAATTCATCGCAATCCCAACGAGCTCGCAAGCTAGATGGTGACATTGGGCGATGCGTTGGTTCAAATTCACATCAAACCGTGCTCTTTTGAAAGTATGCGTACAGTCGTAACAAATTCAATGTTTTAAAATATTATTCTGCTATAGCAGTATAATATTTTAAAACTTGAGGGGTCCCCCCCCACATAGTGACGCTGTCTGTATATCGTAACACATGGACTTTATTCGGTTGCATGCACCTGATGCCTTTGGGGATAAAAAATGTTTAACGATTCGAAAAATTACGTACGTAGGTACTAAAGTAACTTTCCCGAATTGAATGCTCAGTAAGTACTTACCTACTAGCTATATTGGGAAAATTTGCTGAAGACGACCTTCTAACAAATATTTAATATATTATGTATATCTAAATTCGTCATATTACAGTGATCGCGAAACATAACAATTCTTTCGTGATCACTAAATATTATTTGATAGATTAACATAAATTCGTTGTTACCGACTCCGAATTTATTGTATTCTGTCAAACTATCAAATAATAAAATTTTCATTGCTTTGTTATAGGTACTAACACAGCAAATAGCTCAATATCGTTATCGTTCACAGACAAACAAAATTGATTGCGGAACCCATTTTTCCTTAACCAATAAAAATATACGATTCCCCTCGGATTCCTCCTGGAACATAAATTGAGATGATGAGCAAATTGATCACTACGTTATTTCGAAATTCTGTTGTCGATGTTTAACCTTTTTTTTGCAAGATCATTATCATTATGACATTCATTTTTTATTCTTCAAATAAAATCAAAAGATATTTAAGTAACCATTTACCAATATTGTTAAAGGGTAGTGTTTTTTAACCGACTTCCAAAAATGAGGAGGTTATATGTTCGGTTGTATGTTTGTTTTTTTTTATGTTTGTTCACCTGTTGCTCCGTCAATTGTGGGCCAATTTTGCAAATTCTTTTTTTGTTTGAAAGGGTATGCTCCCGAGGTGGTCCCATTGCCACCAAATCAGAATCTGATGAGGGGATCCTATGGAAATCGAGGGCAATCCTCAAATTTTATAGGCACACCTACATCGATTTCGGTATTTTTTATAGTAACTCATGCATTTGTACTTGGAAAGCACCATTTGGTGAAGTGGAACTGATGATAAAGACCACAGATGGCCACTGGCACTACTTAATAATAAGTATTTCACTGTTGCGATTTGATTAGACACTTGAATATGGTTGCTAAGCAATTTATGCTCGTCACAAAGCATATGGTGAAGTCACCATCAGAACTCCTCAACTATTAACGCCCCTGCATCGGGAAAAGCAATATTTTGTAAAAGGTAATGAGCAGTTGCAGGCTATTGTAACAGATAAATTGCAAACTGACCCACTAAAAAGTGAAAAATAAAAAACTTTTCACAAAAAAAAAAACACTACAAAGTGAAAAATAACCTTCATTACACTTTGTTGTGTTTTTTTTTTGGAAGTTGGTTGTTTTTTTTTGTGAAAAGATTTTTATTGGTAAACGGTTATCTGAATATCTTTTGATTTTATTATATAAAAACACACATTTCGGGAAATGCGTGTTTTTATAATATAATATTTAAAAACACACATTTCCAAAAATATAAAACTTGTTTTATTGATAAACGAATAACTAAATATCTTTTGATTTTATTCGAAGAATAAAAAGTGAATGTCATAATGATAAACTATCTTGCAAAAAAAAAAGGGTTAAACATCGACAACAGAATTTTATGGTGGACGTGGACGTGGTCGTTAACGATGTTATTGTTGACGTCCACGTCCTCGACCATAAAATTTTTGGATATATAATTATGTGCACGTTATAACGTTATCGTGGACTGAAATTTAAGGCTTCATATGTTTCCATACATTTTACTTCCCTGTGTTATCGTGATGCCATGAGGTGCACATTGAAAATACTTTCAAACGATTTGAGGAGTTCCGGTTATAAGAACAAGTTTCTTACCTTATAGTTCAATAAACAAAAGATTCTATATGATATAATAATTATTTCACTAAACAAATCAGCAAGGCTTACTGTCAGTACGAGTAGTATATCAGACACAATATATACTTTTGTTTGATAAGTCTGTCGTAGTATTTTATAGATAGTAGTAGGGTGTAGCAGTTTTTTCTTTGTAAAATATTCGGAATCGCATCGCTACTACGTTTTGATGAAAACAAAACACACTTTTTTTTCGCACCATATTGTTCGAAAACAAAAACTGATTTTATTGTTCGTACAAATAATTATTACAGTGAACCTGATCACCATTTCTCTGTGTTCACATCCCTCAAGGCCTAAATTGATCCATTCTACTTCCATCTGAGCATCTCTGGAGGGTTTTGTACGAGATGTTTCCACTTCAATGTTTATACTCCAACTGAATGAAACGAAATATAAGTCTTGTATGCGCACATTATGCAGCCAAGCATAATTATTATAAGTTGGGGGATTGCATCACTGACAAAATTTAAAATGCTTGGCTTAACGCCAGTCCTGTTCCACAAGTGCGTATAAACTAATTGATTAGCATTCTGAAATATTATTGGAACTGCAGAAGATTGTAAATACTATCATTATATTGTATAAATTCAATCACAGCACAGTATTGTACATAATTTGCATAGCACATGTGTGAGCCCTATTATATACATATTATATTATTTTGAGCAAAGGTTTTCATCGCGATACTCAATGTACATGACACGTCTCCTCCACACGTCTGTTAAGAATGGCATTTATAACGACTTCTTTGATCTAGTAGCTTAGATATCTAACTTATAATAATTATCCTTTGTTTCCATTAATCAGTAGACACTAATTCAGTACACGTTACATACCTATTAGAAACCTTAAGATTTCACAGACCATAGTGCTACTTTCTAACTTTAAGCCTCTCCCTATCGTCTATTATCTGTATCCGGCGAGAGTCGTTATCCGTCGAGAAACGTCGCCATCGTTCAGATTGCGTCCGCTTGATTTAACTCGTTCACAATGGTCGCTTTTGTTACCCTATAGGTGTACAGCTCGACATGGTGAAAACCCCTCGTAATACATTTATAAGTATTGCAGTTTTCCTGCTGTTTTCCTGTTTCTGGAAAAAAAATGCCTTTTTCATTTATATCTTTTTATGGCTTGAAAAGGAAGATAATCTGCTAATTTAACATTCCAAAGAAACAAATGCGTTATAAAGGAAAGGCAAAGGTCTCGTTTATAAAAATATAGGTTTAGTTTTGGCTGAAAGCGTTCATCCGGAACATAATATACCTATAGTAGCGCGACGTTGTACCTTACAACCCAAACTCAAGATCACGTAAAGTCGCTTAGAAAACTTTGTAACCAAAATGTCCTCAGATTATAAAGCAGGGTCAAAAGAAGACAGGGCAACCTGCTGAATAATCAATTCGTATCAGGAAGCCTCGTTACTCTTTTTTATGGGCAGTTCCGCTCTCAAATCATCTTTAGGCACTCCAATCTTCAATTAACGCATCAATACTTAATTCTCTTTGTATCGACTTCTTCGCATTCTTTGCCTTGGTTTATTTTAGTTACTAGGTTTTTTTTAAATCTGAAGTTTGCCTATTCTCATTTATGTTGCTAACGAGATGTGTGGACTAGCTAGCTAATGGTAATGACGAGGGATGATTTAGTTGAGGTTAATGATGGTGTGCCTACGAGATTTTTATAACATGGAAGATCAGTTAATGTGTGTGAGGTAAGGAAATTTTTTCTATCTGATGAAAGAATGTGAATATGGAAACACGTAGGACTATAAGGATCGAACGTACCATTTCTGGTCTATGAACTCCCATTACTCGACTCTCATATTATAAAATTGCTTAATCAATTGCTAACTAGTTGAGTAGTGGCGACAAGATCTAAATTAATCCAATAATAAACCCTAATTGGTGTTGCATATTAATGTCCGTAGAGACTTGCAATATTCGCTGTATGTATCCCAAAAGTACGCATGGCGTGCGACTATAATTATTTTCCATTTTCTTTGCTGTTCTTAGTGGACTACATTTTTCGCAGAACACATTTTTTATTTTATTTAGACGTGATTATAACCGGGGCACACTGGTTTCCAATTAAGGCGTTACTTTAAAATAAGGAGAGGTAAATAAATATAAATACAAAATAGTACAATATTATCACTTTGAAAGAAATAATTTTCATATGCAATGCAAAACATCAGTCATCAGTCGCCTGTAAACGACATTAATCATTTAGAAGCAAAACTATTTCGATTACGGGTCGAAGCCAGACGTGCTTGGCTCTCACTGGCAGCAAATTTAATCAAGTACGAGAATGTAGCAAATCAACATCAAATCACAGCCAATTCTGGAGTAGCTTTGATGTGACAATATTTTTGAAAGCTTCGTGAAAAGGTAACAGACAGACAGTTTCTTTTGAAATTTATAATTTAATTTTATTTGAATAATGATTTATATGTTAATACCTTATAAGTACAAAAGTAAATATAGATGTATAGGTGTCAATTTATAACGGCCGTCATGAATATCAGTTATTTTCACCAGTATTTGCACCTTAAGGCGACGATAACCGACTTTTAATGATTTTCTTCTGATGATCTGTTATGTCATCTGAAGATCACGTCTAAACGAGTAGTGTTAATGATTAAAAAAAAAATATATATATGTTAAATTAGAGCATTTTCTCAATAACATAATTTGTAAATATTTTAGATTATGTTTATATTACATAGTGAAATTAATTTGTAAAGTTATGTCTAACGCGGATAAAAAACTGAGAATAGCGCAAAATCTACCAAGCGTAATTTTCTGAAACCTTCATCTATTTGAAGATAATTTAATTATTTATATTTTAGTATACGCGTTAAAATGCCTTTTGTTTTGTGTATACTCGTACTCGTAATAAATTAATAATGCATCAAATTGGGGACAGCAGTCCTTGATGGGTGACTGGCTGAACGTACGATGCGTTGCGTGAGCTCAGTACAGAACACGCAAGCGGAACTCAAGGTCACTGGCATATATCTGAGTCTTAATGTCTTAACTTACTCTTACTGGTGTGACTGTGTACTTGGACGGTGACATTTTGCCACATTACGATACTGCGCGGAAAATCTTAAAGACACTTCTTATACATCCATACTCTTATGCTTATTAGTATTTACTTATAAACTTAATTCCTGGGTTCGAATCTCGAGTCGGGTAAAGTGCTATTGGTTTTTTACATCTGGAAATTCTCAGTAGCAGCCCGAAGTCTAGATATGTGCCTGGTTGATGGCAATAGGCTCGCCCCCAATTACAATGGGACCTAAACATAACTGGCGTAAAGTGGGTGTGGGTGGGTGTACATCCTGTTCACGCCTGTATTAACGAAGGAGAGGCTTAACTATAGTTAAACCTCTCTTTCGGAGAATACAGGCGTGATGGTATGTTATGTTACTTACCTATATATATATTTAAATAAAATAATATAAACATTTCAAAATAAACGCTTTTTGTCTGTCTGTTACCTTTTTACGCCTCACAACTGAACAGGTTTGGATGAAAAGGATCATAACCATCATCATTTGATTTGGATAACCTGGTCGGTGGTATGTTGTCGTGGGGTAATTTCCGGCATCCAAGCAGGCGAAGCCCCTAGCAAAAGCTAGTACATAATATATAAAACTGCTAGAATAAAATAAAATGGAATACTCTTTATTAATAGAATAAAATGGAATATTCTTTATTATGTACATCATAAAAATTACTGGTATAAATGTAGAAATTTTACATAAGGTGACACAATGGGCGGTCTTATCGCTAAAAGCGATATTTTAAAGACATCCTTTAAACAAAGTAAATTATATATATTCGAGTAGTCAATTACTCGAAAGCTTTCAACTATTTTGCTATGCACGCGTTTGCCACTTTAAAACCATCTTCACGTCTAAAGCTTAGTTAGATTTTTTGGAATTTCAGTTTAATTCAAAGATTTTGTTAAAAAGCAGAGGCGTGACCAGATTTTACTTACTTATATATTGCAGAGACAAATTGCCGGCTTTGTGAATATGAACAAGTCATAAAACATTTGCCAAGCGGAGCGAAAAAAAAAATAACAACAGAGTCTCGGCCTGAGCTCATGAATAACTTGTGGTATACGGATACCATGATGTTAGATCTACGGAGATTCTTCTTATTTGCAAACTAACACCGATTTTTTCAGGTGTGCTGATATTTACAAGATACTACAAGTCCAACGCGTTCAAGTAGTCTGCGTGGTGCCGAACGTAAAGAATAGCACCACCCCATTTCTTTCCCTTGGGTGTCGTAAAAGGCGACTAAGAGACTTATTAGAGAATGGGTAGCAGCGTTCTCTATGCATTTTAACACCATACTGCGATCGCCACCCCGCCTGCCAAGCGTGGCGATTTATGGCAAACCCCATTTTGGGGGAGGCCTATGTCCAGCAGTGGATGTCTTTCGTCTCTAATGATGATGATGACAAGTCCAACCCGTTTGCAATGGTTTGTGTGGGTAACAAATATGCATAATTATAATAATCCCTTGCGACCGTTCACAATTTATAGATATTAAGTAACGATTTTGTAAAATCATGAACACTAAATCCAAGATTTCCCTACTTGCCTTATTAGTTCACGTGTTTATGTAATTATAAAGTTGTTAAAGCCAAGTTGATGTAACTAGTTGTTCATTCTGAAATTCTTTTGGCGAGTTTTTCTCGTTTTTTCAGCCAGATTTATGGTGGTATTCTGGCCAAAATAAGTCATTTATGGTATTTCCATTTTTCGGAAAAGTAGGTATGTCCTACTGGTTTTGAATGGAAAATTTAATAAAAACCAGTAAAATTCTTTATGATGCACTAAAGTGAAGAGAATCACCATAGCATAATTTAGTCTTTATCATTCCCATTGCTGACACATAACGTAATTCACCTCGCGGGCCCAGTGCGGGTTGGGAGATGACACATGTCTTTGAATTGTTGGTTCTAAAAAATGCCAGATTCCTCACGATATTTTTCTTCACCGTTTTGAGAGCAGTGATGATTATATCATTGACACAAAGAAAAGCGTCTATCTGGGTTCGAACCCACGACCTACAACTCGTAAGTCGAGGTCATTATCACTGGGCCACCACTACTCCAAATCACCATAACAATACGTTAAAACAGAGCAAGAAGTTTTACAAAAAGCAGTTTTAGAAATCCAAAAAACTTCATAGATTGTACTGCACGTTTGGAAAAACGTTCGTTCTGTTTGTTTCTACACTTAATCTGCCAAGTATTTTCCCAACTATTTTGTAGTTGGCTTCCAGTCTAACCGGATGCAGCTGAATGAATACCAGTATTTTACATGGAGCGACTGCCTATATGACCTTCTTGTTTCTACACTAAAAGCAGAAAATAAACCTAATCGTATTGACAACTTGTAAATACAGTTTTAAAAGAGCCTAACAAGGATTTAGGTATCTGATGTAAAGTGGGGGAAGTGGGATTGCCATTTTATATTATAATAAAAAAACAGGTTTTGTAAGTCAAATTTCCTCTTATACCACCACCGCTTAAATGCTTTGTATGTTTAATGTTACAAATTTTTACGTGAGTGCTAAATTGTACCTACCAACTAACACACAGAAAACTTCTTTATTTATTCAGAAGACCTACTCAATTTAGATGTACCTATAGGGTGGCTATGTCTTACAAAAAAATACTAAAAACATAAAAGATTCCATACAAAAAATAACATTTTATTTATTTTGTGCTATACTGTTATGTACTAACAACATGGCGGCATTATGTTCATTTTTCGGATTTAATTATTACGACAGCAGACAAATAAAATGTACAAGTTATTATTATTAGTTGCTGTAGTATAAGACAGAAAAGATCGTTGCAATATAAATTGTATTAAAATAATGAGAACACTTTTAAATCTATATACGTAGGAATAGGTAAATAAACATTATGTCGTAGATTTTAAAGAAACGAACCGTTTTTCAGAGCTATTTCAATTTACTGATCTGTTTTAATTTACAGTGGTAGCGTATGTATGGATCAGCGTGCGCATGTGGACTCGTGTAGTTTCGTAACAAAATACAACATTACCTATGTTAGCAGCCTACTGGGATTTTTACATGATATTATTTGGGCTAACTTACTAGAAGTTTAAAATTAATCGATTGAACGTGCAAATAGATAGGATATAAAAATAACTTGACTTCGCAAACTACACTTATAGTTACACTTTACAAAAGTTACTTTCATTATTTTGGGTTTGAATGAAACATTGCAAAAAAATAAAACTCTTTCAAAACAAAGTCAAAACTACACATACAACTAACAATAGTTTATACAGGGTGTCCCGTGGCAGATTTCGGTTTTGAATTTCAAATTTTTCGATAACGGCTAAGCGGAGGAGTGGGGCGGGGGCCTACTACTAAGAAAATAGATCTATCTCAGCAAAACGGAAAATTGCCTGAATGCAATCGTGTTAATAGATTTAGATCTTGTCGCGCTGTATCCGCAGTCGTCGTAAGCGAATTTCTTCCCGCCTTTCAAGGAGTACTTGAGCCACAGTCTATGGCGTCACAGTTTTTCCCGCACAGTTTTTTGCTTTGTCCCGAGACCGGGCAATTCAGCTTTTGATATGCTAATCTTGCTCGGCGGTGATATTCATTTAATCGTAATCATGGCAATCGTGGCTTTGTTTTAATTTTGACCACATTTTAGAACTTCCATGAAAACTTTCATACAGCAGCTTTGATTCTCTATAATGGAGGCGATCAGAGCGATAAGGGTAGGAGGTGAGTCGCTTGCCACCAACGAGGTACATACCTGCAAACACTATACAATAACTCCATGGATAAAACTTGATTTGAGAAATGAAACAATCTGTATTATTATAAAGTACATACTTACCTCATAACAAAATTAAACTGCTATTATCAGTTAACATTTAGAGCGCACTCTGATAGTAGGTATTTCAAAATTGTTCTGGTGTGTGTTACAAATTGTAGGGCTTTTTTTTTTTTTTGGGTGTGAAATTATCAAATAACTTCTCCCGCTCTGGGTGGAGCGGGAGGGCGTGTCAGACTTTTACTGACTAAAACCCACCCGTGTTCCTTCATTTGCCTGTGTGCCAGGGCCACGATATCCCTTTCGGACAAACTCGCAACCCTGGCAGGTATTGGTCCTGACGGACCCCGTCAGTTGGTGCTGACATCTCTTTGAGGCGCGCGTGGAACACAACGCGCCGTCGACCTGGGCCTGGTTCTTATCGGACGGCGAGCTACCCATCGCTCTCCGTCCGCAAGCCCGTGCCTACGGTGGCCGGAAATCGGCTTGCAGCTCCCGACGCCCGGGGCGTCTCCTGCGGTGACTAGCGGCGCGAGGGCGCGAACCTTGCCTCTCCCTCACGTGTTCCGCCTTCTCCTTCGCGAGCATTACTGCTTCGCAAAAGGAGGTGACGGCCTCCCATGCACTCTCGCTCCGAACCATGGCCTGAATCAGTGCCGGACACGAGAGATCGCCGCCGCCGATCGCCTCCGTGAGGATACGTCGGTGCTCCGCCCAAACCGGGCAGATCTCCACCTTATGCTCCACCGTATCCTCCGGACAAATTGTAGGGCTAGCACGCTTACAGAAAAACAAATCTAGACATGAGTATAACTCATGTCTAAATGTCACATCAATTACTCACCTATAACTGATTTAACGTTAATTGTTATAGATACCTATTGTTATAAGACCTACTATTATTATTATTTTCCTTCAGGAAATGCAGGCTGTTGTGTATTATTGATATCTTAAAGCTAGACCAGGTTTCAGATATTTATAATGGATATTTAGATAATTATGGGACCTTTAAAGTTCGCTTTTACTTTAGTAAGGTAAACTCTTACCTTCATAAAATCCACATGGCAGCTTAACAAACAGTAAAGCTTTCCCGTAAATATGTTCATTAACTACATAATATAATTTATATTGAAGAAGGGAAGAGTTCTAATTTATGATTGAAATAGCGTGTCAACGTTTCAATGAGATACTTCTCAAATTCCCATTATTGTTTAAAATTCATGTACCCCTATTGAGTTTTCATCGAAATATTGAATAAATTGGAATGAAATGTTGTTTAATTTTTAATGGAAAAAATATGTTGTCAGCTCGCATCCATCAATTCGATTCACAACATTACAATGTATACGACAGGTTACTTTACGCGATAACCTTAGCTTCAATGAAACAATCGTTGATTATACGTAATAACGTAATACCGCCCCCAGTGTGACAGCCTTACGCTATGAACATGTTTCATATCAGCTTACTTTTTACATGGCTTGCAAAGTTTTGCGACCAGAATGTTATAATTAATTTAGATTTAAGAGACCTAGAAGTAGATATATCTGTTTATGCCTAGAAAATGCAGCTGTAAATATGCATGTATATGTCAGAGCAAACCTATATAGTACAACGTTAGTTTATATCCCACACTTCCTAAATGAATATCGACAATGAAATGCAAATCTTCGCCTTGAGCCTATATCATTTCACTACTACGCTAAAGGCCTTGCTTTTGTGTAATTTCGGCGCATGCAAAGATGTGCCTAAACTATTTTAACTGCGGAAAACTGACATTCTGAAATCAATAGTATTATTTGTTTTTATATTAAGTTGCGTGATCTATAATTGTTCGACATTACCGACCTGTTTTTATTGAATATCTATGTTGATTCTATCTACACAGCTGTGTCAGCTGGAGAGAGTTCTCAAGAGCTTCTTAGTAGCTCAAATTCACAAATTATACATTTACCCTGTTTCCATATGAAAACAGATCTAGTTTAATTATAATGATTATGTAATGAATGTTGCTTGCTACTGCGTAGGGATGATTCTGTAGTGTGTGGGTGTTACAAAGAATAGTAAACAATGTTAGCAATAATAAACATGGATAATAAAAGAACCACGCCTAATTTTTGCTAATCGAATTTAAAACATTTTCATATTTAACACTTGAGCTAGCAGTATTCTTTCAGATGGTTGAATTGCAGTATCTGAAAGACAGCAGTTAACAGTTGTAATTAAGTTAAGTAAGCGTAAAAATGTTAAGAACTATGTTAACAATTTTATCAAGTTATTGAATGATTATTTTATCGCTGACAATAATTAAACTGTTCGTCTGTGGAAATTCTGTAATAAACATTAACAAAACTACGTGAAAATAAGTAAGAAAAATTATACAATCGTTCCTTGATCACTACTTTTATATCTAAGAAGATTATACTTTTCCGTTCTTCCTAAAAACATAATATAAGACAAACAGGAGTTTGGTCCTAAACACACAGAACCTAGTGAATCACAGAGATGCTGAACTAAACCGCGGGCTAATGGAAATTATTCAAATAAGGGTCGGTCCCACTCGATTAGGATGCTCAAATATCGGGAAAATGAATGTGGTGGAAAACATAATAATTATTATGCGAATATTTACAAACATTACTCTAACTGCAGCATAATACACCTAAGTATATCTACCCAATGAGAAAATTTGCATACGTAGAATTACTAAAGCACACACAGTCGGTAACTTTCATAATAGTGAAAATGTGTTCTCCACTGAAATATAGATTTCAGTGGAGAACACATTTTCATTAATAGTAATGAGTGAACACTAAATGGTGTCACTGCAAAGAGAAAGGCGGCGCCCCTATTTAATAACATAATACATGGAACATGCTGCTTCATTTGTAGCGAGTTTATGTGACTTTATATTTAAAAAAACCGGCCCAGTGCGTCTCGGGCCATGCATAACCAAGGATAGAATCCATAGTTAGGATAAATTTATTAAAAAAAAGAACTTAACATTGCAGTTGAAAAACATGTTCTCCCATACATCGATATACGTCTCGGTCAGTTCTCCAACTGAAAATGTAAGTTGGTCGACTATTACTCTTTAACTTGTAAAGCCTACTTAGCTGTGATAGTTTTTCTTTTAATTTCGTGATATTATAATACTGTCATGATATTTTTCACATATCCAAAAACAACCATTTAGCTAGCAGAGCGGCAGGGACTTACAATAAATGTGCACTTTAATGCATAATAACTATTACGCAAACGGATCCCTAAATCGAAAAATGGTCTTCACAGATCCTCAACATTTTGTAGGGCGTATCCAAAGATACTCCACATCATGGGATAAACGAGAAATAAAAATATCATCCCCACTTTACGTGTAAAAAAAGATTCTATAAAGAAGAAGAAGAAGAAGAGATTAATATATTTACCCATGCCAAATTACAGCTTTCTAGTACTAAGAGTCTCTGAGCTAAGCCGGGGACGGACATGGCGAAACTATAAGGGTTGCTTGTTGACTACGGAACCCTAAAAACAGGAAACAACAAACCTTTTAGGATTATCCTTTGTAAAATGCTTCGGTCATTTTAGGGACTTAGTGGTTGCGCAGGCCAACATAAGCCTGCATGCGGGCAAAAGGGAAACTTTTGTAAAACTGAAAAATAACTTGCTCGGAAAATATTTGTCTAATTATATTGTTTATTTTGTGTTTTTTCAGCTGGTTGTCTACTATAAGGTCAGATTATCAACTAACCTAATATATACATTTTCATGTTTTTATGCATGGCAAAATTATACAGTCAAATCAAAGTAAAAGATACATCAAAGATACGATAACGATAGATAAAGAAAAGATCGCGTATAGCTGAAATAATTAAGTAAGTTTTTAATTATCGGGTCTTTTTAATAAGTTACTATTGAGGTCTGTATTGGTTTTGTGGCTTCACATGTTATGTTATATGTTTCCGAATTGAATTAAATTGATTTTGATTTTAATGTATTTTAATATATGGTATCCCACCAAAAACATTTCATGTAAAATGTTGCCAAGACGACCACATAAGGTTTGCCCTGTGAAAAAGATATCAGATCTCATAAAGAACCAAGCTTCTGAATCTACACGGCCTAAGTCTACCGACCCTAACTTCACAAATTCTACATATCAGTAAAAATGTATGGCTTCGCCGTTTCGCTACCGTCGTGGACGTGATGCGAATATTAAGTTTCTGAAGTAAGTAACGAAACAGCCAAGCCATACATTTTTACTGATATGTAGAATTCGAAATCGGTATATTTTAGATATTAATGAAATCTAAAGTATTAGAGCTATTCAATTGAGACTTTGTATGTTTAATTAGTCTATTATTGACATCATGTCCTGAGAATATGAACTATCTGGTACATCGGAAACCAGCTCTATGAGGGTTAAAAAAAACGACGAAACACTTCGAGAAAAGGTAGGTAGTGCCCTTGCGCTTCGCTTGGCTCATCTTGGCGGGGGCACTACCGTGCCCCCAGATGGTAGGTAAATGTCTCCCTCTCACAGAAAGAGGAAGCTTGTGTCCCAGCAGTGGGAAAATTTAAGGCTGTGCATGTATATAATATGAAATATTTGTCTATAAATTAAGTGTTATAAACGGACATGACTAAAATGTTAATACACATTATTTGTAAATACCAATTTCTAGTACCACTAATTTCTAAAAAACCTAAGCGAATCGTTCTACAGTAAATTAATTCGCTTAGTACTGCACGTACCAAACTAATAAATCAGGGTCAGATGTTGTCGGAGAACTTCGGCTTTTAATTAAGCCACCTCAGGGAGAATGGCTGTCAACAATCCACCTTGAACTTGTTCTTTGTCTTATAAAATAAGGTGACTGTAATAAGAAGACCTACGACTTTGTCGACGGTTAAGATTCATGACCTAAACTTAATATTCTAACGTGTGCTTCTAAACCATATTTTTTTTTTTTTTTGTTTACGGGGCGGAAAATCCTCATGGATGTCCTCCACCCTGGGGCGGGCGGAGGGGTCTGTCAGACTCTTACTGACTAAAAACCACCCCAGTGTTCCCCTCCCACACTTGCACCGGGGATCTTGGGATCTGTTATTCCTTCCGCAATCCCCGGCTAGTGCCGGCCCGCCTCTGCGGGCCACCTCAAGTCTGGGGGGGTGAGGTGTCTGACCCCCCCCCCCCCCGCGACGTCTGATATGGGCGCGCGTGGAACACTACGCGCCGCCACCTCGGATCCAATGCGATAGGGGGCGGCGGACGTCCCCAAGTCCGCCGTCCCTGGACCCATTTATGGGGGCTGGAAGGGGGCGTTATCGGTCCTCCGCCGACGCCCGGTGCGCCTGCTGCGGGCCGGGTGAGCGGACGAGATCTCCCGCTCCCTTTCCGCAGCCTCCTTCTGCGACACGACTGTTTCGCAGAAGGACACGACCGCGTCCCAGGACTCCTCACTGCCGGCCATAGACTCGACCACGGCCGGCAGCGATAGGTCACTGCCTACTTCTGCACGGCATGGCTCCTCCCAAGCGGCACACTCTGCCAGCGTATGCCGCGCCGTGTCCTCCCGGCAGTCGACGCAGTGGTGACACCGGGCGTCCGGCTCCCTGTTTATGCGACACAGGTACTTCCCGAAGCAACCATGCCCCGAGAGCACCTGCGTCACCCAAAACGACAGGGAGCCGTGCCTCCTCCCGAGCCAGGGTTCGAGTACTGGCCGGACCGCCTCGATGGTGGCGAGGCCGGTAGGGCGTGAAAGCCTGTCCCGCCATTCCGCCACCAGGGCTGCGCAAAGTTGTGACCGACGCAACTCCACATGTCGCTGCATCAGCCACTCGCCCCGCGCCCTCGCTTCCTCGCGCCACCGATACAGTGACGCGAGTACTTTCGCTTCGAGTGCTTCTAAACCCAAAAACAATAAAACATGTTGTTTAAATAAAAAACCTAGCGGTTAAAAACATTCATACTTTAGTTAAGTTATGGTGCTTCTAAACCATAACTTAACTAAAGTATGAATGTTTTTCACCGCTAGGTTTTTTATTTAAACAACATGTTTTATTGTTTTTTTATGCAACGTTTTAATAAACAAATAGCATTTAACAGCTGTTGTCATCGATGTGTATAATGCATGCTCAACACATTAATTTGTGCTCACGAATACAACCGGTTCATTATGGCTATGATGAAGCTCCAACCATACAGAATGTTTACACAAAAGAGTCCCTTTTGTTGTAAATTTGTGAGAGCGATAATGTGTACATGAAGTTTACTAATGAAATAAAACTAAGATAATGGGCTATTGCCTCGTTGGTTTAGTGTTTGCAAGCGTTACTGTTGAGCATGAGGTCTTGGGTTCTACTCCCGGGTCGGGAAAAGAGTTATTGGGTTTCCTATCTGGAATTTACCAATAGCATCCCGGAGTCTGGATTTGTGCCCGGTTAGTGGCAATAGACTCGCCCCCTATTACATGGGACTGAGACATAAATTTTGATGAAATTTGTGTCTACTAAAGATAAACCTCTGCCTAACCCTTTGGGGAATACATTTGTTTATTTAAACTTTTTACATACAAAAAGGTACAAAGGCGGACTATATGCCTTAGGCATTCTCTACCAGTTAACCAAGGGCGGTAAAGAGATAAGATGGCAGGTGCTCTGTTTGAGAGGTTTATAAAAAATATTATCATAATGAATTATAAATAAAATAGGTACACAAGTACATAAATAGGTTATAAACTTATAATATAAATACATACATGTTTACTATAACATACCTATATTATAAATATACATTTATACAAACTCAAGGGAGAGAGGTGTTGAGATGACTACTCTATCTATTTTGAAAATAACTCCGTAATTTCCGATTAAATGTATACTGACTGGTGGCCATCCTGATATCAAGAGGAAGCGCATTCCAAAGAAGAATGGACTGAATTTGAAAGGAAGAATGAATAACGTCAGAAGTATGAGAAGACAGAGTAGGAGAAGATTGTTAGAAAAACGCAGATTCTTAGTGTGTGAAGAAGAAAGAAGAGTGGGAGAGTTGGGAATGGAAAAAAGCGTGGTCAAAGCGCGCAAACTTCTTCTTTGGCGAATGGACATCCATCTGAGCTCAGACCTACAAGCTGTACACATGGTCATATTTCCTGAGGTCGAATATGAATCGGATAAAATTGTTGAGCAGTTTGTCGAGCTTATCCAGTGAAATCGCATTCAAGTCAAATAAGCACACGTCACCATAGTCGATAATCATCTCCATAAAAATGGTTTACGTTAGTTACAAATGTATTTATGCTAAAACTGAAGATTTTAAAGGTTTAAAACTAAGTTCACAAAGAAAACCCATTTCACAACCCTTACTCTTTTTCCCTTTGTAACCTTATTACCACGATTTGGTCAGAACTATTGGACTTTAACCTATTTGAAAAGGTCACGTCCTCATCCACATCCCTCGGGGCAGTTCCAATAATCGTTGGGTTATAACTGCGTGTGCCCGAATATTTGTATAGGTACTCTAAACCTTTCAATGTTGATGAAGCAAAAGTTTTGCCAAACATAAAATATTGGCATGGCAACAGAAGCTTGATTGATTGAGCGAATTGATTTCGTACGATATTATGGAAACATTATAGAATTGAACTAAAAAGTGGTTCCCTTCAGTTTTTTTTTTTAAGTTCTATTCATAAATTACCCATTTAACTTCGATTTTAGGCAAACTATAAAATTCCAAGTAGAAAGCGCACCGCAGGACCGCTTGCCTTTGATTTCGATGACATCACGACACTGCAATGTTGCAGGAGAATCAGGATGAGTTATTTTAAGTCCACCCAGTCCATTGACGGACAGAAAGTACCTACCTTAATTTCGAAGGAAAAAGAGACAATGTAATTATTTTACGAAAATTTTAATATACATTCTTTGAAGCTTCATCTTTAGCAGGTCTGGAGTAAATAAACATTTTTATTTACTCCCAAAGTCAAGGAAACCTCGTGAAAAATTCAGAAATTACGTCGCTAGAACAAATTGCGGACGCGTTTTTGTAAATTGCGGCAACTGAAGAGAGTGAGGGAGTTAAATAGTAAGTGAAGGAATGTTTATCAAGTCTCTTGTCACTTGAGAGGAAATGTCGGCTTAGTTGTTAAATGCCCAATTACTAAAATGCCTAGCATTCTACAAATGCCTAATTCGGCAATCGCGTGTGACGATCATTCATTGTTTTATTGAACAATCTCGAAATTCAAGCTGCAAGCGACGTTTGTGTTTTGGAACTAATGTATAGCTTGTACATGCAGCTAGTTAGTGGTCACGTTCTAGTTGGCAAGCGCTGAGATTTGCTGAACAATATTTCATAGGTTTGTAGTTAGGTACATTCTAAATTGTTGCACCAAATATTATGCTGCAAACTCGCATTACTTTTTGAGTTAGTTTATCATCAAAACGTAGATTTATTTATTGCATACGTTTCAGGTTAGGCTTCCCCACATAACATAACAAACTAAATACTTATATTATTATGCTCAAGTTGCGATAATGAAGTGATAGGTCAATATCGTTGCACTCAAGTGTAGCGACGTAAATGGGTCAATGTGAGCTCGCAACTTTTCACTTCACTGTTATATCTACAAACTTTTTATCCAGGTAATTTCTTCACAAGCAATTTCTAACAAAATATAGAGTGTATTGCAACCCTTTATTATTCAAAATTGTTTGTATTAAACACGAATTCATTAAACAACAGAAGTAAATAACACAGAAAAGAAAGAAAATACGTTTGTTTGCGGTAAAAATGATACAAAGAAAGATCACAAAAAGAACAAGTTAAAAAAAATATTAATACATCTCTCTAAGTTAGATTTGTTCTATAGAAACTTTTCCATAAGAGATTTGTTTTTATGGAACAAAAATAACTACTCGTAAGAGAGACAAGGATTCTAATGATTATATTTCTGTAAATACATATTTGTTATGGTCGCAAATCTTATTTTGATCAAGATACAACCTTACACTGACCTGTAAATAGGAAAAAAAAATAGATTTGAATTTCACGGGTTATTGATTCGTTATACCAGTTTTTAACCGACTTCCAAAAAGGAGGAGGTTTGTTCACCGATATCTCCGTCAATTATGGACCGATTTTGAAAATTATTTTTTTGTTTCAAAGGGTATGCTCCCGAGGTGGTTCCATTGCCACCAAATCAGAATCTGATGAGGGGATCTCATGGAAATGGGCAACCCTCGAATTTTATAGGCAAACCTATAGCGATTTGGGTATTTTTTAAAGTAACTCGTGCATTTGCTCCCGAAAATCAACATTTGGTGAAGTGGAACTGTTTGGAGACCACAGACGGCCACAAGTGGCCATAAGTATTTAACGGGTTGCGATTCGATTAGGTACTTTAATATGGTTGCTATGCAATTTATGCTTGTCACAATGCTAATGGTGAGTGGCAGTTCTCCTGGTTCTTACCAGGAGAACTCCGCAACAATTAACGTCGCAGAATCGAGAAAAGCAATATTTTGTAAAAGGTAATGAGCTGTTAACATTAGGTTATTGCAACTGAGATAAATTAAAAACTGACCCACTAAAAAGTGAGAAATAAAAAACTTTTTACAAAAAAATTAACCGACTTCCAAAAAAACACTACAAAGTGAAAAATAACTTTAATTTCATAAGTCGGTGGCAAAAAACTAAAATACAGATCCAAAGACACCGAGTTGCGAAAATAAAGTTATTTTTCACATTGTAGTGCTTTTTTGGAAGTCGGTTATTTTTTTTTGTAAAAAGTTTTTGTTACTACACCTTCATAGACATTCGAAGTATAATTTACATTATGTCATCCTAAAGCTATGTACTTATATTCGTAGCACTGATTTGAAATTTCAGTGTTTAAAATATAAGTAAAAATCTTTTTTAAACAAGCTTTAATAAACTAAAAAGTACGAAAAAAACTTACGTAAACATACAAATTTAATATTTTCTTTAGCTTGAGGCTTATCTTTAAGTTTAAGAAGGACGTTCACGCCTCAAGCTTTTAAGTGGGCGCCGGGCGTAAACAATCTCCCAATGAAGTTTAGTCCACAATATTCATTGTATTTAGTCAAATATTGAACCGATTAATTGTACCCGATGAAAGTCATAGTCATCCATTAACTTCCAGTAAATAATTGTGGGGCATGTACGCCAATTTGTGGTTTGTTTAGGGCACTAAACCGTAAAGTTAATTAAAACTGTAACACAAAGCATATACCTAAAAAGTTTTAAAGGGCAGTATGTTATTTTTTGAATAATTCACAGAAAAAAATTGCTTGAGCTAATTTTATCGTTATCTGATGATACTCTATACTAAACTTGACTAAACAATAGACAAAGGTCCTGAAATTAAGTCTTTAGAAATTTTAATCTATTTTCACAAGGGCTTCCATAACAGAACCATTGGCTTTATTTACATTTCAAAGAAAAGGGTCACTGTGAAAGCACCGTATCTCTGACGATAAGCATCAAATATAAAAATATTGTGTTGATACCTTTGTCTTGGAAACAATTTAGGAAAATGAGCTAAAATTATAGTGCAATATAAACGTCCAAAGTCCCTTCATTGGTCTATAATGCGTATAGAAACAGCGATAGACGATATCTGTTCATAGACCACCAGTCATGTCCCTAAAGTAAAAGTATGGTAAGGATGTAAGTTTACTTCTGTTGTTAACAGAAATTCGATCAGAAAGATACACATAAAACGCGCAAATCACCCAAAATAGAAGAACCCACTGTTTATCCAAGGTGTCTACCACAAAGCGAAGAAGGTTAAAATTAAAACTCAACGGAATGTTTAAAACTCAACTTGATCTTTCTAGCTAAACATCTTCTGAAGCTACTAACAGGGACCCGGATTTATCATGACTTGTAAATCAACAAGGGCAAGAAACAGTTTGATTTTATTTTGATACCCTTAACAATAATGGTTATTACAGTTCACAAAAACACAATAATATTACGTTATTGCAGGCACTTGTTGCAACAATAAAAAAAATCTCAATTTGTCAAAAATACTTTGGGGTGTCAACGCTCTACCTATTCATCCTTATTATGTGTTAGTTTAGTTATATGGTAAGGGGTACTGTTACTTAGAAGCAGACATTATAATATCTGTCAACTTTATCAAAAAATTACCTACATGTATAAAACGACGCTTTCCAGCCCCTAAACCGACAGCCAACAGCCGACACCAATTTATTGTAGTTTATTGTAAAGTGTGTGATGTGCATGTGAGCAAATAAATAAATAATAATAATAAACTTCCAGCCACGCTAAATAAAATTCCCTTCGTATTGTATTTGCTAAATAAAATTCGCCGCGCAATGTTTTTACAACAATAAAACATGACATTACTTTGACAGATGGCAGCACATGCACAACACATCATCTATCATAGCCAATTATTGAAGAAGGTTATAGGCATGAAGGCTATTTACCATCACGTTACGACCCTTAGGAGCCGAGCAAAAAGAAAAAAAGGCAGAAGGAACGCAAAGCGAAAACAAAATAATAGTGCGTCTGGGAATAAGAAATTTCACGCGGAGAAAGTCGCAGGCAGAAGCTTGTTCAGAATAAAAACATTTAATCAATCACGCGCCTAGCAGATATTGCCCATATTTCTTATAAATCGACGGAAAGGCTGTACAGAGAATATCTATGCAGATGTGACTGGCTTCCTGTACAGCACCTCAGTGAGAGTAGTGTCGTTTATATGGGTAAGCAGAGACTGCCTTATCTAGGGTGTTATGTGCCCACGTCTCGTATTATGTGTCACGTGTGATAGTATTGTGGCTATAAACGTTATGACGTTCAGCAACAGCCTTTACCTCTCTTCTCAGAGAGGTGGGTCGCTGACTACTGTTGTGAGCCGGTAATGGAACGCGTAGACAGCAGCGCTGAAAGTACACAGTGCCTAGGAGTATTAGGTGGCCATTAGGTACTATAGAACTTCTATTATTACTACTAGTGTCGACAAAACTATGTGAGCTATGTCTAAGAAGTTCGTATTCAGATTTACTTTGAGATAAAGTTTCGGAAAAGAATATAGGAAATATTAAAGCACAATAGGTAAAACACAAATGACGAAGGTATGGTTACATAAACACTAGGGTGAAGAAAAATAATGCTGACCCACAGAAAAAGCGTATAGCAACGTTTTTACACAGAATTACCATAACATGAACAATCAAAAGTGTTGCAAATCCCAGGGCAGACCTTCGCAATACACATCTTTGATGACCCATTTTTATAAAACCATAAATTTACATACATACATAAACTCACGCCTTCTTCCCATGGGGGTAGGTAGAAACCACAGAACGCCACCTGCAGCTACGATCCTAACATACTGCTTTTGCCTCGTTTACGTTCATACATCTGGTCATACACACATCATAAAATTAATTGATATGAAAACACTCAAAGTTTTTTACAAGGTAATAAGTTGACAAAATGTTTTTACCGTGAACATACACCGTGGCCTTGTGTTTAATTTGAATAGCTTAGACGTTACCATTTGATTACCATCTCAATATGCCTAAATATAATTATGTTGCTAGTTCATTATACAGCTATTTTAAAGAACCTTAATCGTAAGTAAAGAGCACAATTACATTAATGTGTTGTTTTCTTTAATTTTGATCATCACATTTTTTGTAACTTGAAACTAACCTTACTATTTGTTAAACTTAGTATTTAAATTGTTACCTATATTGAGCATGTTTTTAAATTAAATGTATAAATGGTAAACCCTCCATATTGGTTCCCAAGATACAGGCTTGCCTAGTTTGGGGCCAATGTTAACACCTTTGTAATCTTTTTAGCAATTTTTTTTTTTTTTTTTAATTATTATTAAGTGTCAAAATTTTAATTATGCTAACAGTAGAAGATAAGAAAATCTTAAAGGCCTACTCAACTGTTTTCAATTAAGTATGAATGATCTTAAGAATGTACGGGTTTTACCCATTTCCCACTAACGTACATCAAACGAACGCCATATCTACATCTGACGTTCGCAGCTTCCGTCGTCTAAGACGCGGGAAAAGTATGTAAATCTCGGTAAATTAGCATGAATCACGTAAAGTGTTCGCGTTGCGCCAGCTGAAGCTGGATATTACCGTATTACGAGTTTTTAACCTCCATCCTGGAAATGTGTCGAACGCATACACGTCTTTTAGTATTTTACCAAAATGTTCCGAAAATGATAACTATATATTGATAATTCGAATACGTTACGGCAGGTCTGATAGCAATAAAAACTAAGCTTATCATATAACTGGTAACAAGCGATCTCACAGGCCGAGCGGCGCTAGCGAAAGAATATGTCACCCCTTTCACCGCGCTCCCCGTGTTTGACCACCTGAGTAGCTTCAAGTTTAGGTGCTCCCACGCCTTAGACGGGGACAACTGCGTCGACGGCCAAGCACAGATTGGTAAGTAAGATCGATCTTAAGTTGCAGCGGCCTCTGAGTCTCTAACTGTATTGATTTACTTAGATTTTTACAGCTATTTATTACTCGCAATAGATCATTCTGAACCTCCTAAAAAGAAGCATAGGCACTTGGGAAACAGAAATGTAGTGCCAAATATGAGTAAACAATATTCGTTAGTCGCGAATTCTTATTTCGATGTTTTGGCGCGTATTTTCGTTTCTGATTTTCCCCTTGAACCATAAAATCTCGAAAACATGGAAAACCTGTTGACCAGTTGTCCTCCTAAATTGCGTCGTAAATCAAATTATCAACGATATTCGTGCGAAAAACAGTGTGCTTGCTGTGTGAAATTACATTTGTGATTTTTGAGTTGACTATTAACTTAAATTTATGGAAAGAAATAATTTCGTTAAAATATGTTATTTTTTATTATTTTATCGGTAATTATTGATCTCACATCAAGTTTCTTGATTAAAAACAACCACATACCTTGTAACTGCAAGATTCTCATTAAAATTATATTTAGAGTACACAAACTTATTTTTATTTAACCCATAGTAGGTTATTTAACACGAAATACATACTGCGGTAAGCTACCAAATATAATTTCTATGATAAAGAATAATGTACGATAGTACCTATTAGTATGATAAACACCAGTTACGTTCTTTAATTACGTTCCACATATACCATGTCGCTAGTTAAAGGGTATTTTACTATTGTATTGTACTTAGTTTTCATAAATATTATTTTTACGAGTGGCTATCAGTGAAAACCTGGCTTATTAAATAAAGTAGATCTAAGCTTTCAAGTCTTAGTCAGCATTGAAACATAAATAAATGTGCCTCTCGAAGCCATTTCTTTAATTTAATTGAGTGATTCGGCTCTTTCAAACACAATTATTTTATTTCATTGGATGCCCGCTTTCAACTTAATTAATCGCTTTCTTAATCCATTAAAATGATTAATTGGATTTAAAAAGGAGGTTTATAATTTAAGAAGTAGCGACTGCCGTCGGTACGGCTCGTGAAAGAAATAGTAACTTCAAAGAAGTTTATTATGAAGAATAAAAATAATATCACAAGTTAAGTTCTGATAAATCAACACATTTTTCACGTCTTTTCAAGCGTGCTACGCGTTGCTAGAGATAATATTATATCTCCAGCGACGCGGTCGTTACCTGCAAACTACTGTATGTTCGTAAACATCTCGCTACACAATATCTCTTTTTTATGAACACGTAAAATATCCTCTCTACGTAAGAACTGACACACTTGATACATGCACGTGACAGTTTATCACACGCAGCCATTTACAACTACTGAACATTTATGAGCAACCGTTATGGAACAAGAAGAAGAGAATCGATTTGATGGCCCTCGAAACCTTTTTGTTTTGTCTGCGAGTGATATAGAAATATTGGTTTAGGCAGGTGCTACCGTACATCGGGTACTATTTATGAAGTAAGGCGATTGCGAAAGAGAAATACCAAGCCGGTCCTACAACGTTAGATTAGCGAATTCAATAAGCAGGCATTAACCATAACCTAAACATTAGCCAATTAGTTAGACATTCACTTAATGAATCAAGACGGAACATCGCATGTATCGGCAAATTCCATTTAGACGGTTTTCTCGGATCATTAGCGACGGAAAGCAAGCGCAACCCATATCAGTAAAATTTTAGATCAGTCGACTGTCAGAAGAAATATACTAGGGCTGCCGATAAACATATTTTCGATTGCCTCCTGAAATACAATTAACACGAATATTTGTTGAGGAAGATTTCCAAAACCATGACGATAGTGCTTCTATCCTGTAGAGGTTAGTCCATAAGTGTAATGTATTACTTTTCTTAATTACAGGAACAGGGCTATTGTTTGTTACACGGTAATAATTAGTAAGCGCACAAAAAAATTATGGACGAGGTATCAATTTTCCACGTCACGTTTCGTGGCTGCGGGCTGCAGCAACATAGGAGACGAATATAATAATATACCTAATATTTTTTTTAACATTACTTTTTTAAATAATTTTCTCAAACATGCTTGGAAGTTCGAACATTATTTTGACAACCTTCTTCGAGATAAATCAAATTTGCTGTACTGGCCAAATACATGCAAGCAGTGGCCGCCAAAAGTTGTATGAAAATCCATAATATTGTGTCGTGGTTTAGCGGCCAGATAAATTACGTTGTAAACTCATATCTATCGTGTATTTTAAAAATGGAACGATATTTTACTCCGAAACATGGCAACCAAAGAGGTAACTTATCAAAGGTTTTATTTAAATTTCGAACTGGCTTGCAAATGGAAAGCTGTTTATTAAAAAAAAAAACAAATGAACACATTGGCGGGTGAAAAATTATCGTTGTTCGTCATTAAATCTGGAATTTATAAATAATTTACTTTGTTTGAATTTCTGCGTATTATTTGAGAAAAACACTATACAAGCCTTGGCTGCAACCAGGCATTGATGGAGTCACGTATAAGTGCCTCGGCTTCGCCTCGGCCCACATTTTCACGTTCGTCCATCAATGCCTGTTGCAGGCCGCTGCAGTAATGTACTATTTGTCACGAATCAAGATTAGAACGGGAACTTTACGGTAAAAAAATATATTTCATAATGTGTAAAAGTCATTTTTGTACGCGTTGGCTGTTGAGAAACGGTACTTGGGTGCCGTAGTTAATATGAAATTGGTGTTATTTTTGACAGACCTTTTTTTGTATAAATTATTGACTTTCGAAAATTCGTCTGTTGTTAATGTCAAACATCGCTACAGAACACTATTGATCCATCATCGATACACTGAGAGATTGAATTACAAGTAATTAAAATGAGGTAAATATTAAATTCTGTAATTTATTTTAACCGCAATAAACCCTGCCACTTCGTTAATGAACATCAAATACAGAATTGCCTATCTGACATTTATATACTAGATAGCAAATAAAATTCGTAGGCTTTTTTAATTTCCCTTTACTCAAAGTCAGCGTGTCCACTTTCAATTCATTCAAAAATCTCGGAATAAAAAACCGGCCATGTGCACGTCGAACCACGCACAGTGAAGGGTTTTTTAGTTGGGATGAATGCACAGTTTTGTTTAAATCGACCGCAAAAATAACTTTGTATTTCTTAGTTTTCGAAAAAACTATGAAAAACAAAGTCATTTCTGCGGTTGTAACCGGAAAATAATCCAAATAGCATAGTTACTCAGATACATCATAACCTTTTTATTTATGGGATCCAACATTTTTTAAGTTGGTAGTTCTAGTTAACTTATCCAAGTACATTTAGTAAGTTGGTAGACTATTACTCGTTAACTTGTAGAGCCTACTCAGCTGTAATAGTTTGCTTTATAACTTCGATAATACATTATTATATTTCTGAATACATTTCTCATTTAAATAAAATAACGATTTTTCTGGTAGGGGCAGGACACGTGACTCTAACAAAAATTTGCATTTTAAAGCTTAATATTTTGCAAATGGATCTCTTAATTGATATTTGTCGATTAAGAGATCTTAACATATTCCCAATGTTTTGAAAGACCTATTTAACGACACCCGTCACAATGGAAAAGACGAGTAATACAAAAATTATACCTGTTTTCTTAGAAGGGAGGTACAAAAACTTTATGTCACAACTTTGTCAGCGTGATTACTATAATATAGTAAAATATTGGTGTTAAGCCGCGGATAGACCGACAAACAGACTTGGTGAAACTAAGGGTTCATTGTTTTACTACGGAACCCTAAAAATATTCCGTTTCCAATTTCACGTTATTTTCATCACTCAAAGCGTTCGGGTAGACGACGTGACTCCACAAAAGCCCCTTTTTATTCCAGTAATGATTGTATATTGTCTAAAATAAAAACCAGACTCGACGGAATCCATTATTCGAATCAAATAAGCTGTTAAGTTATTTAGCAGGTCCTGTTATTATTTATCTATGATGTTAAAGGCATCAAGATTTAAGTTGTTTTAAAAAGTACCTAATGTTAGGTACTTTTTAAAGAATGAAAATATTGTCATTTTGCTAAACAAATATAATAATAAAATATACGTTTTGTATTTGTACAACGTCATGTATTATACAAATATATTCATTAAATTCATCATAAAATACGACAAGTCCTAATCAACCAAATCCAGTAATTTAATTAAAAAACAATATTTTATGAAAGGCACTCAAGACAACTGCTTTTGATAACGGCACCTACATCCCACTGCCACTTTCCGTATTATTGCTACCACGACTTTGGAGACCTGCCAAAGATGGAACCGATCACTAAGAGTGCCGCAGTTATTACAAAGAAAAAAAAAAAAACAAATGACACTGAAGAGTGGCAGTTGTTTTCCTACTACTGACAGCAATCACGGATCGTATCAGATTATTATCTCAACATTATAAGAAAAACATGTTTGGAACAAAAAAACCTTGCATCGATCAAACAATAATGGTTTCAGGAAATTAAATATGTGAACCCAAACCCTCGCAATAATCCTAAAAACTACACACCGTGTATACAGGCTGAAATTTTAATGGTTGTTTTCCCGCGGCAGAACAATTTGCCCTCAGTAGTACTATCGATTCATAGTGTTAAAACTTACAAAATAAAAATAAAAAATATTTTTAAATAGAAATAAAATATGCATCAACTCGAAAGCGTGAGAAACAATTGGTTCTAGATCGCTTTCGAGTTTTGTTTTTCACAATTGTAAATCTGCCATTTATTAATATTTTACTTTATTTTTTTTATAAATTGATTGTACTACCAAAACCAAATCATATCGCTGCGGGAAAACAACCATTAAAATTTCAGCTTGTATACATCAAATCTATACCTACCTATTATTCGTTGCTGTTTATGTGGGTCAGATGGCCACTCGCAGGACACAATAAATTTAACGATATTTGGAGTGTGTCCAGAAGACTCCCACCCTCTGCCAAAGCCTACACGTTCCGCTTTTCATAAAACTGTCGGCGATGCAAAAATTGTTTGAGTGACGTGCACCCTGTTTCACGCGTGGGATTTGTAGAGTAATAAGCTAATTAAGAAGTGTTAATGACGGGTATGGTAGATGTTATTGGTTCGAAATAAAGATCAGAATATTTATTCCTGGAAGCTCATCTTCAGAAAATTTGTTTATTTTATTATCTTTGCGTATTTGATACAGCTATTTCAATTGAGGTCTTACATCAGTTGTAACTTGTAAACAGTGTATGCCATCAAAAACATAAATTGTAAAAAAGACCAAGTCTCGCAACTCAGTTCTTCTATCGTAAAATGTTGTGAGATCTATATAATACCAAGTCAGTCAATTTATTCAGTCCCTACTTAAGGATCCTTCTGTATTAAGTTATTATGTAAGCTAACCAAACAACATCTTATAGTGACCATATCAATGTCAATATTAAAAAACTTTTATGTTTTAAATAAATAGATTGACTTGACCATCGCATGAAAACACAATGTATCTTTTTTTTAATTAAAAACACAATGTGTCTCACAAGTAATACCTACATATTATATTAAATTAGATTGTTGTGTAATGTATCTTACCTGAACCAAAAAGAAAACGAAATGATAATAATATCAATTATTGTAACATTTTAATGAGCTTAAGCTCGATTGTACTACTTAGGTAACAACCAACATAAGTATCACAAAAATATTATTTCTATTAACAGATATACAGAAATAAATATAACATTTATTGCTATCCCTTAAAGTAAATCTCTATAAATAAATAAATATGTTCTGTGTCAATCATGTGAGTGGGGGCCTGTTAGACCCACTTTCAGAGGAAAATACGACGGAAAAACAATATACAGGTCCAGTAACAATACGCTTATATAGAACGCTTTACTTTTATTATACCTAAGTAATTTTACAAATTAAACGTGATTATATTTCGATAGAATAACGAGTATACCTACTCTTATTGATTTTGTATTTTTCTTCTTCGTATTTAAGATTTTGCCAAGTCAATAAAAGTCCCTTCAGTATACATATTAAATTGTATTTCGTATTTGATACCCTTCTACAGAGCTCATGAAAACGATAACGGGAAAGGAATACGCAATATCAAATAAATATACACGAGTTACACTCACGTACAGCCCATTCCAGGAACAAATAAATTTGTTCTGGGAATTTCTGTATCGATTTTTGATATATTTTTAGAAGTATACGTGCCACGAATAATGAGTATCCAAAAATAAATGAATTTTATGCACTTATAAAAAAGTTTTCCTCTTTAAATACAAAATGGTTAGTTTTTGCCTATGGAATTTGCTCGCTATTACTGATCAAATGTTTTGGTACGGTCACAATTATAATACTGATAATTACACCTAAGCTGTAACGGCGTAGCGTTCGTATCCATGATGTAATCACGTCTGCTACGTCGTATCAACCATGTAGTCCTGTATACTTCACGATACATCTGGTTTTTCTTCGTTGGCTAATTACAACGATGGCTATTTATTCTTATACAATTCACTTATCACTCCAGTAACAATGTATCCAGCACAACGGCTATCTCTACAAAACCCTGAATCCAGAAGTTAAACTATCATATTTAACGACTTTTGGAAGTTCCCGTTACGTGACTGGTTCAGACAGATTCTCTTTTATTCAACTATATTATTAATTCTAAAACAGATCTTTAAGGAGGAAAAGTAGATCGTTTGTAACCCGACACCAGCAAACTGTTTTGAGGTATAAAGACAAAAGTGGTTGCGTAATTTCCCTTTCCCTCTGTTATTCGATGGTAGGTAGTCAATTGTTTCATCGTATTCTAAATTTTGTTTTATATTCGTAACTAATATTAGTTCACTGTCCTAACTTTTTAACGTTGCTGTATCAGTCGTGATATAATGCAGTCGAGCAGTCAACGCTTTAACAAGTCATGATAGTTTCTTATATACATAATGGCTTAACGTGCCACGGAAAGCACGTTAAGCCGTTGGTCCCGGTTGTCATTGATAGATCTTTGACAGTCGTTATGGGTCGTCAGAAGCCTAAAAGTCTGACAACCGGTCTTCTTATCAAGGGGTATCGTTTTACCCAGTAGCTGGATTGTGGAGGTCAGACAGGTAGTCGCTCCATATAAAATAATGGTATTCCGCTGCATCCGGTTAGACTGGAAGCCGACCCCAACATAGTTGGGAAATCGCTAGTGATGATAGTTTCAACTGTATTATGCAAGCGTTTTCACAATTGTATGTAAAAAATATAGTGATTAAATTAGTTTGACCCTGAAGTCTGTGTAACAAATTACAACTAACTCGATGTGATAAATTACGTTTATGTTCAATCTGTATGAGGTAATTTGCCATTTTTTTTCAACCGCTTTGACAAATATGTGATATTAAATTCTTCTCAAGCGTGAAAAGAACTCATTATAATATATAATGAAAACGCTAGAATTATGTCTTAAAATTACTAACCCGCTTTTAGCTATACCTACCTAAGGCAAATAATCGTTACTTAAAGCAAGGCTAATTTACTGAAGATATTACGTAAGCTTTGCTTTATTCGAATATCTGAGACAGTGCTAACATAACAGAGTAAATAGTTGAAATATTGAGGTTCTATGGTCTGCCGTGACCCCAGCTCACTGTCTCAGGGCACCAATTCCTATTACAGTTAGGCAGCCTTTTGAGCATCTTTTACTAATTATTTTTAATCATTCAGTCAATAGAGTGTGACCAGTTTCAGATACCTACAAACGTCACATATTTGTGTATATGTAAGTGGAATTAATGGACGATCTAGGGGGTCATAAAGTGACCTCACTGGTGATGTTCTTAAGAAATTTGAGTAGTATAATGTCAATAGTTATTTCGTTATTTGTTTTGTTTTGCATAAAATGGATGTCGAAATTATTTTTCCTTACTTTTTAATCCATTCTGATGTTGAAATTATAGATTCTGCACCTGAAGTAGCCGCGCACGTTGTGATGAACTTCTTCTGTCTGAGCTTAGTAGGCGAAACGTAAGTACACAACTTCCTGTAAGCCGTTCTACCGTTCAAATAATTTACCATTGATACCTGGAGACTGGCGGCTTCGTGCGCCGTCTAGGAGGACAACGACACCTGGTAAATATCCGACCTTGCTTAGTATTATATTCGTTTGTAATTTTCTTTTAAACTAAGAAAGCATGTTAGATCATGGATATGGCTTAATGTTTGAATTTCGACGACTCGATTGGTTAATGGTAAAGCGAAACGTAATCCAATAAAATCCTGTATTTAAGAATCCGTAAAACCTATTTTGTACTAAAACAGAATATGAAACTAAAACCTATTTCTCAAGTTGTCGATAACCCTGCTCTGTCTGAATTATGAATTAACCAGAAAAATAAACCTACTAAATATTTTATGATCCTATCAAATATTAAGGCCTTGTCTTAAAAAATACCTTTAACTAGAATGTAAAATCAGATTATACGACCTACACGAGCACATAAATATTATAGGTATAAAGATATTTATTTCTCATAAGAACTTATGAATAACAAACAGTTCACTTACGAGTATAATGAGATACAAAGTTTCTTCATAGACAATATTTATTATTCTATAGTTTACTGGTTGTTATACAATTCATTAAATACCTATTTTTATAACACTATTTTACAATGCCAGTTCTTACAAGCTTATGCACAAATTATTTTTTTCATGTGGCCGTCAAAAAAGTGATCACAATATATCAACAAAGTAAATAATAAAGAAAATCTTGTACTTAACCGAAAAATAAAATAAGAAAAACACTCGAATTCGCTTCTTCATCGAAAATACCTCATCATCATCATTTCAGCCGAAAGACGTCCACTGCTGGACATAGGCCTCCCCCAAGCACCGCCACTTCGACCGGTTCTGTGCTTCCCGCATCCATCGGATACCTGCGGCCTTCACAAGGTCATCGGTCCACCTTGTAGGAGGCCTTCCAACGCTACGTCTTCCGGTACGCGGTCGCCACTCCAGAACCTTTCGGCCCCATCGGCCATCAGTTCTGCGAGCAATGTGCCCTGCCCACTGCCACTTAAGCTTGGCAATTCTTCGGGCTATGTCGGTTACCTTGGTTCACCTGCGGATCTCTTCATTCCTGATTCGATCACGTAGGGAAACTCCAAGCATAGCCCTCTCCATTGCCCTTTGGGTGATTTTAGCCTTCTGATAAGGCCCATTGTAAGCGACCACGTTTCAGTGCCATAGGTCATCACTGGCAACACGCACTGGCGAAAATACCTAAGTACTCAGAATTGCCCGGAAAAGTCAAGCAGTCTTTTGTCTGTTATAAATGGACCAGAGACGTCCTGGACATTATTTTGGTTGATAAAAAGGACATTGTGACTGACTTCTCTCAGGACTTTTTTGCTAAAATGAACGATTCGTGCCTGCTGTTGACATATATCAATTGTTTTGTCGTTTTGGCGTATTGCCCTTCCAGTTACCATAAAAATTGACGCAGTTTAATTAAACAGCGTCAGTGCCAATTTGTGCACAATTGGTCACAAATTGGCACCGTTAGGCTAAATCAAAGTTTTTGCGCCCCTTTTTAAATTTCGAAAATATTGGATCACGATTCAAGTTACATAAGTACAAAGAATGCAAATGAAAGGTTCTCGTTAGTTGAGTACAGGATTCAAACCTCCGGTACCGGGCTCCGGCACCGTTGAAGGAAATGGATGGAAATTGGAAACCTGCGGTGACTTAAAGCTTTAATTTTCACTGTACATTATAAGGGAAATATTTCTGAGTACACGTATTGAAATTGGTTTGCTTTTATTTGGAGTGCTACTACTACCTAAGCTTGTGCTTAATATTTTTATTAAGTTATTTTTATTTGTTCGGTATTTTGTTGTGGGGTAATGTCGCCAATATGCAGAAAAGGCTTGTTTTAAAAAAAAAAAAAAAATTTAAATATTGTAATATAATGACTGTGCCTTCTCAGTATATTTATGGAAATCTTTTGTATGCACAAGCCACAATATTGAACAAACAAAAAAAAACAAACTTGTTCGTGCAACCCCACCATAAGAAAATAGGTGGCTCATTTAGATGCCACTGTTACATACGCTTTTATTATAAACTACCTAGCCACGTTCAAAAACTAAGCCTTAACAACTCCAAGCACTTATAAAGTGGAAACTTTGGCAGAAAGCCTTTTATACGGTTAAAGACTGTATTGAGGACAAAAATACTTGGGATGGAGGTGCTCCACTTAGACTGAACCACTTGCATAATTATCACGAATCTTAAAAAAAAACATTTTATTTGAATTGCACTTTCATTAAAAAAAACAACATAATCTGTTGAGCAACTTCAGTAGCATTGTTATACAATTCGTTATTACCCGACCTCACTCATCTCGCTCCACATTCTTACTTTCAGTATTTTAATTAGAAAAGCATTTATTCACCGCGGCCTCTCCCGAGGTTCCGTATTATTTAATAAATATAATGAGAGATGCGGTGATTGAAAAGAGGGAGCAATGGTATAAAATATTGTATGCAATTGTGTAACATAACAAAAACATAGTGTAGTACATTAATTAAAATCTGTTAAAATCTTCGCAAATGAAGTAGCGAGCGATGGCGGCATTTGAAGCTGCGAATAGATGAGTCGTTGAACTTGGCAGCACCGAACAACGTAAACTTTGTCATCATCATTTTAACCGAAAGACGTCCACTGCTGGACTTAGGCCTCCCCCGAGCACCACCAATTCGACAGTTTCTGTGCTTCCCGCATCCAGCGGATTCCTGCGGCCTTCACAAGGTCATCGGTCCGTCTTGTAGGAGGCCTTTCAATGCTACGTCTTCCGGTACGCGGTCGCTACTCCAGAACCTTTCCGCCCCATAGGCCATCAGTTCTGCGAGCAATGTGCCCTGCCCACTGCCACTTAAGCTTGGCAATTTTTCGGGCCATGCCGGTTACCTTGTTTCGCCGGCGGGTCTCTTCATTTCTGATTCGATCACGTAGGGAAACTCCAAGCACACCCTCTCCATTGCCCTTTGGGTGACGTGCCCAACCTACCAGCTTAAACAGCGATTGCAACAGAGAAAGTTAATGATATTTACAGATGTGAATATTTAAAATAGTAATTTAATGCTATACCTACAATACTGTAGCCATACTTTGAATATTAACCTTCAAAACTATCAAGGAAATAAGATACCTAATATATATTTTCAGTTTAGGTACTTATACCGCGTTTAGGTGCTTATGCGATTACTATCGCATAAAAAGTAGCGAGATATCGCGCCAGTCTACACGAGCCTTAATAAATCATAAGACGTCGAAGTTTGCAAACAACATAATATAAAATATAATATAACTTTAAAGTACAACCATAAAATAGGTATTTTTAACATTTGGTAGGTAGACACTACAAACTTAAATAAATGGGTTCCTGCACTTATATACTAAGTAATAATGTGATATTACATTTGTCACCTTTCTAAAGTCAAAAAAATGTTGTCGGCCATCAGTTCTGCGAGCAATGTGCCCTGCCCACTGCCACTTAAGCTTGGCAATTCTTCAGGCTATGTCGGTTACCTTGGTTCGCCTGCGGATCTCTTCATTTCTGATTCGATCACGTAGAGAAACTCCAAGCATAGCCCTCTTCATTGCCCTTTGGGTGACTTTTAGCCTTCTGATAAGGCCCATTGTGAGCGACCACGTTTCTGTACCATAAGTCAACACTGGTAACACGCACTGGTCAAAGACTTTCGTCTTGAGACACTGCGGTATGTGGGACGAGAAGATATTGCGAAGCTTCCCGAATGCTGCCCAGCCGAGTCCGATTCGACGATTGACCTCTTTCTCGACGTTGGACCTACCTAGCTGGACAGTTTGTCCGAGGTAAACATACTCGTCCACAA
Organism: Tiliacea aurago; assembly: GCA_948098905.1. Taxonomy (NCBI): domain Eukaryota; kingdom Metazoa; phylum Arthropoda; class Insecta; order Lepidoptera; family Noctuidae; genus Tiliacea; species Tiliacea aurago. The sequence goes on from OX402594.1 coordinate 18,764,381, forward strand.
CTTCGAGTGTAGTGTCTCCGATCTTCATGAGTGGGTATTACATGGGCATTCGACATGACATTTGTCTTATCCATGTTAATTTTAAGACCCACTCTTTCGGAAGCTCTACTGAGGTCATCGAGCATTGTACTGAGGTCTTCCATAGTCTCAGCCATGACAACTATATCGTCGGCAAACCGAAGGTGAGTGATGTACTCGCCATTTATGTTGATGCCTAGCCCTTTCCAGTCCAGAACCTTGAAGACATCCTCCAGTGCAGCGGTAAACAGTTTCGGAGAGATAACGTCTCCCTGCCTCACACCTCGCTGCAGAAGAATAGGTTTCGAGGTCCGGTCCTGAAGTCGGACTGACATAGTGGCGTGACTTAACGCACTAATAGAAATAAAAAAAAGAAAGAAAATACGTTTATTTGCGGTAAACATGACGCAAAGAAAGAATATAGATACAAAAAGAACAAGTAGGGGGAAAATATGCGTCACATCCACGCAAAACGGCCACCGCTCAGCATAATGCTGCGACCCTATTCGAGACAGAGCCCCAGCGCTGGTTTTCAGCGATAGCCGGCGTTGACGTGATGACGTCGACCGGTGCAGCATACAGTGAGATTATAAATAAGAAACAAAATAAATACAAACTACTTAGATAAAGTTTATAATATATATTATTTACAATGGCAACACTTCGTTTCGTCGGTAACGACGTACGCGCCACCGGCGTATAATCTGTGCGTGCAGCTGTCAGAAAACTATTTGTTTGACGTATAGTTGCTTTTGGTTAAATTACGTAATCATAATTATCATGGATGGCGTAATAATAAATAAGGAAAGTGTTATGATGGAAATTATGTAATAACAACAAAAGATGTATTGGGTGATTGTGCAAGTATTGTTAGTGATCACATGGAAATTACTAAAGACTAATTATATAAATAATAATAAATAAATAATAATTATATATATAATAATAAATAGTAGGATTGCACGGAGCTCAAAATTCCATTTCGGTTTAAGTTCCGTTAAATCAAAATCAAAATATTTTATTTCACATAAACCTACATGGGCACTTATGAAACGTCAGAAGCTAGGTGCATGGTTCCAATTGGTCGTTTCCTATGGAGAAGAGCCGGTAAGAAACTCCATGGTTATTACACTCTTTTAAAAATAATGGGCTTTTTCAAAGTTTTCAAATTACAGTGATAATTATTAGGTATTGAGAACAGTGTAGGCCTGTCAATAAGTACCAGGTACTTAACAAAATAGAAAATAGTCTATAAAGCCACAATCTATGCCTATAACGTACTGAAATTCACAAAAAAAATAATCTATATAAAATATTACTAAAATAAAGAAAGAAAGAAAATTAAAGTACACCATTATTTTAATGAACAAATGGAAGCAGTGAATTACACTTCTCCACTTTATTGAACGTTTCACTGCCTCGGAGTCTCATTAAAGACAAGGAATTGTACTTAGTTTTCTTCTTTTTTTTATAGTTTTATTTTATCAAGATTAACACAAACATCATGAATTCAGTATCACAAAAATCCATTAATTAGGAAATCCACATTAAATAGTACGACATGAACACGACAAGGTTAATTTCATATAGTCATTCGTAGGAAACGATTCTCCAGACGCGTGACGGCGCGGTGGCGGCGCGGTGCAGCGAGAGTCGTGTAGGTATAACACCCCTAATTTTGTTTCGAGAAAATTAGATACCTCGGAGTAATGAGAAGATGGACGTTTTGGTCCGTGGTACGAAATTAAATAATTATAACTGAATTTGCATTTTAATTTGGGTATGCAGGTATTTCATATTCTCACGATACGATCCAGTTTGCTTAAAGGTTCTCTTTTTTAGGGTTCCGTAGTCAACAAGGAACCCTTATACTTTCGCCATGCCCGTCTGTCTGTCTATCTGCCTGTCTGTCGGTCTATTTGTCTGCCCCCGGCTTAGCTCAGAGACTCTTTGTACTAGAAAGCTGTAGGTAATTTGGCATGGGTATACATAATACCTACACACGGCAGCAAAGCGTTAAAATAAAATCATGAAAAAAAATAGATTGTAGGGCCTTTTATTTTGTACCTCCCTTGGACGTAAAGTGCGGATGATATTTTTTTTCTCGGCTATCCCATAATGTGGGGTATCGTTGGATAGGCCGTTCGAAAATATTGTAGGGTTGTGCAAACCATTTTTCGATTCCGGGAGCCGTTTGCGTATTATTAAGCTTTAAATTGCAAATTTTTATTATACTTAGTCAAGTGTGTGTCCCCCCCAAACCTAAATGGTTGTATTCATGGCAGTATAAAATTATAATAAGACATTAAAAAAAAAACTATCAGCGATGAGTAGGCGTTACAAATTAACGAGTAGGTAATATTCAACTAGCTTACATTTGCAGTTGGAGAATTGACCATGACGTTTATCGATGTATGGGAAAACATGTTTTTCATCTACAATGTTAAGTTTGTAAAATATATAAATATAATAAAAATTCATCCCAACTTACGTAACCCTTCATTGTGCGAGGTCCGACACGCACTTGGCAGGTTATTTTATATCATATAATTATCATAAAAGCATAATCTTGTCCCAATGCAGGACGAAAGCCATTTCTCATACAGAGAAGGATTGATCACCACGCTTGCTATAGTTTTCCGCGTTTTCGAGGTATTTAAAAAAAAAAATATCATATATAACAATGATAGCTTTGTTAAAATGTTTGCTAAGAAGCATTTAAGGTAGATTTGCTATAAACAAACTTTAAATTTAAACAAGTAAATTAAACAATTGGAACCAGCTATTAATAAACTGTGCAAAGCTAGCAAGCTTAAGTAAATTATCTCGTGATGCACCAAACTGAGTGCTGTAGTCGAGTTGAATAGAACAAATAAACCCTGAACACTTTGAGTCATCTAGTGGGATATGTTCACGCTTTCGAATTGGGGTTCATTAAAACAGTGAAGCGAAGTGGTGAAGATCAACGAATTTAGCAATATTATTATAGGACTATAGTTTAAGTGTGACAGTCGAGAGATGTCGAAGAGAATTGATAGAAGTTTTCGCTCAGCACTAGGTTCCTAAAACGAACGTATTTTTTTGTATTATTCCTAACTTATTATTATTAATATTATAAATGCGAAAATAAGTTTGTTTGTTTCACGCTAAAACAGCTAAAGGGATTTGAATGAAATTTGGTACATGGATAAACCATGACTTGGGTTAGGACATAGCCTACTTGTTATCCCGATATTCTCACGGGATCGAGACTTATGCGGGTGAAACCGCGGGGCGCAGCTAGTTAATAATAAGTTTGATATCACCAAACTTGTGCTTTTATGACAGATTTCACCAAAGTATTATGAAAGCCAGCTTTCTTTAATGTCACATAAATATTTTACCAATAATGTCTCTCATTTTTCATGAAACTTTGTTACATTATGGTTTCAGGTTGATAAATCAGTCGTACCTACTAAAATTGATTATTATCATTCGTGTAGACACAACGAGCTACTCAGAGTTAAGTACGTAATTTTATTGTATTTTTTCTTTTTCAAATAAAGCTATTAGTAGGATAGCAGAAAATATTATCTTTGTATTTTGCGATGTATAATATTATGAACGTTGCTACTGTCATAATGTAGTTTCATTATTTTTATTAGATTAGAATATGTCTGTTCGAAGCCGTTCCTCGTCATATTTTCGTAAGAACTTTTATTTAATTAGCATCAGATCAAAATGTAAATGTAATTTACATTGAAAAAATGAAAAAATTGGAAAAGATTCCCGAATAATTTTCATATTCGGGAGAAACTAAACGTTTTTTTTTTGTATAAGTTATTGAAAGGACGGGACACGTCTGTCGGGTCAGCTAGTGCATGAGATGTTTTTGTCATTATAATAATTATTGATGTTTGAGATTAACCTTCATCGGTTATTAATACGTTACAATAATATGATCGTGAAAATTTCGTGTACCACCCCATCTTTGAACTAAAACTGAACTTTCAGCTCTCATTTCAACACACAACAGCACCTATTAAGCTTACACTCGGATGATAAAAAACGAAACGCAGCCGACACCTGGACATGCTCCGTTTATGGCCATCGTGCGCACATTTTACTTAGCCAGCACTCGGTGTCCAGGGTAATGATCACGCGAATGAGCTACAATTTGCATATCGTTAAAAAACCCGCACATTTTCGTTTTATTGATACCGTGTTAATAGCCGTGTGTCATCTGTCACCATAGATCTATTAATGTGTGGACGCGTTGTACGTGACAGAGAAATACAGACATTATTTAAAACTTAGTTGACTTATTTTCGTCAGTTTTTTAATAAATAATTAATTAAGTTAAAAATAATCTAGCAAGCGTGATCTTACTTGCATTAGGTAGATCGTTAATTCTTTGTTTTCAACAGTGAATCAACACCACGTGCTTTTGTAAAATCGCTATAAATATTGCGCGCTGGCATCCGTCCAATCTGCATTGTGATGAAACCACGGTTGTGCAAAAAGTAAAATGAAACACTAGCTTCCAAAAAGGACCCACCTTTTTGGAAGCTTTTTTTTTTTGGGTGGGAAATTATCAAATAACTTCTCCCGCTCTGGGCGGAGCGGGAGGACGTGTCAGACTTTTACCGACTAAAACCCACCCGTGTTGCTTCCGTTGCTTGTGTGTCAGGGCCACGATATCCCTTTCTGACAAACTCGCAACTCTGGCAGGCATTGGCCCTTACTGACCCCGTCAGTTGGTGCTGTAATGTCTTTGAGGCGCGTATGGAACACAACGCGCCGTCGACCCGGGCCTGGTCTTTATGGGACGGCGAGCTACCCATCGCTCACCGTCCGCATCCGCCTATGATGGCCGAGAATCGGCCTGAGACTCCCGACGCCCGGGGCGTCTCCTGCGGCGACTAGGGGCACGAGGGCGCGTACCTTGCCTCTCCCTCACGTGTTTCGCCACCTCTTTCGCGAGCATTACTGCTTCGCAGAAGGAGGTGACGGCCTCCCATGCACTCTCGCTCCGAACCATGGCCTGAACCAGGGTCGGACGTGAGAGACGCCTCCGTGAGGACACGGCGGTGCTCCGCCCATGCCGGGTAGACCTCCACCGTATGCTCTACCGCATCCTCCGGGACCTTTTTGGAAGCTAGTGTTTCATTTAACTTTGTTTTTTTTTTTAATGAAACACTAGCCTCCAAAAAGATGGGTAGGCACGCGCTAATACTCAACGTAAATTAAATTTTCATTTATCTGTTGTTAATACATCATTGTAGATAATAATTGCACGCAATTGCATCATAAAATTCGAAATTTTTGAACAAAGAAAAGTTTCGACAAAAATCCGTTCTATCGTCGGAGTTTGGACTTATTTTGTGTTTTATCGACTGCAAATAATCAATAATAATCATAAATAAGTGCTTGAAACATCGTTTTAGATAATATTTGCACTAAATACTTGTGAAAAGTTTCAAAATATCATATGTCAAAAATTGCATCAAAATTGTTAAACTTTGAGGTTAAATTAAATTAAATTATCTTTATTTCTTTCCACAAGAATGACTAAGTGTTAAACTAATATGACAGTATAGTTCCCACTTGTGCATTTATCACTAATATTCAAAAAAAAAAAAAAAAAGGTAATTTATTTTTTAATTAATTAATAAATAAATCAATTAACCCCCCCCTTTTCTTCAAGAAAATCTTTTATTAATTAATTATGGTGGTATATTTTTACAAGATATAGGTAGCTATCAGTCAATAAAGGTTTATGTAGTATTTTAGTAACATTTTTGTATAATAAACTACTCGGTGTTACTCCGATGTGAATTTTCAAAGTTTCAAAGATATCATGAGGCCGGCCTCAAGTGCCATGAACTTTGTGATTTATTATTACAACAATGTTACATAGAACTCTCAAAGAAAAGCTGTGGTTAGATTTCTTATCTATTCATAATGTAACTTGCAAAATTTTGTGTAAATTGATACAATAGTTTTATCAGAAATAGCCATAACATAAGACCAGAACAATTACTGCTGTTATCTGTAATTCTTTTATTATTAGTAATACAATACCCTTCCTATGTCCATTGTGTTATTTGTTTATTATTGTAATTTTAAACACAATGCCAAATCTGATTAAACAATGGATGCCAAGCTCATACAAATTAGTTAAAACGTTTTTTTTTGTTTACATTGGCGACGGAAGTTATAAATCTGTCGGCCATTACGATAAGGATCGGTACTTGAGCATTTTGACGTTTGTTATGTCACAGGGTCTGAAAGGTTAAATTTACTAGAACCACTTACATGTAAACACACCCACACAACTACATTTCCCAATGTCGTGCGTTATGTGCTCGACAACCGAAATAGAGAGACATATTACGCGGGCTATAGAGGGAACGAGATAGCAATAATTGTCACTATTACGTGCAACATAAACGCTAGTTCGATTGTGACTAAGGTCGATTGTGTCCTTTTCCCATAATTTATGCGGTCCACGTCGAGGAGCGCGTACCATATCTTCCTATTATATTTTAATACATCAATGATATTTATGTACAAATATTAAAAAGCTAACCTTAACTACAAACAAATCCACTATTTTACGTCTGAAAGCTCAGTTAACGAAACTAGCACAAAACATTTTCAAAAATCGATAATTAAAAGTTTTGCCATAAAAAAACTTTGCCGGGATAACTTTGTAGTGCATTTTGCAATAGCCGCCACCTCGCTGCAATTGTGCATTAAGTTCTCAAAAAGAGTCAAAATGGCTTTAATTATTTCCTAGAGTAGTTTCGCGCTCCTTAATTGAGTGTACAAACAGGCTCCAGTTACAACGTTTCGCAGTGTTGTTCTCACGGCACATCATATTATAGAAACGAGTCCTAAGAGTTGAAGTGAACGAGCACAATGCAGCCGTTGTTGAATTTGGTTAAGAAAATTAAAATTCAACACTCGTCCCTCCACCCTCATTAAAAGGTAGTTTTTCGAAAATTAATTATTATGATCTTTATTATTTACTAGTGACCCGCCCTTGCTTCACACTGGTGCAATCTACTAATTGTAGCGACTGACTATGATTGTTTCTCCTCCCTTTTTTAGTTTTCCGTAGTCAACAAGTAAACCTTATAGTTTTGCCATCATTGGATAGGCCGTTTAAAAATATTATGGGTCTGTGAAAACCACTTTTCAATTCAGGGATCCGTTTGCGTAATATTAAGCTTTAAAGTGCTATTTTTTGTTAGAGTCATGTGTCCCCCCTCCCTGCCAGCTAAATGGTTGGGTTTGGCTATATATAACAAAATTAAAAGGAAAACTATCACCCATCACATGACGTTCGGCGAGCACATAAAACAGGTGCGCTCGCGCGCCAGTTTTGCTCTCGGCCGACTACACTCCGTACTCAACCCGCGCAGCAAGTTGTCCCTTAAGTGCAAATTGCGTATTTACACCGCGTGCATTCGACCGATCATGACTTACGCCTGCGTAGTCTTCGCTCACGCAAAGTCATATCACATTCATAAGATGCAGACGCTTCAAAACCGATTTCTCCGTAGAATTACGAAAGCTCCTTGGTTCGTTCGGAACGAACAACTTCACGTAGACCTTAAGATGCCTACCATCAAACAGTTTATGAAGCGCCTTGCAAAGCGCTTTTTCGAATCCGCGGAACGTCATCGCAACCCCTTGGTTGTGCAGGCCGCTAGTTACAGGCCTTCTGCCATTAGTCAGACTCGCCGACCGAGGCACACTCTCTTAGATCCGGATGACCCCATCACTCTCCTTCAGGAAAGCAATAGGGCCACGAGTACAGTGCACAAAATACACAAACCGACCTTCCGTCCTCGCCGCCGAGGTACCACGCGAACTTCCCGAGTAAATGGTAATAAAAGTCCTCCCCCCCGTCCCTTGAATGTCGATGCGCCAGCCGCCCGGTTAGAGGCTGAGAGCGCCGTAGCAATAAATATAATATCCCCTGATAATAATCATGATCAAAATGTTGATCCAGCCCGTCCCCAAATTGTTAGTAATTTTGTGATCCCCCAACGACGCCCTGAGCCGAGGTCCGTACCCCACAGGGGGTGCCCTTAGTGCGCTGTCGTTTAGTTTTTAATATGTGAGTGGTTGACCAAAAAGGGACCTGGAGGGATTGGAAACCGTTAATTTTTTTTTTGAATTTTTAATTAATAATTTTTAATTTTTAATCAATTATTTTCCCTTGAGGTCCCTTTTTGGTCAACCACTCACATATATATAATTTGCGCCCTGGCTGGAGGCTTTAAGATTAAAAACCTAAGGGCAGCCACAGGAATATCCGGTTAAGTAGCAACGACCTCTCTAGGTCTGCTACGAGATGCCATACCAAAAAAAAAAAAAAAAAAAAGAAAACTATCACAACTAAGTAGGCTTTACAAGTTAACGAGGAATAGTCGACCAACTTAAATTTGCAGTTGGAGAATTGACCATAACGTATATCGATGTATGGGAGAGCATGTTTTTCAACTACAATGTTAAGTTTTTGGGATAAATTCATCCCATTTACGAAACCCTTCATTGTGCGTGGTCCAACACGCACTTGGCCGGTTTTATATACTTGTACATACTATTATTATAATTTTAAGACTATTATCTTTTAAATTATATTAAACTTAATTATGTATAGATGTAGATAAGTATTCGAATCAAGTATGTGTTAGCGTAAAACTTTTTCTCAAACATGTGCTGTTTGAGAAAAAGTTTTACGCTAACACATACTTGATATTAATTAAAGTCTGGATTGTCGACAATACTCTGAGACGAAGACGCTAACGTATCTCGTAGGGAACAAACTTTTCGTACCACCACGAAACAGCGTAATGAGGAGACAACACAATGAAGATAATGTAATTGTACTAGTTTGCTTTTACTTTGTACAAACGCTGATGAGTTGTGGAGTTGGGCTACAATAATTTTCTATTTTGAAAGACAGGGACATGGAGCATGTTAACTGCGCGCAAGATTTTTTTTCGGGAAGAAGTCTATAACCAGCAACTGTTAGTAGTTAGTGCAGCAATAAATCCCGGTCAAAACAAAGGTCACTGTTATGTGTATAAATACTGCAAAACGTGTTTGCAACAATTATACATAGTGCACTGACCAAACCCCTTTATGTTCGGAAAAACCTTGAAAAATAAATTAAATAGATGATCTTTTTTTTTTTTTTTATTCTTATTTATTTAGGGACTTTAATAATCGCAATGCGTATGACAGTCCCATCATACCCTGATTATATAATAAAAAATACACACAGTTATGGATTAAATTCGGGCCATGAACCTGAACAGACTCTTCGCATCATCACCATTTGGTTGAGACAAAATTTTATGGAATGTGCCTAAATCAAGTCGGTTCAACCTCAACACCTGAAACACTTCATTTCTATCAGACTCATATCGAACACAGTCCATTAATAAGTGATGTAGGTCTTCCACAACTCCACACTCCTCAATAGATGATCTTATGACACGTAGTATGAACACAATACCTATACAAGTTGGTCGGCGTAGTGATGTCTAAAGCTAAAATGTAGATGCCTTTTATTACGGGGCATCCGAATCACCCCCATGTATGTGCCGAGATAATAGTAAGTAGTTTAGCTTGAAGGCTTTACATACCAGCGCGACTTGTCGCGCGACGCGACACGGCACAAAGGCACCGCGTGTCGCGGGACGAGCGGTGCCTTTGTGTCGTGTCGCGTCGCGCGACAAGTCGCCCCGGTATGTAGAAGCCTTTAGGAGATTGATTTTTGAATATATTTTTTTTACATAATTTTCACCTGACATCAGTTTTGATTTTTTCTCTCTTTATATTGGACGTTGGTGGATGTTTATGTTTTTTTTTTATAATTCATCACCATAATATTATCAAGTACTGTCTTGAAAAAACTTATCAAAATTTAACACAATTTTTTTTTTCATTTTTATTTTAAAGGCAAGTTACAGAAAATAAATCCCGATAGAGGTCTAGCTTTTAAATGCTTTTTTTTATTGAAGACCCATAGCAGTTTTTAGAAACACAATCTATTGCCAACATATTTTATTTTTATTTATGATGAGTCGGAGCTTTTGTGGCTATTAAGCTTGAGCAGTAATTTTGAACTCTCTACTCAATTTCAGTCATGTTCCATAAGGCCCAGGTTCACCACATTTTTTAAGGTGGTAGGTACTTGACATTATAGTGATTAATTTATTATAACAAAAAAAAAAACATTTACAAACGTTCAATAGAAAGAGAAAAAAATATCAAAGTCATTGTCAGGTGAAACATCACAAAAATAATTTAAAAAAATCTATCTCTTAAACTACTAATAATCACGGAGCATAAATGGGGGTGATTCGGGTGCCCTGCAATAAAAGGGATCTAAATTTTACCTTGAGACATCACTTCTCCGGGCCAACCTGTGGAACCCACTTGGTCTTAAATATTATACGAGTACTATCAAGTCATCACCTGCACCTGGAAATACTTAACGTTTACGATATAATTTTAATAATTGTGTAGGTACCTATTTAATACATAGCCACGTTCGCTTAACTGCTTATTAGTAACGAACTCAAATTGTTCCAGAGCTAACAAAAGCAATTTTCTTTAACGCTGAAACTTCAATGGTCATTTAACTTTATTTAGTTCCTGCATAATTAAACAGAATTGACTTTATAGAGCTGAAAACGAAAACTATTCTCAGTATTATAACATTAGGTATAACAGCGAATACCCTTTGTTTTAAATTAGATTATGTTGCTAAAAGTTAAGTTTTCCGAAATGATACTGTTATGGCGTTTGTTCGTTTATATTTTCGGGTTATCCTAGTAAGCATCTGTTAGAACGCTTAAAATAATTTGTTTTTACGACGCTGGATTAGGACAAAATAATAATATGTTTCGATCATTTTCCTAAGAAAGTTTCAGATAGGGTCAATCATTACATAAGGTCAAGTTGTCCTGCCTTTATGTTGTCGTGAGCAAATGTCCAAAGGAAATTACCTCGTAGTGACTCGAGAAAATGGAAGCGTTCTAACGTCTTTTATGTATGTCGGGGGTCAAACTTCAGGTAACCACGTAGATTCTATTACTAAACATGGGTAGAGGAAAATATTTTACTGGCCATAGAGACCAGGGCTGAAGCGAGAAATTGAAATTGAAGAGATTGTAAGTTTTGTAGACAGTAGATTTGTTGACCATTTTCTGGGAAATAAATTGATGTACATATCTGAATGTTATGTCTACTAAATTTCTCACTTTATAAAGTGATTTCATCTATCTGAACAAAAAAAGTTTTATAATTTCCGATGTAGGTATGTTCACAAAGTTTTTCCATCAGTAAAGATAAAAAGAATTGTCTGTAGAAAAAAAAATGAAGATGTATTATACAAGTGAGTTACAAGTAACTTCAAGAAGTACTTACTACTCAACAACTTTTCCTGACTAGCAAAGCCAGACAGATAAAATTGATAAGTACACCCCAGCGGCGAAATGTTGAAACCATTCAATTACGTCTGTGGAAAAATGGCGAGCAGAGATAGTCCCTCGTAATTACGCACTGACAAATAAATGTTACCACTACAGATAAGATTAATGTAATCAGTTTGTTAACGCAGCGCCATCTTTGACCACCGGACGACACTACCTCAGCTAACCATGAAGATAGTTCGATCGTTGAATAGAACCAATACATCTCGTTGTAGTTAGGCGTGATTCTAAATAGCTAGTGTCAGTGCGGTTAGATATGGCATCACTCTCCATATGAAATCCATAATTATATGTAGACTTTGTTTGTTTAGGACCTTTTCTCTATATTGTCGATGTACAAACTTCAATTTTGCACTATCATTAAAAAAAACGTTAAACCGACAGCGTCGTACTTTTATTCCTCCGCCTAGAAGCATCTCCACCCTGCTAACGCATTACAAGGCCATAACACTGTTTTATAGAAGAATGGGTCGTGTTGTAATAAGAAATAAAAGCAATTACTAAACAATTCTCTGCTTTATTTCCATAGAGTACCGAGCTTAAATACTAGCTAAGCGGTCAGATTTGTATACACATATTAAATCACCAACCACCGCTCGTTCGCTCGCAAGTGAGTGTTATCACGCAAACCGTTCACGTATATCCTCAGAGACCCGTACGTGAGCCAATATCCTACATTATTACCAACTCTCCTAAGATCTAACTTATAATATGCAAACACTTCAGACACGCCTCACATACACACAACAATCACACCAAACACTAATGGGACACCTTAGTGTCACTTCTTCAAGTTTAAAATAATGTGTTTACCTACCTGTTAGGTGCCATGCTGACATGGGTCAAAAGTAGGAGCTGAATGACAGCTTATTATGGTACCTAGTACAATTATAAAATAATCGATCATTCTCTGAACAGAAACAGGTAATCGCTTCATAGTTGCACCACCACCTAGTTGCACCACCAACTCTGTGGTCTAATGGTAAGACCACCTGTCACAGACCCAGAGGTCCCGGGTTCAATTTATTACCAGTGGGGGCAAAATTTTCTGCTCAGTTTGGTTGGTTTTAAGTCCGCCTTGCTAGCTGCCACCATCTTATCTAAGTCTGTCGCCTTAACAACGACCTTAACAGCATGTTTCAGCAGTTAGAGGTAAGATAGCCTGTTCCTATGTGGTTGTGGTTGAGGGTTCCGGATGAAGCTCGCTTCCACCTTCGGCCTGGTCATCACTTATAATTAGGTGAGATGAAAGCCAAGAGCTTCCCCGTTGTGGTTAGAAAGAAATAAAACGATAAGTGAGTAGTTACGTAATTTCTTCTTGAAACATACTCACATCAGCTCACAACACAGGAAATCCTAGTGTGAGGTTTAGGAATTCAATCCACTTGAATGTAAACTTATCGAAATAAATGTATTCTTATTCTTAAACATACATCATACATAAACTCACGCCTTCTTCCCACGACGGTATGCAGAAACTACAGAACGCTACCTGCTACGAACCTTACGAGTACATAATCCTTTTTAGGGTTCTGTACCTCAATAGAAAAAAACGGAACCCTTATAGGATCACTCGTGTGTCTGTCTGTCTGTCCGTCTGTCACAGCCGATTTGCTCCGAATCTACTGGACCGATTAAGTTGAAATTTGGTACACGTATTCTGTGACCCAAACACGGTTGTGTAACGTAAATACATAAATTTTGAACATGGAGGTCAGTTTTGGGGGGCAAAATTAAAAAAAAACGTTTTTCAAACTGTACCGTGCGACACATAAAACAAAAGGGATTGTTGTAAGGATTTCAGATATATATTTTTTATAATTTTAAAATGAATATTTTTTAAATTATTAACGAAAATAGATGAAAATTGACCATTCCCCCCCCCTATCTTCGAAACTACTGAGCCTGAAATTTTTAAATAAATCCAGGCATCATACATAATGTGCTTCACCCATTTACCAAGTCTCTCAGACCGTACAGTAACACTTTATTCAGGTTTTACTGAAGTATAGCGTTTCAGGCAAAAAGCAGGAGTAAGACCAAAGCTCTAATAATAATATGTACCTACTTAGCACTTATTATACCTACTGCACTGCTTTCTCTAATTCCAAGGTTTTACTGCGAGATACGAGTACAAGAAATGAATCTGATATTCAAAGAAAGCGTGTCTTGGCTTGGAGCGCAAACTTTATGGTATGTAATTTTAATTATTTTTGTCTTACAAATACATCTTGTCTTAAAATTACAAATAATGCCCATAAAAGCTCTGTACCTACTAAGTATTTAATTTTCGACTAATTTATGTTTGCCAATAAACCATTAGAACATCATCATTGTGATCCCAAACGTTTTCAATTTCAGCATTCATTCCTCCACACAAGACTTTTTTTACAATGAACCGCGCTAATCAAGCTCCTAGCCATTTGCACCAGACAATTTTTCAACAAAGATAATGATACTACTCGTACATCATGCGAACATAATTTTATAGGATAAAAAATGTTAATGAATCAACAAACTTTGATACAATTTTATTCCTCGCACAAGCAACTTACACACCTAATCAATCAATCAATTCAGCCTATAGCAGTCCACTGCTGGACATAGGCCTCTCCCAGGCTGCGCCACAACACCCAGTCCTCCGCCTTCCGCATCCAGTCACATCTAATAAGCGATACAAAAGATCAAAGGCCGAATTTAATTTAGTCTACACGCGAACTACGGTTTAGGAAAAAAAAAACACGAATGCGAAAATATTTACGGACAATGTAGAACGCTGTGTCTTCTACGAATAATTATCTGAATAATATATTGCGCGTGTTTCATGTAAGATAACAAATTGTGATTTCAACACTAAAGTAAAGAACTGGGAAGGTACAAACTGCGTTAAATCTTTTCACATCAGATTTCTCCATTGCTGACATAGTGAAAAGAGGAAGAATTTCATTTCTACTGCTTAAATACAAATGGACAAGTTCGACAATTAAAACAAAATTGTAAAACTGTTAACTTTTTAATATTTGGTCTGTAATATTAGTTGAAAACTGGGCTTTTGACTACTTTGTGTATGTATTTTATGATGTGCGTTTCATTTGTGAAGATTAAACTTGCCGAAATCAATAATTGCTGGTAATGCATATTACGGCCGTAAATTGCCAAAAACTGAAAACGAAATTTGGTCGGACTCTACCTTAATGGAAAAGAAGATCATATCACTTTGATTTATTTTTCCAAGACCAACTGTAAGCAAAATTGAATTTGCATACCTTCGGGGAGTGCAAGCGTTAAATTGAGGATTTATTTGCCTTCAACCGACAAATTGCAAATAATATTTAACATTTCGTTTTCAATTCAAAGTTTTACATTCAGAATTTCATTTAGGTTTGGGAGCAAAACCTGAATACAAAATATAGATACAAATTTATTATCAGTTCCTATTATTTATCTAGGATTTTATTTCAGTCGCATCCATCTATCACTTCTACTTGTGTAAATCACAGATAACCGAACCGCACTCAATTATTATTTAAAGTGATCACGGTTCGCTCACAGTGAACAGGAACGCCTTTTAGAATATAAAACGACTTTGAAACCTGTAAGATTTGAAGGACTCGTACAATGTAACGCGGTATTTTACAGCAACTAACTCTTAATTTCTCCGTTTTACTTAATTAGCATTTTTTTTGGTTCTACTGCTGGGACACAGGCCTCCTCTCTGTGAGAGGGAGTGGGCCGTAATTCCCCACGTGTGCCCAGTACGGGTTGGTAGATATCACTAAGTCATGTCTTCGTTCAGTCAAGTCTTGATTCTGTTCCTCCACCGTTTTGAGAGCAGTGGTGATGAAATAATTTACACAAAGTAAAACACTTGTCTGGGTTCGAATCTACGACCTACAACTCGTAAGTCGCGGCCGTTACCACTGGGCCATCACTGCTCTTTACCTATTGACAATAGGTATGACATTTATTTTCTCATTCATTTGAAAGAATACATATCGTAATCTGGGAACCTAAAATGGACGCTTTGCAGAATCATCTGTTTGAGAGTTTTGTATGGAGTTTCGAAAAATGATTCACAAATTATGATTTGCTAGTTTTCTCTCATGGAATATCGCAACGGTGACCAATCATTATTTCTTGTATTGTTTTCGTTTAGTGTCTCTGCTTACTAACATGGTCGTAAGTTTTACTAACAAATCTTGTTGAGTCAAAGAAAATTCTATTCTATGCTATTCTATAATGAAGTCTAATGTCAAAAAGCAGCTGTCAAACAGGTGAATTGCGGGATGTATGAATTGTACGCTGATCGTAATTACGATTCTGCCAAAGCGTCCATTTTAGGACCCCAGGTCTCTCCATTGAATAGTTTATAGAGCTGAGATTCTGTTTCACACCTGGAAACGGATTTTGAGGTCATACTTTTGGACGGCGTACATACGCTAACTAGTCTCTCAGAAAATGTGCCTCGTGACAGTTTCCTGTCCTCACCATCAATAGACATTAGTTGACCCAGTAAAAAGGCATTCAAATCACGTTTACACCAGAGACTGGCCTCAAAAGGTACTGCTATAAAACTTTTATGAAACGAAGCGAGGTGGGCCGCGCACCTTTTCACATTCATCACATTGTTGAAACTACTTTTATTTTGAGAGATCCATTTTAAGTATATTCGACTTTAATACTACTTTATTGCAGTTGAAAATCAAATATCTGCATAAAAAATCATAGTTTTCGTAATGACGATGGTGCGATAGCCGGAATAAAAAGCATCGCTCTTTTGATGCAGATCGCGGCATTTATTTTAAGCGCTTTATAAATGCGTTTGGATACCAGCTGCCGTATAATTTTATAATGTGCTTTCGAACAAGCATTTCTCTTGAAAGAGCGGTCTGTTTTAAAATAAAGTTATTCCACTGTCTAGTTATGTCTCAACTCACCGCCATATGAAAACTTACAATTACAAGGAGGAATTGAATTAACTTTTTTTCTATTTAAAAGTTGAGATCTGTCCTAATTCATTTTTATTTTACACTAGTTGCGCCCCGCAGTTTCACCCGTATAAGTCTCGATCCCGTTAAAAATCGGGATAAAAAGTATTTTTGTTCTAACCTAAGTCATGGTCTACCCATGTGCCAAATTTCATCCAAATCCGTTCAGCTGTTTTAGCGTGAAAGCGTAACATACAAACAAACTCACTTTCGCATTTATAATATTAGTTAGGAATAAAAGAGAATAAACATTAAAAATGCATGAAACCGAAAATGTATTTTTATAAACTTTTAAGTGCATCCTTGATCAAAATATATAGTATACAATATTAGTTTTCGTGTATGTGAAACCCAAAACACGTGTCTGGTATTTTTATGTAAAGAATCTATGTACAAAATTTCAAAACTGTATCATGAAAAATCACTAAGTTATAAGGTTGTTATGTTACCGGGTTGTCCGTACAAAAACATGCTAACGGCGCCCCCGCGCCTTCAGGGTCGTCTTGCGCTCATTGATAATAATTTGGCAGTAGGTACCTACCGTACCGCGATTGTATTGTAAGTAATTAAGTGGTGATAACATTTTCCATCACACGTAAATATTTTTGGGACAAAATATAACATGGTGTAAAAATGATTGAAATCGATTCAGTTCCTTATTCTGAACAATCTATATTCAGGTTTCGCGTTTAATAAAAATAATGTTGTGTACGCGTTTATCTATATCTATCATCATCATTTCAGCCGAAAGACGTCCACTGCTGGACACATGCCTCCCCTAAAAAGGGGGGGATTTGTCATAATCGCCACGCTTGGCAGACGGGTTGGCAATCGCAGTATGGTTTTTAAAAAACTTTTTAATAGAGAACGCTGCTGCCCATTCTCTAGTAAGTCTCTTAGTCGCCTTTTACGACACCCACGGGAAATAATGGGATGGTGCTATTCTTTACGTCCCGCACCAAACGGAATATCTATATCTATACATATTATAAATTCAAATCGGTTTGCATCTCTGCCTGTGGGACTAATACGCAACGGATTTTGATGGGGTTTTCGTCATCACTAAACAATTTATTCCAGAAAGTTTCCGCTCTTAATACATTATTATTAAATATAAACGGCTACGGTTTTAGTTTTTTATGATAAATAAGTAATCAGTAAGTATATTATGTGTTCCTAAAACGGTAGGAAAAAAAAACTTGCTGTGCCCTAATCTTATTTTGTACTTTATATTGTGTATGTTCAATTAACGTCATGTAGGGTATGTGGTTTTAATTAATGTGACAACCTAATCGCCAGACTGTCAGTGCCAGGCTGTCTGCTTCCACGGCATACATACACGGGCATTATAGTTTCTTAGGAGACGAAATTGAAGGCATCTCCACAAACTTTTTCAATTAAGCTTACCGCGCTATTTCAAGAATGTTAATACCTTGTAAGTAGGTACTGAACTCCGGCATGCCTTGGCATGTTACCACATTCCCGTCTTTTTATTAATAAAATTCCAAGTAATATTATTATGTAAGTAGTACTCATCTATGAGAAAGTGAGGAGTAAAGGAGGCGGAATGAGCCCTTTCTTAACATCGACCAAATATAGGCTGACTTCACAAACCATTATACGGGGTTCTATACTTAATAATTAAGAACGACATCACGTCTGCTCACTGCACTATAGTTTTGGTTTTGTATTCCATATCAAGGGTCGCCGTCACGTGTATCACGTAATAATTATTGATCCTCTAAAAAATATACCTACTTTTACAGCCTTATGATATTGGAAAATTCAGAAAAAACTACGAGATATACAGTGAACAAAAACTTACCTTATGTTAAGAACTTCTATTTCATCTTGTAACATTATGTTTGATACCTTTAAATGGCTTGTTGACTGAAATAAGTAGCGTATTTTTAAAAAGTTTTTTTTCCCGTTGGAATATAATTATTCCGTGGTTTTATTTCTCAGTATGTACTACAGTACAGTATGTACCTGTTTTATGATTTCTTGAGATATGTTTACACCTACTTGATCCACTACTTCCAGTCTTGTTTCAAATGTGCTGATGCTATAAAAATACAATGTTTAGATATGGTGACATACCAGGTTCTAATTGTATTCACCACCGCTTACTGGCTATATCGATGAAGTCTGTATCCTTCGGGTTACAGTCACGAGCTGTTTCATCCTTACAAACTCCTGCGCATTCTTCTATATCGCATTCTAGAACAAAGTTCAAACAAAAACATTAACATGGCAGACGCAATTACAAGTTTTAACTCTAGTTAAACTTTGAATAATAGAACTAGTCTGTACTTTTATTCGGAGACGCTTTTAAGGCTTCTACATACTGGCGCGAATTGTCGCGCGATGCGACACCGGTAGAACAATTTCTATGAAAAATTCAAGGAAATTGTTCTACCGGTGTTGCGTCGCGTGACAAGTCGAGCCAGTATGTAGAAGCCTTTATCGAATACTTAGTCCTTAGTTTTAGTATATTTTTGACTTTAGTAAATATGTAACAGATAATTTAGGTAAGTCAAGGACATAGTTTTATTGTATTTATACTAAGACATAAAAAATCAAAATTATGAAATAAGGCAGGTTAGCGGTAGACTCGAATAATTCTCTAATCATGTAATGTACTGTCAGAAAAGCTTTTCATACCTATGTATTCCTAATTCATTACCTAAAAACGCCTGTTTTTTTTAAGTGATGAAACGCGATATATGTATTTGAGGTCAGATGACAAAAAATGTCGTATGGTTTGCAGGAGGATTGTTAGTTTTGCTTATTTGCAAAATTGCTGTCAGGTGAGTAAATCAAGTATACAAATAAGAAAGGCCTGTAAGTTCAAGGTAATGGCACAAGGAAGCACCTACTTTGTGGAATGCAGTTTTGTTTTTGGATAACTAAAATTAGCTAGAAAATAAACTATACAAATAAATTATTTCTCACCGGATGCTAGCTACGCCTCGCATAGGTCACCCGTGCCGGCGCACAGATACAGCTGACATCGGCCGGGCAAATCTGTCTTTCGATACAAACAGCTTATACATTAGGCATAACAATAATATGATTACCCTTAACCTTCTTTATAGTATCTACGTTTGATACACTCCTTTAGCATTAACATTGAAAAAATGTGCCCGAAATTCTACAAAATAACCTTACCCAAGACATTATATACCCCTTTTTTATTCTAGAACAAAAACCATCGTAATTGAGGGATACACGACGCAAAAAGTGTTTCAAACGCGTATGTGACCCTTTCGTCAGATGTGACTACGTCTCGAGAAATAGAAAACAGAATTGTCTGAAAGAAAAGAAAATGTATTTTCTACACATTCCCTGGTTTGTTTGTTGCTCTGTAATTGTTTACATATCATAATTAAAAAAAAAAATGTTATAGAAAACTGTAAACGTGGTTATGCGAACACCACCAGCAACTGAATGACAGTCATAGAAACATAATGGTCAAAATGATGGCAAACAGAGGGTCATTAGTTCACTCACCCACAGGTGACGCCGTTCTTACACATGTTGGAGGTCCTCGAACACAGCGGACTCTCCGCAGTCCGCTCCGGAGTAACCCTCGAAACACGAACATCGAACAGTAAAACTCCCAGCGATGCGGAGAATATTGTGGAGTTAGGAATAAAGAAGCCAAGTAATGTGACCAGACGACACGGTTAGGTGTAAACAAACTAACTTACAACTTCTTTGGAATATAGACAATTTTAAATTCTACTGAATTGTAATTTTTTCGTATTTCCCATGAGCTGGATTTACATTTAAATTGCAAAAGGTTGTGTTGATATCATTGCTTTTTATTTGTAAGCTATAAAAGTGACTCATTGCAAACTGCGGTGAATGAGTTTTATAAACGAGTGTGCTGCAATATTTACGAGTTCTCAGTGGCAAGCAATTTCTACAACATTTTTGAATTCGCGATCATTATATTTTGGAACGACAACGAGTCCTGGAGTCGAGGCCGCGTATCGGCAAGCGTAGTGTGGGACGCCCCCCAGCTAGGTGGACCGACGACCTTAAGAAGGTGGCTGGGTCAGACTGGATGCGGAAGGCGGAGGACAGGGTGTTGTGGCACAGCCTGGGAGAGGTCTATGTCCAGCGGTGGACTGCGATAGGCTGAGTTGATTGATATTTTGGAACGTTTGCTTTCGGGCGACACGAGTTTTCATATATTTATTGCTACTATCGTTGAGCTCGGCGATGGTGAAGTTCGCTTTTGATCAACAGTGTTTTTAATGCTACGGCTACATCTATATTATTTTGTAGTCAGTGAAATAAATTGTCTCGATAACGTGAACTACACTTCGCGCGCTCTCGCTCGCTTTGAATCGCTTTAAAATTAGGTAGGTACACACTTCGCTACAAATCTACAGGAAATATCTACAACTTCAATTAGTAAACTTCTTACGCTAGTTAATAATTGAGTGCAGTCGCCAGCACATCAAGTTACCACAAACTATCAAATTTTCTAAAACGATTTTGCACTTATTCGATTTTAAGGTTTAAAATCATTTGGAGAAATTTGTCAGTTTGGTATAACCTGATGTGCTAGCGACTGTACATTAGCAGTTCTGTCATGAACTATCAAGTTAGCACTTCAACTAGCGTGCTGGTTGTATATGCCCGTAGTTTGGCGAGCTGCCAGGCGAGTGCACTGTTATCCAAAAAAGTGACAACAGTACAGACACACGAGATTAATTTGTGCACTCATACCGCCAGTACACAAATAATAACCGCTTGAAAAACAAGTCTGAGATTTCTAAAATATCAATGCAAATTCATAATCAATAGAATTATTGATCAAAAACGTAATTTAAATAATTTAATGTTTAGCATACCTGATCGTTAAACGCCACTTTTATTACATAATCATATTTTTCTTTTTATAAAATCACTTTCTCGGCGCCATTTTAAAATATTATCACGGAACTAAGCATTAAAAATAAATTAATTAACAATAATAAATTATCAATAACAAACAAAATTAAGCGATACGATGAGTGTAGTGACCACCAAAAATAAATGAAGGACAAATTGAACTTTTGAAAATCGAACATGCTCTATGCAGCCAGTTTTTTTTTTGTCGCGACATATAGCCTCATTTCTCGTTCAAGTAAAGCCCTATACACACTTTCGAATACAACTCGGCAGTCATTTCAGGAAATGCTGGTAAGTTATTGAAAGCTGCATACGTTCTACAACAGTCACGAGCCGCGTCCGAGTAGCAGATAGAATTAAGATAATGAATATTTATTCAACTAATAAGTTTTACACAGAACTTTACTCGTCCGCTGAGTTCATCAAGGTATTAATAAGAATGGTAGGCACTTCATTCGTTAGTCTAAGAAATCTTACTTTAATTCAGTATTCTCATTATGAGGCACGTAAAGAACTCAGCTGAGTTCCCTTGTTAATATTCAATGCTGAATAACCTTGTTGCTGGAAATTCAGTTAGCGTAAAACTACCTCTTTACAAAGTAGCCTTGTTACATGCACACAGGAACACATTGTCCTTCCCCTGAGGTTAGTAAACGAGGAATAATTCGCTGAGCACTCAGCGTATACAGAATTCAGTGAGTTGTGTGGTGTCAGGAAACAGTCTTGAATAGTGTGCGAACGGATACCTTTTAAATTAAAACACATAATATTGTGGTTATACGTAGGTTCGGTCAAACTCCAAACGAGAAACATATTTACACAGACTTTGATGCAGTTGAAGCGGAATGCCACAATCCCTGGTATAAGTCTGCGGGTATATTGCGGCCCGCGGGTACGCCACGGTGACTGCACAATACTGCACATAGCATGAAGGTACCTACTGAACCTCTTAATATGGCATTTTTGCTGCTCTTTTTCTAGCAAGCTTTTTACTGATAGGCATGGTAAAAAACTAGTTATTTTAAAAGATTCCATGTGTTAATATTTTCAGCTGTGTTTGCTTTGTTACACAAGAATTCAGGACATAAAGTCGCCTCAACGCTTGTACAGACTAGTGCGATATCGCGGGCGCGACGCGACACTAGCTAGTATCACAATTTCTTTGTCGGTGCCTGTCGCGCCCGCGATATCGCGCAAGTCTGTACGAGCCTTCGCGCCAATTCTAGATGTCATAAAAGTCAAAGCAGGTGCTTTAGATGTGGTTATGTTTGCTTAATGTTGCGATGTTAGAACGTATTGCATGCAATGTGTATAGGAAAAATATAACTTAGAATTAATTATTATCTCAATACACTTATTTGTTGAGAACGACAAACGAATAGGTATTGTAGCTTGTAGCTCGAGACAGTTATGCATTATACAGCCAGATAACAATGATTTAATATTATCCCATTATAGTTTTGTTTATTGTCACAAATACGCGAGTTCATAGAGACTATTTTACGAGCATAAATGAGGTGAAATAGTAGTTTATGAAACTGTTGTATTAAAACACGGCGAGGTTATTAATAGTATCACACGAGTGTTTTAATACCTATTTATGTGCAGTTTCATACTCTACTTCATCTACTATCATACCTTTTGATTCAATCTACTAAATAAAAGAGCAAGAATAAAAAAAAACACGAAATCCAGCAAAACAAAACACATAAATTGCGCCAAAACCCAGCACATCATCGCGCATGCGCTAAAGCGGGCGCTGCCACAGACAAGCAAAAATTGGAATCAAAACTTTTTGTAATACAATATAAATGGCGCGCCCCGCTTATGCATTCCATTAGAAAAAAATAATTGATGTAAAGTCCTTGGTGTTATTGACTTCTTGGATTTGTATTGTATTGGTAAAAAAAATGTTTAATACATTATTTTGTTAGAGAAAAAGTGTTATTACGATTCTGTTTTTAAATTTTGGTATGTGTTTTTATAGTATGTCTGTTCCGTTACCATAACGTTTTTTTTCTAATGCTAAAGATTAATTTCTAAACGTATCGATGTTTCAATTTCTTACAAGATGGCAGCACCGGAAGAAGCTTAACTAGCTGTCATTGCACACATGTACTTGTCTTTTTTGGATCGAAGGCAGAGGTCGTGTGAGTGAAAACCACGCGCGCGCGCATCGTCTAAATCGGTCGAAATCCTAAGGGAAATCGAATCATCCCCTATTTCGCGTGTGATCAACCCTCTAGGCGTAAAACCCTGAAGCTAGCTTATGGACAATCGAAGGTGGAAGCTCAACGAGCGCCGGAGCAGTCCAAGGTACGTGGGTGCATTGTATTCGCTGCGGCCTATGTCGAGTTATTGAACATCGTAATTATACGTAAATCGTTATTTCCCAGTGTAGTATCAAAGCCACCCCTATTTCGGCTTGGTGCGTATGCTACATCTTGTTGGTGCCGAAACCAGGGAACTTCCATCTTAATTCACGTCCATCGCATTTTGCATATGGTATTTTCTAGAATACATAAATCTATCGTTATTATCATTCTACTGCATTCTAAGTTCATCATCATGTAATCTTACAAATATCGGACCCATCATACCTACGTTTCGCAATGGCGTCCATAAGTAATCACCATTGAACAGGGTTTTAATTCGATTATTCATTTCACACGAATCGGGAGTTATTGTAAGATCTAGTCAAGCAATCACTACCTAACAATCATCGGTGCTTGATTCCATCGGCTTGCAATAATTATATCATTCAAATCACCAATCACATTCATGATCGTTTCTTGTAACTAAGTATCTAACATACGTAAATTCATCTATTTAATCATAAAATTGCAAATATCCTTATATAAAACTTTTCTCAAAATTGTAGGGTAGATTCATGAATCCACGCCCGAGCGGGCGAACATTCCGTACTTAGGTACCCGTCGATTTTATGTATAGGGTGAAGTACCCAATTATCAGCACTTTAAGAGTTAGTCCTAACTTAAGCCTATTTATTATTGTGAAAAATAGTTCTTTACCCGTTAAGGCAAATTTTCTAGTCCTAATATTTAATAAGGAAGACGATATTAAAAGAAAAACATGGTTAACCTCTATCCGCAATTTTTTAGACAAGTAAAAATAAAAAATGACCCTCTCACCATTTACTAGCACCATCGCCCCCAATTAATAGCATAGAGCGAGCCAATTATCAGCACAATACTATCACTGTTAGGATTTGCTTGAAAAAAAAGATTTTCATTCTTAAAATCTGGTTTTTATTCATTTTTTTTATATAGTTAGTAGGTAGGTACCCTGTAATACAAAACAATCACTTATAATCTAATAATACTTTTATAAAATTGACAAAGTTTAACATTAATAAAGTTATCTTAGATAGGAATTTAAATAATTTGTTCAGACTTATGAAAATCTCACTAGAAAGTGTTTTACTTAAATATAATATGGTAGCCGACCAATACTATAAACTATGTAGGTAGGTATCTACAATCATTAAGGAACATAAAATTTCACATAAGAAATTGTACCAGTAAGTAGGTAAATAAAATTAAAAAAAGAATAGGCTCTTGCTATCACATCTTCTAATCCTCTGTAAGGATCTTACAACCCACTGTACCAAAACTCCTTCTTCTTCTGTCGACAAAATTGGCCTAGGACCTGGTAGATTCTTGCACGGCTTTCTTAATCTTGACTGGATAGTTCCTCTTGGCACATCGTAGGTTTTCGAGGCCAGTTTTTTGGGCATACCATTTTTAACTGCATCCAAGGCTTTTAGTAGATTTTCGTTTGTGTAGGTACATTTTTCGTTTATTTTGTTTATTTTCTTCCTTTGGCTTCATGGTAGGTGGATAAGTGGTTCTGAAAAAAGAAAAGAGATGATGAAATTGTAGGAAAACCAATTTATCAGCATGCTTCTGATCCAATTATCAGCACCATGCTGACAAATGGTTAATGCAGTTTCAGCACCATGCTAAGATTTGGATTTTGATAGTATTAACTACTTTTACAAAACAAAATGAATTCTATGCATAAAATAAACACAGTTTACATTAAAAAGTATGAAATTAGTATTTACGTACTTTTAACCATTTATCAGCACCAGTGCTGATAATTTGGATTTTACAAAATATTCGATCCATTTATCAACACCACGTATTTTACCAATTTATCACCTTAATCTCAAATTCTACTCTTCAGATTATCCTCACAAACTATCTCAAATATCAGAGAAATCGGTAGTTTCAATATAAAATATCTAAAAGATCTAATATATCATAAAATGTAAACACGTGAACTTACTGGCGATCACAAGAAACTGGCAAAAACCATAGAAACTGCAGGACACAAATGTTTGTTTACACAATTTCCGCCATTTTTAAGTCTCAAAGTATGGTGTTGCCAATAGTAGGATTCCAAAAACACACACACAAATTAGTAAGTGAAAACCTTAGAATTTGACAATTTATTCGGAGTGATGATAATTTGGTGCAGTGCTAGCGTTTGGGTTATTCACCCTAGTTTCCCGCGCAATTATATTCTATTTGCGGGTGTACAATCTTTATCGCTATAGAATAAGATCGTAAATTCTGTGCACATTCTTTCTATTCGGTAAACAAGATCGAAGTTATAAGTTTTATCATTCTTTGTGTTATAATTTTATTATTGTTTACGTTTTCGACTTAGAACTTGTAACTATCCTAACACATTTATATACTACAAGACTTTAACTAATAAGGAAGAATGTCGCTTATAGGTAAACATTCCACTCGTAAAAGAGCTATGCTAAAGAAATCGAAGTCTAGATCTGTGGATGAGGAGTTCACGGTTCAGGACTTGCCGTCCTTGCGTAGAAAGCGAACTATTGCCTACAACCGCTTAGCTAAGGCATTAGAGATAGGCGCTTCGGCTTCAAGTGATACTACCCAGCGCGACTTGTTTTTATCGTATCATCAAGACTTAAAGCAAATTGCATCGGGTTTTGAAGACGCGCATTTCGCGATTTTAGAACTCATTGCCGACCCGAATAGTGAAGATGATCAATTACAAGAAGGTTTTGATGACATGTACTACCGAGTGTTATCAATTCACCGTAGTTTAATAAACAATGAATCGATTAAATCGCACAACGTCTCATCATCGCATAATATTCGGTTAACGAAAATCGTACAACCTACTTTCGCTGGAGATATTAAATCATGGTCTGAGTATTTCGATGCCGTTAACGCGTTGATACACAACTCCACATTTATTACCGATACGGAGAAGTTTCATTATCTGATATCATCTCTCAGCGGCGATGCGTCAACAGTAGTCAAAGCCTTTCCTATGACACACGAATATTATCATGACGCATACCAAGCGCTCGTTGCTCGCTACAAGAGTAAACGCACAATAGCTTTCATATGTTGGCGGGATATTTTAAACATTGACTTTCAAAGCAATAATGCGCACGAATTTCAAAAATCGCTCCAACTTTTCGAAGAGAATTTGAGTATATTAAAAACGATCGAGTTGCCGGTCGCACACTGGGATTTTGTTTTAGTTTATCACATTTTATCGAAACTTAACAAAGACTTGCGCCGCGGGTTTGAGGAAAGTCACTCAAATGTCGAGTTACCGTCTTATGAACAACTCAAAGGTTTTCTAAGGTCTAAATGCAAAGCGTTATTACGTGAGACGCACTTTTCAGAATCGTCCAAGGCGACTAATGCTGTGTCCAAGCACACGCCCAATAATCCGCAGCCACAGACGAAGCGTTCAAACATTCCGCACACACTGGTAGCTGTAACCGATGATCAAACTCCCACTGGTAGTGCTAGTGATAATAAAATCGGTTTCTATTCGAGTAAATGTTCGTGTCAAGATTTTCTTAAAAAATCGATTGACGAGCGAATGACAATCGCTAAAGATAAAAGCTGGTGCTTTAATTGTTTGAAGCCATCACATCAACTGAAAAATTGCAATTCAATATTTTCGTGCCGCACATGCAAACGTAAACATCATACCTTACTCCATCGCGATAATTCTAATAACGTATCAAATCAAATCGGATCGTCGTTGGTTTCAAGGTCTCAATCGAACATTACCGTGCTGCTGGCAACAGCCATCGTGCAAATTCAGGATGCTTCGGGCAATATGCAATCGTTTCGCGCTTTATTTGACACCGGAAGTCAAAGCAATTTCATAACTGCTTCCGCAGTAAAGCGCTTAAATTTTAAATCAGCCACAACGAACGCAAACGTCAGTGGACTGGGAGAAGCTGCCGCGCCGATTATCGGTGACGTCACTTGCTCTGTTGGTACAAATAATCAGATTTTACACAAACTCGACATGCATGTCATAGCTAAAATATGTGGCGATCAACCCATCGCGCATTTAAACACATCGGGATGGTCACATATTAAAACGCTACCGCTGGCGGACCCTGGCTTTGATATTCCAGGTCCGATCGATCTATTATTTGCTGCAGATGTCTTCGCCGACTCTGTACTCAATCAGTATATTAAAGGAGGTGTCAACCAACCTACCGCGTTTAATTCAACATTCGGTTGGCTTCTCTTAGGCAAGACTTGTCTCTCGGCTAGTACTTTATTACATACGTTGCCCGACGTCGACAACGAGTTAAACTCTTTAGTTCAACGCTTCTGGGAACTAGATTCTTTACCAAATTCATCAAAGTTGACTGCAGATGAATTGCTATGCGAGCAAAAGTTTATTACCGATCATCGTCGCGAGCAATCTGGAAGATACGTAGTTCGTATTCCTTTCAAAGACGAATCAGAACCCACTTTCGAAGGCTCGCGCGACCTCGCGCTACGCAGGTTCCACGCAACCCAACGCAGACTGACACGTGACTCATCTTTACAAAGCCAATACGTAGACTTCATGAATGACTATATCGAAAGCGGCCACATGTCCCTGGTTCCTATAGACGAGATGAGCACAGGTAAATAGTACATTCCACATCACTGCGTTTTGCGCCCCGACTCCGCGAGCACACGACTGCGAGTTGTTTTTGATGGATCAGCTAAGGATTTAAACTCTCGATCGCTTTACGATACGCAACTTATCGGCCCAAAATTACAACCCAATATTTTTGAAATTCTCTTGCGTTTTCGCGAACACAATATCGTATTCATGGCTGATGCTCGTCAGATGTACCGTCAAATTCTAATAGCACCGGAGCATCGCGACTATCAGCGCATTTTTTGGAGGACCTCGCCCAGCGAGCCCCTTCAAGAATATCGCCTGAACACCGTAACTTATGGTTTGGCCTCGAGTGTATATCTCTCTTGTCGTACTCTGAAACGACTTGCTGAAGACGAAGGAGACTCTTACCCACTTGCCAAACAAATTCTTATATCGGAAGTGTATATCGATGGCGTCACTACCGGCTTTCAGTCCTTAGAAGTCGCTCAGGAAGCTCTTATTCGACCGCGGATGTTTCCAACTGAGAAAATGGGCTAGTAATAATCCTCAGCTACTGTCCGACCTTCCACGCGAACATTGTCTAACAGGTTCTGTATCGCTCGACAATACTGAAACACAAACTTTGAAAGTTCTTGGTCTCAAGTGGGATCCTACCTCAGATGCGTTCCTATTCGAAATTAAACCTTCAGAGCGGCCATGTACTAAACGTTCCATTCTAAGCGAGATTGCTAGAATATTCGACCCGTTAGGGCTACTTTCCGCCATCACAATTCAAGCAAAGTGCTTAATCCAAAAACTTTGGATACTCGGTGTTGGTTGAGATCAGACACCCCCTGATGAGGTCATCCGTACGTGGAACACTTATCAAGATCAATTACCGTCACTGACTGAATTAAGAATACCTCGGCAACTCACGTGCAAAGATGCTAAATCGTACGAAATACACGGATTTTGTGATAGTTCGGAAATCGCGTTTGGAGCAGTGATTTATCTGCGCGCTATCGATGCGGAGGGTAAAATTCATATCTCTCTAATCTGTTCTAAAGCACGGGTAGTACCTCTTAAACGTACCTCCCTGCCTCGACTCGAACTCTGCGCCGCTGTGCTCCTATCGGACTTATACAAATTTGTGCGCGATACTTACCTCTCTCGTATCAAAATCGACGCTGTTTACCTGTGGTCCGACTCCACCGTGGTCCTGTCATGGTTAAGGTCACATTCCTCTCGTTGGGTTACGTTTGTTGCAAACCGTGTAAGCCACTTACAAGACACTGCACCTACCGAATGTTGGCATCACGTTTCTTCAGGCGATAACCCTGCTGATATTTGCAGTCGTGGTCTGCTTCCCAGTGAAATCGTTCACAACACGCTATGGTGGGCCATGTTGGCTATCTGAAGATCGTGAATCTTGGCCCACAGGTTCGGCTAACCTATCACACGAGGAGGAGGTAATCGTAGACGCTGAAGTACGCAAATTAATCGTCTTGAATTCCACCGACTCTAACCAAACCGAACCTACCATTTTCGAAAATCTAATTAATCGTTTCTCATCGTTGTCAAGGATCGTAAACGTATTGAGCTACATTTATCGTTTCATAAACAATTGTCGCAATCAGAATCTAGCTAATCGTAACAAGTACCTCAATAACGTTGAACGACACAACTCATTGATGCAAATCGTAAAAAACGTACAAAGTAACACTTTCTCGGAGGAACTTAGTAACCTAAAATCAAATAAACCACTAAAGAAACCGTTTCGCAAACTCAACAAGTTCATCGATGGTCTAGGTACCCTCAGGGTGGGCGGCAGGATCTCTCGATCGGGTTTAGAATACGAACAAAAGCACCCAGCACTCTTGCCGTCTGAACACCCACTCACGCTTTTAATCATCGACTTTATTCATCGCAGCTATTTGCATCCCGGTATCAATACTACCCACTTTCTGCTACTGCAACAATTCTGGATCGTCTCCGCCAAACGCACAATTCGCCGACGCCTTGCTAAATGCGTACAATGCTATCGGATTAATCCCCAACCATTACAACCCTTTATGAGCGATCTCCCGTCGTACCGCGTCAATCAGGTAAAGCCTTTTTCAATCGTAGGCGTGGATTTCGGCGGACCATTCCGTATCAAACTCGGCCCTTATCGCGGCGCCAAAATCGACAAATCGTACCTATGCTTGTTCGTGTGTCTCGCGAACAAAGCGGTTCACCTCGAGGTTGTTTCGACTCTTTCAACAGACGGATTCATTGCAGCTCTACGACGTTTCGTGGCACGTCGCGGTCGTTGCAACAAGATACACGCGGATTGCGGTACGAATTTTACGGGCGCACGGAATCAACTATCATCCTTCATGCAACAAGCTTCTAATGCGGAGAGGATTGATTTCAAATTCAACCCTCCATCTGCTCCACATTTCGGTGGCGTGTGGGAAATTCAAATACGTGCCTCAAAATCGTTCTTACTTCATGCAGTAGGCAACCAAGTAGTGACGTTCGAGGAACTTACGACACTCTTCGTACAAATCGAAGCAATTTTAAATTCGCGACTTCTCTGTCAAATCAGTTCCGATCCTAACGATCTATCAGCACTAACTCCCGGTCACTTCCTCACTTTAGAACCTCTGACAGCCGTCCCCGATCAAGATCTATCCAATGTTAACGTAAATCGGCTTAATAGATGGCAGCTGATACAGGCATTTCAACAGAATTTCTGGTCCAGATGGAAACACAAATATCTCAACTCTTTAACGCAACGCGCCAAATGGACCAAAGATTCAAAACCTCTGCAGATAGGTTCAATGGTGATTATCAAAGACGACAATCGCGCTCCACTTCAATGGTCTCTTGTTAGAGTGGTCGAACTTTTACCTGGTGCTGATGGGGTAGCACGAATTGCAGTAATTAAAACCGCAAAAAATCATGTCATTCAAAGACCGTTGGTTAAGTTATGTCCTCTCCCTCTCGAGGACTAGCTTAAATCGTATTAAATTCTCTATCGTTAGTATTAAGTCTTTATCGTATCAAATTTAAATCTTATCAAATCTTTCTCGCATCAAATCTCTATCGCATCTAACGTATATCGTATTCGTATTTTTAACGTAGGCTAAGCATATATTTATCGTATTCTATATATATCGACCCTTGTCCTCCAAATCCTTTTCATCGTTTAATCTGAAAATACCATAGGCATTTTGGTGGGCGGGATGTTCCGTTACCATAACGTTTTTTTTCTAATGCTAAAGATTAATTTCTTAACGTATCGATGTTTCAATTTCTTACAAGATGGCAGCACCGGAAGAAGCTTAACTAGCTGTCATTGCACACATGTACTTGTCTTTTTTGGAGCGAAGGCAGAGGTCGCGTGAGTGAAAACCACGCGCGCGCGCATCGTCTAAATCGGTCGAAATCCTAAGGGAAATCGAATCATCCCCTATTTCGCGTGTGATCAACCCTCTAGGCGCAAAACCCTGAAGCTAGCTTATGGACAATCGAAGGTGGAAGCTCAACGAGCGCCGGAGCAGTCCAAGGTACGTGGGTGCATTGTATTCGCTGCGGCCTATGTCGAGTTATTGAACATCGTAATTATACGTAAATCGTTATTTCCCAGCGTAGTATCAAAGCCACCCCTATTTCGGCTTGGTGCGTATGCTACAATGTCAATTTAAACTCATTTTGAAGTTTACTATTTGAATTTTACGAGAGATTAGATAAATTAAACTGACACAAATGTTACATTACACAACACCTACGGTTCCCGCACATTATAGTTTATACCTACTATTGTGAGCCATCTCATTTGTTAGAATTTATTTCGTGACTATCTTTCGTGTATTGATATAGTTACTTACAATAAATAGTGTTCTGACAGAATAATAATGTAGCAACTATACCGCAGTGCGGAACACTCGAGAGACCCTTTTGTACAAAAAAATATTTCAAGGTATAATAACCTAGTTACTTTCTCACTATAAAAGCCGATAATTAATCACGATCGTTCGCTTAAGCCTGAGTGTTTGTTTTTTTATAAGTTTTCAGAGCAAATAGGAGGTAAAAGTGTTTTTATTTAAGGGTCGAAACCATTACATTGCTTTGCACTTAAACATAGAGTTTCAACAAAGCAAAAACATGATTGAAGAGTTGTTTATAATAGGTGCATGAACAAATTCAATATTAGAAGAAGAAAAAAGTGGTCATAAAATAAAAATACAATTACTTGAATAAGTACCTTAACAATATAAACACAAATAAGTGCTCTTCCTCCTCTCTCCTACTATGCTGTGCCCGACAGGGTCCATAATTGTGTCTTTAATTTTAAGCCTACCACCTGTTTTACTAACATTATGGAATTCAATAAAGAATTGTGAATTGTGTAATTTCAAACATTATGTACTTTGATAATACTATCGTCAATTTGACTCTATTCTCTCTTTGTGCCTTTAATATAATTCACGAGATGGAACAAAGAGGGATCAACTTGTTGATGAGGTGTTATTGAGGCAGAACTAGTTTGAGGTTGACGTTCCGAACTTTAAACACAACAACAACTGAAATTCAGTTCTGTTTTAATGCAGTACTTGTTAAGTCTACAGCAAATTCTCACGAATTTCAGAGCAAAGTTTATAACCGAGGTATTCGTGACTTCGCTCGCAAATAATTTATCGTTCATGTACACTGGTAAAGGAAAATATCCTGAAGCTTGTATGTTTTAAGTACGATGAAATGGTGGTGACGTTGGGAAGTGTGATCAAGATAAGAAAAACGAGCGAGCCTTACAGTAGACGCATATGAAAAAATGGTTTTTAATAATGAAATGAGTTAAATGATGTGTGTCATCATATCAACATCTGACATCTCACCTTGGTATCATATCATCTAATAAGCAACTGAGCAGCGACAGAAAATAACCTCAAAATGTAAAAAAGCTAAATTCTGAAATATTTATTTGAATAATGATTAATTACTAGTGGTCGCCCACTAGTCGAAATTCGAACCCCTCGACTTACAATCTATATAGTACTTACTAATTCCATGCTATTAAAAAGGATTTACTTATTCCATGCTCAAGCTATCATTTCCTTTTACAAACTTCCGTCCCTTTTCTCGAAATTACTCCCACAGAAAGCGAGAGATGTTACACATCTATAAAAGTAAAAGCTGCTACTATACGAGTACCATGTTATACACGACCTACAAGCGCCGGCACGTAACTTGGCAAGGTTTTGGGGTAGTGGGTGTAAGTTCGCGCAAAGTACACATAGGCAACAAAAAAAAATACACTTTTATTGTTTGTCATAATTCTATGGTTATTGCCATCATTTATTTTAAACATGTCTGTTTAGAAGAAAGTTAAAGAAAGGAGAGGAATTCGTAGAGCGGTGGTGGCCCAGTGGCAACGGCCGCGACTTACCGAGCTGCAGGTCTTAGGTTCAAACCCTGACAAGCGCTTTACTTTGTGTAAATTATTTCATCACCACGCTCTCAAAACGGTGAAGGAAACATCGTGACGAAAACGGCATGTCCTAAAAACAAAAAATCGAAATCATGTGACATCCATGAACCCGCACTGGGCCCCCGTGGTGGATTACGGCCCGCTCCCTCTCACAGAGAGGAGGCCTGTGTCCCAGCAGTGGGAACATTATAGACTGATTATGTTATGTAACGGTGAGAGAACCATAATTTTTGCGGGAGTGCAACAATATAATAAGCTACCCAAAGAGGTAATAAATGCGAATTCGTTTAATATTTTCAAAACTAAATAAAAAAATCACATTCTAAATGATCAAACATTACTACCATAAACAGACTTGCCCTACTGCTGCGTTGATTTATTGTGGCACTGGGTTCGCATTCCCTATCTGTAATGAATATTGGCGACCTCGGCAATTATTTCTTTTGCGGGTGGATTCTAAAGTTTTGAGTTTTTGTGTTTCGTTAATGTTATTTGCGTACGAAATGAATGAATTTTTATTTAGTTAATTGGTGATTTTTTATAAAGAAAACAAAAAAGACCTATTTAAGTTAGCTTGTATGTCAAAGTTAATACTATATTTTTAAGTTGTATAAATGTTCTCAAGTAAGTGAAATCATTGTAAATTTCTTATTGAGAAATAAATTTCTTTAACCATTAACTGAAGGCTGCGGGTGTCGACCTTAGGACGAGCTGCTTCTCACATGGACAGTGTTCTTCGCTTGCTCCCGAGTTACCAGTCCTGACTCTATGTATGTACCAAACCAACCCAAAACTACAAACGTAGTATACAGGGTTTTTTTTATAAAAAAACCGGCCAAGTGCGTGTCGGACCACGCTCAATGAAGGGTTCCGTAGTGGAGATTAATTATCCTACGAAAAAACTTAATTTTGCAGTTGAAAAACATGTTACCTCATACATTTCAAATGCAAATGTAAGTTTGTACGCACAATATTGACAGATTTACTATGTTATTTTAAGATCATAGACTTCTTATAGGTTTTCCTGTAATGAATTAGTAAAGAACTATTTCCTGTAATTTTTTTTTTAATTTTTGGCTCAGTAGTTTCAAATTTAGAATGGTAAATTTTCATCTATTTTCGTTAATAATTTTAAAAGTTTTTATTTTAAAATTATAAAAAGAAATATAAACTAACTAAATAAAAATGTGGCGGTGTTTGTCACCTAACTCCTCCTAATCGGCTAGACCGATTGGATTGAAATTTTGTATTTATATTTCAACGGGTTCCTGGATGGTTTGAAAACACAATTGGACCCGGTCGGTGTCGTTGCTCGGTCGGTATAGGGCGGTACGTAGTTCGCCGGGTCAGCTAGTTTTAGTATAATTATTGTGGTGTCTTACAACTTCCACGCAAACGAAGTCGCGAACATAAACTATTTATTCAGCACTGAGTTGCAATATTTTTCGATACACAAAAACCTTGTGTCTTGTGTCTTGTAATTCAGTAAACCAGACCCTTTAACTAATGGTACTCGTTTACTTTTATAAATTACAACTGTTTACGGTGTTTTTGAATGTTCCAATACACATTTTGAGACCGAAAGTAGTCGGAAAACTAGAGACTGCTGCGCCACAGACGTCTGAGCATGTTCCGGCATCCAATATTTACATTGTTATTGCAAGAACTAAGTAAAGATAACGAAAATGTAGAGAGAATGAAAAAAACCGGCCAAGTGCGAGTTGGGCTCGCGCACGAAGGGCTCCGTATCATTATCTATAAAAACGGCAAATACATCACATTTTTGTATGGGAGCCCCGCTTAAATATTTGTATTATTTTATTTTTAATTATTAATTTTTGAAGTGAATATATATCTAAAGATTCTGTGAATATTTCAAGCGTCTACCTGTTGCCGTTATCAATATCGAGCAAAAAAATCACGTTTGTTGTATGGAAGCCCCCTTAAATATTTATTTTATTCTGTTTTTTAGTATTTGTTGTTATAGCGGCAACAGAAATACATCATCTGTGAAAATTTCAACTGTCTAATTTGATAGTTAGACAGGTGAAATTTTCGGTTCATGAGATACAGCCTGGTGACAGACGGACAGACAGACTGACAGACAGACGGCGTGGGCGGAGCCTTAGAAATAGGGTGCCCCTTTTAACCTTTGGCTACGAAACCCTAAAAAGTAGCCAAAAACCATGTTATGATTTCACATTGAAGTTATGAAGCAGATCTCTAGAGCAGATCTGTAGACTACAAGGTGTGGGATAGACTGTAAGGCTACCAACACGACTTCACCAGACGATTCCTAATGTTGAGAGATATACAGCACTGTCCGGTAGAAGTAGCTACTGCGTGTCACCTGCACACACAGCGGGGCGAGCACGGCCTACTGTGACATGACTTGAGTCACACATTTTATCACAGTTTGAGCGATAAAACTGTTTTGTCATAAAATACTAGTACAAATTGACATGACATAATTTATCATGTCTTGTCACAAACGTCTTGGCACGCCCGTGCTCGGCCCGCTGGCCTCCACCCGTAACACATACTCGTGGGTGCACAATGTACTAATAAAAGGCTCTAAGAAAGATGACTAGATACCAATTGTAATAATTGTCGGTTAGTTGGCATTTAATGTTGAGTAAAGTTGTCTAACGCTAAGTTGGACGCCATCTGAGGGTCCGGCCGCATGGTCCCGCGAAATACCTACCTACTTATTCGGTGTGTTTCAGAGTCGCGTCACGCATCGATTTATTATCAATAAGATAAAAGTGCTGTTGGTATTTCATCATCGCTAACGATTTATTAATTAAATAAACTAAATTAAGCAACAGATAACGCTCAATGACTAGCCCATTAACGGCTTATAAAAAGTAAGCGCATGTGACTCCGGCGATCAGTAGCTGCGCGGGCTGGATAATGTTTAAACACGTAAGTTATACTCTCACATATTACCTACCACTTAAAAAAAAATCCTGATTCTTCATATTAATATTATTAAAAAAAAAAAAATTGGTCCTCATAGTGTTATGTAATTATGTGCATTCATTTGGTTCAAGTGCCTTTTAGTCTATTATTATCTCGGGTTTTTGTTACAATTTTATTGAGCAGAGCATATTATAGTAACGAGTGGTTGGTTGCAGACGGGGTTGATACTGCTGCTGGTGGTAGGCGCGCTGTGGAGCGCGCAAGCCAAGCCCTGCTTCGGGCTCGATTACGGAGTCGGCCTCGGCTTCAGAGTCGGCCTCGGCTACGGTTGGAATGGAGGCTACGGAGCCTACGGCGACGATGGCTACGGGATTAGGAGCTACAGAGGCTACGGTTATTACCCATCGCTATACTACTAACAATATTAATAACTACCTCAAAATATTGTATCAATGACCTCGTCTATTATTGACTGTAATAAAACTAAACAATTTTAAAGTGAGTGTTTGTATTTAGTGCTACCGAAAAGTACATTTCGCATACCTAGATCTAGAATAGAGTAGAATACTCTTTATTATTTACACCATAGAAGTTACATATATAAATGATTAAATTTTACATAGGGTGACACAATGGGTGGTCTAAACAGCGATTAACTCAAAAAAATCGGCCAAGTGTGAGTCGGACTCGCGCACGAAGGGTTCCGTACCATTATCTATAAAAACGGCAAAAAAAATCAAGTTTGTTGTATGGGAGCCCCCATAAATATTTATTTATTGTTTTTTTTTGTATTTGTTGATAAAGCGGCAACAGAAGTACATAATCTGTGAAAATTTCAACTGTCTAACTATCACGGTTCATGAGATACAGCCTGGTGACAGACGGATAGACAGACAGACGGCGGAGCCTTAGTAATATGGTTCCCGTTTTACCCTTTGGGTATGGAACCCTAAAAAAGACTACTATCAGCCTCTTATGTCCCGTACTTCAAATAAAAATAAAACTATCTAATAAAATAGTAACACAACATAAAAAATATAGGAACCTTACGTTCTATGAAAATCAATTTAAACGCACATCTAAAATCACATTTTACTTTTTTTTTAAGTATGATTTTGCTCTAAGACATTCATTAATAAGGCCAATAATACAGAATGAAATAATGAAATCCAGGAGTTGGTTAAAACTAAAGAGCAGTTTCAATACTGTGCTAGTAAATTTGGAGGTCAACTAATCATATCAATAAAACTGTTCTTGAGTTAGAAGAATAAAGTTTTGAGTTATCTAATATTTATAGATAGGTAGGTAGATTTTCACATCGTTGGTTTTCGAACTCTCATTTTACCCTTATTTTCTTCTATAGAATCGAATAGAATACTTGAATGGGCTCAATCGGGACTTTAAATAAAAGAATAGTGGACTGTATATAAATAGGTATAATGCCACAACCAACATGTACAACGTATGGAGAAACAAGAACAAAGTAAAGCGCGTCTGTGAGCTGAGTGGCGTGGAGGTCGCGCAGCGGCCGTCGCGTACGGGCTCCGTACCCCGACACCCCGCGCCGTCCCCGCGGTCAATCACGCGCATATATGATGCGCCGACATATTCCCCGGGTTGAAGAGAAGTCTTCAATTTTCTGGAAGGGGGCAGATGCAGTTGAAGGCACGACGAATGGTGCCCCGCTTCGTCTTCAGTTCGGCCACTCTCCTGACCCCGTCTACGCAGGGATAGGTCTTCGTGACCCGGCCCAGGCACCAGAACAGAGGTGGCGCTGTTTTGTCCTTTATCAGGACTAAGGACCCCGGCTTCACTTCACCTCTGGAATGAAACCACTTGGATTTGGCCTGCAGCAGAGAAGTGTACTCATTATGAAACCGTCGCCAGAAATGCTGCCTGATGTGCTGGATTCTCTTCCAGCGATCCAGTCGCGTGATGTTGGCTTCAGTCACCTGAGGATGTGGTACTGTTAGAAATGGCCGTCCAATTAGGAAGTGAAAGGGAGTGAGTGCCGAATAATCGTTAGGGTCTGAAGAAAGAGGAGTAAGAGGGCGTGAATTAAGAACCGCCTCTATGTGAGTGAGACAGGTAGTCATCTCTTCGAAAGTGAAATGAGTAAGATGCAGTAACCGTTTTAAATGATGCTTACATGATTTAACAGCAGCTTCAGCCAATGAATTAAAATGAGGGCTGTATGCAGGCGTGAAAATAAATTCGATACCCTGCTACGCCATTTCAGATGCAACATTTGATGATTGCAAGAACCTATACATCTCGTTTGATGCGCCTACAAAGTTAGTCCCGTTATCGGACGTGATGCTTCGAGGCTTGCCACGACGCGCCACGAAACGATTTAGAGCGGCCATGTAGGCCTCAGTGGTGAGGTCGGTGACGAGCTCCAAATGTACGGCTTTCACTGCCGAGCAAAAAAAGATGCACATATAGGATTTTGTAAGTTTGCATCCTCGGCCTTTACGATTGGCCACCAATACTGGCCCAGCATAGTCAACATAACTATTCAAAAAAGGAAACTCAAGATTTGTTCTTGAGCTAGGTAGTTGACCCATTATAGGCTGTACGTTCTGAGCCTTATGTCTGAAACACTTAAGACATCTATTCACGACAAATCTAGACAAGTTTCTACCACCTAGAGGCCAATAAGTTTGTCGTATATGTGACAATAACAACTGTGGACCAGCATGTACAAGCTTTAAATGTTGCATTTGAAACATGAGTTTTGTAAGTATGTGCTTACTGTATAAAACAATAGGATGTTTCACACTAAAATCGTAGGGGGAGTTATCGAGCCTCCCGCCCACGCGAATGAGGTTATGATTGTCAATGAACGGTGTCAGAGGAAGCAACCTACTTTTGCGTGGTAATTTTTGTCCAGACTTCAACAAATTATACTCTTCTGGAAACATTTCAAGCTGTGAATAATGTATAATTGTATTTAATGAGTTTTCTAGTTCTTTTGTTGAAAAATTACCATGCAATTTATTTTTATTTTTTACATTGTAAATAAAGCGTTGTACATATGTAAATATATTTTGTATTTTTGTTAAGCTAGAATACTTTACTAATAAATCATGAATGATTGATGAATGAATGGGTACGTCTGAATGATTACTAATAAATAAATGAATGATTGTCACTATCACTACCAATGAAATGAGTCACTACTTCCGGCAGACTATCTTTCCCGATGTTTGGCATGCTGGGCCACTCATTTTCACTATGCTGTAAAAATGAGGGTCCAGACCACCACATAGGCGTGTCCATGATAACGTCGGCCCTGAGACCACGGGAAACAAGATCCGCCGGGTTGTCCTTCGACGGTACGTAGCTCCAGGTATGACCACATGTAATTTCCTGTATTTCATTGACTCTGTTTCTGACAAAAGGTTTTAATTGATTTGAAGGAGTAGAGAGCCAAACCAGGACTATGGTTGAGTCGCAACAGAATCTACATTTATGAATGGGCATGGTAAGCGATTCCTGAACCTGCTGATACACAGCTTTGCACCTAACAAAGCTCCACAAAGTTCAAGCCTCGGTATCGTCGTTGGTTTGATGGACGCTACACGATTTCTAGATACTAGAAGTTGTACGCCTATGGATCCACTGCCACAAGACCGAATGTACACACAAGCGCCGTACGCCCTCTCGGACGCATCGGTAAAGACGTGTACTTCATGCGTAATAGAGTCTTCACGCAAAACCCAACGAGGAATTTTCAAATTGTTTAATGCTGTTTTTGTGCCTTCAACTATAGACCAAAGGTTTCTGACTTCGTGCGATACTTCGTCATCCCAGTCATACTTATCTAGCCATAGACGCTGCATAATTATCTTTGCTTCGACGACGCACGGACCTACGAGGCCTAGTGGGTCAAAGATTTGACTGATAACAGAAAGAACATGACGTTTGGTGACTTTTGTAGTGGAGGTGATATTTATAGTATAAGTAAGTGAATCAGAGTCACAAACCCAGTTGAGACCTAAATTCTTAGATTGTGATGAGTTTGGATTTTGGTCAGAAAAATGTAAAGTATTATGTAACTCGTTATTATGTGTAATTTCTTTGAGAATTTGAGGATTATTTGATCGCCATTTACGTAAATTAAATTTTGCAGAGGACAGAACGGAATGCACCTTTTTTGATATGTCAACAGTTTCTGCTATGGTATCCCCACCACTAAGATAGTCATCGACGTAGAAGTCACGTCGTATGGCACGTTGGGCAGGACTGCCCTCAATGTTATCAGACAGACTTACAAGACACTTAGTGGCTAAATAGGGTGCAGAAGCGGTACCATAGGTAACCGTATTTAAAGTGTACGTCCTAAGAGGTTCTGAAGGCTCAAACCTGAAAATTATTTTTTGAAGAGGTCGTTGGACTGGATTTAACTCTATGGCTCTGTACATTTTTTCCACGTCACCTGAGACCACGTACCTATGTTGACGAAAACGTGTTAGAATGGAAAACAGATCGTCTTGAACTACGGGACCGACCATCTGAATGTCGTTAAGTGACACCCCCGAACTGGTAGAAGCTGATGCGTCGAATACTACGCGTAGTTGTGTAGTGGTGCTTGAACTGCGAATGACTCCATGATGTGGAATGTAATATTTACTCATGGAGTTTTCTGGTGATGGAGTACAGTCTGAGTCTAACGTCATATGACCTAGGCGCTCATATTCACTCATGAACTCATTGTATTTTTTATGAAATATTGGATCGCGTTTAAATCGCCGCTCAAGGGAAAGGAAACGATTCCTAGCATTCATAAAAGAATTACCTAATGTACTAGGATCCCCTTTCAAAGGCATAGTGACGACGAATCCCCCACCATCATTACGACCGGTGGTTTGAGCAAAAGACTGCTCACACATTCTCTCCTGAAGTGAGAGTGAATGTTTTGAAGCGACATTGTCAAGCTCCTTAAATTGAGTGAGGTCGGGAGTGACATTGGAATTATGGCAAAAACTATTAGCGGAAAAACATGATTGGTGCGAAATACTACCTGAAACTAACCATCCTAACTTGGTCTCGCATAATTTAGGTAGGTTTTTCCCTAAGTCTATTGTTTTGCTACATAAGACATTCCAGAAAACTTCAGCCCCTACCAGGATGTCTACGACCGACGGAACGTTGAAGTTCGGGTCTGCTAGCTTGATACCTGAAGGAATAGGGACGTGATTTATATGCACGAATGAAGACGGTAGAACCTTTGTGATTTCAGGCAAAATGTGACACTCGATATCTACAGTAAAGGCACAGCATAAAGACTCCATTGAGAGGTGACAAGACTCTGTACTGGTGGATATGTGATTATTAATACCCGTTACCTTGGTGCTCGTACCGCGTCGTAACAAACCCAGCTTCTCTGATAAGCTCTGCGTAACAAAGTTCGCCGTACTGCCGTTGTCCAGCAGTAGGCACGCAGTGTACTTCTTACCCGTCACGCCAGTCACGCTCACCATAGCTGTGGACAGTAAAACATGCGCAGAAGTAGCAAGCTGCATGGAATTGGCTGAAAGCACAACATTTAAAGAAGGCGAAGCAGAAGGCAGTGCAGAAGGCATGACAGAAGACAAAAGGTTTGAAACAAGTTTGGGCTCGTTACTTTCCAAATGCAAAAGCGTATTGTGTTTTGTTTTGCAATATTTACAATGTGAAAATCTACATTTCTTAGAATTATGTCCAAAGCGTAAGCAATTAATACAAACGTTAAATTCAATTGCCTTTTGTATATGATTTTCTATTGACAATTTTCTAAAAGATTCACATTTAAATAATGTATGAGCTTGGGAGCAAAGTGGACATTTACTGTTTTTATTTATATTTTCAAAATTTTTATTTGTTTGATTAGGCTTAGAATCAGTTTTATTTGAATGACTATTATTTAAGGCGACTATAGCATTCGTTTCAGAAGTAGGTACTATGATTTGATTCCACTGATTCTAACCAGTCCGCTTTTCTGCTTAAAAAGGAACAAAATTGTGTTAAAGTAGGATCATCTTTAAAACTATTATTTCTATGCTCTTCCCAGTCACGACTTGTTGTTAAATCTAATTGTTTAACCATATAATAATTAATAATATCATCCCAATATTGAGTGGGCTTTTTTAATGAAGTTAGTGCCCTAATATTTTTATTAATTATATCTACAAGGTTTCTGATGGAAACACTTGACTCTTTTGTAATGGGTTCGACGTCAAATAAAGCTTGAACATGATTTTTTACTAGAAGTCGGTTGTTATTGTAACGTTCGCACAACAAGTCCCACGCAATAATATAATGATCGGCTTTAAAGTCAATGTTTTTAATAATTAAAGCCGCATTTCCCTGGAGTGAAGCTCGCAGGTAGTGAAACTTATTAATGTCACTTATGCTAGAATTGTCGTGAATCAATGACCCAAATGTATCCCTAAACTCAAGCCAGCATTGGTAGTTCCCATCGAAATGTGGCAAATCTATTTTAGGCAAACGAACAAAAGAATTCCTAAATGAAACATGTGCCCCTGAGTTTGCGTCTCTGAAGCCCGCCTCCGACGCAGCACCGTTGACCGAGACACCGAGCAGGCTGCACGTGAGTGCCACCAGGCTAAAGAACTGGCGGTCAAAGTCCTCACGCTCAACCAACGCCGACTCGTCGTCATCGGAAAGCAGCTCGATGTGTGTCTGTAAGGCATCAAATTCGGTGTGTAAGGTTTCGAATTTATTAAAACGCTCCTCTAAATCTATACGTTGCAACTCAGATATTGCGGAACTACTTTTTACTAAATTTAAATAGTTACTGTAAATCGTAAGCTTAGATTTAATTGAACTACGTTTCTTTATCAATGTTTTTAAGTTATCTGCCATTGTAAAGTTAAATAACAGCTGGACGCA
The DNA here is from genome assembly GCA_948098905.1 of Tiliacea aurago. NCBI lineage: Eukaryota > Metazoa > Arthropoda > Insecta > Lepidoptera > Noctuidae > Tiliacea > Tiliacea aurago. Next base: position 18,808,012 of record OX402594.1, read on the forward strand.
CTAGTGCTAATGTACTTAATAGATAAAAACTGCAAAAGCTGTACAACGTAACATTTCTGGTCCAGATGGAAACACAAATATCTCAACTCTTTAACGCAACGCGCCAAATGGACCAAAGATTCAAAACCTCTGCAGATAGGTTCAATGGTGATTATCAAAGACGACAATCGCGCTCCACTTCAATGGTCTCTTGCTAGAGTGGTCGAACTTTTACCTGGTGCTGATGGGGTAGCACGAATTGCAGTAATTAAAACCGCAAAAAATCATGTCATTCAAAGACCGTTGGTTAAGTTATGTCCTCTCCCTCTCGAGGACTAGCTTAAATCGTATTAAATTCTCTATCGTTAGTATTAAGTCTTTATCGTATCAAATTTAAATCTTATCAAATCTTTCTCGCATCAAATCTCTATCGCATCTAACGTATATCGTATTCGTATTTTTAACGTAAGCTAAGCATATATTTATCGTATTCTATATATATCGACCCTTGTCCTCCAAATCCTTTTCATCGTTTAATCTGAAAATACCATAGGCATTTTGGTGGGCGGGATGTTCCGTTACCATAACGTTTTTTTTCTAATGCTAAAGATTAATTTCTTAACGTATCGATGTTTCAATTTCTTACAAGATGGCAGCACCGGAAGAAGCTTAACTAGCTGTCATTGCACACATGTACTTGTCTTTTTTGGAGCGAAGGCAGAGGTCGTGTGAGTGAAAACCACGCGCGCGCGCATCGTCTAAATCGGTCGAAATCCTAAAGGAAATCGAATCATCCCCTATTTCGCGTGTGATCAACCCTCTAGGCGCAAAACCCTGAAGCTAGCTTATGGACAATCGAAGGTGGAAGCTCAACGAGCGCCGGAGCAGTCCAAGGTACGTGGGTGCATTGTATTCGCTGCGGCCTATGTCGAGTTATTGAACATCGTAATTATACGTAAATCGTTATTTCCCAGCGTAGTATCAAAGCCACCCCTATTTCGGCTTGGTGCGTATGCTACAATGTCAATTTAAACTCATTTTGAAGTTTACTATTTGAATTTTACGAGAGATTAGATAAATTAAACTGACACAAATGTTACATTACACAACACCTACGGTTCCCGCACATTATAGTTTATACCTACTATTGTGAGCCATCTCATTTGTTAGAATTTATTTCGTGACTATCTTTCGTGTATTGATATAGTTACTTACAATAAATAGTGTTCTGACAGAATAATAATGTAGCAACTATACCGCAGTGCGGAACACTCGAGAGACCCTTTTGTACAAAAAAATATTTCAAGGTATAATAACCTAGTTACTTTCTCACTATAAAAGCCGATAATTAATCACGATCGTTCGCTTAAGCCTGAGTGTTTGTTTTTTTATAAGTTTTCAGAGCAAATAGGAGGTAAAAGTGTTTTTATTTAAGGGTCGAAACCATTACATTGCTTTGCACTTAAACATAGAGTTTCAACAAAGCAAAAACATGATTGAAGAGTTGTTTATAATAGGTGCATGAACAAATTCAATATTAGAAGAAGAAAAAAGTGGTCATAAAATAAAAATACAATTACTTGAATAAGTACCTTAACAATATAAACACAAATAAGTGCTCTTCCTCCTCTCTCCTACTATGCTGTGCCCGACAGGGTCCATAATTGTGTCTTTAATTTTAAGCCTACCACCTGTTTTACTAACATTATGGAATGCAATAAAGAATTGTGAATTGTGTAATTTCAAACATTATGTACTTTGATAATACTATCGTCAATTTGACTCTATTCTCTCTTTGTGCCTTTAATATAATTCACGAGATGGAACAAAGAGGGATCAACTTGTTGATGAGGTGTTATTGAGGCAGAACTAGTTTGAGGTTGACGTTCCGAACTTTAAACACAACAACAACTGAAATTCAGTTCTGTTTTAATGCAGTACTTGTTAAGTCTACAGCAAATTCTCACGAATTTCAGAGCAAAGTTTATAACCGAGGTATTCGTGACTTCGCTCGCAAATAATTTATCGTTCATGTACACTGGTAAAGGAAAATATTCTGAAGCTTGTATGTTTTAAGTACGATGAAATGTTGGTGACGTTGGGAAGTGTGATCAAGATAAGAAAAACGAGCGAGCCTTACAGTAGACGCATATGAAAAAATGGTTTTTAATAATGAAATGAGTTAAATGATGTGTGTCATCATATCAACATCTGACATCTCACCTTGGTATCATATCATCTAATAAGCAACTGAGCAGCGACAGAAAATAACCTTAAAAATGTAAAAAAGCTAAATTCTGAAATATTTATTTGAATAATGATTAATTACTAGTGGTCGCCCACTAGTCGAAATTCGAACCCCTCGACTTACAATCTATATAGTACTTACTAATTCCATGCTATTAAAAAGGATTTACTTATTCCATGCTCAAGCTATCATTTCCTTTTACAAACTTCCGTCCCTTTTCTCGAAATTACTCCCACAGAAAGCGAGAGATGTTACACATCTATAAAAGTAAAAGCTGCTACTATACGAGTACCATGTTATACACGACCTACAAGCGCCGGCACGTAACTTGGCAAGGTTTTGGGGTAGTGGGTGTAAGTTCGCGCAAAGTACACATAGGCAACAAAAAAAAATACACTTTTATTGTTTGTCATAATTCTATGGTTATTGCCATCATTTATTTTAAACATGTCTGTTTAGAAGAAAGTTAAAGAAAGGAGAGGAATTCGTAGAGCGGTGGTGGCCCAGTGGCAACGGCCGCGACTTACCGAGCTGCAGGTCTTAGGTTCAAACCCTGACAAGCGCTTTACTTTGTGTAAATTATTTCATCACCACGCTCTCAAAACGGTGAAGGAAACATCGTGAGGAAAACGGCATGTCCTAAAAACAAAAAATCGAAAACATGTGACATCCATGAACCCGCACTGGGCCCCCGTAGTGGATTACGGCCCGCTCCCTCTCACAGAGAGGAGGCCTGTGTCCCAGCAGTGGGAACATTATAGACTGATTATGTTATGTAACGGTGAGAGAACCATAATTTTTGCGGGAGTGCAACAATATAATAAGCTACCCAAAGAGGTAAAAAATGCGAATTCGTTTAATATTTTCAAAACTAAATAAAAAAATCACATTCTAAATGATCAAACATTACTACCATAAACAGACTTGCCCTATTGCTGCGTTGATTTATTGTGGCACTGGGTTCGCATTCCCTATCTGTAATGAATATTGGCGACCTCGGCAATTATTTTTTTTGCGGGTGGATTGAAAAGTTTTGAGTTTTTGTGTTTCGTTAATGTTATTTGCTTACGAAATGAATGAATTTTTATTTAGTTAATTGGTGATTTGTTATGAAGAAAACAAAAAAGAACTATTTAAGTTAGCTTGTATGTCAAAGTTAATACTATATTTTTAAGTTGTATAAATGTTCTCAAGTAAGTGAAATCATTGTAAATTTCTTATTGAGAAATAAATTTCTTTAACCATTAACTGAAGGCTGCGGGTGTCGACCTTAGGACGAGCTGCTTCTCACATGGACAGTGTTCTTCGCTTGCTCCCGAGTTACCAGTCCTGACTCTATGTATGTACCAAACCAACCCAAAACTACAAACGTAGTATACAGGGTTTTTTTTATAAAAAAACCGGCCAAGTGCGTGTCGGACCACGCTCAATGAAGGGTTCCGTAGTGGAGATTAATTATCCTACGAAAAAACTTAATTTTGCAGTTGAAAAACATGTTACCTCATACATTTCAAATGCAAATGTAAGTTTGTACGCACAATATTGACAGATTTACTATGTTATTTTAAGATCATAGACTTCTTATAGGTTTTCCTGTAATGAATTAGTAAAGAACTATTTCCTGTAATTTTTTTTTTAATTTTTGGCTCAGTAGTTTCAAATTTAGAATGGTAAATTTTCATCTATTTTCGTTAATAATTTTAAAAGTTTTTATTTTAAAATTATAAAAAGAAATATAAACTAACTAAATAAAAATGTGGCGGTGTTTGTCACCTAACTCCTCCTAATCGGCTAGACCGATTGGATTGAAATTTTGTATTTATATTTCAACGGGTTCCTGGATGGTTTGAAAACACAATTGGACCCGGTAGGTGTCGTTGCTCGGTCGGTATAGGGCGGTACGTAGTTCGCCGGGTCAGCTAGTTTTAGTATAATTATTGTGGTGTCTTACAACTTCCACGCAAACGAAGTCGCGAACATAAACTATTTATTCAGCACTGAGTTGCAATATTTTTCGATACACAAAAACCTTGTGTCTTGTGTTTTGTAATTCAGTAAACCAGACCCTTTAACTAATGGTACTCGTTTACTTTTATAAATTACAACTGTTTACGGTGTTTTTGAATGTTCCAATACACATTTTGAGACCGAAAGTAGTCGGAAAACTAGAGACTGCTGCGCCACAGATGTCTGAGCATGTTCCGGCATCCAACATTTACATTGTTATTGCAAGAACTAAGTAAAGATAACGAAAATGTAGAGAGAATGAAAAAAACCGGCCGGCGAGTTGGGCTCGCGCACGAAGGGCTCCGTATCATTATCTATAAAAACGGCAAATACATCACATTTTTGTATGGGAGCCCCGCTTAAATATTTGTATTATTTTATTTTTAATTATTAACTTTTGAAGTGAATATATATCTATAGATTCTGTGAATATTTCAAGCATCTACCTGTTGCCGTTATCAATATCGAGCAAAAAAATCACGTTTGTTGTATGGAAGCCCCCTTAAATATTTATTTTATTCTGTTTTTTAGTACCTATTTGTTGTTATAGCGGCAACAGAAATACATCATCTGAAAATTTCAACTGTCTAATTTGATAGTTAGACAGGTGAAATTTTCGGTTCATGAGATACAGCCTGGTGACAGACGGACAGACAGACTGACAGACAGACGGCGTGGGCGGAGCCTTAGTAATGCCCCTTTTAGCCTTTGGCTACGAAACCCTAAAAAGTAGCCAAAAACCATGTTATGATTTCACATTGAAGTTATGAAGCAGATCTCTAGAGCAGATCTGTAGACTACAAGGTGTGGGATAGACTGTAAGGCTACCAACACGACTTCACCAGACGATTCCTAATGTTGAGAGATATACAGCACTGTCCGGTAGAAGTAGCTACTGCGTGTCACCTGCACACACAGCGGGGCGAGCACGGCCTACTGTGACATGACTTGAGTCACACATTTTATCACAGTTTGAGCGATAAAACTGTTTTGTCATAAAATACTAGTACAAATTGACATGACATAATTTATCATGTCTTGTCACAAACGTCTTGGCACGCCCGTGCTCGGCCCGCTGGCCTCCACCCGTAACACATACTCGTGGGTGCACAATGTACTAATAAAAGGCTCTAAGAAAGATGACTAGATACCAATTGTAATAATTGTCGGTTAGTTGGCATTTAATGTTGAGTAAAGTTGTCTAACGCTAAGTTGGACGCCATCTGAGGGTCCGGCCGCATGGTCCCGCGATATACCTACCTACTTATTCGGTGTGTTTCAGAGTCGCGTCACGCATCGATTTATTATCAATAAGATAAAAGTGCGGTTGGTATTTCGTCATCGCTAACGATTTATTAATTAAATAAACTAAATTAAGCAACAGATAACGCTCAATGACTAGCCCATTAACGGCTTATAAAAAGTAAGCGCATGTGACTCCGGCGATCAGTAGCTGCGCGGGCTGGATAATGTTTAAACACGTAAGTTATACTCTCACATATTACCTACCACTTAAAAAAAAATCCTGATTCTTCATATTAATATTATTTAAAAAAAAAAAATTGGTCCTCATAGTGTTATGTAATTATGTGCATTCATTTGGTTCAAGTGCCTTTTAGTCTATTATTATCTCGGGTTTTTGTTACAATTTTATTGAGCAGAGCATATTATAGTAACGAGTGGTTGGTTGCAGACGGGGTTGATACTGCTGCTGGTGGTAGGCGCGCTGTGGAGCGCACAAGCCAAGCCCTGCTTCGGGCTCGATTACGGAGTCGGCCTCGGCTTCAGAGTCGGCCTCGGCTACGGTTGGAATGGAGGCTACGGAGCCTACGGCGACGACGGCTACGGGATTAGGAGCTACAGAGGCTACGGTTATTACCCATCGCTATACTACTAACAATATTAATAACTACCTCAAAATATTGTATCAATGACCTCGTCTATTATTGACTGTAATAAAACTAAACAATTTTAAAGTGAGTGTTTGTATTTAGTGCTACCGAAAAGTACATTTCGCATACCTAGATCTAGAATAGAGTAGAATACTCTTTATTATTTACACCATAGAAGTTACAGATATAAATGTTTAAATTTTACATAGGGTGACACAATGGGTGGTCTAAACAGCGATTAACTCAAAAAAATCGGCCAAGTGTGAGTCGGACTCGCGCACGAAGGGTTCCGTACCGTTATCTATAAAAACGGCAAAAAAAATCACGTTTGTTGTATGGGAGCCCCCATAAATATTTATTTATTGTTTTTTTTGTATTTGTTGATAAAGCGGCAACAGAAGTACATAATCTGTGAAAATTTCAACTGTCTAACTATCACGGTTCATGAGATACAGCCTGGTGACAGACGGATAGACAGACAGACGGCGGAGCCTTAGTAATATGGTTCACGTTTTACCCTTTGGGTATGGAACCCTAAAAAAGACTACTATCAGCCTCTTATGTCCCGTACTTCAAATAAAAATAAAACTATCTAATAAAATAGTAACACAACATAAAAAATATAGGAACCTTACGTTCTATGAAAATCAATTTAAACGCACATCTAAAATCACATTTTACTTTTTTTTAAGTATGATTTTGCTCTAAGACATTCATTAATAAGGCCAATAATACAGAATGAAATAATGAAATCCAGGAGTTGGTTAAAACTAAAGAGCAGTTTCAATACTGTGCTAGTAAATTTGGAGGTCAACTAATCATAGCAATAAAACTGTTCTTGAGTTAGAAGAATAAAGTTTTGAGTTATCTAATATTTATAGATAGGTAGGTAGATTTTCACATCGTTGGTTTTCGTACTCTCATTTTACCCTTATTTTCTTCTATAGAATCGAATAGAATACTTGAATGGGCTCAATCGGGACTTTAAATAAAAGAATAGTGGACTGTATATAAATAGGTATAATGCCACAACCAACATGTACAACGTATGGAGAAACAAGAACAAAGTAAAGGGCGTCTGTGAGCTGAGTGGCGTGGAGGTCGCGCAGCGGCCGTCGCGTACGGGCTCCGTACCCCGACACCCCGCGCCGTCCCCGCGGTCAATCACGCGCATATATGATGCGCCGACATATTCCCCGGGTTGAAGAGAAGTCTTCAATTTTCTGGAAGGGGGCAGATGCAGTTGAAGGCACGACGAATGGTGCCCCGCTTCGTCTTCAGTTCGGCCACTCTCGTGACCCCGTCTACGCCGGGATAGGTCTTCGTGACCCGGCCCAGGCACCAGAGCAGAGGTGGCGCTGTTTTGTCCTTTATCAGGACTAAGGACCCCGGCTTCACTTCACCTCTGGAATGAAACCACTTGGATTTGGCCTGCAGCAGAGAAGTGTACTCATTATGAAACCGTCGCCAGAAATGCTTCCTGATGTGCTGGATTCTCTTCCAGCGATCCAGTCGCGTGATGTTGGCTTCAGTCACCTGAGGATGTGGTACTGTTAGAAATGGCCGTCCAATTAGGAAGTGAAAGGGAGTGAGTGCCGAATAATCGTTAGGGTCTGAAGAAAGAGGAGTAAGAGGGCGTGAATTAAGAACCGCCTCTATGTGAGTGAGACAGGTAGTCATCTCTTCGAAAGTGAAATGAGTAAGATGCAGTAACCGTTTTAAATGATGCTTACATGATTTAACAGCAGCTTCAGCCAATGAATTAAAATGAGGGCTGTATGCAGGCGTGAAAATAAATTCGATACCCTGCTGCGCCATTTCAGATGCAACATTTGATGATTGCAAGAACCTATACATCTCGTTTGATGCGCCTACAAAGTTAGTCCCGTTATCGGACGTGATGCTTCGAGGCTTGCCACGACGCGCCACGAAACGATTTAGAGCGGCCATGTAGGCCTCAGTGGTGAGGTCGGTGACGAGCTCCAAATGTACGGCTTTCACTGCCGAGCAAACAAAGATGCACATATAGGATTTTGTAAGTTTGCATCCTCGGCCTTTACGATTGGCCACCAATACTGGCCCAGCATAGTCAACATAACTATTCAAAAAAGGAAACTCAAGATTTGTTCTTGAGCTAGGTAGTTGACCCATTATAGGCTGTACGTTCTGAGCCTTATGTCAGAAACACTTAAGACATCTATTCACGACAAATCTAGACAAGTTTCTACCACCTAGAGGCCAATAAGTTTGTCGTATATGTGACAATAACAACTGTGGACCAGCATGTACAAGCTTTAAATGTTGCATTTGAAACATGAGTTTTGTTAGTATGTGCTTACTGCATAAAACAATAGGATGTTTCACACTAAAATCGTAGGGGGAGTTATCGAGCCTCCCGCCCACGCGAATGAGGTTATGATTGTCAATGAACGGTGTCAGAGGAAGCAACCTACTTTTGCGTGGTAATTTTTGTCCAGACTTCAACAAATTATACTCTTCTGGAAACATTTCAAGCTGTGAATAATGTATAATTGTATTTAATGAGTTTTCTAGTTCTTTTGTTGAAAAATTACCATGCAATTTATTTTTATTTTTTACATTGTAAATAAAGCGTTGTACATATGTAAATATATTTTGTATTTTTGTTAAGCTAGAATACTTTACTAATAAATCATGAATGATTGATGAATGAATGGGTACGTCTGAATGATTACTAATAAATAAATGAATGATTGTCACTATCACTACCAATGAAATGAGTCACTACTTCCGGCAGACTATCTTTCCCGATGTTTGGCATGCTGGGCCACTCATTTTCACTATGCTGTAAAAATGAGGGTCCAGACCACCACATAGGCGTGTCCATGATAACGTCGGCCCTGAGACCACGGGAAACAAGATCCGCCGGGTTGTCCTTCGACGGTACGTAGCTCCAGGTATGACCACATGTAATTTCCTGTATTTCATTGACTCTGTTTCTGACAAAAGGTTTTAATTGATTTGAAGGAGTAGAGAGCCAACCACCACCAGAATCTACATTTATGAATGGGCATGGTAAGCGATTCCTGAACCTGCTGATACACAGCTTTGCACCTAACAAAGCTCCACAAAGTTCAAGCCTCGGTATCGTCGTTGGTTTGATGGGCGCTACACGATTTCTAGATACTAGAAGTTGTACGCCTATGGATCCACTGCCACAAGACCGAATGTACACACAAGCGCCGTACGCCCTCTCGGACGCATCGGTAAAGACGTGTACTTCATGCGTAATAGAGTCTTCACGCAAAACCCAACGAGGAATTTTCAAATTGTTTAATGCTGTTTTTGTGCCTTCAAAGGTAGACCAAAGGTTTCTGACTTCGTGCGATACTTCGTCATCCCAGTCATACTTATCTAGCCATAGACGCTGCATAATTATCTTTGCTTCGACGACGCACGGACCTACGAGGCCTAGTGGGTCAAAGATTTGACTGATAACAGAAAGAACATGACGTTTGGTGACTTTTGTAGTGGAGGTGATATTTATAGTATAAGTAAGTGAATCAGAGTCACAAACCCAGTTGAGACCTAAATTCTTAGATTGTGATGAGTTTGGATTTTGGTCAGAAAAATGTAAAGTATTATGTAACTCGTTATTATGTGTAATTTCTTTGAGAATTTGAGGATTATTTGATCGCCATTTCCGTAAATTAAATTTTGCAGATGACAGAACGGAATGTACCTTTTTTGATATGTCAACAGTTTCTGCTATGGTATCCCCTCCACTAAGATAGTCATCGACGTAGAAGTCACGTCGTATGGCACGTTGGGCAGGACTGCCCTCAATGTTATCAGACAGACTTACAAGACACTTAGTGGCTAAATAGGGTGCAGAAGCGGTACCATAGGTAACCGTATTTAAAGTGTACGTCCTAAGAGTTTCTGAAGGCTCAAACCTGAAAACTATTTTTTGAAGAGGTCGTTGGACTGGATTTAACTCTATGGCTCTGTACATTTTTTCCACGTCACCTGAGACCACGTACCTATGTTGATGAAAACGTGTTAGAATGGAAAACAGATCGTCTTGAACTACGGGACCGACCATCTGAATGTCGTTAAGTGACACCCCCGAACTGGTAGAAGCTGATGCGTCGAATACTACGCGTAGTTGTGTAGTGGTGCTTGAACTGCGAATGACTCCATGATGTGGAATGTATTATTTACTCATGGAGTTTTCTGGTGATGGAGTACAGTCTGAGTCTAACGTCATATGACCTAGGCGCTCATATTCACTCATGAACTCATTGTATTTTTTATGAAATATTGGATCGCGTTTAAATCGCCGCTCAAGGGAAAGGAAACGATTCCTAGCATTCATAAAAGAATTACCTAATGTGCTAGGATCCCCTTTCAAAGGCATAGTGACGACGAATCCCCCACCATCATTACGACCGGTGGTTTGAGCAAAAGACTGCTCACACATTCTCTCCTCAAGTGAGAGTGAATGTTTTGAAGCGACATTGTCAAGCTCCCAAAATTGAGTGAGGTCGGGAGTGACATTGGAATTATGGCAAAAACTATTAGCGGAAAAACATGATTGGTGCGAAATACTACCTGAAACTAACCATCCTAACTTGGTCTCGCATAATTTAGGTAGGTTTTTCCCTAAGTCTATTGTTTTGCTACCTAAGACATTCCAGAAAACTTCAGCCCCTACCAGGATGTCTACGACCGACGGAACGTTGAAGTTCGGGTCTGCTAGCTTGATACCTGAAGGAATAGGGACGTGATTTATATGCACGAATGAAGACGGTAGAACCTTTGTGATTTCAGGCAAAATGTGACACTCGATATCTACAGTAAAGGCACAGCATAAAGACTGCATTGAGAGGTGACAAGACTGTGTACTGGTGGATATGTGATTATTAATACCCGTTACCTTGGTGCTCGTACCGCGTCGTAACAAACCCAGCTTCTCTGATAAGCTCTGCGTAACAAAGTTCGCCGTACTGCCGTTGTCCAGCAGTAGGCGCGCAGTGTACTTCTTACCCGTCACGCCAGTCACGCTCACCATAGCTGTGGACAGTAAAACATGCGCAGAAGTAGCAAGCTGCATGGAATTGGCTGAAAGCACAACATTTAAAGAAGGCGAAGCAGAAGGCAGTGCAGAAGGCATGACAGAAGACAAAAGGTTTGAAACAAGTTTGGGCTCGTTACTTTCCAAATGCAAAAGCGTATTGTGTTTTGTTTTGCAATATTTACAATGTGAAAATCTACATTTCTTAGAATTATGTCCAAAGCGTAAGCAATTAATACAAACGTTAAATTCAATTGCCTTTTGTATATGATTTTCTATTGACAATTTTCTAAAAGATTCACATTTAAATAATGTATGAGCTTGGGAGCAAAGTGGACATTTACTGTTTTTATTTATATTTTCAAATTTTTTATTTGTTTGATCAGGCTTAGAATCAGTTTTATTTGAATGACTATTATTTAAGGCGACTATAGCATTCGTTTCAGAAGTAGGTACTATGATTTGATTCCACTGATTCTAACCAGTCCGCTTTTCTGCTTAAAAAGGAACAAAATTGTGTTAAAGTAGGATCATCTTTAAAACTATTATTTCTATGCTCTTCCCAGTCACGACTTGTTGTTAAATCTAATTGTTTAACCATATAATAATTAATAATATCATCCCAATATTGAGTGGGCTTTTTTAATGAAGTTAGTGCCCTAATATTTTTATTAATTATATCTACAAGGTTTCTGATGGAAACACTTGACTCTTTTGTAATGGGTTCGACGTCAAATAAAGCTTGAACATGATTTTTTACTAGAAGTCGGTTGTTATTGTAACGTTCGCACAACAAGTCCCACGCAATAATATAATGATCGGCTTTAAAGTCAATGTTTTTAATAATTAAAGCCGCATTTCCCTGGAGTGAAGCTCGCAGGTAGTGAAACTTATTAATGTCACTTATGCTAGAATTGTCGTGAATCAATGACCCAAATGTATCCCTAAACTCAAGCCAGCATTGGTAGTTCCCATCGAAATGTGGCAAATCTATTTTAGGCAAACGAACAAAAGAATTCCTAAATGAAACATGTGCACCTGAGTTTGCATCTCTGAAGCCCGCCTCCGACGCAGCACCGTTGGCCGAGACACCGAGCAGGCTGCACGTGAGTGCCACCAGGCTAAAGAACTGGCGGTCAAAGTCCTCACGCTCAACCAACGCAGACTCGTCGTCATCGGAAAGCAGCTCGATGTGTGTCTGTAAGGCATCAAATTCGGTGTGTAAGGTTTCGAATTGATTAAAACGCTCCTCTAAATCTATACGTTGCAACTCAGATATTGCGGAACTACTTTTTACTAAATTTAAATAGTTGCTTTAAATCGTAAGCTTAGATTTAATTGAACTACGTTTCTTTATCAATGTTTTTAAGTTATCTGCCATTGTAAAGTTAAATAACAGCTGGACGCACTAGTGCTAATGTACTTAATAGATAAAAACTGCAAAACAGCTGTGCGTTAGTGAAAGGGATCGAGAATCACTGTCAAGGTCAACGACTCAACACGCGTTAACAAAGTGTGAACTACGTAATAAAAAAAACAATATAAAAATATACCTGCCAGCAAACATTTAAATGAAGAAGATAATTATGTAAGTATCGTACCGATTTGCTTTTTAGGATACGTGATATTAGGTATTTTATGTGATAAAAATAAAATCTTTATTTAGGTCACGCGTTGCGTCATATTAATTTAAATTATTATTTTGAAATACATTTTAAGCATTTAATGAAAAGAGGACCGATTCAAAAAAGAAAATGCCGTGTTTATTGTGACGTATCGCATTTGTTTTATTGGCTTATTAAAATTATTATCTGTAGTTTTTTGGCGCCGTCACGAATGACGTTACTTTCAATCTTTCAATGTTGGTTTCTTAGGAACTATTTGATTATAATTAAAATAACGAGAACGGGCGTTCAAGTGCTTTTTCGTAACGTAGTGTTTGTGTGATAATCCTTAGCGATGCCCCCATCTAGAATAAGACATCGGCCAGCAAGTCGTCGTTGCCGATGTATAAACTGTTCACTGGTATTGTTAGAACAATTTAGAGTACATGACACAGAAAATATATCCGTGGCTGTGATTCGTGTTTTAAGATCATGGATTGCTTCGACGCCTGTTAGTATTACCGCATTAACCAACTAACGCACTAACTCCACCATTTCGAATCAGTAATTTTTTTTAACCTAACCTCAAAACATTAAGTATGTAAATAAATGGCAAATAAATACAAATTACGGAAATACATGTAAAATACAGTTAACAATATAGGCAGAACATTGAATTCTCCTCCAAATACACTGGGTTTGGTTGTGACAGCGGACTTTTCGTTTGGTATAAGGCGCCCGATATCTGTCGGCATTTTCCTTACACTAAAGCTGGTAGTTCCACGTGTAAATAATTATCTTTTTACACGTGAAACTATATCAATGAATAACTAAGTTTGCGCAACTAGTTTCGTAATATAAATTCGGCTTTACCATCAGGTCCGGTACGCCAGATCGGTTTAATAAGCCATCTATGTAACTCCCCCACCCATCCCCATCCCATGCCCATCTAAACAGCTCTAACTTACATTGTAGTCGTAGTCGGGTTTTAGTTTTTTTACATTGTAGTCGTAGTCGGGTTTTAGTTTTTAACTTTATTTTTAAATTAACTTCTTCGGCCATTACTTTCAATTAAATTTTCGTTACTTACATAATTAATTAATTGGGGTTTTAGTTATTTATTACTATGAATTTCTCAAGTCTAACGTCTACCTAAGCCTAGCTAACCATTAAGAAATTTATATTATTAAACACACCGATTATGTCTGCAATTTATTATAAAAGCAATAGAGCTTAGGAAAGGTGGATCTTTGTGTCTCAGTATTGCTGAAATAATATCGTCTAATTAGAGAAATGAAAGGACCGTTTTATTTTCCGAGTCTGGAGAAGTATTCAGCGTTGATTCTGAGATCTGGATTCCGCTTGCCGTAGTATATTAGTCCACAGAGTAGCTAAATCTAATTAGGGCCATGAGAGAAGGCCGTTTTCTTAATTAACTTATCCATTAGAAGAAAAGAAGTGAATAAGTTACATAAAAAAGAAAAGATAACCTTTTATTAACTTAAAAACCTCAATTAGACTTCCTATTTATTTACCTTTTCAGACATTCAAAGAATACGTAGGCACAATAAAAGCATCACTACATTCATTTCTTTGACATTATATTCAGTAATCTAATCACATTAATCACGTAAGGAAAACCTCATTTTCACTATTCAATCTATTAATCACACAATGGCGCTGTCCGGTCAGCTACACCGTAAATAAAGTGCGGTTGTGGCTTCCATGACGAGAGTACATGCCATGTGCACGATACACACACTGTCGCACGTAATTGGTTAATAGAGGGCAAAGTGATAAAAACGGGTTAAGGAAAGTAAAGGTAATTAGGAGAATTAATTTCTTAAGTGCTCTGAATTTGAGGGTGTTTGTTATTGAAAAGAGAGAATACCTAGTAGTACCTACTAAATAAATGTTTTTTTGTAACGAAAAGGTAATTGTCATCTACTATTTGTAAGCTGTTCTGTGTGGTGCCGGACGTATAGAATAGCACAATCCTATTTCTTCCCGTGGGTGTCGTATGTCGTTAAAAGCGACTAAGGGACTTACTAGAGAATGGGCAGCAGCGTTCTTTATGCATTTTAACACCATACTGCGATCGCCAACCCGCCTGACAAGCGTGGCGATTATGGCAACCCCCCCAAACGTTTGGGGAGGCCTATGTCCAGCAGTGGACGTCTTTCGGTTGAAATGATGATGAATACCAATAGTGATTTCGAACATATGTCTCTATACTGAAAATTTATTCAAGAAACCTATGGTCTGAATTTCAAACCCACGTATTTAATTACGAAAGTGTTTTAATAAATCAATCATATTTACGTTTGAGTTCAGCTTCTATGAATACAGTAAAATAATGGTACCAAATACTTTTGGTGCCAAGCTTGGCCTTTGAGATTTAATTCCTGCGGGATAATTGCGTATCACACTATCAGTAGCAATATTTTGACAGTTCAAAAACATTCATTACGTTGTTGAGCAGACAACATTTTTGAACATAAATGAAGCAATGGATTAGGAATATACTTCAAAATCATTCAGATTGTGATTCAAACTGTGTTGTGCAATAAGGGTCCCGTTCATCGAAGTTATTTGGTAACGAAACCTCTAGACTTCAAACCCACGTATTTCACTAGGAATATGTACGCAATAAATTAAGCTTATTACGTTTGGGCTTCGATGAATACAATAACAGACCGCAGAGCACGGACCACGTACTAAATAACGTGGTCAGAACTTCACGCCGTGCAATAACTACACTGCGTGCAAGGACTACTACAGTCAAGTGTCGTGTAAATAGTAATAGTCGACCAACTTACATTTGCAGTTGGAACAAGTTTGTTGTTGGAATAAATAACCCATCCCAACTACGGAACTCTTCATTGGGCGCGGTCCGACACGCACTTGGCCGGCTTTATTTTATAGATGATCAGCACACAGGAGTGGTTAGGATTAAACATAAGGTTACCTACCTCAGTCCAGCTGCTTTATTAGGTACCGGTGCGGGTTTTGTAAGCGATGAGGTCATTTAATTTGGTTTCACGATAGCAGAAATGTTATGTTAATCAGTGGAACCCTTTTTGAGTAGAAATATGGAGGTTCAGGATTTAAATTTTAGAGTAAATAGAGTTTAAATGCTGAAATTAGTCTGTTGGATGATAAAATACGAATGTCTACTGGTAAATATTATTTCGTTATCTTCTACTCAAACAGAATTTTCTTGTTTGTCCTATGTTTTATCTCTGACGTATTGCATCTTAAGTCCTCGTCGTGTGAATGAAATCGGACTAGGACAAGTTAATTCCTGGAAACTATACAATATAATTTAATACTAAAATTACTATTTTTTCGCCAATTATGTTTAAAGTACCATCTAATATTGCGAGCCTATTGCCATCAACCGGGCACAAATCTAGGATGCGGGCTGCGGTATCCTGCCAGGGTTGCGAGTTTTTCCCAAAGGGATATCGTGGCCCTGGCAGGTATCTGAAGGATCACGGGTGGGTTTTAGTCAGTAAAAGTCTGACCCCCCCCCACTCCACCCAGAGTTTGAAAGTTATTTGATAAATTTCCACCCAAAAAAAAGGCTCCGGGCTGCTACTGAGAAATTCCTAGTGAAAAACCCAATAACACTTTGCCCGACATGGGAAACGAACCCCGGACCTCGTGCTCAGCAGTAGCACTTGTGACCACTACACCAGCGAGGCAGTCGAGGGAATACATATAAAGGGTAAATTAGTTGGAAATGTTTGTTGTTTAGCTCTCCACAAACAGCTAATAAATCGAATCTTTTTTTTTTGTGGAGTTCCACAGCGAAAGTTGTAAGTGCCCGCACTCGCGACCTGCCTGTAATACGTACTAACGTCACCTGTGAAACTAGTACGTAGCTATTTAAAATATGTACTAACTGCAGCGTTTTTATTCGCTAAATAAATACTTTTTGCGCGTGAAGCGGATATATACATTTACACGATTAACGGGCAATTTATTTTTTATCAATAGATTAGTCAAATGTTCTATGCTTCCAAACAAACTTGTCAAAAATCTACACAGCAGTTGAGTCGGACCAAGAAGGACACGTTTCAATTTATTATAATGATCATCATCATCATCATCATTTCAGCCGAAAAACGTCCACTGCTGGACATAGGCCTCCCCAAAAAAGGGTCCGATTTACCATAATCGCTACGCTTGGCAGGCGGGTTGGCGATCGCAGTATGGTTTTAAAAATGCATAGAGAACGCTGCTGCCCATTCTCTAGTAAGTCCCTTAGTCGCCTTTTACGACACCCATGGGAAGAAATGGGATGGTGCTATTCTTTACGTCCGGCACCAAACGGAACAAATTGGATTATAATGATAATGAAGTTAAATCAATTAAAATGGTTTACTAGCTAACAAAAAACACCTGAACAGTACTTCTAATCCAATGAACTGTAACGATCTGAAAGGAGCCCGTCTCTGGTGCCGTTATTTCCTCTTACTCGGTTCTTATGGTTTAAGACACTTATAAGGCCAAATTTTTGGACCCATTTACCGGCTTCTTGTATACAAACCAAGCCTTTACGCCATCGGCAACACCTAGCGCTGATCGACGCCGCCGTGTGCGTTATGTCACGTGGCCCGTAAACCAGTCCAGGCGGTTTACACCTACGGATCCAGGTGGCGCTACAACGTGTCGACCACCGTGAGCCCTGGCGTGGAGTACACTTTCATCAGGAACCATTTTTTTCTTGCTAAGTATTCTCCTTGAATCGGACTATTATAGTTTTAAATTACTCGTAAATTCTACTTAATTTTTTTAAATACTCAATGTAACGTTTATACAGAAAGAAATTACCTGTGTGCTGGATGACAAATGACCCGATTTTATGTTTCATTAGGTTAACGATAGAGTCTGATAATTCTTATCCCAGGTAATGCTGAAAGTCCTAATTTTACTTTAACCCTTTTTTCGAGTTTCCGAGTTCAGGTATGTACATATCAGTCGAACAAGAGTCAGATTATATTATTATGGTTTACGCGATGGTTTTTCACATTGCATGGAAGAAATGAGTTTGCAAACAGTGAAGTTCTAAGTAGTTTTTAAACACATTTCCTCAGCCTCTTTTTTTTTTTTTTTTTTTGGTGGGAAATCATCAAATAACTTCTCCCGCTCTGGGCGGAGCGAGAGGGAGTGTCAGACTTTTACTGACTAAAACCCACCGTGTTCCTTCAAATGCCTGTGTGCCAGAGTCACGATATCCCTTTCGGACAGGCTCGTAACCTTGGCAGGCATTGGCCCTTTCGGACCCCGTCAATTGGTGCTGACATCTCTTTGAGGCGCGCGTGGAACACAATGCGCCGTCGACCCGGGCCTGGTCCTTATCGGACGACGAGCTACCCATCGCTCACCGTCCGCAAGCCCGCACCTACGGTGGCCGGGAATCGGCCTGCGATTTCCGACGCCCAGGGTGTCTCCTGCGGCGACTTAGGGCGGAAGGGCGGGCACCCTGCCTCACCCTCATGCGCTCCGCCTCCTCCTTCGCGAGCATTACTGTTTCGCAGAAGGAAGTGACGGCCTCCCATGCACTCTCGCTCCGAACCATGGCCTGAACCAGGGCCGGACGCGAGAGATCGTCGCCGCCGAGCGCCTCCGTGAGGACACGGCGGTGCTCCGCCCAAGCAGGGCAGACCTCCACCGTATGCTCCATTGTGTCCTCCGGGCGATCCACACAGTGGTGACACCCGGGCTTCCTCAGCCTCTAACAGCAAACCGACAGACCGGGTCCACAGAGTTAGTTACTTCTATTTTGTTGTGGTCACACAGGCTCGTTTTTCACAAACAAAGCAACGTGCAGTTGAAGTTTACAACAACAGAGTTCCATACGGAGGCAATTAGTCACGCGATTGGCCTTTACTGATATAGTTAATTGTTGTTCATAAACAATAATTACGTTTGTTTGTCTTCGCTTAGAAAGAAAACAAACATAACGTTATATGAGTTTAATCTTATGAGTTTACGAACCCTTTTTAATCTCAAAGTAAGTAATTTTATTCAATGATAAATATATAAGAAAACTAGCTGCGCCCCGTGGTTTCACCCGCGTAAGTCTCGATAGGGGTATAAAAAATAGATAGTAGCCGATTCTCAGACCTACTGAATAAGCATATAAAATTTCATAAAAATCGGTCAAGCCGTTTCGGAGGAGTATGGTAACTAACATTGTGACATGAGAATTTTATATATAAGATAATACCCTTTTTGTTACGCAAAAAGGCAGATTTTCCTTTATTATAGCACAAAAGAAAATCCAGCTCAAACCGAATTATAAAATTAGGAACCGATTCGTAACACTCTCATAATTATTGTTCTTAACACGTTGTTACAACAAATATGACTGAAAGCATAACATCACGCCTTGTTTTCCCGATAGGTTGGGCTAAGGTGTACCTATTATTAGGTTATGTTTAAGTCACATGTTAGGGATTTGTGCCCGGTTGATAGCAATAGGCTCGCCCTATTGCCATCCACCGGGCCCAAATCCAGACTCAGGGCTGCTACTGAGAAATTCCAGATGGGAAACCCAATAATACTTTGCCTGACCTGGGAATCGAACCCAGGACCTCATGATAAGCAGTAGCGCGTGTGACCATTAAACCAACGAGGCAAAAAAGCTTATATTTATTACGTGAAACGACCGAAATAAACCGTTAACTACTTGGAAAACTTTTTTTACAAGAAAAAACAAATGTTTTATGAACACTAACGTATTGTTGCGCGCACAACTAAAAAGCCTACTACTAGCGCCATCTAGTATCAAGTAGCGAAACTAATAGAGTCAAGATGCTTCGAGAAAGTTCGATTCTAGAACTATCGACACCCGGTCAGTCAGGGCCGGTAAGTACTCGAATATTCTAGATGTTTCGGGAACTATCCGAGGCCCTATATAAGGCCGGTATGGCCTATCTCAACGATATTTGAGAGTGACATTAAGTGATTGTGTTTTAATTGTGTTTAAAGTAGTAGTGTGTTTAAATTGGTGTTCTTAATTAAAGTGTCTATTGTTTAGTTATTAAATCGGCAGTTTTTATTGTCACGAACCCCAAGCTCGTAACAATTGGTGTCAGAAGTGGGATTAAAATCATGCCGATTTTACCTAAAGACGACACGGAGGGTATCCGTACCCGGAGTCAACGCCAACAGGAGACGGACCAGAGACGTTTTGGTGGAGCTACGCCACAGAGGTCGGAGGGCCAGCTACCGACCACGGAGGCCGAGACGTCCGCAGCAGCTCCAGCATCAGCAGCACCAGACTTTGCTGCCCTGGTGATGATGCTGCAGGAACAGTCCCGCCGTCAGGAGGAACAGGCTCGTCGGCTGGAAGAACAGCTCCAGCGCGATAAGGATGAGCAATCCCGCCGTCAGGAGGAACAGTCCCGCCGTCAGGAGGATCAGGCTCGTCGGCTGGAAGAACAGCTCCAGCGCGATAAGGAGGGGCAGTCCCGCCGCCAGGAAGAGCAGATGCTCCTCATAAAGGACCTTCACGCAACCTTCAGGAAAGACGTGAAGGAGAAGGTTGCCCAGCATGACAACCGCCTGTCAGAAGCTGAAACTCAGATCAGCAAGTTTAACAACGTCATTGCGGATGTGAAGCGGGAGTTGGGTAACCTTAAACTTGGGGATGGAATCGCAGCTCCCGTAGCTACAACACCTTCACTACGTGGATTCAAAGTGCCACCGTTCGACGGAACTTCTTCCTGGTCAGCCTACAAAATCCAGTTTGAGGCTGTCATGAAAGCGAACGGGTGGAATAACAGTCAGGCCATGACTGCCCTCACCCTAGGTCTGCGCGACCAGGCCTTAACTGTCCTGGAAGCTCTTGGTAAGGAATGGACTTACGAGCAGCTCCTTGAGGCATTAGAGGCTCGGTATGGCGATGCTCACCTGGAACACGTGTTTCGTGCGCAGCTCAAGGATCGTGTGCAACGCAGTAACGAAAACCTGCAGCAGTGGGCTCTTGAAGTGGAGAAGCTGGTTCGTAAAGCTTACCAGTCCGTACCTGCGCTTATTGATGGGAACCTGGTGCAGGCATTCATCGACGGCATCCGCGACCTTGAAGTTAGAGCTGCTGTGAGGCTAGGTCACCACGAGACGCTTAAGGACGCCTTGGCCC
This sequence comes from Tiliacea aurago, assembly GCA_948098905.1. Classification (NCBI taxonomy): domain Eukaryota; kingdom Metazoa; phylum Arthropoda; class Insecta; order Lepidoptera; family Noctuidae; genus Tiliacea; species Tiliacea aurago. Next base: position 18,828,953 of record OX402594.1, read on the forward strand.
ATGCACTGGAGGTGGAAGCTGTGCGGCAGGATCATCGTTCCCATCGCGACAGGGAGGTTGCAGCGTCTACAGTTCGCGATCGTAAAGGATACATCCCTAGGTGCTACGGCTGTGGGGAAAGGGGCCACCTTTGATCTAGTTGCCTTAAGCGAACTACAGAAAAGGAAGATGGCCGGTCTCCAGAGGGTAGTGCGGCTAACAGCACCACCCACCAGCAGCAGGGAAACGAGTAATAGCCAGGACTGCGGGGCGGGTGCTGGCTGATGTTCAAAGAGCCCCAAGGAAATCTCATGGCAACGCGGATGCATTGTCAAGAAGACCTTGTCCTGAAGACTGCAGGCATTGTACTAGGCAAGAGGGTAAGGAAGTGGTACCTGCGAGAATGCTCAGGACAGACCTCAGCAACGAGTGGAAGGAAAGCCTACAACGTACATAGCAGGAAAATTCGGACAACAAGCCGATTCTGGAGTGGATAAAGGCCAGAGCTCCCAAGCCCAGGTGGAGCGACGTCTCAGCGATGAGTTCGATCACAAAAAGCTATTGGGCCCAATGGGACAGCTTGGCGATTCAGGATGGAGTCTTGTGCCGTAAATGGGAAAATGCTCGGGGAGACAGCTGTCATTTGCAAATGGTTGTCCCTAAAGCTCAAGTACCGGACGTTCTACAGCTGTACCATAATGGTTGTTCAGGAGGTCATCTGGGAGTAAAACGGACTCTACGGAAGATACGAGAGCGGTTTTACTGAGTCCACTGTCGGGACGATGTCGAGGACTGGTGTCGTAAATGTACAAGTTGTGCAGCTGTTAAGGGACCTCAGATTCGTAGTAGAGGTGCATTGAAATTGTACAATGTTGGTGCACCATGGGAAAGGATAGCCCTTGACGTTGCGGGGCCATTTCCGGAGAGTGACAGTGGTAACAAGTATTTCATGGTTGTGATGGATTACTTCACTAAGTGGCCGGAAGTCTTCGCCATTCCAAACCAAGAAGCTTCAACAGTTGCAGATAAACTGGTTCATGAAGTCTTCTGCCGTTTTGGAGTACCCTTGGAAATTCACAGCGATCAGGGAAGGAATTTTGAGTCCCAAATATTTCAGGAAACTTGCCGAGTAATGGGTACTGCTAAAACGAGAACAACTTCTTACCACCCACAATCGGATGGAATGGTGGAGCGATTTAATCAGACATTGGAGCGATATCTGGCAAAAGTTGTGGAAAATCGGCAACGAGATTGGGACAAACACATACAACCGTTTTTGTTGTCATATCGAAGTGCTGTTCACGAAAGTACATCGGTGACACCAGCTTTCGCAAATTTTGGAAGGGAATTACGGCTGCCTGCAGACCTGATCACCGGAATACCACCTGATGCCCCACGCAGTATTACCGGTTATGCGAATGACTTGCGGAACAAAATGAATGACATCTATTAGCACGTCAGACAATCAGGCCAGCAAATATCTGAAAAGATGAAAACCCGTTATGACCGCAAAATGAACAATAAAGGGTTCGACGAAGGTTCACTAGTGTGGTTGCACAACCCGGTCCGCAGCAAAGGGAAATCTCCTAAGCTTCAAGCTAAATGGGACGGACCGTACCGGATTGTGACAAAGATCAATTACGTAACCTACCGGATACAGAAAGGGGAAAGAGGTACTCCTAAGATCGTCCATGTGGATCGACTGGCGCGTTATCATGAGGCCGATAATGCTCGGGACGAGCATGTCTTAGCAATAGGCTCGCCCTATTGCCATCCACCGGGCCCAAATCCAGACTCAGGGCTGCTACTGAGAAATTCCAGATGGGAAACCCAATAATACTTTGCCTGACCTGGGAATCGAACCCAGGACCTCATGATAAGCAGTAGCGCGTGTGACCATTAAACCAACGAGGCAAAAAAGCTTATATTTATTACGTGAAACGACCGAAATAAACCGTTAACTACTTGGAAAACTTTTTTTACAAGAAAAAACAAATGTTTTATGAACACTAACGTATTGTTGCGCGCACAACTAAAAAGCCTACTACTAGCGCCATCTAGTATCAAGTAGCGAAACTAATAGAGTCAAGATGCTTCGAGAAAGTTCGATTCTAGAACTATCGACACCCGGTCAGTCGGGGCCGGTATGTACTCGAATATTCTAGATGTTTCGGGAACTATCCGAGGCCCTATATAAGGCCGGTATGGGCCGCGACGGAGTTTGCCCTGGCTGGAGGCTTTAAGATTAAAAACCTTAGGGCAGCCACAGGAATATCCGGTTAAATAGCAACGACCTCTCTAGGTCTGCTACGAGATGCCATTCATAAAAAAAAAAAAAAAAGCGACGGAGTTTAGTTTACTTTTGGAAACGAGACAAGCGAAAACAACTGAACGATATTTGAGAGTGACATTAAGTGATTGTGTTTTAATTGTGTTTAAAGTAGTAGTGTGTTTAAATTGGTGTTCTTAATGAAAGTGTCTAATTTTTTAGTTATTAAATCGGCAGTTTTTATTGTCACGAACCCCAAGCTCGTAACAGTATTTTGCTGAGTAAAAGACAGAATTTGCCATGAAACTCATTCCAAAGTTTGTGTTTCAACAAGTACTGCCAGAAATCCTGAGGATTCCAGGTCAAACGTTTAATTAATAAAGTAAGATACCATCAATATTTGTGGCCAATTGTGAGCAAATAGCAACACACCACACACAGCTATTCGTATCAATTGACTTATGAGAGTTTGTGAGGTGATTAATATTCCCGTCACGTCTCTGAGACATGAACCCCGTTCTTGGTAAAAATATCATAACTGTATATATTAATGGAAAGCGTTATACTACAGGAAATTTTCTACCAACAACGATAAAGCTATTATTTTATAATAAAAAATCTATTAGTTCAGTTGTGGCGGGAACTATGGCATAACTAAGATTAGATTTCTATTCTTTAGCATGACCAATGGCAATCAATGTATCAATAAAATTATTGCTGATCGGTCTTTGTACTGTAGTGTAGTGAGTATGTGTGGTAGGTAGAAATAGGAAGCGAAGTAATGAGTCCAAAGTACACAAGAAGAAGAATGAAAGTTTATTAGGTACACAGACACAGGTTTCAGTTCACACACACACAAGAGTTAAGTTACACACTTAGTTAAGAAGGAGTGATAGAAATGTAGATAGCAGAGAAAAGCAGTTAACATAAATACTAGGTCTCAAGAGTTATTAGTCAGCGCGGTGAAGCTAGGACTGCGAGTTTATTACATAAAGCTATGCGCGCAGTGAGCGTACTCAGTTGTAAGACACGGCGGCGCTCGCGGTCACGAACGGGTGCGTGAGAGCAACGCACGATGATGCTGTCCCGCTCACGCACACGGCTCGCGTGACGTAGCGCGAGCGCCCGGTCGGCCGTGGTGCTAGAACAATACGACGCGTCATAGCTACCGCCGGCCAGCGGATAAGTAATTAGCTACTAACACAATGTTTGTATTTGTCTGTTTGTTCATTGAACTTAATTAGTATAAATAGTTTTATTTTAAATGTTGATTTTATATAAGTCTAGTTGTAAGTTGTTTTGTAAATATATGCATATAAATTATAATTAATTCTATTTAAGAAATACATAATTTATATTTAATTTAGTTTTACTTTTAATTTAATAATTTATTTAGACTTAAGTGTGTAGGTCACTACATCACCCCCTTCCAGAGACCGTCAAGGGCGATAATAGTCGGGAAATTTAACGCGACGTCCTGACCGCGTCGTTCTAACGACGCTATCGTCAGCGGAAGGTAAGTTTCGGTTATCCGCGTCGGGTGTGTATTGATGAGTGTTAGTATTGAGTGGTGACTGTGATGTGTTGTTATGAATGTTAGTGGTTTTTGGGGAGGATGATGTTTGCGGATCACGCAGTATGAAGGCCGGCTTAATGCGGTCTATCGATACGTTAACATGTTTTCCATTTACCATTAATTGAAATACTTTGTCACCTCGTTGAATGACCTTATGAGGACCAGAATATGCCGGTTTCAGACAACCACCAGCAGTGCAGTCCCTAAGGAAAACATGGGTTGACAACATTGTGCACTATCAATTTGCTGCGATTGCTTTATAAGGACACTACAAAAATGCCGACGTTCCTATCAATCTACTTTGTTATGTAGGTACATGAGTGGATAAACAAAATAGATTCGTTATATTGAACGGTAGTGAAATAAACGGTTAGGTTATATAATTATATTACCTACCTACGTTTGTCGTCCAGCATGCATACGAAACACTTGGACATTCCCACAGTCAACATTTTGTTTTGGCTTCAACCCGAGCGTGTCACGCGTCGATGTCTTTCAATAGCGTTACGTACGGCTCGGTGAGCTTCTAGCCTATTTCAGCTGCAGTTGACACGGACGGATTTCTGCTTCGTGTATGGAAAAGCCAAAAGGCTGTGGAAATGAATGAATATTTGTTGTTTTGAGTTAGTAGTTTAGGTGTTAAGCTGGTTATTAATTAAAATGTTATGCAGGTACATTGTAATTTAAGCGCAGTTTGATTTTAAATGCCTATGGTACGCTATTGATAATAAAATATTTGGAACCTGGCATTCTATTACATTATTTGATAAATTCGTTTTTAAAGGGCCAACAGATATAAAATTAGTATCTAATAACCTTTTAATAAATACAGTACTTTATTTGAATAGATATGTAAACTTAAGCAGCTCGTGGCTCATTACACAGCAACAGAGAGCTCGTGGAGCCGCACCGGTCGATCCATCAGGTTTAGCTCAATGATATAACCTTTAGATGCGTTACCTGCGCTCAATAATGGCAAAATGCCAAGCAATTGCCTGACATTTACAATAATAATAATTATTATTATTACGTACGTGCCAATGAACATGCAGCAGCTAGTGACGTAACTAAATATGTATGTTAATTTCTTTCTAACAACAGATATTGGTATAAGTCTTTCCTTTTCTTCACGCGCTGTATGATTGTATGCAAGTACAGTAGTACCCAACTGATATGGCTTACCGATGTACCTGCGCAGAAGGTGAATTTTAAAAGTGCGGGAATGCTATTGACCAATCGGCACGCTCCACGCACAGCGGTTCTTTTTCCTGTACCGCTATTGGTCGGCAGCTACCGCCATGTTAGCGCGCGCCGCGTGGCATGTTTGTCAGCCGCCATACTTCTGATCGAGTGCACGCTAACAGCTCCAGTGTATTATGAACCTTATAATAGTGACCTAAGGTTGATTGTAAGTTTTAAGCATTCTTTCGTTAATCTTCGGGGCCATACTTTCTTTTCTGTGCGAACGAAGATTCACGACGCGCCTTATCAATTGGGTACCACTGTATGTAGCTACAATCATGGCTTACACTGTTTTTGAGTGCACTAATGTTCGTGTATGACGCGGTTATTTATAATTACGTCATTAGTTTAGCTACGCTTGCCGGGTTTGGTCCGTGGTTGGGATCTTTACACACCGAATTTCCTCCGTGCCTCGGAAAGCACGTTAAGACGTTGGCCCCGGCTGTCATTCGTGAATCTTTGACAGTCGTTTCGGGTCGTCAAAAGCCCGAAAGTAACGTATTACACAAATACTGGGTTGGGGAGGTCAGATAGGGTGTTGCTCCATGTAAAATACTGGTATTCAGCTGCTTCCGGTTATACTGGAAGCCGACCCCAACATAGTTGGGAAAAGGATACGCAGATTGATTGATGTAAACTTAAAAGCAAAACTAATAAGTTTCTATTTGAGATCCAGTCTTTTTATTCGAGTTGGTTCTTTAAAACTTTTATAACGACTGACTTTGATGTTTAAACCTATAATTTATTATTATGCTGATTTCTCTTGTAATGAAACACCTTTTCATTACGACCATTTCTGTATAATATAACCTCTTGAACACATACAAACTTGGTACACAGCAATATTTAACGAACTATTTAATTAGCTACTCAATATAATAATAAGTATAGGCTTTAGACATCTTGAAAACAACCTTTAGGTTCCGATCTCCATGAGAATTAACCTAGAAAACAGCGACAGAGCTCCGGCGGGATCTTATGGCGGCATGGAGAGTGCGATTGTCGCAACCCAGCGCTGGGCACGCCACAATTGTGGCGATAAGTCCCCTCTTTGAGGAGTGGCTAGAGAGGCGCCACGGCGTCCTCACCTTCCGCCTGACACAGGTCCTCACCGGACATGGTTGTTTTGGGAGGTTCCTGTTTAGGATAAAGCGGGAGGAAACGCCCGGGTGTCACCACTATGTGGATCGCTCGGAGGACACGGTGGAGCATACGGTGGAGGTCTGACCAGCTTGGGCGGAGCACCGCCGTGTCCTCACGGAGGCGATCGGCGGCGGCGATCTCTCGCGTCCGGCCCTGGTTCAGACCATGGTTCGGAGCGAGAGTGCATGGGAGGCCGTCACCTCCTTCTGCGAATTAGTAATGCTTGCGAAGGAGGAGGCGGAACGCGTGAGGGAGAGGAAAGGTTCGCGCCCTCGCGCCCCTAGTCGCCGCAGGAGACGCCCCGGGCGTCGGGAGTCGCAAGCAGATTTCCGGCCACCGTAGGCGCGGGCCTGCGGACGGTGAGCGATGGGTAGCTCACCAACCGATAACGACCAGGCCCGGGTCGACGGCGCGTCGTATTCCACGCGCGCCTCAAAGAGTTGTCAGCACCAACTGACGGGGTCCGCTAGGGCCAATGCCTGCCAGGGTTGCGAGTTTGTCCGAAAGGGATATCGTGGCCCTGGCACACAGGCAAATGAAGGAATACGGGTGGGTTTTAGTCAGTAAAAGTCTGACACGCCCTCCCGCTCCGCCCGTAGCGGGAGAAGTTATTTGATAATTTCCCACCGAAAAAAAAAAAAAAAAGGAATATTAATGTTAGTGTTGTATAAATGAAGAAAGGTGACTAAAGTTGGATTTAGGTACAAAGTTTATACGGAAGACAAAAGTAATACGTATTTGTTCTAGCTTCGTGGAAGCGAATCATCTCCGTTGTTTGATATCCACAAGCTCGAGACACCATTCTTGACTTAGGAACTTCCAAACAACAATTAATAAACTTTACGCTGCTCATAAAACATCTAAAAGTATCTCTGTTTTACGTTAGGAATAAAATAATTTTTAAATCAGTTTAGACGTTTTATTCTGTGGTTGCCTAATACCTTCACTTTAGTTATGCCCGTGCATCGTTAAGTTAATAAAAATATTAAACAAATATGGAAAGGAAGAGTGGGCACAAAATAATTTTCTTGTAACAAGGGGAAAATAACCCAAATTCAAGGATCATGTTCGTTCCAAGCGTATCAAAAGTTAACAACATTATTTTGCCATCACAGCTGCGGTACAGTTGATAAAAACCTCGTTACGTTTAACAATTTCAGTAATTTTGCCACATTACTGCAGAGTCCTTCACACAGTGAGCCGGGCTATGCAGGAACGAGCACAATATCTCTGTCATATGTAAAATTAAAGTAAAAAGTTGTAAAAAAAGTAAGTTCAAAAACTAAAACCTGACTACTGAAAAATCACGCACTAAAAAGTATGAAACAAGAAAATATTAATAACAAACTATTTATTATTTATCGATTATTTAAAGAAATAACTTACACGTAATATATTTAATATATTTTTATTCTCAATGCTGATGATCAGAGGATAGCCGTAGTCGTACGCCACCAACCCTAACAAAAAAAAGCAAAGTGAATACGACCACGAATCCTCTGAACATCACTATGAACACCTATACGTATTAAATTTTAAAAACCGGGCATAATCATAACTCTCCCTTTTGCTTCGCCGTAGTCGGTTAAAAATTTGAGGTTTGAGCTGGTTAATTTTGTCATTCACATCAGATCGTGAATCATCATCAGCCTTTTTTTTTTTTTTTGTTCACGGGGTGTAATATCCTCATGGATGTCCTCCGCCCTGGGGCGGGCGGAGGGGTCTGTCAGACTCTTACTGACTAAAAACCAACCCAGTGTTCCCCTCCCACACTTGCACCGGGGATCTTGGGATCTGTTATTACTTCCGCAATCCCCGGCTAGTCATCATCATCAGCCTAGCCCAACTACGTTGGGGTCGGCTTCCAGTCTCACCGGATGCAGCTAAATAATACGATACCCCAGGGTAAGACTGGTTGTCACACTTTCGGGCTTCTGACAACCCCTAACGACTGTCAAATATCCACGAATGACAGCCGGGACCAACGGCTTAAACCATGGAGCCAGTTTTTGTAATAAGAACCTAACACTGATTGAGATACCGTTCTTTATACAAAACTTAAAACTTAGTTCGGTACGAAATTGTCAGTTTTGTGTTTAGGAACTTTACCATAGTCGGAATAAAGTTCGAAATTCAATAATGGCTCCATGTTTTAAACCTGGGTCTGAAGATAAACCTAGTTTTGTAATAAGGGGGAGAATATAAACTAGTGCTTTGACATCATGAGATATTCAGCGATTCGATCTGAACTATGTCGTAGAACTATTTCTACTTACAATATATGAGATGGAAAACGGTGGGCCCAAATGTAATAAGTTGAGATGATTTAATAAAATTGACATATTTTTTTACCTTAGAATATGAAAAATCACCTCAATTCTCAATCTGGAAGCGGAGAAATATGAGAAAAATCGTTTTCGTGCAATTATCAATTGAGTAATCGATTACAATTGTGTAATCGATTACTCAATACAAAAATAAAACCTTTGCACTAGAATTCACTAGATAATTAACTCAAAGTAATCATCTAATATTTTTAGTCTATCTTCTAATGTTACTGGCATAGCAGCTGATAGACATTGGCACTAGACAGTTGCCGACTGCTGTTGTTGTTGTTTGCTCACTTTTGTTGTTTGGTGACTAAATTATATGGATATACCTAGTCCCATTCACTATATCTCGTTGTATTTTCCATTTACACTTTATTGGGACGGGGAAAGGGTTGGGAAATTTTGGTGTCGTTATCGGACCCACTGGAGCCCTCAAATGTACGCCGCAGGTTTGTGGACCCTGGTGTTCCCCTATCGCGCTGCTGCGCGTGCACGTGCTCTGCGGCGATGCTGAGTAGGCGCCGTATCATGGGCCTAGAACAAAACAAAAAATGGTTCATGTTGAATATGTATATTTTTGAATTAGTCCGCTCTCGTTTCGCACATGTTTCAGACAATGATTACGCATAGAGCTAACCCTAGCAATTATTCCTGAGACCACTTCTCACAAATTTTCTGTTGAAATCGTAATTAATATATATATTTTGGAATGACAGGTACTATACGTTTCTAATACAAAGCCATCATATTAGGAACTATAGAGAAAATAAAAATTCTGTCGAGTGCATGTCGGACCGGGTTAGGGAGCAACTCATCCCACTTCGAAACTGGGACCAGGGACCAATTCCACCTTTTCTAATTTGATAATAGGCAAGTCGGACCACGCACAATGTAGGTTTCCGTAGATGTGATGAATTTATCCCAAACAAACTTAACATTGTAGTAAAAAAAAATGTTCTCCCATACATCGATATACGTCAAAATCAAAATTTCATGATTCTAGGTTAACGTGAAGTAATTTAAAGGTTTTGCGTTGCCTTATAAGCTGGGTTTTTTTAGAGTTGCAAGGGACTTACGTATTTGGTATTTCAACTGGATGCCTCTACGCATTTCTGAGAAAAAGGGTTTTCACAGACTGACAGGCAAACGGAAAGATGGATAACGTAGTGTTCCTATAAAGGTTCCGTTTTTTCCTTTTGAGGTACAAAACCCTAAAAATTTAATGGAAAGAGGATCCAAATGAAATAATTTATTAGATTTCCAACCTTTTACTTTCCACTTCGTGATGTCCGCCTCATTTGTTCTTTTAAAATCCTTTAATAAAAATCACTGACCCTCGTCATTACTGCAGTAATAAAATTTTATCAGATGATTTTGGTTCTTATTTTTAAGTTAAAAACTTTTAAGTGAGCTTCAACGTACCTCGTAAAGAGATCAAATTAATTTGGCAACGTGACAAAGTTCAGAGAGAGTTCTGTGGAGCGATATTAGGTTGGCTGAAAACGTACAATTTTTATGAGAGCTTTTTCTTACCTTCCTAACTTTGTTATTACCTTGGACAATATTTTTATGTTAGCGATTTGTTCTAGTGTTCCCTCTTGAGCTACCGCGCCTTATGTTGTTTTTATAAGGGTTCCGGAAGATATCACATTTGACCACAATGTGCTAACGGCATTGCCGATGTTTATTTTTCCAGGTCGCTAGTTTGTTAGTCATGTTTTCAGAAATATCGCAATTCGAATAAATCTGTGATTTACAAAGTAGTCCAGCTGGACCTCCTGAGTCCAGGTGGTCTCCCGTAAGGCGACGAGCCTCGACGACGAGCCGATTGTCGCAACCCAGCGCTGGGCACGCCACAATTGTGGCGATAAGTCCCCTCTTTGAGGAGAGAGGCGCCACGGCGTCCTCACCTTCCGCCTGACGCAGGTCCTCATCAGACACGGTTGTTTCGGGATGTTCCTGTTCAGGGTGAAACGGGAGGAAACGCCCGGGTGTCACCACTGTATGGATTGCCCGGAGGACACGGTGGAGCATACGGTGGAGTTCTGCCCGGCTTGGGCGGAGCACCGCTGTGTCCTTACGGAGGCGATTGGCGGCGGCGATCCCTCGCGTTCGGCCCTGGTTCAGGCCATGGTCTGGAGCAAGAGTGCATGGGAGGCCGTCCCCTTCTTCTGCGAAGTAATGTAATGCTCGCGAAGGAGGAGGCGGAACGCGTGAGGGAGAGGCAGGGTTCGCGCCCTCATGCCCCTAGTCGCCGCAGGAGACGCCCCGGGCATCGCGAGTCGCAAGCTGATTTCCGGCCAACCTAGGCGCGGGCCTGCGAACGGTGAGCGATGGATGGCTCACCGTCCGATAAGGACCAGACCCGGGTCGACGGCACGTTGCGTTCCACGCGCGCCTCAAAGAGATGTCAACACGAATTGACGGGGTCCATTAGAGCCAATGCTTGCCAGGGTTGCGAGTTTGTCCGAAAGGGATATCGTGGCCCTGGCACACAGGCAAATGTAGGAACACGTCGAGGAGCGGAGCCTGGTAAGTTACACCAATTGGCTTCAAGTCTTACTAGTAGCATCATGATATTAGTTTTTTTTTAATTATTGGATTCCTTTGCAACTTATAAACTGGTTTAGGTCAGGTTCCTAACTGAATAATGCTGTAATATAATGAAGAACATCGCTACGTGACATATGACCAGCACATCTGCAGTACAGTACGTGATATTTACGGCTCCAACTTGTATTTGACTTTCATTCGAAGAGTTTTTACATGACAATGTTTTGGTAAACAGAATCCTATATCAAAGTTAGTTATTTGGATTAATACTCGAGCATCACTCGCTAATGCTTATGTAAATGAGTCGAATTAATTTGACTAAACACTGAACATGTGGAATATATTAACCGCTGATGGGTTGCGGGAAATGGATAATCCTCTCTGAAAATATAACACTATTAGCACGCGCGTGTGTAGCGTTTAAGTCGATGTCGAGACGATAAATCTTACTTGTGAAGCAACAAACGGCGGCTGCCAAACATACTGCTACAAGAATCATAATAAATCTTCTACAAATTACGTAGAATTACTTAAATCATCTGAAACGTAACGTAAATTCTTCGTATAGGAAAAAACAACAAGATGAACAGAGAGAGAGAGAATGACTTATGTCAGGGATTTGATGAGCTCAATCGCAAAGCTTCTATAAGATTATAAATATTAACGTTGTTGAATTTTATGACCACAAACATTTTATGAATAAAGATTTTATGAAAGCGAGAAAATGCTAGTCTATTTCTATTCAACAGACTTGTAATATTAAATTAGTTTGTAAACTGCTAAATGAAGCCAGTTACTTTGTTAATAATTAAATGAAGCACCTAACTAAAATTCACTAAGTAGGCACGGCACTACTGTAATTTAAGTTATTTAGGTCTACCCTTTAATTAAACAACACGTTGATGAACTTACAAATGGAGTTTTATAAAGTCTGTAGGTTGAAGGCGAACAGAATATTCTTTAACATCAAACACTTTTCTTCTTCAAACTTCTTTTCTTAAAGAATGTTAGTTACCATACTCCTCCGAAACGGCTTGACCGATTTTGATGAAATTTTATATGTATATTCAGTAGGTCTGAGAATCGGCTACTATCTATTTTTTATACCCCTAAGTGTTAAGGGTGGCTTTCCAACGGGATCGAGACTTACGCGGGTGAAACCGCGGGTCGCAGCTAGTAAAGTATAAATTAAAATGATTGTCGAAAGTTTCTTAAAACTCACATCGACTTCAGCGAATGGCCCACATGCGGCCTCAGTGGTGCTTTGAACGCGCACGCTCTATTGTGTATAACATGAAGAAATTATTGTTTTATTAGTCTATTTCGTCAAACATCCTTATAGTAATGAGATAAGCGTCACATTGCAATGACTTACTATTTTGTTCATGATTTTTATTTTACTTAAGAATAAAACCGTGAGTGGCTGAATTTTTTGGTTTTACGCCATACAAAATGTCCGTGAATGTGCTAATACCTAATAGGAATGAGATATGAGACTCATTGCAAATCATTCACACATCAGCGTGATGCTATTGGAATAAAACCGTGAGTAGTCTATATTGATTTGAACCGATTCCGTGGATAAGCGTGACACCAAAGTGTTACTTTATGATTCGTCGCTCACGTAAAATTTTTGTGGTTTTACGTCCTTCAAAGTTGGGTTTACATCATTCTTGTGAATGTTGTGTTTAACTGTGCGCTATGTTGGGGGAAACGAATACGTAAATAGATGTACTAGCTTTTGCTAAGGCTGTGTTTAATTAAACTGGCATAAACGCATGTAATAAATTGTAGGTGGTTTCATATTTCTAGGAGAAAAATTGTTTGCTGTTTTAACAACGGCCTGGGGGTCTACTCCGAAAATAAATCTGAAGTATCGGCCGAATGTTCGGCCGTTTCTTGACTACGGTTAACTATGGATGACTACAGCGAAAGAAAAAAAAGTCGACGGGCAAAGAGCTAAGCCAAAGTCAAAAATGTGACTTGAAGTCGGGTAAACACTCAAAGTCAAAAAAGGAAACTTTCGAAGTTATAAAACGTCCGAACATTCGGCCGATACTTCGGATTATCGCTTCGGAGTAGACCCTCCTGGGTTCAGTTCGATTCATTCCAATTTTACGCTTCAATTCATTTACCTAAGGGAATTGAACAAGCATCAACAATTTCAACATTTTCCTTTGATTCATTAATTAGGTATGTAAAGTATTTTTCAGGTATGTTTTTTATATTTTTATTTTAATGATAAGAGTATTTGAAACGGTTTAGTCCATGTTCAACCACCTCAATCTTTACCCCTGACCATGTTGAACCCCTAAATGTTTCCATGTTCAACCCCCCAGGGGTTGAATATGGGGTTGAATATGGATTTCAATATATTGGTCATCTTTTCTTTGTCCATATTCAACCCTTTGTTGTTATGTAACTAACAATGACATTAAAGTAATACTGAAAACAGAAGTGTATTTATTTTCTTTCAGCTTAATCTTTTGCAGGTATTTGTAGCTGTTGGGTAGAAAAGAAAAACATGGCATTTTGGTAAAGATTGATGAATGATGCTACTAGGGAATTATCATGTTTACAACCGATTGAGATGATTCAAACGGTGTTACATTAAGTTTGTTCCCAAATTGGTTCTATTTTATCAAAACCTTGCTTTGATGATGGATTTCATGAGGACCTGAGGGAACTCCATAAATATTAAAGACATAAATATGGTGATTTTGGTATTTTCTGTATGAAATCAGGTCTTTGCATTCAGAAAATATCATTTGGTGAAGTGGATCTGATGAGGAAGGCCAGAGATGGCCACCAGAAGTTCTTCATAATAAGTATTGCAATTATATGAAATAAATTTTAAAACACATTAAAAGTACCTACACTTTGTAAACAAGCATAATATAAGTTAGAGGATTATATCCAGGATAGGAATGGTTGTATTTTAATTGTATAATTTGTTATTTTTCTGACATTGATTTTACATTCTGGGATTACCTAGACTCATACACTGACTTATTTTTGTTTTTTTAGGAAAACATATACTTTTACGATGTTTGTAAATATGTGAGCACCATGTATCTATCTCTATCTATCTATTAAGTTATTTTTCATTGCTTCATTTTTCATTATTTCTACCTATTGTGGTATAGTAATTTTATTTTACTCTAGGTGCATCGTCTTTGTTGATTTATTTGATTTACTTATTTACAAAAATCAATCTTTAATCGATTCTGTAATAATCGATATATCGTATGTTTTGTAATAATCGATACATCGTATGTACTTTAAAAAAAAAGAATACGGAAGCCGACCGCCATCTATGTCACTTTACCTTTCTTGTTCTGTAAGACGGACGTATAACCTTCCTAGTGAATTTAATTGGCTAACAATAATCTATTCCATATAAAAAGCCTATAACTCGTTTTATTGAAGTGTAGAACCTAGATATCCAATAGGTTATGGGACCAGGTTACGTTTTTACTGGGTTACGTTTTCGATGGGGAAAAATACAGTCTGGAAGTTTAGAATACGGGCATTATTAAGTGAACTGGACGTGATAAAAGTTATTGACGACGACCCGATAATTCGATGCAATTTGTGGGAGAAAAATAACCGGATCGCAAAAAGTGTTATCGTTGAGTATTTATCGGATTCCTACCTCGGTTTTGCGAAGGAAGACAGTACGGCGAGGGAAATTTTGAAAAGTTTGGATGTTTTGTATGAACGGAAAAGTATTGCTACTCAGTTGGCTTTACGAAAAAAGTTATTGACTTTAAAACTGCAAGGTGACGTCATACTCATAAAACATTTTACGATTTTTGATGATTTGATCACCGAATTATTAGCCGCTGGAGCGAAGTTGGAAGAAACCGATAAAGTAGCTCATTTGTTGCTCACCCTACCCGCAACTTATGATGGAGTGATAACTGCGATCGAAACTTTATCGGAGGATAATTTAACGCTAGCATTCGTTAAAACAAGGCTTTTGGATCATGAAGTCAAGTTGAAAAATGAGTCCAGTGATACCAGCCTCAAAGTTTTGCAAGTTGACCGGAATAATGGACAGGAATTTCGAAAACGAAAATTCGATAATTATCAGAATAATAAAGGAAATAATAGCTACAACCAGAAGGATAACAGGCAGAACAAGAAGTCTCGGTTCGTGAAGTGTTATCACTGTGGCCGCAAGGGGCATGTAAAAAACGACTGCTTCTACTTAAAAAGAGCTCATCAGCAGCAGCAGAAAAATACGGAAAGGACAAGGACAGTCCAGGCAGTTGAGATCAGTGAACCATCCACGTCGAGCAATTTTTCTGGCTTTGCTTTTATGATGGGAGACTATCAAGTGGATGATGATGGAAGCAAAGTTACTTTCCTGTTGGATTCCGGAGCATCGGACCATATTATAAACAGGGAAGATCTTTTCATTCGCCACACCGTCTTGCAAACGCCATTAAAATTTTCTATTGCTAAAAATGGTGAATTTATTTCAGCTACCAAAAAGGGAACGATGTATGTGACCAGCAACATGGGCATTCAAGGAGTTTTGGAGGATGTGCTCTTCTGTGCTAAAATCCCATACAACCTGCTGTCCGTATCAAAAATGCAACGTGCTGGGTTGACAGTCATTTTCGACCAGCAAGGAGCCCAAATACGTAAGAATAATAAAACCATCATGCAAGGTATGTTGAATAATAATTTAATTGCTGTAGACTTAATGGCATCTGTAAAAAAGTGTCAATCTGTTTCTCAAGTATGCAGTACTAAAAATATGTACAAATTATGGCATCAACGTTTTGGTCATATTAGTAAAAATAAATTCATTGAAATTCAAAATAATAAAATGGTTGATGATATCAGCCAAATCGAAACTGTAATACCTGATGATGAGTTGTGTGAGGCCTGTATAAATGGGAAACAGAGTCGACTTCCTTTCCATCAGGTCAAGGATAAAAGTCATGTTAAACGGCCATTATTTATTGTGCACTCAGATGTTTGTGGACCTATTACTCCCCCAACTAACGACAACAAAAACTATTTTGTACTTTTTGTTGATGAGTATACGCATTACTGTATTACGTACCTATTAACCTATAAATCAGACGTGTTCGCTGCCTTTAAAGATTTTGTGGCGAAAAGCGAGGCTAAGTTTAATTTAAAATTAGTCAACTTATACTGTGATAATGGTGGCGAATATCTATCGACTGAAATGAAAGGTTATTGTGTAGAAAGAGGGATATCGTATCATTTAAGAGTTCCGAGAACACCACAGTTAAATGGCGTTTCTGAACGTATGGTCAGAACTATTACTGAAAAAGCTCGTTCCATGATAAGCGGTGCTAAATTAGACAAAGTATTTTGGGGCAATGCAGTACTGACCGCTGTTTATTTGATTAATTTGACCCCAACTAAAACTTTGAAACTTTCAAAAACACCATTCGAAATGTGGCATGATAAAAAACCTCAAATTAAA
Organism: Tiliacea aurago; assembly: GCA_948098905.1. NCBI lineage: Eukaryota > Metazoa > Arthropoda > Insecta > Lepidoptera > Noctuidae > Tiliacea > Tiliacea aurago. The sequence goes on from OX402594.1 coordinate 18,845,515, forward strand.
TATTTGAAGGTATTTGGTTCAACTGTTTACGTTCATAATAAAATCAGTAAGACCAAGTTTGATGAAAAATCATGGAAAGGTATACTTGTGGGTTATGAACCAAATGGCTATAAAGTTTGGAACCCAGAATGCGAAAAATACGTTGTAGTCAGAGATGTTATTGTTGATGAGACTGGTTTTCTTGAATCCAGGCCAGACCTCAAGTCTGAAGGGAATATTAAAAATTCTCACGGCAAAACTGATGATGTAATATCCAAGTCAGTGCCGGTAAAGTCTCATAACTCTGACAGTTCTAAATCAGATACGTCTAAATCTGATAGGGACGAGTGTCCTAGTAAAATTCGCAAATTAAACCATGATAATATTTTAATTGAATCGGATCAAATGGTTGATACACTTTCTGAATTGATACACTTTCTGATAACCCGTCTTCACCAAAAGAAAACACAGATAAAAATCCTGAGGTTAGAAGGAGCATAAGGCTTAAAAATCGTCCACCTATTTTGTATAATGAAGACGATGATGATGATGATTATATTTTGTGTGCTCAGTCTATTTTAGATACACTTTCTGAATTGATACACTTTCTGATAACCCGTCTTCACCAAAAGAAAACACAGATAAAAATCCTGAGGTTAGAAGGAGCATAAGGCTTAAAAATCGTCCACCTATTTTGTATAATGAAGACGATGATGATGATGATTATATTTTGTGTGCTCAGTCTATTTTATGTAAAATACCAAATTCATTAGAAGAGATCAAAACTCGAGACGACAGATCTCAGTGGGAAAGTGCAATTAGGGACGAATTAAATTCTTTAAAGCTAAATAATACTTGGACTTTAGTACCAAGACCTGAAAATAAAAACATTGTCTATTGTAAATGGATATTTACTGTAAAACATGATGAATTTGGTAAACCTTTAAGATACAAAGCACGACTTGTTGCAAGGGGTTTCAGTCAAGAATACCTCACGGACTATAATGAAACTTTCGCACCAGTAGCAAGAATAGCTAGTTTCAGTTTTATACTTAGTTTTGCGAATCAATTTAATCTGCTAGTTCATCATATGGATGTCAAAACCGCCTTCTTAAATGGCGAATTAAAGGAAGACATTTACATGAAAGTCCCTGAGGGTATCTCTTGTCCAAATAATTATGTGTGTAAATTAAATAAAGCACTTTATGGGCTGAAACAGGCAGCTAGATGTTGGTTTGAAGTTTTCGAACGATCTCTTAAAGAAAAAGGTTTTCAAAATTCTTCAGTTGATAGGTGTATATATTTGCTAGACCATGGAGATGTACATAAAAACATTTATGTTGTTTTGTATGTAGATGATTTAGTTCTAGTATGCGCTGATATTGAAACAATGAATAATTTTAAAAGGTATTTGATGAGTAAATTTAAAATGACTGATTTAAAAGAGATAAAATTATTTCTTGGCATAAAAATTACAAGGCATGCAAATGAAATAACGTTAGATCAAAGTGCATACATAAAAACTGTATTAAATAAATTTAATATGCACGATTGTAAACCTGTCGATACACCCATGGAAAATAAACTTAATTATGACGCATTAAACTCTGAAGAAAAGTATAATGCTCCATGACGAAACGTTATAGGACGAAACGTTATAGGGATGTATATCATGTTATGCACTCGTCCAGATTTAAGTACAAGCGTTAATATACTCAGTAGGTATACGAACAAAAATAATAAAGAACTCTGGCAATGTCTCAAGAGAGTGCTTAGGTACTTGAAAGGTACTGTTGATTTAAAATTAAGTTATAAAAGAAGTGCCTACAATAATATTCTATGTGGTTACGTAGATTCAGATTGGGGTGGCAGTGATTCAAATGACAGGAAAAGTACAACTGGGTATTTATTTAAGCTCTTCGAGCACTGTTCTATAACCTGGAGTACAAAGAAACAAATGTCAGTTGCTGCCTCTTCAACTGAGGCGGAATATATGGCATTGTATGAAGCTGTTAGGGAGGCATTATGGCTTAAATCACTAGCAGTTAGTATTAAGATAGATATTGTGAAACCTATCATAATCTATGAGGATAACAATGGTTGTATAAGCATTGCAAATAATCCAACCAATCACAAACGTACAAAACATATTGATATAAAGTATCATTTTTCGAGGGAACAGATTGAAAAAAATGTGATAAAATTAAATTACATTCCAACAGGTCAGCAGTTGGCAGATATTCTGACCAAGCCATTACCCGCTATCACTTTTCAAGAGATGAGTAGGAAAATGGGCTTAGAATAAGATACTGATTGAACTTTTGTGATTCTATATTATTGGTTTGTGATTAATTTAATTATAATTATTTAGAATAATTTAATTAAATGGTCTGATTAAGGTTTTCTGGGTTTCCCTTAATCCTTAGCAACAAATGTTGGGTCATGAGATGTATTTCCCAGCAAACATTAGGAAGTGAATATGTTCCGGTCAATTAGGTTATTATACACTTTGATTTATTTTGTTTGTATAATTGGTAGATAAATTTTTGAGGGGGCGTGTTGATTTATTTGATTTACTTATTTACAAAAATCAATCTTTAATCGATTCTGTAATAATCGATATATCGTATGTTTTGTAATAATCGATACATCGTATGTACTTTAAAAAAAAAGGAATACGGAAGCCGACCGCCATCTATGTCACTTTACCTTTCTTGTTTTGTAAGACGGACGTATAACCATCCTAGTGAATTTAATTGGCTAATAATAATCTATTCCATATAAAAAGCCTATAACTCGTTTTATTGAAGTGTAGAACCTAGATATCCCATAGTCTTCACATATAATGTTATAATTAATGTACTTAAACAAAATATTATAAAACAGTTTTAGCAACAGAGAGAAGAATGGGAAAGAAACTCCACCGTTACTCTTTCCCATTCTTCTCTCCGTTGCTCTTTTGAGATCTTGTACGAATAATATTCTTTTTATATTTTTCACTACAATACTAATGCAAGACTGCTGACAACAATACCCTCTCATGAACCAGCAGCACTTTGCATTCCAAAAATAAGCTGTAGCTAATAGCAATAAATGCAGGGTAGATGCGAAGAACTTTAGAGTTTTACTGTCCATTGAGGGTTGAACGTGGATTAAAGACATTCAAAAATAAAAGTCCAAATTCAACCCCTGGGGGGTTGAACATGGAAACATTTAGGGGTTCAACATGGTCAGGGGTAAAGACTGAGGTGGTTGAACATGGACTAAACCTTTGAAACACATCATTTCATCTTTTTGTTTTCACAAGCTGTAGTTATTTTTATATATTTTTTTTAAGTATTGTTCGTACTGACGTGTCTAGTAGCTGAATAGCTTAGGATCTTTGCCACGTTTAACACTTATTTAAAACAAAAATTCAGTAAAGTCAAACTGTCAAATTTGTCAATTTATTTGTTACATTTCATACTTTAGCGATTTCCGTACTTACTTTAGTTTAAAGTTATGGCTTATTAATAAAATGAATGGATTCAAAGACTACTTCTGCTAAGTGCTTCATACCGTCAAGTATAAACACCACAACAAATAGCCGACACAAATTGATTGTTAGTAAAAGAAACCTTAAGAAGGAAATGGTGCGAGGAATGTTGAGTACAAGTCTGGGCGGCGTCTGTTTTATTGTGAAGATCATTTGAACGTAAGTTAAGTTTGCCTGAGGCGATACATCGATGTGATTCGACTTGTACTGTCCGCCGCTGGTGAATAACTACACTATTTACATAACTGAATAGAATAATAATAAGTGCTTCATGCAAATTTGACGTTGACATGACACTTGACACATAAAGAACAACTTAATTACAAGAGGCACTGAAAGTTTCCAATTCAAGTTGCTTTGTGACGTCATTTAGAGGTCAAATAAAAGTCAAGTGATTTTAAGTATTTTTGTGAAAATAAATACGATCTTATAATTTTAAGACCTATTAATAGAAAAATAAGTCTTAGAAGCTTAAAATCTCGAAATGGTTTTGGAATATAGGTTAATTTTTACTTTACATACCCAATTATTTGCCTTGCCTACCTTAAGTGAACAATGTTATTTACTACTCAAATGGGCTAAGAATTGATTGTACAATAAATATATTTTGTGGAACAGTACGTGGTAAAATTCCAAAAACTAGGCAGCCATAGCTAGGCCATGGCTAGGCAGATCTATAGAACTTTCATCAATTACCGTTACCTCGCATAATATACAGTGACGTACTATATTTGGTTAGGCATTCATTGCGCCTCTCCCTCACGTTGATATAATTAACGTCCTGAATACGGCGTAATGTTTGCGTCGCACTCCGAGTTATCTTTATAGCCTCTCTGACCATGCGCTCCGGCTCCGACAATTTGATTAGATCCGTGACGTCATTGATACACGGACGTGGAGGTCGGTCAGCAGAGCTCCGAGTAAATGAGGAAAACGTATGAACAACGAAGAAAAAGGATCCAATTAATTATGAAGACTCGGAGTATTGTACATCAGCTTGTTATTTAGTAGATAATAATATCAAATATTCTTGTTATCTACTAAAAGGTTCTTTATTTTTAGTTTCATTTTCGTCAATAAAATTTTCTATTATTGTGCGCAGTATTTTCTATTCTCTTTTGCTTATACTCTAATGTACTATGTACATTTTACGCAAAATACAACATTATTCTGCACGTCATTAATAAAATATCGATAACAATCGTTAAATGCTATTTGTGATTACAAAAATCAGAATAAAACATGTTTTTGAATAACAAAGTAGCGGTGAAAAATACTCATACCTTAAGGTTTAGAAGCACACGTTAAACTATAAGTTTAGGTCGTGAATCTTAACCGTCGCCCAAGTAGTTTACAGTCACCATATATTTTAACAAGACAAAGAGCAAGGTCAGCGTGATTCTTGACAGCCATTCTCTCTGAGGTGTACCTTTAAATTAAAAAAACCAAGTTCCCCGACATCTGACCCTGATTTGTTAGCTCGCTATGTGCCATAGTAAACGAATTAATTTACTATAGAACGATTCCCTATAATGTGTTAAGCGTTACTAAAATTGGTATTTATAAATGTGTACCTATTAAAACATTGTAGTCATGTTCGTTTATTAACTCTTCATTAGACATGTGTTAGATTTAATTTTAATTAGAAATCATTTAATTCAATTCGGAAAATGTATTATTGTAGAGCTAAATCCAAACCGACCAATAGTAATTTATTAAAAAGTAAAATACCAAAGAATTAAACACTAACTTCATTATGGAACAAACACCTTTAAACAATATGGAATGCTAATAAATATATGAATCCTAAACAAACAAAAACTGACTGACTGATTCATATTCATAGGTAACATAGGTGACTCAAGTGATAGCTAGAGCATGGAATAAGTAAGTACTTTATAAATTACTAAGACCAATATAGTTTGTAAATAGAGAGGGTCGAATTTCGACCAGTGGGCGACCACTATTTATTTATTGATGCTGCATATAATTTTGTTCTATAAATCTATTCAAAATTAAATAATTCCGAGGCAATTTACTCGCTTGAACATTGAATATTCGCATCGAGTGAGATTACTTAAAATAACCCTCGCTTTGAAATAACAAGAATTATTATAACGTTGAAAATGTTATGGCTACTTATTCTTCGCTAACTTGCTTCGTTACCAGAATCTTTTTTAAGAAAACATTTTTGTTGTTTGTGAAATCTCTGACGGCCTTGTGTTTGTGACACGCGTTCAACGTGTCAATAATAAAAATATTTTTATCTCTTAATTATACGAAAGTTCAGATGTTTATCCTGGACCCGTCATGAGAAATATACGAGTACGATGTTACAAGTTCGCCATCGAACTGAATTTATTATCTTTGCATAAGTTTAATTAAAACATCAAAACTTGTCTTTCGTATTTCGTAGAAAAAGTTTTGTAATAGCCCTAGATTTGAAAGACACATTGGACCCGTCATGACAAACATACGAGTAAGATGTTATAAGTTCGCCATCGAACTGAATTTATTATCTTTGCATAAGTTTAATTAAAACATCAAGACTTATCTTTCGTATTTGATAGAAAAAGTTTTGAAATAGCCCTAGATCTGCAAAAGCAACGTTAATTTTTTTTGTTAGTTAGTATTCGAACCGTGAAAGTTCTAATAGTAGACAAGCAGATGAACAAACACAAAACAAACAATATAATTAGACAAATGTTTTCCGAACAACTTATATAAGTCATACTTACTTATATGACCGAAACCACTGGATCCTAAAGTCCTGAATGTTGGTTATTCCCTGTTTGTTAAATAGAAAGACACATTGAAACTCGTTACAAATGAAAAAGCATGTTTCATTTTATTTAATAAATAGCATCTCGCCGACGTTCTTTTGCAGTGACACCATTAATATTCACTCATTAATAGATTTTAATAGAGAATACAGTTTCACTATTACAAAATATACTCGTATAAGTTACCAACTGTGTGGACTACGTGGTTTTGAAATTTTACGAATGCAATAGTTCTCATTTGCATAAATTGCACTTACATAAATCTGTTGTAAGTTCAAGGTATGTTAATATTCGTATCTGTTGCCCACCATATTCATTTTCCGGATATTTGAGCGTCAGAGTGGGACCGACCCTTATTTGAATAATTTCCATTAGCCCGCGGTTTAGTTTAGCATCTCTGTGATTCACTTAGTTCTGTGTGGTTAGGACTGGATTCGTGTTTGCCATATGTTTTAGGAAAGACAGAAAAGTTTAATCGTCTTTGTCATAATATTATACATTTGGTGATCTAGGAACGATATATTGACTTTTATTCTTTATTTTCGAAACAACGGTGGAGTTTTTTTTATGTACTATTTATTGTAGTCAACTATTTTCTCACAAGAGTAACTACATTATTTGCAGGAATAAATTGAACGTAGAAACTTGATAAATAACTACATAAGTTTTAAATAGAATAAGTAAATCACACTATTAGCCCACTAATAATCACAATAACTATTCACACTTCGTTAACTCAATTATGATTAATAGCAATTAAGTAAATTCAGCCACCTCAAAGGATACTGATAGCTCAAGTGTTAATTATGTACACGTTATACATAATTCACAATCGAGCTAGTAGTAATATTCTTGGATCAGCAAAAAACAGATGCGGATCAATTATAATCATGTTTATTATTGGTGCCATTGTTTACTTTCCTCTGGTAAGCCCACTCCACACTCGCGGCGCGAACGCCCGCGAAAGCCGTGAAACACGAGTGTAGATTTTTTCGCACCTTCGCGTTCGCGTTTCGCGCAGTTCCCTGATAGGTGTCGGTATTTTGTCCCGCAATAAAGGGTTCGCGCTTGGTTCACGGCGCGCAAACGCATCTACACTCACAGCTTTTCGCAGTTAGCGGGCCGCAGTCGGGTTTAGAAAATAATAAATTATTTATTTATCTGGTTCTACTGCGATAGATTTTCGTCATCCACCATCATCTCATTCTCCATCTCTTTTTTATTTCTTTGTTATTTTTAATACAAATGTAACTGAAGTACGATACAGCAAATAGCCTGACAGCACCAGCAATAGCCATAATCGACGCTAGAAAGGCATATTGTATTAACGACCATTGCATAAATTGTTCAAAAAATTGATTTAAAGTTCTAATTTTTACAATAAAAATCATAGTAAATTAACTACTGGAGTAGTCTTGTTGAAACTCAGAATAGTTATTATTTAATATGATTATTATTTAATTATTAAGTCAAAAAAAAATACATGACCTTTTTGATATATTTTTAGGAGATAATACAATATAGTGAATAATCTTGGTTAGATAAATTGACTTAAGTCACAATTACAACATTAGAGGTCCTGTAAAAAATGTTTTAACGACCGAATAGCTACATACAATCTACAACTAAAGTATCTTACGTCCTATTCGGTTAACTTTAATATTCCAATAAAATGTTTTAACAGGCCGAGTTATTCAACCGAGGAAAACAAAAACATCTAATCTTAATCATTAAACTTAGTTCCGTCTAGGATAAAGGTATTATATCCCAATATTATTATATTTTTTAGCGATAAGTAAAAAATAACATACAAAATAAAGAAGTATAAAAAATGTAATTAACAGCAAAAACATAAAACAACAACTTGTTTATATCTATTTTTTTTAAACTGAATCAACTTTGAGATCTATCTGTCACATGAAAATTCAATCTGTTGTTACGTGTTATTCACAACAAAACAAAAGATAAAATGACATTTATAATTAAACAACAAAACTACTTACATTTGAGATTAATCAGTCACATGAAAATTAAGCAGATGTTCGTATACTATTATATAGTAACAAAAAATAAAGCAACTTATATATTTTAATTAAACAAAAAACTACTCAACTTTGACAACAATCAGTCCAAACAGATGTTACAACAATCAAACATTTACCGCCTTATTACAAAACAAGATTTATATTTTGACATGGCTTAAACCATGGAGCCAGTTTTTGTAATAAGAACGTAACAGTTATTGAAATACCGTTCTTTTTACAAAACTGAAAACTTAGTTCGGTACAAATTTGTCATTTTTGTGTTTAAGAACTTTACCGTAGTCGGAATAAAATTCGAAATTCAATAATGGCTCCATGTTTTAACCTGGGTCTGAAGATAAACCTTGTTTTGGAATAAGGGGGTAATAGTTTACAATTATAATTCAATAGATCAGATACTATGCGTCTAGTAAACTCTTTAGAGGTATATAGGTACTAGGTAGTGTAATAAAAAGTAAAACCATATAAAAAATACTCAAATAAGAAAATAACGGACTGTGTTCAATTGGGAAAAAAAAGAGGGAAAATAAAATCACGAAAAATTTAAATAAATCAATAACTAACAATTTTAGTGAAATACCTAACTGATACAATTTTAAAATGTCATGGTCATCCAGATGCAATATTTATTTAAAACATAATAAAATATGGTAAATATCCCGTTTTAGTATTTAGTTTCTTCCTAACTTCAATCATCGACGTCTTCTACATCAGTGTCTGGTAACAATTCTTTAGCGTTGCAAGTTTGCAAATTAAGATACTCGTACTCCTCATGATACCTACGTGGGATAGCAAAGGTTTTACAAAGTTTTGCCAAATCAGCATATTTTTGTTTAGGAATAGGAAGTCTGTTTTTATACAAATTATCTCCTGGACGCCTATTCTTACCAATAACTTTAACTTTTTCAGAAGCTGCTGTATTTTATAAAAATATTATCTAAATCCTTTTTCTTAAATGTAACAATTCTGAGTCTACTAATTTTGCCCACAAGATTGTTTTTAAACTCTCCTTCTTCTTCTCCTTCTTAGTCTAACGTTGCTCAATATTTTCTTGCATCGTTCGGACGCCATGATAAATTAATGTTTTACACGCTTAATGAAAACAATTTTCGAGTAGAAGCAGTGGGCAATTCCTGCGTGACCACCCTGAGCGACAGTGCGTGGTCGTCTGAAGCGCCCACACAACGCTCAAACCTTGTATGCAGCGGTTCGTGCGCATAAAATGCGCTCCTTGAGTACAGCTTATGCACCACTTTTTCACCCAAAAAAGATTTTTTAAGTAGGCTTAACTGACTAACACAAAAAACTTTGCTTTAAGTAAAATGCTAACAATACGTCAACATCGCTTCAGGTAAAAATGTATGATCGACCAACTTGATAATAAACATTGACAACAAAATGCGCTTAACGTCCAAGTGATTTTAATTAGCAGAAAGGTACAGTGTTTTATCGGACAATAAACAAAAAATTATACACAAATAAAATGTTTTATTACCAAAATTGCATAAAGTGGCCAACAAGTAAAAAGTTTTATTAATAAAAATAAATGAAAAATGATTAGGTAAAGTGTTTTAAAATCAAATCTTTATTTAGACAAACAAAGCAAAATGAATTATGGCCAATTTTCTAACGTAATGTACGGTGTATGAAACAAATGACGAAAATGATTGGATTTAAAACAAAATTCAATACGAAAATGACTGAAATCACCGTTGTATTAACGACCACAAAAGTGCTCGGATTAAACTGGAACCTAGACCATTCGAAAGAGAAAAATCTACCGATTCCAACGATGTAAATAACACAATTTTCACCAAAGTGGTCGTTCATACAATATGCCTTTCTAGCGTCGAATATCGTCGTCCATTTTCTTTGAGATCACGAACGAAGCTGCGAAACTTTGCGGGTGTGAAGGGACACGTTTTTACGCGAAGTTCAAGGCGTGAACTGCGGCGTCAATTCGCAGCAAGATTCAAAGCAGCCTATAATATTCCCACTGCTGGGACTCAGGCCTCCTTTCGATGAGAGGGAACGGACCGTAATCCACCACGCAGGCCTAGCGCGGGTTGGTAGATGTCACATGCCTTCGATTTTTTTGTTCTTGGACATGCCGGTTTCCTCAAGTTTTCGTTCTTTCAGCGCTTGGGGCAGGCGTTGGCCATATATTCGTGCTTACTGCAAACATAGCACGTTACGTCTGGTTTCAGTTGTTCAGTTTTGGGTCGAATTTTATCATCACATTGAGATTGAGATAAAACTGAAATGGTAAATCCCGTCACCATTTTTCTGATCAATTTGCTTCTGGAATCTTCTCAATGGGTTGCCATAGACACATACCCGCTCCAGCTGCAGTTTTCTTATAATCAATCTGAAATTTGATAACCTGGTAAAAATAGTCTTGCATCATCATGGGTTTATAGAATTTTTGGACCAATCTGATATCGTCGCGGCAATTAGGTAGGGTCTTAAGTGTGGTAAAGCCTCTGGCTTAGACGACATCTCAGTTGAGCAAATCAAACAGCTTGGGCCAGTTGCTGAGTTGTGGTGGCTGCAACTATACAACAACTGTCTAGAATCAGCTTCAATACCCCGTCTCTGAAGAACATTAAAGGTCGTAGCTAATCCGAAGCCAGGTAAAGCACCAGACGATCCAAAAACTTATCGTCCAATATCACAAATTCTTCCATACTCGCTCAGCCATACATACAAACTGTTTGAGGGACAGTTGCTAGACCAACTAACGAGTGTTATTGGCCCGAAGTTAATCCCGGAGCAAGCTGGTTTCAGACCGTCAAATTTTGCTGCGGACCCTCAAACTCGTTCAACACATTGAGGATGGTTTCGGGACAAGGAACGGTCACAGGCGCTGTATTTGTAGAACTGTCAGCTGCATACGATATAGTCAACCTCACACGGTTGCTGTGTAAGGTGGAGACATTGATCAGCGATCAGAATTTTGTTCGAATACTTCGAGAATTTCTCCACAACCGCCGTTTTCTGGGCCACCGTCTCTCATAAAAAAAAAGGAAAACGGCCAACCTCAAGGTAGTGTCCTGACACCTCCTTTTTTTTAATATCCATACCAACAACCAGTTACCCAGCCCGAACATATCACGTTTCCTCTATGCAGGCGACCTTGTCACAATTTGAGGAAGTTGAGGTCCGTATTACCTCGCTAACTGACTCGGGCCGAATCCGAGCAAAACCCAGTCTTACTTAATTCATTTTCGCAATAGAGACTCGTGCCGCAAACTTAAAACCGTTTAAGATGGTGTGTCCATCGAGCACAGCAACGACCAACAGTATTCTTCAGCGACTCGTCTGATCAAAGTGGGGTTGTTTGCCTAGGTGCCTACCATTATGCGGACCACTGGCTGGTACTATCTTTTCCTGCGGGTGAATTCGCGTGGCCCATGTGGAGTCGTTCTGCCCATGCAGCATCAGTGGACACAGCTTTGAATGAAACGTCACGTCGACGATCATCACTGGTTACCTAAAACCAACTCAGCAGGAATAGCGGCACTAGTAGTTCGCAGAGTGGTGGCAAGCTCTAGCGGAAGAGTCAATTTGGTATCGAACACACGACACCCTTTGCACGACAACATCCTCGTGCCACAAAGGCCATGCACTCTCGCTCCGAACCATGGCCTGAACCAGGGCCGGACGCAAGAGATCGCCGCCGCCGATCGCCTCTGTGAGGACACGGCAGTGCCCTGCCCAAGCCGGGCAGACCTCCACCGTATGCTCCACCGTGACCTCCGGGCGATCCACACAGTGGTGACACCCGGGCGTTTCCTCCCGCTTTATCCTGAACAGGAACCTCCCAAAACAACCCTGTCCGGTAAGGACCTACGTCAGGCGGAAGGAAAGGACGCCATGGCGCCTCTCTAGTCACTCCTCAAAGAGGGGACTATCGCCACAATTGTGGCGTGCCCAGCGCTGAGTTGCGACAATCGCACTCTCCATGCCGCCATGAGATCCCGTCGCAGCTCTGGCCGCTGTGCCGTGATTTCCCGCGGTAGCGGAGTTTCACCCCAGCATTTCGCCTCCTCGCGCCACCCCCATGCTTGGAGTAGCTTGACAACTAATCATCATCCGCAATTATTTTTTTATTTTTAATAATTATAGCGTCCATGCCAACAGAAAGCAATGAAATTTGGTCTTGTATTAAATTACAGTGGCTATCATTAGTGGACGGTGGAACGTATCCCACTTCTGATGAAGGCAGAGGGTCCAACATCTTAAATGAAAGTAAGAGATATAGCAGAAGTCAGCCTTTATTTCCACAACTTAATAATTCACTGTAATAATAGTTTAATTCAGACTACAGTATCTAAGCGCTACAACATGTGCACCGGGCCAAGCCTGCGACAAGAATGATCCCCTCCTTGTAGCGCGCTCGCTTATGTAGAGCAGCTCGAGTAGTGGGGAGAGTGGGGAGGCCTAAGTGACACATTGCAGTGCGTAACTCGGCCCGTTGCACGTGCTGTTTATAATGGTGATGCCGTCAGATATGTTTCAATAAGGAAACAGGGCAACAATATTTTTGTGGTAAGTAAAAAATACTCTAACGTGATTACTCTGACCTGAACAACATAGCAAAAATGTAAATATTCCGCAACCTTCCCAAAATATTTAGGGAGGAAAGATCTAATTCATTCAAGATTCATCACTTGGCATGCTTCTCTATAGACATCCGCAGTCCGTACCTTTGTGCGGTCAAGCGTGTGTTAATTTCCGTCTAATTATGTACAAGTTGCGGGTAGTCGTAAAACGTGGGATCTGAGTCATGGTCGATGAGATCCTGTGGTTGGGTCGCAGGCTTAGTTTCAGGCTGTGTGTATTCTAGTTGCTAATTGTTTGAAGTCAGGATATAATATTTATAGGTACTTGTGGTCGCCCACTGGTCGAAACTCGACCTCCTCTACTTACAATCTATATAGTACCTACTTACTAATTCCATGAGTACACTAATTCCATGCTATTATAAACATAATAACATCACACCACGCCTTGTTTCCCCGAACGGTTCGGCAGAGGTGTATATAAAATACACCCACATTTCGCCAGTTATGTGTAAGTCCCATGTCACGAGCCTATTGCCATCAACCGGTCATAAATCCAGACTCCGGGCTGCCACTAAGAAATTCCTAGTGGAAAAATCCAATAACTCTTCGCCCGACCTGGGAATCGAACCCAGGACCTCATGTTCAGCCGTAGAGCTTGCGGCCACTAGACCAACGAGGTAGTCCTATTATAAAGGGTAGTAGGTAGTGCTATTATAAAGTACTTACTTATTCCATGCTTAAGCTGTCACGGCTGTCACCTATCTATCTTCAAGTCATGCATCAGACCCTGATACTATGTGTATGTGTCAAACGCAAAGTAGGATGTGTAATGTTTTTATTATTAATTTAATTTATTTCTAATGGATATTATATAAAAATATTAGCTTCCTGCACTTTTTCTCTATATGAACTTTAACTGTCTCAAATTTTATACTTTCTTCGTCTGCATAATTTGCGTAAAAAGTTGTACAAACGTTGTTGTTTCCCTTCGTTAAATAAATACCTGTAAAAATGATTATTTCTAAAAGAGTAAAGTATTTGTTTAATAAATATTTTTCAACTTATCCGATTTGCCTGATAAAATCAAAAAGGTATGTGTGTGGTAAAATAATTTATGTCACCATTCCATCCTGGTGGTGCTAGAGTTCGATTCATATGCAAAGCTGAATTGACCAAACCACTTTGAATATTTTGCACCAGCGGTTAATGAGTTTTTTAAATTGGGCTCACAACGCGCTGCTGTGGATAACGATCGCATGATACGGATGCTTATAAATGCAAGAGGGTTTATAGTAGACAAGAGTAAATAGTTTAGGTCTTATTTAGGAGATCGGAAACAACGCGTTCGTATTGGTGAACACGCCAGTGATTTTGCGGATATGGCGTACCGCAAGGCAGTGTTCTGGGCCCCACGTTATTCCTCATCTACATAAACGACCTATGCTCTATTGAACTCCGTAATGCCAGTGTCTTTACCTTCGCGGTACCGCAATAATCTTTCATGCGAAAACCTTGAGTGATGTCGTTTGTGTAGCTCAGGAGGGACTTGGAAAGGTTGCTATCTGGCTGCAAAACAATTTGTTGACCTTAAACGTCGGCAAAACCAAGTCAGTGTGTTTTAGCATTACTGATCGGTCTGCACCTGATGAAGATCTGAAAATAAAGATCCATGTATGTGGCAGTGTCAGTAATGAGAACTGTCTCTGCTCGCAAATTGAACAGGTTTCGTGTATAAAGTACTCATCGATAAACATCTAACATGGAAAGCTCAAATTGATACACTCGTGAAACGTATAAGGAAACTCTCACACATATTCAAAAAATTAAAGTCCGTCGCAAAACCAAAACTCATCCGTATTGTTTACTATACCTTGTGCCAGTCAATATTAAGTTACTGTGTATCAGTCTGGGGAGCAGCAAACAAAACCAATCTGCTTGCGCTGGAACGAGCTCAACGAGCTATTCTAAAAATAGCCTACAAAAAACCCTGGCGATATTCTACTGAAGCCCTGTACTCTGAATGTAGCCTCCTCCGTGTGAGGCAGTTGTTCATTGTGTCGACCCTGCTACGATTCCATAGGCATGGTAAAGAACTGGCCCGCCATTCATCCAGAACTTTAAAGTGGGATCGGCCAAGAGTACATTCTTCTTTTGCACGCAGATCTTTTGCATTTCTTGGGTCATATCTCTACTAAAAATTCTACTCCCACAATAGAACTATACTCACCTTAACGTACAACAGCTGTAAAAATGCTATATTTAAATGGCTGCATCTCAAAAATTATGACCAAACGGAAGACCTTCTGCACATACAGTCGTAATATCTGACATATCAATGAAAATTATATAATTTATCGCTTTGTTTTGGCGAAATCCTTGAAAACAAACATTCTTAATACACGAAGTTAATTTTTATGTTGATAGAGTCATAAAGAAAACGCGAAGCCGGAAAAAAAAAATATAATAACTTATCGTGCGCGCACCAACCCACACATTGTCACTACATACGCCCCACACATCACACACCCCCACACTTCATACACACCACACACACTCACACCCAAAAGCACCTAAATATTTTTGTCATCAAAACCATCTCTCTACAACATAATAATTATTGTTAGTCAACTTTTTTATACATTTACACTGTACTTATTGTTTGAACTATTATTTTTGCCTTGTTTTTATTTTATTTTATCTTTTAAATTATTACTTCACATAAATGTATTTAAAAATGCTTTCTTTTTTTTTTTTTAATTACTTGGGGAAGAGACTGGACCCCACAACACAGGGGATCCTAGTGTGGGGTTCAGGGAATTTGCGAAATCTAGCATTTATGGCTCTTATGTAACCTTTTACTATTTTTTTTTATGATGTACCGTGTTTTTTTTTTTTGAATTGAATAAAGTTTTTACTATTTTTTTTTACTATTTTTCCATTGACAAGGATTGGGCCAAGACATGTCGTCCAAAAAATTAACCTTTCACTTTATCGGTTTGATTAGGTTAGGTAAAGATTTCTGTTTAGATACGATTACGTGTAACTGAAACTGCTATTTTATAAATCAGCTCACCGTCCTATGTTAATGTTGATAGATAAGTTGTGTTGTAGACGCACACAATTGCACTGCTATCATTTGGAACGCTTTGTATCTACCGCAGCGTTGGATGGAACATTATGGTGAATGAACAGATTTTCAAACTCAAACTCAAAGCATTTATTTCAATTAAACCATTTACAGGCACTATTGAATTTTCAATAAGTCGGTCAGTTAGTAAGAAAGTTGAAGCTATTTGCCCATTCCAAATCGTAGATCTCTATGGAGAAAAACAGGCAAGAAACTCCAAGGACACTCTTTCAAATCAATATATTACATAATCCTGGGTATATTATTCTTGTCGCTTCTATATGTGAGAACAATGTAAAAAAACAATTATTTAAAAACAATACAAAATATAAGATTAAAAGTTTACAAATAAGCCCTGGCAGTTAAGTCAATATACATCATACATAACATAATAAACGGCTCCATGGTACTCACATTTACAAAATTTAAAAAATGCTTTTAAATTATACAAAACTATAGCTTGCAATGTATTTAAAAGATTTAATACAATTTTACTAGCAAAAGTAAAATTATTATTATCTATTGAAGTATTCAACAACTAAAACAGGATTACATAAAAATAAATGACAAGATTGTAATGTCAGAACAAATAAAAATAAAAAATTTACATTTATGTGTCACTTCAGGAGCCTAACAATTAAAACTTAAGCTGAATTAGTTTTTACTGTAACTGTTGAGAATATCGTTTGTACACAAACGTTTTTAAGAGTAGGTAGTTCAGCTACGGTTAGCAGCACATAGTTAGCTAAACAAGGATACATAAACAGTTTATTTATCTTACTTAATTTCAAGTTTGTAAAGTATAAGGACAAGGCTGTTTTCAATTAAAATCTTGAATGGGTTAACAATCAATTGTTAATAATTTTTGTTGTTGTTAATTGTTGTGAGTTTGTTCTAAAGAACAAAATGAGAGTGTATTCGTAGTCTACGGGTAAACAATTGTCATGCTTCGAAAAGTTGTTGATCGCTTCGAGGCAAACATTTGCATTTCATTGCATTGTTTGGCGGTGAATAATAAATTGAGGGGCGATATTCAGCGTTTATTTTCATTCTGTCTAAGGAAGTATTGGATAGAAAATATTACTGTGTTCAAAGTTTTGAGAAATTTATAAGATCAACGAATGCAGAATTAATTATTATAAAATACGAAACTGTTATCCTAATCAAATTAACAAGATCTGATAAAATTAAATAAATCGAGAATGATTGTATCTTAATTCCAAACTTTGTTAAAATTTCAAGTGGTCTCGTATCGGAACTGTTGATCAATAAATTACTAACAAGTTTTGACCACGGTCCTTTACGGCATGAAAAAATATCATGTACAATGAATTATATTTCTAATTAAGTATATCTAATATAACTAGAACGAACGAACATGAACAGCTAAAATAATAATGTCTATTTTATTGAGCGAGCAACCACAAAATGATAACACGTCAATATGTATTGTATCATAGAATATAAACTCGATGACCTAAGCGACGTCGATTTGGAAACTTACAATTGTGTACGCAAACAAGCGATATCTAACGAAAGATTTTGTAGTTGGTGTCGCAAGAGACTCTTAGTTAGTACTATGAGTCTCTGAGCTAAGCCGTGGTCAGACAGACAGACAGACGGACATGGCCAAACTTTATCCGTCTTATTACAAAAAAATGCTTAAGTACTGTTTTATACCAAGACCAAAAGGTCTAGGATTGTTACGGTATTCAAGTTAATATCAGGCTCAAAACGTGTTCTTATTACAAAACGAAGACTTTTCAAGGATCAGTTAGTACCAAAGAAGGTTCATGGTTCCACAGATAAGAAACAAAAATGGCATTCTTTCATTCGTTCATTCTGCATCTATTTGAAGCAACGTTTCGTTTCTCTAAATATTGATATTATAATAACACTTGAAATGCATAAATAATTATTAATCAATACAAAAATATGTCATAAATCGTTCTTTGTTTAGGGTACAATATAATGAACAAGCACAACTTGTACTTTTGACGTGCTTTTTATAATCAAGTTATCATATATTTTAACACCTCTAGCGTGAAATGGAGTGAATTACATAGGTACGGCGCGGCACTCGTAATTTGAGACGAATGTTTATGTTGCGTCCATAAATAATAAATCTTAGTATTAAGTACTGTGGTTTGTTCGTGAGTTGTGTCTGGTTAAACCGTTGAAGATAAACTTAGTAAAACCCTAGGACGACCCACTGACCAAAACATGGATTTTTAATTAATATTAGGTAAGCAATGCTTTGTATCATCTTATTTCGACTGCATATCGCGAATATTCATATTATTATAGGAAATATTACGTCGTACTACGTATGACGATGTCTGTAAGATCGCCGAGACGTCTCCAGCATAACTATCCAAATCTTCCAAATCCATCAAGTCGATTTGTAAATAAAAAGCCACACAATAACAATAAACGCTAACCTCAAATAAATTAGTACCGAAGTTAGTCCATAGAAAAACTAGGGGTCTCGGCAGACTAACTTTAGTACCATAGCTTGTTCATGAACTAGTGATAAACTTCATTTTATAATAACGTTTTATTTAGTCATGGTGACAAACCTAGTAATTATCGTAGTACTAAATTTAGATCGTGTTTTGGAATAAGACGGTATGGGTTCCTTATTGACTACGGAACCCTAAAAATGAAATGTTGTTCGTTGGTAACCGCATCAGTTGAAAACCGATATACTGATTTGGTTAATTTTATTTTTAAATGTTCGTCATAATCCGAATAAGGTTTTTACCGAAAGAAAAATCTTAAAAGTTACCCGGAATTTTTTTTCTATGGGGATTCTTGTGTTAATAATTGAAGTTTGGATACGACAGCGTCTGTCAGGTCAGCTAGTTGTAAATAGAACTTTATGCGTCAGACACAAAGTTTATTTTGCATACAATCGTCGGGATTACAGCCGCATGTGTTTTATTCGATACGAGTATTGAATTTTGAATTGAAAAAATTCGATATTTTGTATTCTGTCATAACATGACAGAATACAAAAATATTGTAAAATTTTGTAATTTCCTTTGAGGGATCTAATAGTTACGCAAATTGCCCATTTAAATTAAATTCCAACGGGTAAGTCATTACCTGGATAATTGAAATTGGCAATTAGAAAGCGCCCTACATTTTTTTTTTTTTGTGGTTGGGAAATTATCAAATAACTTCTCCCGCTCTGGGCGGAGCGGGAGGGCGCGCCCTACCTAAGGCTACCTATCTTCAACATGAAAGGCAATCCACCTTTGATGTTGAAAATGATTCCTTTGAAAACACTTCAACGTTGGTTGTAACCTAACATGAGTTATTTTAAGATCATTCTATATATCGATTCAGACTACCCTACTTTTTAAGGAATAAGATATCATGTTGTATGGCATTTATGAGATAGCACCGTCCTAATAATAAGACGCTATACAAGAATCAACGCTGTTAACTCGCACCCTTAGGGTTGCCAGGCCAAAAATAGAAAACCCTGACGCAGATTCATATTTAGCCGGACATTTTGCCTTGAAAGCCTGATTATACACATTGATTTATAAAAGACACATTTCTGACCCATAGATTATTAAAGAAAAAAAACTTTGATTTATGTATTTATTACTGTTTTATATCTTAGAAAGTATTTGTGTTCGCAAAAACGTAGGACTTTTCAAAATAAGAAGCGATTTCAATAATATAAATACACGTACATAATACAAGGAAACATGAAATTGTGATACCCAAATTTAGACTTTAACTAAAACAAGCAAGTCATTTCTTGTAAACAGTATCCGCTTTTATAACAAGTTGCCAAAATCGGGTACAGAACTTAGTGATGGAAAATTCAAAACGCACATCAAACGTGCCCTTAGCAAAAAAGCATATTATAAGATTAAGGACTACGTTGAAGACAAGGAAGTTTGGCATTAATTCCTTCTGTACATGTGGCTTCTCTGGTACCTTATTAACGGCAAAACTATGTAAATGTCTTTTAACTGCTCCCAAATTACGATGTTTTTTTTTTAAATTAAATTTTATCTTTTTTAGAAACTTCACTGACAGAATGTTTTTATTATTTGACATTATTATATTATTATACCTGCAATTTTAATTTCAACAAGGTTCTAACTTTTATTATTTATATTTTACATTGTTTTTTTTGTTAATGTGATGACGTTGTAGGCTTAATAGACTGTAGATCTGTAGACCATTTTCTATTTTGTTAAGTACCTGGTACTTTTGACGAGCCTACGCTGTCCTCTTATACTTATTAACACTGTAATTTGAAAACATTGTAAAAACTATTTTTTTTTAAAAGAGTAACCGTGGAGTTTCTTTCCGGCTCTTCTCCATAGGAAACGACCAATTGGAACCGTGCACCTAGCTTCTGACGTTTCATAAGTGCCCATGTAGGCTTTAGTGAAATAAAAATATCTTTGATTTTAGATTTTTTTTGATCTGAGATTCATTGCATCACATTTTTGTTCTTACTAAAATATTTTGTACTTACGTTCGGCGTCTTTTGGCTGGGCGGGGTTGACCAAAAGCCTTACAAAAGCCGGACAGGCCGGACTTTTAAACACTGTTTTTTGATCGTTTTAATACCTTGGATTAGTGGTATAACTTACAAAATACTATTCATCAACAACTTACACAACATTGTAGCCAATGACGTATTATAAATAGACGCGTCATACACGATCATTAGTGCACTTAAAAACACCGTAAGCCATGATTGTAGCTACATACTTCATACAATCGTACAGCGCGTGAAGAAAAGGAAAGACCTATACCGATATCTGTTGTCAGAAAGAGATGAACATACATATTTGGTTACGTCACTAGCTGCTGCATATTCATTGGCGCGGACGGAATAATAATAATTATTACTGTAAATGTCAGGCAATTTCCTGGCATTTGCTTTGCCATTATTGAGCGCAGGAAACGCATCTAAAGGTAATAAATACATCATTGAATGTAACTCTTAAAATTAAAAAAAAGTGTTATCGCAATATTCGCAAAATTCATGAAACCAGTAGTAGCGCCACGAGTTAGTTACCTACGTCGCGTCGTGTGCGCACCTAATACCTACCCTCCGCCCGCTGTAGGTATCAACTTGGTTATTGACTCGCTCAGCTGATGTTCATGTAAATAAATTAAATTATTCCAAAATTTCCTTAATACGTTTACGGGCTTAGGACCGTCATAATTGCTTGTAACCTAGGTTTCGGGACATAATAACATTTAATGAATTATGCGCCTGCTAGTTCAGGCGTATTTAAAAATGTGGAATCAAAATTATTTACAACGATTTGAATAGAAAAAAGTATTAATTACTAATTTGGTACACGATTTAATAAAAATAGTTCTGTTACAAACCTAATGAAGAGTGTGGAAGGGTGTTGTGGCGCAGCTTGGGACAGGCCTATGTCCAGCAGCGGACTGCTGTAGGCTGAGTTGATTGATTGATTGACAAACCTAATAATTAATCACCACTGAATTATGTATCACTTAGGGCTACACTTCGCGATTGCGTAATATTGCACCATGGCAAGTTAGCAACGAACTCCAGGTTGAAGTACACGTAATTACGATACGTTATTATTTTCGCGAGTCAAGGATCGTAAACAACAATACGCCGATGACGTCTTAGAGAAACTGAATTGTTTAGATGTGCTGCGGTGCGGTGCTGCCCTTAGCGCGCGGGGTGTGCGGGACGCGCCTAATGCTTTGCTAATCAAATGGGGTTTGGGGGCGGTCTAGCATTGGCTAATTTTTGTGCGTTCACGTGGACTGCACTTACGCGTCATTTGTGAAATAGTTCGTAAGTGTTGTTCACTTTGAATGTTATCTACCATACACACACACACATCGTATGGAACGAAATGAGTTTCGAATGGTATCTACAAATGGTTTGCATTGGTTTTTCACTAATGAAGTAAATTATTATTTTTTATTTCATCTTTACAAATCGATAGTGTTTCATGCACCAGATCGACCCTCCACGGGATTAAAATTTTACAAGTATACGGGAAAATTTCACAGTGTATATTTGGCCAGACTCGATTGTAAAAAGCCAGACAGCTGGCAACCCTACGCACGCTCCATTGTTTTTCATGTGAACGGTACATAAGCAGGTAAATATGTACTTAGTTCAATAGTGGCTAGAGAGAATGTTAGCAATAATCAATCTGTTACGTACAAGACAGTTCTCTTAACGACATCACTTTTTGGTCAGTTTGATGGTGTGTTTATCGTTGTGTGAGGGTAATCGAGTTTCTTGTAATTGTTTTGGAGGAAAGATGGGTTTTAGATGCAGAAATTGAGAAGTAGGTAGTTTATTATGGTTTAAAGATGTATGTTGTTTAGTAACTTATGATACTATGATCGGACGTAATTATAATCTTTATAACCTTGTATGAAATACGAAATTATTAGTCGTCTTTGATCTCGCTGTGAGATTGTTACTCTAGATAATACGTCAAATGTCTACTGCTTAATCTATCTCGAGCTGCATCGCGTCGTATTATCGGTGCCGGCAGGGCTTTTAAATATATTACAAACTGAAACTTTTGCTCAATTGATACAATGCAATGAAAGGAGGAACTTTCCAAAGTAAATCAGGCACAACTTGAAGGAAATCAGACTTAAATTTTATTCCGTGTTGTGTATTTAAAATACCTTTTTACAAATTAAATAGGAACGCGGCAGGCGTATTTAAAGTATATTATATCATTTGTAAAGACCAGTCAAACTGAAATGTCAGAATGTTTCTAGTTCACTATACATAGCTAAAACTATTAGGAACTCTTTCCGTTTTATTACAAAACAAGGTTTATATTTTGACATGGCTTAAACCTTAGAGTAATTAGACTTAAGAGTGATAGTTTCATTCAAAATTCCGTTCAAAGTTGAAGCAAAAACGTTCGCCGGCACGCACACAAGCAAACTGTAATGTTGCAAGAAAATTACATTTTCCCGAAAAAGTGGGGAAAATGGAACTGTTGCCAACACCTTAACAACATCAAAACAAAATAAAATCAACACATTTCTTTTCATGACACGTGCGTGGGAACCCTTATAATATTTGGCAAATCAAAATAAAAAAAATACTTTTATGTGAATACGTATTATAGGCAGCACATATACCTAATTAAAATAACAAAAAATGGTGTAAAATATTTTCCTTTGCCTAACAACATTTTCAATGTAATGGCGGCCATCTGTCAAATTTAAGATTTAGTAATCTGTTTTGATAAATGTTTTATACAAAAAATATAAGATGCTAAGCAGTACTTACCCGTGAACTAGAATCTTTAAATATTTCTCGTCATTATGTAATGAGTTGTGACACCTTTTCACTACACAGTACGTAATTTTTTCGTAAAATTGCGCGAGCTCTTTACTGTAATACTTGGTCTTGATTACTGACGTGCCGAAAGTCATAGGTAGCCTTTAAAGGCTAACATGAAATTGCTTCACTTTGCATACGAGTACTGCGGTTCTAAGCCTATTACTTCTATGGCTTAAACCATGGAGCTAGTTTTTGTAATGAGAACGTAACTCTAACGTTTGTATAAAGAACAGTATTTCAATCACTATTACGTTCTTATTACAAAAAACTGGCCCCATGGTTTATGTCATGTCAAAATATAAGTTTTGTTTTGTAATAAGGCGGGAAGAGTTTTATTATATTACACCTACCTAGACTTGAATAATTAAACAAAAGCAGTAAGTCGGTAATGATAACAAAAGGAACTAGAAGTAAATTAAGCTTTTATCAAACCCGCCATTGTATTTAGTCACGAAGGCAGCTGTGCCTACTGTTATACTTTGTCTTTTTAAATATGACGTGCAGTGGTCTGACCACTTTTCATTGGTGATTATGTGTGACCTTAGTTTTGTTTAGGTCCAACAACCAAATGTAAGCCTTGAAGTAAATAGGGAGACTGGGGAGATAGAAGTCAAGAACAGATTCATAGTTACGTTATGACGTTTAAGCTTTTTTTTATACATTATGTTTATGCTTGTAAATAGTAAGGTAATTAATGTCAAGAAGTATTTACTTATTAATAAAGCAAAAAAATAAATAAAGCTAATTACTATTTAAAAACCTACTATTTTTTACTATTACTATTTTTATTTTTTTTCATTATTATTTAAAAAAAAAAAAAATAAAAAAAAAAAAAATATTATTATTTTAATTATTATTGCTATTGCTTAATTAAAGCAATTATAATTCTTTTCTCACTAAAGAAATAAAATTGCTTGATTCTTTGGAGCAACGCAAAATCTAAAGTTGCGTCATTTAAAATAATAAAGTTTTCACTGTCTTCGGTCGAGCAGTCGAGAGCACTCACTCTTGTGTGTTATTAATGGCGCAGAGACGTCCTGAATAGTATGGATGGTAAAAAGAACATCGTAAAAGCCTTCTTTTAGGATTGCCATTTGTACCCATCGTTGGCAGGAGTCGACTTTTGCTCGTTTTGACGTGCTACTCTCGTTGGCACTCCAAGTGTCGAGTTTTAGTTTTGCACAAATTACCACAGTTTAACCGAACCAAGGTTCTTGAAGGTTCTTGTGGGGTCTGTCCTCTAAATATTTGATGACAGTGAAATTAGAATGACATGACCTTGAAAGTAATAACTTTACATCTCATCTGAACGTTGTTTTTTTTGCTATGATGGTGAAGAAAATAATTTTTGTCATTGATATCCCTTCAATTCAATAATTATGAAGTAAATTAGCATTTTGCAACAGTTTTAGGTATAACCTAGCAACAGAACAACAATATCTCTAGATTGACAAACTGCCTGCAATGTTGTATAATACACGGATAAAATAGCAAAGGGTGACTTGCACACTCAGTAATGTGCCCCAAAAAACAGTCACTAGCACATAGTGACGTAGCGACAAGAAAGCAACACTTCTTGAGGTGCTTGAGGAGTGGATATGTATTTCATGGTTATCAGGAAAATCCTGGAAATATGGTCAAGATCCCAACCAGCATCTTACTGGAATACTTCCTACGTCCGAGTAGGTACGTTTGCTCTTGCGAATCTCCAATCTAACCGGACCATAAAGGCAAGAAAGTGGTGGCAGCTCTGTTCCTCGTCAGTATTTACTCCAGCCGGTCAATAAGTCAAGCCAGATGTGAGGAACAAGGCTTCTCCCGGGAGATAGGGACCGTACGGTGACTACTGTCTAATAGCTCGCCACACCGCTCGCTCTGCGGGAATTTGTATCTCTCTTGGTCTGCAATTCCCGCAGAGCGAGCGGTGTGGCGAGCTATTGGACAGTAGTCACCCTAAACTTGTTTCGGCAAAGTAAACCCTACCGGCACTGACCCAGAATTCAGGAGCGCACAAGCTCCACCACGACGTCAATGTAGATAAAGTGGCAGATTTAAATATTAACATGAGTACACAGTTATCATTTCAGAGCTCAGTAACATCAACCACACAATACTTAACTTACATTAAGTGGTTTTATTATTAGGTTTTCGCGCGCATAATGTAACAAATTTACTTTTGATTATATTCAGGAGTTCGCGTGAGACCTATTGACATAATACCTGATGATAAATGCAATCACACTAATATTATAAAGGCGAAAGTTTGTGAGTGTGTGTGTATTTGATACTTCTTTACACTCAAACAGCTGGACCAATTTTAATAAAATTTTGTGTGGAGGTAGCTGACACTCTGGATTAGCATATAGGCTACTTTTTATCCCAGTTTTTTCCCGGGATCGAGACTTACGCAGGTGAAATGGCGGAGCGCAGTTAGCAGTTTATAAAAACATTACTTTTTATTCAGTAACCAAAACAGTGACCCACTTTTTACCTTTTCGCGGTTATTGACGTGAAAACAGTTGCTTTTCATTACCTGCTGAATGCCGCTAGTTTACCCGCTTTTGACTTGTGTGACCTCATTAAAAACGAAGCTTTATTGGTGAGGGAATGAGCAAGTAATCTAGAAACTGAACTAGTTCCGCTGGCTTCCGGCTTGTGATACAGGGAACATTAACAAAAATATATGGATATGGGCTGGTGGATATTAGGATCTACGCATAACATAACATAACTTGGCTTAATTCTAATATTATAAACCTATTTTCGTACTTCTTTTACACGCTCAAAATTGTTTGCAATGTTCCACGACTTCATGAACTTTTGGACTGTTCTAGTCAGAACTGCACTTGAGTTAGTTAGAAGCTGTTCTAAGCAACTCCGCGGATCTTTGAGTCATCTAACGTCTAGTTTCACTTAGTGCATAATTTCAGTTGCTTTGAACTTTACAGAATCCTTTTAAACGAGTTAGCTAGTACCCGGTGAAACTATGTACTTACAAGAGGATTGTTTTTAGTCCAGTCACTTTAGCATAAAAAAGGGATCAACCTCGGAATGAGAGATAATAAGCTGAATTTTCGTATATACCTTAATTTTGGCGTTCTAAAAGTTGTCTCAATGTGATTTATTCACACACACACTTCTCTCGAGATGAAAATATTTCTGCTTTTCACTTCTTAAGCTGGAGAAGGCATAGGATAGTAATCTAATTACGTATTACCGAACTTAGCGTAACGTTCAGTTTAACATTTTCAACAAGACACTGACTGGAACGATTCCAGATGAGTACGGGTCGAGCTTGAACGCGTAATATTGTAAATCGGTCATTAACAAAGTGTGACTAGCTGTTTATTATGTACACCATACAAATTAAGATATAAATGTAGAAATTATACATAGGGTGAAACAATGGGCGGTCTTATCGCTAAAAGAGTTTTTTTTAATGCAACCATAAACCGAGAGACAATACTGAAGGTAGTCTGTGTGTACCATTTACATAATATAGAGAATAATTTCATACATTCTTTTATAGCATAATTATACTTATAATTATATTATACATATTATAATTGTAATGGCTTGTTTCATAAGAAACAAGCCATGTCATGCCATGTCTAGTGATGTAAATTACAAAAAGTGGGGAAATCTTTTTTAAATTTTAACCGAAAACTAATATTCTCTTAATATGTCGCATGAACTAGAAAACTGAAAAAGATTTTCACTAGTTACTCGAGGGGCATAAGGAGGACAACATTTGTATTCAGGGAAATAGCAAACACAGGGTGGCCATATATTTGGATTTCACATGGATTGGTTCCTAGCAGGCGCTGCAGTAACTACACTATCCAGTGTTAAAGGGTTCATTTTAAAAATCTCAGTTATCTGTGCAATATTTGAATGGCTTTAAACATCGTAAGGAAACCGGCATGCCTGAGAGATATTTATTGACGGCATGTGAAGCCAAGTCAGAGGCCCATGGGCGGCATAAAAAACTCTGACACCAGGTTAGTCACTAATCACACGAAAAAGAAAGATAGCTTTCCCAAAAATATATGATGGAGAAATATTTCCACATTTTTAATTAACATTTCTCGGTCCTTTATTTAAATTACTAAAGGTAGGGTTATGTTTTCACTCAGTATAGTGGATTGTCAAACGGATGCGTAGATAAATCTTGTAGGTGCTTTACTGAAACCCGAGAGGGTAAATGTTTCGTAATAAATAAAATAGGAGGCTGAGAAAAAGCCAGAGACGCCAAAAATAAAGGCACTCAAGTATGTACGCATATCACCTCTCAGAACGCCGATTCAGCGAATACCTGTAATACTTGATAAAAAGTATTCGAACTATAAAACTTACTATACAACTCTTGCTACCTACTGCGATTTTTTATCGGAAACTAATCAAGGCATAAAATGTATGCAAAAACTCCAAAACCAAAATGAAACGTCAACTGTTACCATAAGTACACGGAATGCTAATAAAAGGTTCTCGTTAGCTGAGTCAGGATCCGAAGCACGGCTTTTATTTGAAGTGCTGATAGGAGATAATATACTAAAAATATTATCTTATCAACCAATCAATCTGCCTGCCTTTTCCCAACTATGTTGGGGTCGACTTCCAGTCTAACCGGATGCAGTATTTTACATGGAGCGACTGCCTATCTGACCTCCACAACCTAGTTACTGGGTAATACGATACCCCTTGGTAAGACTGGTTGTCAGACTTTTGGGCTTCTGACGACCCGTAATGACTGTCAAAGATCCATGAATGACAGCGGGAATCAACGGCTTAACGTGCTTTCCGAGGCTCGGAGGAGTCTCGATATGTAAAGATGGTCACTCATCCACGGACCAACCCCGGTAAGCGTAGCCTAACCGGATGGATCGACCCGTGCGGCTGTTATTACTTTACCACGAGCTCCTCCATTAAAAATATTATCACATAATATATTTTACAATTTTACAATGCAAGGGAACTATTTAATTCAAAATACCTTCTACAGATTTTTATTTTCAAAATATTTCACATTATGATATACAAAAATCCGTACTTCTTTTAAACATTTTGAACAAAAATAGCTGAGCAACTTCAATAGCATTGAAATTACGTCACACACTTCGTTAATACCCGACGCCACACGTCTCGCTCCATATTCTTACTTCCAGTATCAACGGCCTCTCCAGTGGTTCCGCATATTATGTTATATCTGCTGAATGAACCGAGGGCGTGATGTTATAAAAGATTGTATACATAAAAAAACCCCTCAAAATATTTGCAAACGAAGTAGCGAGTGATCGCGGGACTCGTAGCTAAGTAGATGAGTCGTGCACATGTGAGGATAATGATTGGAATGTATGTAGTTATGTGGGTTTTTGTTTTTGCATCATCTTACTTTAAGGTTGTAAGCAGACCCAAATGTGGTGTTTTGATACCTAAAACGCAGTGCAACAGATTTTCGAACTAATTACAAACAGCGACCGCAGCAGACTAGGATTACTGATCAGTTAGGATACTACGAGTAGCAGATGTGACAAGCTGCTTATATAATATTTATCATCAAACTATACATCAACCTTCGAAACAAGCAAGCAATGATGGTACCTATTACACTTTTTCAATTTATAAGATCACGTGATAGAAATAAATCACATGACGTTGAAGTTTGCAAACAATATGTTATTTACTAACCCTGCTTCTATCTTGTGTGTTTCAGATGTTTCTCATAATTTTCCCTAAGTTGTTTCATTATTAAGTTTATGTGCGCAGAAACAGACGACAGGTGCTGTTGAAATAATGATACCAAATTGTGCTTCGCCCACATGTTGAGTTGAAATAAGTGTTTCACTACATAAGTAAAGCGTCTCAATACGATCCCGCATCGCTATAAACTCTTGATTGTGAAAATGAAAATTGCGACACATTCATTCTTTGTGAAGTTAATGTTGTTAAAAATATGTAAAGTACGTCTACCTTAAGTTTATCATAAGCACATGAAGACAAAAGCACTTAAAATCTACTGTTGAACAAGTAAGTACTGAAACCATACTTAGAAACGGTATGTGAGATTATAACGTAAGCATTTTATTGGCAAATAATCAATATTATAACAAGAGTTGACCCATAAATAAAACCTTAATTACAGTTTCTTTGTCCCCAAACGGTCGACGGACAAAAAATAGGTTTTCACACAGCACAGCAGATAAATAAGTACCGAGACAACGGAAATTTGGCAAAAACCGGGGTCGAAATAGAAAAATGCGGTCGAGCTTCTCCTGCCCTTGATTGCCAAGATCGCAGTTACGTAGCCTTCCATTTGGCACCTAATCAAAACATCTTGCATACAATTCGGAATTTTTAAGAAAATCATTAAAATTCCGAGCCATAGTCTTCTTGATATTTTTCTGAAAAAGGGAAAGTCAAATTGCTAAAACGAGATCATGATAGTAAAAAAGTTATTTCGTAAATAAATAGCGCTTTTAATGCCAATCCTGTGAATATATTCATAAACATAGAAGAGGATTTGCATCCATTATGCTTGGAAAACTTTTCTAATGCGGCAGGATTAGTTATACACTAAATACCATTTGTAGTCAAACGTCACACCCTTGTTAATCCTCACATACCTTACAAAGTATTTCAGTATAATTATTACAAAACTACCGCTCAGGCCCGACCGCCGCCTTGCGGCGGCGGCGTTGCCCATACCGTCAGGCCCCACCGCCGCCCTGCGGCGTCGGCGAGTACACGCTATTAAAAGTTCAAATTTTTCTAAAGAATAACGTTTAGTATTGTTTGTGGCGATTTTAGTCGATTGTCTGGTAGATATTCTCAAAAACTGAAGGTATCCGAACGTAAAATATGGTATGACAACATTTTAAAAAAGTATTGAATGTCAGTTTACTTTTCTGTTGACGTGTTTGTTATTGTGAAAATAAAGTGAGTGAAAAGTGCTTTTATAAGTGTATTTTATATGGGTAAGTGGATACATTTTCATTTATCTGTTGTTAATACATCATTGTAGATAATAATTACACGAAATTGCATCATAAAATCGAAATTTTTGAACAAAGAAAAGTTTCGACAAAGAACCGTTCTATCGTTGGAATTTGGACTTATTTTGTGTTTTATCGACTGCAAATAATCAATAATAATCATAAATAAGTGCTTGAAACATCGTTTTAGATAATATTTGCACTAAATACTTGTGAAAAGTTTCAAAATATCATATTTCAAACCTTGCATCAAAATTGTTAAACTTTGAGGTTAAATTAAATTAAATTATCTTTATTTCTTTCCACAAGAATGACTAAGTGTTAAACTAATATGACAGTATAGTTCCCACTTGTGCATTTATCACAAATATTCAAAAAAAAAAAGAAAAGGTAATTTATTTTTTAATTAATTAATAAATAAATCAATTAACCCCCCCCTTTTCTTCAAGAAAATCTTTTATTAATTAATTATGGTGGTATATTTTTACAAGATATAGGTAGCTATCAGTCAATACAGGTTTATGTAGTATTTTAGTAACATTTTTGTATAAGAAACTACTCGGTGTTACTCCGATGTGAATTTTCAAAGTTTCAAAGATATCATGAGGCCGGCCTCAAGTGCCATGAACTTTGTGATTTATTATTACAACAATGTTACATAGAACTCTCAAAGAAACGCTGTTGTTAGATTTCTTATCTATTCATAATGTAACTTGCAAAATTTTGTCTAAATTGATACAATAGTTTTATCAGAAATAGCCATAACATAAGACCAAAACAATTACAGCTGTTATCTGTAATTAGGGGTAATTATTAAATACAAATACAGTTCCCACAACCATTTTTTTTATTGTTAATTACAGTGACTCTATTCACAAAGCCAAATCTGCTTAACAAAGTATCCTAAGCTCTAAAAAAACACTTGAAATGTTTATTGTTTACATTAGCGGCGGAGGTCATAAATCTGTCGGCCATTACGATAAGGAGGCGGGAACGATGGTTTTTTGACGTTTGTTATGTCACAGGGCATGAAAGGTTAATGTCGTTAATGCGAACATTCTGCGGTGGTATTACACCTGATGATTAAAATTGTATAAAGTTAAGATCCTCTCTCTCACTCTGTGGTTTCAATGTATGAAGCGACAAAATGATTTATTAACCGCGAATAAGTTTGTAAATGTAATGAAGTTCAATGTTAATTCTTGTTTCGATAAACCACTGGATTGATTTCCATTAAAAAAAGTGCCGATTTAATATTAATGGTACTCAACCAAACAATTGCTATTAATTGATGTGGTCTTTATTGATCATTTTATTACTTAATCATTTATTTATTTTTATTTTTTCACAGTGTAAAGTAAAGCACAAACCTTTCAATA
The DNA here is from genome assembly GCA_948098905.1 of Tiliacea aurago. Lineage (NCBI taxonomy): Eukaryota > Metazoa > Arthropoda > Insecta > Lepidoptera > Noctuidae > Tiliacea > Tiliacea aurago. Next base: position 18,877,271 of record OX402594.1, read on the forward strand.
ATCACTAATGGTACATCCAACCACCCGAGGATGGAAACGAGAACTTAAAATTAATCCGAATATAATTTTAAATAAACTGAAACTAATTTAATCCGTACCGTGATTAATTTCTCACTTCACAATAATTAACTGGAGGAACGCATAATCCTTGTATTGAATAATAGCGATGGAGAAAAGTAAGTATTACAAAATTATATTATTATTTGTGAAACAGTGAGCCCTTTCGTAGAGATATCATTTTATGATATAATTTATCATGGAAGTAGGAAAAGAAAATTTAAAAGTGCCAACCATTTGATTGTTACACCATCCATTTTGTTTAATACCTGTGCACACGTACAGTTGCAGGCTTTTGTTAAAGTTGTGTACAAAGTTATGCAATTTTAATGAACAGATGGAAGCAGTGAATTAAACTTCGCTACTTTGCTAAGCGTTCCATTGCCTCGGGGATTGCAATACTGTCTCGTTAGAAACACAGAATTGTGCTTTGAATGTAGTATACGTTACTTTTTTTAAGTGGTGTTTATTCACAATCGACAAACACTCAAATTTAAATAGCCATTAGTAACAAACATTATGCTTTTTTTACAATAAGAAATTTGTGCATACATTAGTCAACGCTAATGAGTTATTGCTTTCCAGCAAAGGCTTCTCCTTGAGCACAGTGTTTGATTGTGAGCTTTCCTTCTCCATGTCGCACCTCCTGTCGATCTAAGATCATCCTCCCACCTACGCACCGGTCTTCCTCTTTTTCTCTTTCCCTCTCTTAGTTACGTCTTTGGCCCATTTTGCATCTGATAGTAATATGCCCACTGTCATTCGAACGTCTTTCTTGTGAATGTCACATCTGTAATATTCGTTTTTACTATATACGTTATTTTTGTCATTTTAGTTTCACTTTACCTTTTTTCTTGAGATATAGTATGCTTCGGTCCATATTATGATTCTAGTTATTTAAATATTTATTCTTTCAACTACGTAGTATATTACAATGTTATCATTAATCACTAAGCAAAAGTGCAAATTTCACATATAATAACTGCACATTTAATAATTGTAAGTTTTAAATGATGGAGGAGAAGATGAATTAAATTTTGTTTTCATTAACTTGAGTAGGTGTATTTTTTCAAGGTAGGTAGATCGGTAGTTCAAAGAAAAATAGATTACGAGAATAAAAAGCATAATAAAGAGTATTCTATTCTATTCTATTCTATTACGCACTTTGCTAAAGTGATTCATTAATGCACTCGTGTTAATTTAGTGCATAACATAACACTCGTTCGTTAATAACTCACTTTGCGCTCGATGCAAAAATCTACTATTATTAGTTAGGGACCATGTTTAACAAGAGTTGAATGTGTGTCTTTAGCTTGAGGGGTATGGATGAATGTTTTAATATTCCTTTTAAGGACCAGTGTCTTCTCCATGAGGAGTTTATCCTGTTCTGTATTTCTTTTTAAGTGAGTTTTGTGGACCTTATTGTATTGAAAGAAAATGACTTGCACACAAATACTTTAGCCACATATTACTATTACCGAATCTTAAAAGCAGCAGAATATACCCTCATTATTCATTTAGTTCCACCTCTAAATAAAACCGGCCAGGTGCGTATCGGACTACTCACAATGAAAGGTTCCGTAATTGGGATGAATTTATCCCAAGAACAAACTTAACATTGTAGTTGAAAAACAAGTTCCCCATACATTCCAACTGCAAATGTAAAGCCAAAGACTTCTTATAGGTTTTTATGTAATCCTACAAGTATAGAACTATTAACTGTATTAAAAAAAAAAACAATACAGTTGTTAAACATGGCGTATTTTCAGAGGCTATAATTATGATACGAAAATTAAATCCTTTGCATAGGCATCTTTCTGTTACGTGGTCGTGACTTTTGTTTACGAGTTCTATCATTAGTTTTGCAGTTGAGTTTTAAATTTATAAGTCAATTTAAGTGGTATAGTAGCAAGGAGTTTTCATACATAGAATAAAATGGAATAGATTTTATACGAGGAAAAATGAATGAGTCCGAACGTCTTAGCATTTATTTCTCAAAAGTCTTATAAATGGTTCTTATATATATTTAGTTACCAGTTTTAATTTAATTTAATTCTCTGATTTGTTTTTTACTATTTTCCACAAGTGTATTGAAAAACGTCGTGTGATAAACGGGTGTGTAGGTTATTGCATACAACCTACTTTCCACCCTTGTATCACAATGTACTAGTGTATCAGCAGTTTCGGAGATAAGGGCGGGGGAATGGTCAATTTTCATCAATTTTTGTTAATAACTTTAAAACTGATTATTGAACATTTTTAATCCTCATAACAATAGTCCTTTCATTTTATAATATCAACATTTATATAAAAAACTAATATTATACTATAATATCAAATTGTTTTTGTTTAGTTTGCAAAAACTTTTTTTAACATATTCTTATTTTGCCCCAAATTGATCGGCTATACAGAAGAACAGACAAATAGACACACGAGTGATCCTATAAGGATTCTGTTAAACCATGAACAAGCAACAGCATCGCACCGTGAGCTCTTAAGAAGTGACCTACTGAGATCTTCGCTTCATCGGCTCGATACACACACAACACATATAAATAGGTATCAATGTGTGTTGACCACAAAACTTGTACATAATTAAGATAATTATTGTAATAAACTAGTCAGCAAGCTAGAGTCAAGTTTGATTCATCGCCTATAACTCCTTTTACTGTGGCCAAGACACTTTTAACCATCATCGGTCCAATAAGTCTGTGGGATCGGCAGTGAGAAAACAATTTCCTGTGTACATTGCACGACGTACACAAATCCCTATTCCTTCCTAAATTCCATCTATTACCGTAGGTCTCCTTGTAACAGGCTTCCCGCACGTACAACCAACGTAACTAACGTTTGGTATGGTTTGTATGGTAGGTTAGGGCGTTAGGATAACTAGGTTGCTAGGTAATTACTATAAGGCTAGGTTTATATTCAGTAACTAATATGTACCAAGCTCGACTGCCTCAAATATAGTCACACTGTACGCATTTGGAATAACGGCCGTACTAAGCTGTAGTCCTGGTGCGTACAGGTTCCGTTTCATCCTTTTGAGGTACGGAACCCTAATACCGCAGCAATTACTTAAACAATTTGTCACGAACATCCATTTATTAGTAAATCTACGTTAAATACATAGTACGACGTAGACACGGCAAGGTTAATTTCATTTATTCATTAGTAGGAGACGATTCTCCAGACGGTGTGGCTTGACGATGGCAAGCGAGGCGCGACTAGGTATTACAGCCTTAATTTTGTTTCGAGAAAATTAGATACCTTGGAGTAAAGACCGCGCCAAGTCTTGATTATGAACGTTTTTGGTCCGTTGTACAAAATTAAATTATTAACCGAGTTTGTGTTTAAATTTTTATACATTTCGTATTTTTTCCATAACCCCCTGTTGGTTTTGCTTTCCTTGCTTCATTTTATAATTAATTGCGATTTTTTTTACTTTAAAAATCAAAACGACTTGAACAATGATCGACGATCTAGTTTGCAAAACTGAGATGAGAGCATTTAAGTTTCAAACGTAGATTCTAAGGTGGAAAGGATTTTTCCGCACAAATCCAGTTATTTTATCTGCCAAACTAAGTCCTAATCTGCTAGATTGATCCTATTGCTGGTGCCAACGCTAGATTCTTTTGAAATCATTTAACTTCGTTTTCGAGATAATATTGAAGAAAATTGAAAGGTTTTTGCTACAATTTAAACAAGTTGTTATATTGGTTGTGTGCGTGGGCTGCATCCCTGCCCCGCTCTAACTTAGATGATTAAACAGTGTGCTTATAGCTGTCAGTAGTTTCACTTGTGTCCCTACGTACCTACATAACACAAGTAAATGAAAGGTTTTTTAACAACGAACAATTAACAAATTGTACAAAGGTAGAGAGCTAAACTTATTTCGAGGTGCACCAATCTGAATGCGGTAGTCGAGTTGAACAGAACTAATAAACCCTGAACACCTTGAGTAATCTAGTAGGAACTGTACACGATTCCGAATCGGGGTTAGCTTAAATAATCGACTGTGAACTTGTAGATAGTTTGCCAGTATTATTGAATGTGAGCATAAGTTGAATGTTCTAGAATGTTGAAGGACTCCGACATACCTGTTGTAAAGTTTAAAGTTCCTGAGCTACGTAACTATCATCATGACATTCAAAGTTTGACGAACACAATCCGTCTTATTACAAAACAAATTTTATATTTTGACATGGCTCCCATGGCAACCATGGAGACGGTTTTTGTATTAAGAACGTAACTGTGATTGAAATACCGTTCTATAAACAAAACTGAAAACTTAGTTCGGTACTAAGTTGTCAGTTTTGTATTAGCAAATTTACCATAGACGAAATAAAGTTCGAAATTCGATAAACCTTGCTTTGTAATAAGACGGAATGTGACGACCTGACTCAGTTTTTCGGGTTATACGAGTAAATGTTTGCACGTAGCTTTTGTATCTATATAGGTTCAAATTAAATTAGCTAGCGAAACACCGCAGACGTGATGGGTATCGATATATAAACACGACAAAAAAAAAAAAAAAAAGATTTTTTGTTTTGGGTCAACGGAATTAAGTGTTGTTTCTTCTAGTATGAGTTGATGAAATCTGTTTTATTTTGTTTTATCATATTTAGAATTCGGTACCCATCACGTCTATAAAGTATACAAAAAAAATTCAAGTGACTATACTAACTGCGGTTGAAGACCCTAAAAAAAAAACTCGTTAAATGAATTTAATTTTTGTTTGATCATGTTTAGATATCGATAGCCATCACGTCTGCGGAGTTTTGCTAGCTTATTTATTTTGACCCTGTATGTAAACATTCATAAACTGAAAAACTTTTGACCATAATAATATACAGTTCATATTTCACCACATAACACATGCCATAAAGCTTCCACGTGGACGAGAAAAACAAATATACGAGTCCCGTTTACAGCCAACGAGCTAACGAAAGCTAACACGATATAAACAGCGTATATTCTGCTTACCCAGCATTCGGTGTTCGGCGTGATGGTCACGTGAACGAGTAACATTTTGCATATCGTTACAAAACCCGCACATTTGAATTTTATTGATACCGATAGTCATTTGTCACCGTAGACAGCTATTTGTGTGTGGACACGTTATAAAAATCTTTTTATGTGACTGAGAAATACAGACATTGTATAAAACTGAGTTGACCAAGTTCCGTCAGTTTAGAAAAAAGTCAGTTTTTTGTTTGTTTGCAATAGGTAATTAATTATACGAGATCAAAACCACTTGCTTATGTAGTAATACTACTCTATAAATAATACGCGCTTGCAATCTGCAACGTGACGCCACAGAGGTTGTGTGACTAAGATGAGATACATCGCTGCTGTGATGACGAGCAGTAATATGTTTAAGCATTTTTATTTTTTTTGGGTGGGCAATTATCATATAACGTTTCCCGCTCTGGGCGGAGCGGGAGAGCGTGTCAGACTTTTACTGACTAAAACCCACCCGTGTTCCTTCCGTTGCCTGTGTGCCAGGGCCACGATATCCCTTTCGGACAAACTCGCAACCCTGGCAATATATTTGGGCTGTGGGTATACTGAAAAGTGGTTGCAACGATGAGCACTTTAATATACAAAGTAATGAATTTTACAGTGCGGTATGTAAAAACAATTAACACAACATTCACGCTATAAGTGCCACAAACTGCATTGCACAAAATTATTAAAAGGCTAACGTTAACTACAAATAATCTCAATATTTAACGTGTTCTGAAAGCCCCTTTATTGAATCTAGCAGAAAACATTTTCAAAAATCGATGATTACAAGTTTCGCCATACAAAAACTTCGTCGAGCTAACTTTGTAGTGCATTTTGTAAAGGGCGCTACCTCGCCATAGATTTGAATAAAGTTATAGAAATAAATAAAAAAGAGGCACAAAAGCAGTAATTATCTCGTAAGAAACTTTCGAGTTGCCAAATAGAGTGAATGTACAAACAGGCTCCAGTAACAACGTTTAGCAGTGTTGTTCTTAGGGCACAAGGTTCTTAGAGAAATGGCCTTTGTTAGAGTTGAAGTGTTGTTGAAGTTTGTGAAGAGACATTAAGGTGTAGCGTTAAAAAAAAGCGTTTTAACTGTTCGCTGACACTATTACTACTATCTTGAGAAAGAAAAGTTATAGTATTGTCAGCGCTTCGTTCTGTGCTAGTTTTGTAAGACATATTTTTAACTGACTTCCAAAAAGGAGGTGTTATATGTTCGTCTGTATTTTTCTTTTGTGTGTTCACCGATTCCTCTGTCAATTGTGGACCGATTTTGAAAATCTTTTTTGAAAGGGTATTCTGACGTGGTGGTTCCGTTGTCACAAAGTCAGAATCTGATGAGGCGATACCATCCAATCGAGGGAAATCCTCAAATTGCATAGGCACACTTATAGCGGACATATTTTTAATAGTCATTTGTGTATTTGCTCTCGGAAAGCACCTTTTGGTGAAGTAGAACTGATGATGAACACCACAGATGGCCACCGGAACTACCTAATAATAATAAGTATAGTAGTAGTATAGTATATGACGTGTTGCGATTTGGTTAGGTACTTTAATATGGTTGCTAAGCAATTTATGCTCATCAGAATGCATTGGTGAAGTGGAGCTCCAGTTCCTGGTTCTGACCAGGAGAAGTACTGAACAATTAACGTCCCTGCATCGGAAAAAAACAATATTTTGTAAAATGTGATGAGTTGGAGCAGTTGACATTAGGCTCTTGTAACTTAGATAAATAATTACAAACTGACCCACGACTAAAAGAAAAATAAAAAAACTTATTAAAAAAAAGAAAGGAAAATGGTTTATTCTGCACAAAAAAGACACACATTATAAAAATAAAATAAAAATTGACAAAATACACACTCATACAAAGTAGCCAAACTGCAATCATATTTTAAGACTATGATGTTTATATAATAACCAGAAAAAAAATATATATATTCGCTTTGTAGTGTTTTTTTTGTAAGTCAGTATTTTTTTTTTTGAAAAGTATTTGATGAATAATGTGGGGATATCACCCATCTGAATAGACTGGGTTTCCCATAATAGTTGGAACTTAGAAAGTACAAGGCACAGAAAATAGTAATTTAATATCGAGAATTAAAAACCTACACGTCAGTAGGCTTTCCGAAACTGATTTTATTTACCTACAAAATGTATTAAGAGCATAAACGAGCCTGGGAAATTCGGTTGTTCCTACTTACTGAAATCCTTTTGTTTAACATCCCTACTCGTCCCTCGTGTGCTTCTTTACATAAGCGAGCAAGCTTCACAAACGCCGTATACGGTATTGACAATTTGAATCCTTATTTATTAGGATTACGAAGGAACATAGGTTAATCTTTACTGGTTAACGTGAATACCGGTGCGAGGGCAGCAGGGTGCTCAAGCCGTCAACCGTCGTCACAACCCGTAGGGCCACGTGAAATATGAGGATCTGTGTTAACTTCATGAACATAATAATAGGACGTGACCTTAATAATTGAGAGCGTTCTAAAATTATATTTGTATAATTATTGAACTCGTATATTATGTAGACGTGATCTGTCCAAGAACCTATCACTTTTTTTTTTGGGTGGGAAATTATCAAATAACTTCTCCCGCTCTGGGCGGAGCGGGAGAGCGTGTCAGACTTTTACTGACTAAAACCCACCCGTGTTCCTTCCATTGCCTGTGCGCCAGGGCCACGATATCCCTTTCAGACAAACTCGCAAGCCTGGCAGACATTGGCCCTAATGGACCCCGTCAATTCGTGCTGACATCTCTTTGAGGCGCACGTGGAACTCAACGCGCCGTGGGCCCGGGCCTGGTCCTTATCGGACGGCGAGCTAGCCATCGCTCACCGTCCGCAGGCCCGCGCAACAAAAAAATTATTTTCAAAATCGGTCCACAATTGTCGGTGCAATCGGTGAACAAACATAAAAAAACAGCCGCAGACATAATAATCTCCTCCTTTTTGGAAGACGGTTTAAAATATGAGTTCAAAAGTGCATTTTATCCACGAGCGTGGAAAGGGCCAGCACGATGACTGCATGAAAAAAAACTTTTTAACATTTTCTGCTCTTTATTCAATTCACTTTTCTTAACTTGCTTTGTTTTTTTGCAGAGTCGTAAGAAAAATAAAATATGAGCGGGTCCAGCAATGATAAAGATATAAATTTAACACCTGCAGAGTTAGTGCAAGCGGTACATGATGCCTATATATTATTCAAGCTGTGTTTCTTCCACCTAGCATTTTCCTCGCTGTACTGAGGTGAAAAGTTGTGTTTTGCTCGGCAGAAAAGTTTATTCTGCGTCTCGTACCTTTGAAACCCTCGCTACGCTCAGGATTCTATATTTCTAGAATCCTATCCTAAATATAATCCTAGAATCCTTCGCTTGCTCAGGTTTCAATACAAGTACTCGCGCCAAAAAGCAACTTTGCAGCCTTGCATAACAAATAACTATTACAAGTTCCTCGCGAAGAGCAGCACTTAGCACTTCATTACATGATGTATTCCGTTGCTTCGGTCCGAGCTCTTCCGCACCAATCTCGTCTTGCACTCTCCATTTTTATTACGTAACCCCTTGATAAATCTAAAGAAAGAGGTGGGTCTTTAACATTTGAAATAATTTTTGGTTTTGGGAATATGTTTTGATTAACATTAAAGCAAAATCGATATAGCGGCATAATGATAGCATAATACCAATTCACGATTGTAATAACCTGGGTAACTCTCGGTTACTATCTAAACAGTCCGGGCAATGCGTCAAATTAACGACATAACTTATCACACTAATACACAAAAACCAGCAAATGATGGTTAAAATTAATCTAAGCTAGTACCTTATACCGGATTTCAGTTAATAAAACTGTATTAAAGTCATTTAGTTTTATGTGGTTGAACTCAGTCGTGGTTAATACAGCTAGTCGTTAATACGACACAGTAGTACAAAGTAGGAGACATTCTGAACACTAACATCCCAAAGGGGTTGTGTTCATTCATAGAATGTGTAGTTTTCTCAAAATTAACTACCTACTGCTACGTTTGTTGGAGTTTCGCCTGTGGTACATTACTATAAAATGAGATTGCCTTCGTATGCATTAAGTATAATGTAATGCGTTATACGAGACCCATTTCATGAAATTACGTTGAATTTATAGCAGATTCTGGCTCATCCTGCGTTTTATCAAGGATTTAATTGTTTCGTTTTCATAAATAAGCCCTGGTACAATTCGTTTCTAAATGTAGGTAATATCGATAGCCAATTGATGTTGCACTCACTGTATATGAAAAAAACTAGTGAGCCTTACAGTAAAGCATTATAATTATGATGTGTAACACCTGACAGGACACCTTGGTAATAAGCAACTGAGCAGCGACAAATATGACCCTTACTACTTACAATCTTTATAGCACTTACTAATTCCATGCTATTATAAAGTACTTACTAATTCCATGTTATCATAAAGTACTTACTTATTCCATGCTCAAGCCGTCACTTCCTGTTACATACTTCCATCCCTTTTCACGATAATTCACTCCACAGTAAGTGAGAGTATTTTTAAAATATTATTAAATTTATTGGTAATCTCTCATCGACAGTTAGTCTTATACTGCACCACTGATTCCTTGATCCATCGACGGGATGAGCTTGTTGAACACTAATAATAAATCAATAGACAATGACTGACTACAGCTTATGTACCAATGTTAATGTAAAAGGTACGGTCTAATAACGAAGTACAATCTGGCAGGCGGCAATATTTACCGTAGGCGCGGGCCTGCGGACGGTGAGCGATGGGTAGCTCACCGTCCGATAACAACCAGGCCCAGGTCGACGGCGCGTTGTGTTCCACGCGCGCCTCAAAGAGATGTCAGCACCAACTGACGGGGTCCGTCAGGACCAATCCCTACCAGGGTTGCGAGTTTGTCCGAAAGGGATATCGTGGCCCTGGCACACAGGCAAATGAAGGAACACGGATGGGTTTTAGTCAGTAAAAGTCTGCCACGCCCTCCCGCTCCGCCCAGAGCGGGAGAAGTTATTTTATAATTTCCCACCCAGGAAAAAAAAAATGAAAAAGGCGGCAATATTATTTTTTTCGTAGAATCGTGTTAGAATTTGTATTCATGAAACACCTTAACATGAACCATTGTTATAACATTCATCATGCTTACGTGAACTCATCTCATTATAATAATGTTTCGTTGAATAATGGAAAACATATTTTCGCTTCATATTATTCCCACAAACACACTACATAATCACCGCAGGATGTCTACTTAGTTATTTAACTCGTAATATTCTGCCTAGATAAACAGCTTATACAAATATACAGAGCTTATTGCCTTTAACTTAAGCCTTTGCACCTAAATATTGCCTTATGAAACAATGTGCTCAATTTCTCATATTCACATTTTTAATTTAAACCAATTTTTCCCTATTATTTATCGGAAAGTACCCTTATGGATCAAAACAATGTGTATGTACATGCATTGTGGTTACACCCACAATCCAATCATCTCTAGATTATTGTTATTGCACAAATCTTATAATATTTGGAAATTATGACACTAGTCTAGTAACACAATAAATCACTTCCTCGAATCAAATATTGATATCCGCCTGAACACCGATCAAACTGAAATGTAAGATTAACAGCGAAAGGGTCCGTTGAGGGCACGATCCCGCAACCCTTCAGTCCTACAATATTAATAAATCACGAGTAATAACTGTAATTACACAAGTGCAAGTTCCAGGGAAATCGTTGTTTAACATTCACTTTAGTGTCTAAAGTAGAAGTTATACGTTTTATGGTTAAGACGTTATCACAGTCAGGGTAAGTGAAGACGTTATGACGACATGTCATGTAATTGAATTTGGCAATAATGTTACAGGCACTGTCCATGTAGTTCATGTGTGTTTTATGTGTATAAGCCTCTACAGCACTATTAAAGTGTCCAACTTTGTGGAAGTACCGACATCGTGTCGCAGTTGGACAGTTGAGACTGAGCGCTCAATTAGGACGTGCTGGAGGCGCTTCAACTAAATCTCTTAACTGTTCACTAAGCCAGCTGCTTTTACACACTAACATTCACTCTTAAAAATATGTCCATAAGGACTACAATTGCATGCTAACATTTACTTTGCGTACAGCACATCTACTTAATTAAACTGTTTGTATGTAGGTTTTCCTGCGAGTAGAGAGTGAAGCACGCGTTAAAAATGTTCATGTTTTCATAGAAGTGGCAGTAACGGCACGACGGTAATGGTACATTTAACGTTAATATTTTCGCATTCGTACCTATATTTTTATACACATTTATTTTTTCTTCCAAAACTGTGGTTGGCCTGTAAAGTTGGAATGAAATTCGGCCTTTGATCTTATGTAGGTACCTACAGCTCGTTACATTAGGTGTGATAAATAGCTTGCTTGGGCGTGTACTAAAACTGTAACAAAGATTGTTAAGTGATTAACATTATTTTATTACCCCGCGTCCTAACCACCGCGATCGTCGCGCGAGTGTGCGATTGATCCGAGAACCAGAACGCGTAGTCGCTTCGACAGAAGGCGCCTTTCGGTTTTCCGTACAAATGCGGGACATAATATTATGACCGTGACGATCGCGTATCGACGTAAACGATCTTTTTGGTTAGGACGCGGGGTTACCACATCAAATTAATATGTTCGCATGATGTAAAATTATCGTTGTTTAAAAATCGTCTGGTGAAAATGACTGGGAGAACGATTAATTCATTCATTTACAAAATGTTATGTAGCCCCCTACATAACATTTTGTAAATGAATGAATTAATCGTGTGAAATTGAAAGACCCTGATAATGTTTTAATAGTTTTTTTTTTTGTATATTGTATAAGAAACACTTTATCAAATATGGAATAGTACAAAACTATTCTAGGTTATTGTTTTGTAAGACAGAAATAATTAAATTATCATAAAGTCTCCAACTCAAGACTACGCTTCCTTTGACTATTACGGTTCTGGTATTCGTATGTCAAAGTGAAACCTCGGAATTAGAGAAAACAGTGCAGTAGGCATCTTATGTGCTAAGTAAATATCTAATTATAGCTCTCGAGCCTGTCAGAGTTTCAAGCAAAAAGCTCGAGTAAGACCAAGGTAATGTTCTTAATGTTTACTCTGTGGGTGCCGTCTGAGAAACTTTGTTAAATGGGTAAAACTGTGTGCTTTACCCATGAAAGAGGTAAGTTGTTATTCAGTATTTTCTCTGATCTGTTGTTTACTTTCTCAGTAAATACCTGTTTTATTAATAATGGTGATAGTAGTGGATAGAGCAGGTGTAAACAACACCTGCTCCATCCACTACTTCCAGTCTTGTTTCAAATCGTACTGATACTATAAACATACAACTTTTAGATACTGTTACGTAGCAGTTTCTTAACGAATTTATCACCGCTTTCTAGCTTTATCGATTAATGTTAACACTTGCGGAATCTGTATCCTTCGGGTTACAGTCACAAGCCGTTCCTTCCTTACTGCAAACTTCTGCACATTCTTTTATAGCGCACTCTGAAACAAAATTCACACAAATAATGATGATAACGTGCAAGACATTGTTAGGTAGGTACAAGTTTTTACTCTATGTAATAAATCTTTAATTTAATTTAAAATGCGAATAGAAATAGTCGCATAAGAAAAAACTTGATTAGAGGAAGGCAGTGCGTTTTTTAGGAAAAATAATTTTGATGAGTTTAGAAAAGTAATGTAATTTTAAAAATATGTAAAATGAAATATTATAGTGTGTAGCGCATCTTTCACGTCCAGGCACTTTAGTTTTTACTAAATTTTTTTTAATTACTCTTTTCTTATTTTTTTTGTAAACGTTACCCCACACTAGGAATTGTTTCTGAGGTGGGTATTGTGGGTTCGTTTACAAACATTTAAACTCACATACAGAAACAGCCAGACCCGGAACAACTACTTGTAGGTCATACAAATATTTGTTCCGTGCGGGAATCAAACCCGCGACACGCAACGCAGCAGTCAATCGCTTAACCACTGCGCCAACCGTGCCGTCAAGTCACTTACTTTTTCTTATTGTGTTGGACTCATCTGGAAAAGGTTCTCGTAACAAATCATGATCTTCATTATCTTCATCAAGTGGTGTTCTTTCAAGATCTTCTTCTTATGACGCGAGTGTGAGTGGTTCTGAGTCACTTGAGGCGGCCGGAGATCAAAGAGACGATACTCGCCACTGAATAGTTATAACTGTGTGTGTTGAGTCTTCTTCTCAACATAGTCAGGCCCAGGTAGGTTAGTTACAGAGCAGCCAATGCTCTTAACATCTTGAATAATTTATCACTTATCAACATACTACCAAGACAGAGGGACATGTCTAATAACAGGGGTTCCCTCTAGCGAGTACACACAGTACTAGCAACATAATTAAAGGGTAAACATTTGAAACATTAAGTAACGAGCCGTCGAGTAATACTGACGAGTTAATAGGCTCACGTGCTGACTTAGTGTTTATGTTAATGTTGTAAACTGTAGTTAAAATGAGAACTTACATATTTTATGTTGGGAACCGTCGCTACGGCGTAGTAAGCCTACGCGGCCGCTACGTGGGCTACGCTGTCGTAGCACAAATATAATTGTGTCATGCCCAAAATGGTGACTCAATATTTCGGAAATTGTTTGACGTACAATGTAAAGCTACTTCTTAACTGTTCTTAGTAAATATACTGATCTAAAAATAATCGAAATAACATCTTAAAACATCCAGCTATTTTTCCATTCTATCGTCGCCCGGTCGCGGTCGAGTGCTGAGTCGTTTGATAATACCCAGAGCACAGATTGTGTGAAAATCCAGATAAAAGTCTCAGAGTCTCAATTCATGCATTATGCAACAACATCTTCATTCACTAATACCTTCCTGGTTCATGGAATAAAGTGTTTTATCTTATTTCAAAATATTTGAACAATTTTTTTTATTTAATTCTAGGAATAATTAAGACATCATACAGCAACAAATTTAGACTCAACGGAAATTGGGAAACCATTTCACTTTTTAAAATCCATTTGCTACAAAATATTTCATCGTGCGGAATTAATTATATTTGTAAGCGAATCTCTCTTGAATTTTCATTAATAGTAAATGGTTTGGGTCAAATATATTAAGATCAAAATGTAGGGACCCTCAAGTAACAGTAAACTACACCATCTAACTACAAAATGCGTGTATGATTTATTATAACATCCCTTAGCATGTTAGCGTGTCTTAACGTGTCGATGGCAATTTATACAGAGGCAGCCCAGACCTATATTAATCAATCAATGATTGTTCATTTGGACTATTTACATACATTCTGCTTCTTCCTGCAAAAGCTCCATAATTATAATTTAAATTAAAAAAAAATAATTAAATTTTAATAATAATTTAATTTTTTTTTAAAATAATTAAATTTTAATAATAATTTAAATTTTTTTAAATAAAAATTTACGTCTTATGGAAGTAAATGTTACAGGCGAGGAACCAGATGGCCCCAGTCCTTCCGGTAAGTTATGTGTTGCTGAAAAAAAAATTGTACCCGAAGGAAGCAGAATATTATCATTGCGAGGAGTTAAAGTAGCGACAAAATGATGGATTTTTATCTTTTTAGGGTTCCGTACCTCAAAAGAAAAAAAGGAACCCTTATAGGATCACTCGTGTGTCTCTCCATCTGTCTGTCCGTCTGTCACAGCTGCTTTGCTCCGAATCTAATGGACCGATTAAGTTGGAATTTCGTACACATATGATCTTCTGTAACCCAAACACGGACATGTTACGTAAATAAATAAATTTTGAATATGGAGGTCACTTTTGAGGGGCAAATTAGAAAATTTAAAAAAAAGTTTTGCTGACTGTACCGTCTGACATATCAAATGAAAGGGCTTGTTTGGATTTTATATATATTTTTTTATAATTTTAAAATACATTACTTTTGAAATGATTTAAGAAAATAGATGAAAAATTACCATTCCCCCCCCCCCTTATCTCCGAAACTACTGAGGCTAAAATTTTAATAAAAATACACAAAATATTTCTTTACTTTTAGATTACAGGAAAACCTATAAGAAGTCTGTGATCTTAAAATAAAATGGTAAATCACTCAATATTGTGCGTACAAACTTACATTTGCAGTTGGAATGTATGGGGATATCGTTTTCCAACTACAATGTTAAGTTTGTTCTTGGGATAAATTCATTCCAACTACGGAACCCTTCATTGTGCGTGGTCCGACACGCACTTGGCCGGATTTTTTTATGATAAGTTGGACAAATCCGCTATGTTGTGTTTCATATAATAAATAATTATTTTAACATGGAAACATTAAACATATTATAAAGTATTTTCCCGACGGTAATAAGAGGTACCTATATAGGTAAGGCAGTTTGAACACAAGTCCGGCAACAGGTCCAAATTGTAACCATTTTCAAAGCGATTTTAGTTTTAACTTTAGTTACTGGGAGCATGGTATGGTAGAAATACTTAGTGTCCAAAAATAGCCACCTTATCTAAAACAAGAATGTCCTAAAACCTCTTACGGTCATGAAGGCTGTTAGTTCCTAAAACAACCATTTTGTTTAAGGTATAGCAAACTTAAATTATTTCAATCTTCTTAAAATCAAAGTCAAAGCATTTATTTCGAATAGATACATTAAATGCACTTGTGAAAATCAAAATTTACAAGAATGAAGAAATGATGAAGAAGAAACGGTGTTTATTTATTTTATTTTGTTTTTACAATTTTAAAGAAAGCTTACAGATTAATACACGTAAATGGTAACAAAATAGTAACAACTGACAATTGCTAATTACAATTTACCACATTTAAAGTAAAAGTAGACGATTTTCCTAAAAAAAAATGAGAAATAATAAAGGTGAGTAAGGTAGGTGAGTTGAATTTATCACTGAATGCAAATTAATGTCATAACAATAATACATTATACAAATAAAATAAGCAACCTGTTTGCTTTTGTCTAAAATTTTTTATTTTTTATTGCGGCAGTTTTTCTTAAAATCGTTATATAAAGTCTGACGGAGTATTTTGTAGACCGCAACATAGAGCTAAATATCATTTGACACTAAGTTCTATAGGAACTTACTGTGATATTATTGGTTAAGTAATTGTTCTCTTAATGTCACAAATGTATGTAACGTGAAACAGTGTCGGTACGATAATTTTAATGTAAAAAATTTTTAGATAAATGATAATCCCTTTCAGGTTTCTCACACTGTAGTAGAGTATTTTTTTTTTGATGTTGCCGTTCTAAATATACAATTCATTACAAATACTACACTTGCATTCTTATTAAAAAAATCATTACCAAATCTGTTCAATCAGACAGTCAGTTCTCCAACTGTAAACATAAGTTTATAATCGCAAAACACATTTTTTTTTTATGTGATAAAACTACAAATTTACAATTTTAGGACTTTTTCCTATATTTGTGCTATAATACCTTGCTTCTTGCCAAATTTCATGATTCTAGGTCAACGGAAAGTACCCTATAGGTTTTGATTTATTTGCGAGTATCGAAATATGTCGCAATAATGTCGCTTAAATCACCGTATTTTTTGATTACGTTGACTTAGAAGCTTGATTTTTTTAGAGCACCAATGGACCATGGACTTACGTATTTGATATTAACGGGTCTTGACAGACTAACAGACAGACAGACAGACAGACGGACAACGAAGTGATCCTATAAGGGTTCAGTTTTTTCCTCTTGAGGTACAGAACCCTAAAAACAATATTGGTTGAAGGAACACGGCTGTACAATAGTTTACCGGAGGATATAAAAAAATATGACAATATAAACACATTCAAACGCAGACTAAGGCAATACGAGTACATCCCAACATTTGAAATAACATAACACAGAATATGCTAATAATTATAATGTCTTCAACACTCTAGAGGTAACTAATGTTAATAGTACTGGTTATAATCACCTAAATATCTCATTTTAAGCAAACTGTTATAATTAAGAGAAATAAAGTTCTTTAAACCCAAATATCTCGTAGATAAGTATTTCGGTAGACAGCAGCTGCTGTGCATTACATAACAAAAGATTCATTGGAGTATAAATCTCCAAGCACACGCACCACACTGCGGATGAAACGAAAGTTAAATTCAGTAGTAATTACTTATTGTTTAAAAAGTTCAACATCCCGTATTTAGGTTTTCCGTTTATCATTCAACAACTTTTCTATTCGAGGAGAAGAGGAAGGGGCTGTAAAAAGAGAGGATGTGAACATACTATAACAACGTACTCTACGTTTTTAAATCCTCGCATGTAGGCTAAGTTAACATTACGCTTCAAGAATTATATACGAGTATCGGCTTACCGAATGTTTCGATGAATTTAATATTCAAAGCTCGTTTTGAGAAAAGTTGCTAAAAATAAATAAAAGTAACCAGATTTGTGTCTTCAAAGGTTCACTCGCTCGAAGTATTTGAAGTTGTTCTATTTCCTTTTGACATTTCATTTCGTTTTATTTTCTTGTCAAAGGCTCTAAGTTGAAGATTTTCATGGCTCCTTTGTCACAAACATGTCATGGTACATTGAGGAAAATATCAAGATTATCGGCCGGAAAATTGTCATTATAGTGCCTTTTATTCGACCGTAAAGGTTCTGAGCGTAATTTATTATTCGGTAATGTATTAAGGTTATGTACATTGTAAAACTTTTTTTCAGTTCTGACAAGGACAATTAATTTGCTAGAAAGTTACAATTTATCTACACATCGATAACGATACATCGTGCGTATGTGACCATACGCTAATAGGCTCTAAGGACTTGACTCTGACTGGTGTATAATGTACTGGCACTTTGACAATTGGTTTTGAAATGAATAATATGAAATATGAAAAATAATAAACTATTCATTTGCATGAATATGAATAGTTTAAAAGTGGAATGATAAAAAAAAACATGTGGGGGCAGCATACATATAACTCATGGAAAGCTCTTCTGACGGCACGGTTGGAGCAGTTAGTTAATCAATTGACTGCTGCGCTGCGTGTCGCGGGTTCGATTCCCGCACGGAACAAATATTTGTATGACCTACAAGTAGTTGTTCCGGGTCTGGCTGTTTGTGTATGTGAATTTAAATGTTTGTAAACGCACCCACAATACAGGAGAAATTCCTAGTGTGGGGCAACGTTAATTAAAAAAAAAAAAAAAAAAGCTTTCGGTGACGATGACGCGAGTTCCATGATTTTTGTTCACCCAAAACATCGCGCCTAATGAATTTTTCACTTCAATGAATATGATGAGATATTATAAAATATTTATTTTGTGCCATATCTTAAATGTTTTTTATCAAAGAATTCGCTATGAAATCAAATATTTCATGATTTACGTAATTATTTTCGTAACAATGTAGCTTGCTCGACGTCACTCAAAAAACAAACCATAAAACCAAACGGGTAATAGGTTTATCAAGCAAATATTTATTATCAAATTATGCACGGTTAAACTTAAAAGCTGGCATAACACTGACAAGGAAAATAAAAGCAAAGTCATGAATAACGAAATAAA
The DNA here is from genome assembly GCA_948098905.1 of Tiliacea aurago. Classification (NCBI taxonomy): domain Eukaryota; kingdom Metazoa; phylum Arthropoda; class Insecta; order Lepidoptera; family Noctuidae; genus Tiliacea; species Tiliacea aurago. The sequence goes on from OX402594.1 coordinate 18,895,895, forward strand.
ATGTTACAGACCTATAGTAATGAGGGCAGACGTCGAGATGGCAAATAATAAAGACATTATTCATTTAAACGTCTCGCGACGGATTTGTTAAAAATAAAATTAAATAATAAAAACGTACAGGTGACAGGTAATTTGAACACGAAGCCACAAATTGTTGATTTGATTCAATTTCTGGAGATGGAAATATTCTGCTTCATTTCATTGAAGCTACAGTTTAATTTACAATTCCATTCATAACGGTATGATGCAGGAAAACACAGGAACGAAAAATATATGAAATAAAACAAGGCATTCACTACGACAGTTTGCTTGTAGATAGAAATAAGATGATCGATAAAATACAAAAATTGAAGCTTTTATGGAAAAGCTAGAAGAAAACATCCTTTCGACTCTCAAAAACACATTAACAAGACATTGACAACAAACCACAACTGTCTGCAAATATTAATAACTATTTGGTCACCAATTGCCTGTAAACAATTCGCGTATCTTAATATCTTAGGGCAAACAGAAAGATAAAATAACTTATTTAATACTTCGACGAACTTGTATTTTTGTTACGTTTGAGCTGAAATTATCGCGTCAGTATTTTCCTGTCCCAGTTTGTTGAAAAAGTTGTTACTTGTGATATTTAATGAGACAGTAATTATTCAAGGGCTACGCATTATGTACGCTAGAAGGTACTATAAAGTTTGCTCTTTACAAGGAAGCTTTTGAGAATTGAAAGAAAAAATATCAACATACTTATTTATTTTGTTAATTAAAAACAAAAAAATAGTTCGCTCCTCCAAGTTTCAACTGTACCGAACGGTGTACTGTATTCAAATTTTAATATTTAATGGAACTAACTTTAACTTATCTCTAGAATCAACACTACGCAACTAAGCGCAATTGTAAATACACGAATGCTCATAAAAGTATTTGTCGTCGGTCTGAGCTTACATTTCCAAGAAACATGAACTTTCCCTAACTGGAAAAAATATATTTTCAGTTTCTAGCTACTTTTAATTGCAAAGTTTTCTGGGAAAGCGAAATTTTAATTCAGATTAGGATACAAAGGTCTAAAAGTTCTTTAAGAACATTTTCGAAAAATAGTGTTACAGCCAAATTAAACCGATTTAAAATTTTCCATATAATCAAAAATCAAAATCAAAATCAAAAATATTTTTATTTCACATAAGCCTACATGGGCACTTATGAAACGTCACGAGCTAGGTGCACGGTTCCAATTGGTCGTTTCCTATGGAGAAGAGCCGGCAAGAAACTCCACGGTCACTCTTTAAAAAAAATAAAATTAGCCTTTACAATGTTTTCAAATTACTGTGTTAATAGGTATGAGAGGACAGCGTAGGCCCGACAAAAGTACCAGGTACTTAACAAAATAGAAAATAGTCTACAGATCTACAGTCTATTAGGCCTACAACGTCCTCACATTGCCAAAAAAAAAACAACATAAAATATGATTAAAATAATAAAAGTTAGAACCTTGTTGAAATTTAAATTGTAGGTATAATAATGTCAAATAAGAAAAACATTATGTCAGTGAAGTTTGTAAAAAAAAAGATAAAATTAAATTAAAAAATAACTTCGTAATTTGGGAGCAGTTAATAGACATTTACATAGTTTTGCTGTTAATGAGGTACCAGGGAAGCCACATGTACAGAAGGAATTAATGCCAAACTTCCTTGTCTTCAACGTAGTCCATAATCTTATAATATGCTTTTTTGATAAGGGCACCACTAAGTTCTGTAACCGATTGTGGCAACTTGTTATAAAAGCGGATACTGTTGGCAAGAAATGACTTGCTTGTTTTAGTTAATCTAAATTTGGGTATCACAATTTCATGTTTACTACGTGTATTTATATTATGGAAATCACTTCTTATTTTGAAAAGTCCTAAGTTTTTGCGAACATATAAAATACTTTCTAAGATATAAAGAGAAGGCAGAGTTAGTACATCAATTTCTTTGAATTTATTTCTAAGGGACTCGGGATATAAACAGAGATTTCCAGTTATGTGTTTTTAAATAAGACATTTCGAAAATGTTCTTAACTAACTTTTAAGACCTTTGTATCCTGCTTAAGCGTATGAAGTTTCATTAAAATCGGTTCAGTCATTTTGAAAAACAAGGACTTGAAAGTTTGTATGAAATGACGTACGTCGTAAACGCTCTCAATGCAAACATTGTTTGTGCTCGTAGTATTTCTGTAAACAGTAAACTTTAGTATACTGTTGTGGGATTAAAAAGACTGAGGTCAGAAGAAAAGTAAAAGAAAAAACACAAACTGGTTTATTCTTATAAATAAACTTGTAACACACATAAAAAAACATCTTAGTTAAAAAATCACGTCTTATAGTCTTCGCTCCATCATTCAAAACGCAACTGTCATACCATCATTCACCTTTTTAAATATCTTCCACGTCACGGTATACGTCTTTGGCATACGTTCAAAATAATGGCATACGTAATCTGTCTTACTTACATCTTGGCATTCAGCTCTTTTTCACAGTCATGCATTCATCAACGTTCCATTTCTACATTAGTTTATACGAGTAGTTATATATTATTAGGCAACTGTTGTATACCAAGGGCCTATGCACACCACGTTTTTAAAACGCGCCGTCGACGCGCGTTTGTCGCGATACAGATGCGATACGCACGCAAGTCAGTCTATTCTGTAGGATAACAGCGCGCCGTTGACGCACGTTTCAAAACGCGCGTCAACGGCGCGTTTAAAAAACGTGGTGTGCACAGGCCCTAAGGGGTATTAAAACACGAATGTGGGTTTGTGTTAATAGCATCACACGAGTGTGTTCATACATAATTATGTAGGTACAGATGCATACAAGACTTTATTTACACCCATGATATGAATCCACTATAAAAGGTTCTGAAACCTTACGGAGTTGTAGGTACAGTGTTATAAGAACTCTATATAAATTCATGGAAAGTTTAATTGCTGAGTATGTTATACAAACTATGTATATGTAATAATATCATTATTTATTGTAATATTTATTTACACATTTTTAATTACGGCAGTGTGGTAGTGAAACGCGCGTGCATGACAATATTCTTTTTTTGAAATTCATAAAGATAACACGAATTGAGCAGTAAGAATGTGGCTGTTTGATGAGTAAGAAAGGGATCGAAAAAGCACAGGATATGCATAATAAAATTAAGTACAACATTATAACACTCGTTTGGATGGTATTATGGTTATTATGACACTGGTTTTTTTAATGTTGGCAATAAGCAACTGTTTCAGAAACTTTTATGGAGCATTTATAGCATGGATGTAGATAAAAACGTTTATGAAACGAAGAAGAATTCATAATGAATATCGTAAACACTGAGTCGAGTTAGAGAAAACGCGGGTTAAGTACGTGTTAATATTATACATTGTATGCAAGCTTGATTGTGTATCATTTATGTTCTATCCTGTATGAGGTGGTGCTGGGAAACCAAGTTCAAACTTAAGAAAATAAACAAAACAAAATACAAGTCCATTATTGTCAGACTGTTCACTAACAGAATCTGAGTAATACTGTGCTGACGTTAACTTGATGTTCAGATGTCAGGAATCTAGATCCTTTTAACCACAAGAGCTGTATGAAATTGAATTCCGTCCTTCACAAAAGTAAATCAAACTTGCGATTTTCATTATAGAATGAACTACTTCAACTGTTCAGTATTAGAAACATTGACATTTTCCTTCAAAGTATCAAATCAAATCCAAAGAAAATGTCAAGTATAACAGCGTTGGCATAGAAATTTTGACGAACGAATACGATTTCGAATTTGATCATCAATAACGCTGCTTGAAGTGAGTCTGGAAATATAAAGAAATTCACATTTTAGGTAGTATCAACTTAGAAGCTTTAGTTTCAATAACTTGTGAAAAAGGGTTGAAACATATAATTATCCTGTTCTTGTTTGTAAATGGAGGAAGAATTAGGATTGAGTTTGAATATCATGACAGACGCTCAGCATTATTGATGTCAATAAACTTATGACTCGATGTTGATAATGTTTTTACCAATAAAACATATTGCAGGAAAAAGCTATCTATGTGAGAAAATATAATCCACGGTTACACAAATAGGCTATTTGCCCGAAGACACTTATGGTATCCGAAACGGGTTGTTGAAGTAAAAAAGTAACGTTTAATAATAAAGTAAAGTTTCGTCACAGTGTGCAATGTCTCGCCTCAAACATTCTGAAGGTTGTTAATCTGAGTGCACTTAAGAGAGGGTTATCAGCCAGTCGCGGTAAGTTATGTTTAATTGATGCGGAAAGCAAAATAAACACCTGGAAGCCACTTTTGAATTAACTGAGCCATAAAGAAGTGAGAAAGGGCCTAACATTCGTCAAATACTAAGTACCTACATAAAATCAAGATGACATTGTAGCAGATGAGATCTTTAAACAGACTGAAGAACCAATATTGCGGCTTGACTCATTCAAATGTGTGCTCTACGTGTGAAGAATAAAGCTCATTTTACGACGGAAGTGCTAGTGTAGTCTGTTGGGACGGCTGAACAATCGATTGCTCTGATGACATCTATTGAAAGGGTAGGCTTTACACTGCCGCACTATTGATGAATGTTATCGAACAACCGTCGAGTAATGGACAGTACTTATTTATACAGTATTAGTCCCATTAGATTGTTGATATTGTAGTTTGCAATGTCTCATTCTATTTCGCCAACCAAACTTGTTAGATTTAGTTCAATGAGATTTAAATGGTTGTTCTGTAGGATTAACTATAAACTGCCGAATTTTTTTGATCCAATTTAATGAAAGCAACTGAATGGCCTCTGATTTCAAAAGTTTAACGATTAGATAACCTCAATGAGATTACTAACAAGACCTCTCCCTTGAAGCAAATTGGATGGCATAAATTTAAGCGGTGCAATAGAATCGGTTATGGTCCAAGTGAACTTTCCGATAAATCTTATCTCTGTAACTTTGTCTACTTACATTGCCACTTAGCATCAATGCTAAACCTCTATATCAACGCCATCAGCAACATCGGTTACAGTGATTTTACACCTTTTTTATGCAACTGCGAAAAAATATTAAACTCAATGGAAATCGCATGTGTTGTTTTCAATGAAAATTGCTTGTGTTGTATGGAAAAGAATTTAACATCTTTTTTTATTAAATTCGGCTTTTGGTTTTACCAACTATGAAATGAAATGAAATCGTTTATTCTATAACTAGGATAATAAAATCACTTTTACACGTCATATAAAAAAAAATAATCTAGATGTAGCCGACATTTCCTATCTGACTACCCCTGAGAAGAAATGGCGAAACAAACTCAGGGGTCAAAGTCTCTTTTAAAGTCCAGACATAATCTTGGTCAGATCATGTGAGGACCATGTAGATCCGTGTCTGAAATGGTCTTTTGAGGAAAGAACCACACAAATTTGAGCGGACCTGTCCAATCAGTGTAAGCATTTGTCAGGAATCGTACAGCTCAACTCAAAACTTAAGGAGCTCAACGACTCGACGAACAATACCAAAAAAAGGACATTTGGGTAGGCCACATAAAGCGCTCAAAATGCCAGACCATCATTAAAACTTAACTGAGAAAAAGAAAAAAAAGGAAAATATTTAAAGAAAAAGAAAAATGACCCACATAGTTCTCACATTCACAATAAATTAAAGCAGTAAATATAATACTTATCAAAGTAAACATTCATGTAAAAATTTTATACAATATTCTGCAATGTCAATATGTATATAAAATCATGCATAATAATTAAAATGTCAAGTTTTCCAGTTTTATCCCAAGGCTAGCAGAGCGAGCAGCTCAATCCCAAGCTCTGAATCAGAAATTTTATAGTACCCTTTTTTACAAAGTTTGGTTTTAATACAGATTTTAAATCGTTTAATGGGTAAGTTCCGAATGTCAGTAGGAAGTTTGTTGTAAAAGCGTATACATTGACCCATGAACGAGTTGCCTACTCTGTGGAGGCGAGTGCGATGTACAGCAAGATTGTGTTTATTCCTGGTATTTAAACTATGAATATCGGACATTTTCTTAAAATTTGATTTATTTTTTTATACCTATATATAATAGATTTTCAAGTATAATATTGAGAGGCTACAGTCAGAGTATCTATTTCTTTGAATATTTCACGAAGTGAATCTCTTGGATCTAGATTGTAAATGGCTCGAACAGCCCTTTTCTGTGAAACAAAGATATTGTTAATGTCCGCACAGGCTCCCCAGAGAAGAATCCCATATGACTTATGACTATGAAAATAACTAAAATAAACAATTCTGGCAGTATCTACATCAGTTATCTGTCTAATTTTTTTAACAGCATAGGCGGCCGAACTAAGCCTTCCTGACAATTGTTCTACGTGTGGGCCCCATTGTAATTTACCGTCATGGTTAAGTATGTCAATTTGTAGGCTGCACGGGTTTCTATTTTACTCAAAATGTTGGTAAGTATACTTCAAATTTAGCACAAAGATGTAGCCTTTATATACCAGTTCTAAAGACAGATGTGTTTCAGTATAAAATTCATTTTCAATTTTTATTTAGAACAAAACTCTGCTCGCACTGTTGGGCGGAAATGTCCCGGGAGAGTGGAATATGCTACGAAAGCCTTCGCAGTATGTCCAAATAAGTTAGTTATAGGAATGAGAAAGATTTGGTATTTCAAAAACGAAGTATAGGAAAGCAGACGTACAAAGACATGAAATGGTGTCTTTCGATAGATCGTATGGAAACGGCTTTGTGAGCGAGCTTTAGGGCTCTTGACCGTTTTATATTCAGAGATTTCATGAATGAGTGGATAAGTACTAACATTCCCATAACAATTAATAATCTGCAGCCCTCCATACATCTGTGACAACTTCACATGAGAATTCGGATAGTTTGCGAGCGGTTTGCCGCTTTTAGTCGATTCAATTCGTATCAAAGGTGGAACTGTTCCATCCGATTCGACCTACATTGATCCTACTAATATAATAAATGTGATAGTTTGTATATCCTGGATGTTTAGATGTTTGTTACTCAATCACGCTGAACGGATTTGGATGAAATTTGGTACGCAGATAGTATATTATATAGCCTGGATTGCCGCATAGGATACTCTTTATTACGGTAGTACGTTCCCGTGGGATAACTCCTGAGCTCCACGCGGGTGAAGCCGCAGGCAAAAGCTAGTTGTACATATAATTTAAGCTGAGTAAGCTTTGATATCGATAACGTTGATGAGATTCAAGTACAATAGATAATAATTAGCGGAAAGCAGATAGCTTGTTGGTACTTAAATCAGAAAGATTGGGGAAATTTTATGGAATGGTTCGTACTATCTACTATACTACTATTGTGATATACATGGTGTTTTGAAGCTAGGTGCAAAGCCTTAAGGGGTGATAGTTGACCCCATTTGGAGCATTTTGAGCATTATTTTAAAAAGGTTGGAACGACTGAGGTTATTTTATTATTCAACGACTTAATAAATGTCTGGTATTTTTTTCAAAAACACAGATGATCGGAACTTAGTTTATTAGATTAGATGCACATCAGATAAACTTCTAGAAATTTAAAATAAGTAACATACCAGCTACATCTGGGGCACTGTGTTGGCAATTAACAAAAAATTGCAGATAAAAAAACGTAACGTCTAAGACACGTATGGCTCAAAATGCTCTTAATAGTGCCAACTATTATCCTCTTAAGCCTTTGCATCCAGATTCTAAACATCCTGTATAAACATAACGTCACTAAGAGATTTTAATTAAATAAATCAAGTCAGCAAATACCACCATAACACAAAAATTATCATATTTCCCCCATTATTCCAAAAAGGGACATTTCTACAAGTAAAACAATTTGTATTCCACTGTACAGGAAAATTATGTAATGCACGGAAAGTGAAACAGTAATTTTCTTTTTCTTTTCTGATTATCATGATTGTGGCAATAATTTGAATACAGAACTAATGCCATCAACCGGGCACAAATTCTGTTTTCGGACTGCAACTGAGAAATTCCAGATGCAAAACCCAATAACACTTTGCCTGACCCGGGAATTGAACCCAGGACCTTATGCTCAACAGTAGTGCTTTCGACCAATATACTAACCAGGCAGTTTTTATAAAAATGTGGCTGATATTTGTATATTGTGGTGTCTTACGACTTCCACGAGAACGAAGTCGCGGGCAGAAACTAGTACAGAATAAAAGGCAGCAAAACTTTATCTAAAAATTAAAAGGCTTCCTCAAAATCCTTTGTGATAACTGAAATCTGATAGGGCAATAGAAACATGAAAATTTAATTAGGTTAACTCTCTGCTGAAGTTATTTTGGTGACCAATAATACCTGCTAGACTTTATTGTTTACCCAACTCATGTCTACATGACATTTATATTTCTGTGAACAGTTCGTCACACGCTTTTCTTCCTAGAATACAATGGAAATACCCACATCGGAACAATGTAAAGCCAGCGGCAACATGTCATCACGTAAAGCTGCGCTCAGTGCCGCAGCACGCGCGCACACATGTACACACGCAAACAATATGCGTCACTTTGACGAAGATATCTTGCGCTATTGTTACAGTACTACAGAGTTGCGATCGCTGGGATTTGACCAGTATGTCAAAATGTCAAACAAATAGTTTTCTGACAACTGAGCGCACACATGACTCTAAGCAGGTGGCGCGTACGTCGTTGCCGCTGCCGACGGAACGAAATATTGCCATTTTAAAACATGTAGAATTATGTAGTTTGTATTTTTATATTCGACGTCATCACGTCAATGCCTGTTGTCGCTGAAAACCAGCGCTGGGGCTCTGTCTAGTATAAATGGTCGCAGCATTATGCTGAGCGATAGCCGTTTTGCGTGGATGTGACGCTTATTTGTTATTTTTGTATTTGTGTTCTTTGTATCATGTTTACCGCTTATAAACGTATTTTCTTTCTTTTTCTTTTCCTAACAGTAGAAGCTGCTATTAACTAAGATCGGAAATTAAATTTCCTCAAACTAACCCCGTTTTATTACTAACTAGCGACCCGTCCAAACTTCGCACGGTTTTAACGATTTGATAAAACCTGAAGGTTTCTCTATACACACATAAACCTTTCAGAATAAACTCTACATATATATGATGGTGAAAACCACATTAAAATCTGTTGTGGATGCCATAGCAGGCCAGGACGTATTCTTTCTCGGGACTATTGGTAAACGTAAGACGTCGACAACAGGTAAACCTCTGTCACTGTCAGATTGCTTATAAAAGAATGAGATGCGCGATGACACAACGTATGACTTAAAAATGCATATAAAATCGTATAAAATTAGATATTAACTAATTAATAAAAATTAATCCATCACCGGATGCAGTTTGGCATTGGCAATTTTATGGTATACTTTTAATTATAATTATAACTGCAAACGAAGAGATAACCTGCTTTTAAAAATAATTAAAGAGTTGTGTTTGAAGATTTTTTTAATGTATTAAATTATGTTTAATTATATTTTGAGTTCCATCACCGTAGGTACAAAAGACTTGAAAATATCATAGTTTTTTTAGGAAAAAGTAATTTTTATGGTCTACATAATAAAGAGTATTCTATTCTATTCCATTCTTAACCTAACTTTTCCTACTATTACCGATACCTGTAATGATTATTCAAAGAAGAAAAGTACGTACATAAAAAGTCAGACGTGACGATACAACAACTATTAAGGTACAACTAAGGCACAACTAAGGGCTGTTTGTAGCTTAGCTTTACTAACTAGACTAACTTTTCATACCATAACTTAGTTTCCTATACATTATTTTACTTTCAGTGAAGTTTCCTAACAACCTAGCCACTACTGCGTTAAAATTAATAATTTTTGCTCACATACAAGTTAGTTGTACCTACAAACTTGCCGCCGATACACTGACTGTAGTCGTAATATTGACTTTAATTATCAGTTTACAAGGAAGCCACTGTTTATTAGCTTCACAGACAAAGTTTGTTGACTGAAGAAGTTTAAGTTCGAAAACGAATCAGCCACTGCACACTGCTAACTTAGTGTGTTCTAGTGCTTCAGGATAATTTTCTTTAAAAAGACGAACTAGTAGAAAATAGATAGAGATTCGCAAACATTTGACACGAATTGACCTACAAAAGCCTACAAGGCATTTCCAGCATATTATACCGAATCCCCAATATCCACAGATTAGTATTTCGTGCGCCGCACAGATTAATGAAGAGCTTTTAGTAATTTGCTACTTATTACATGAACTAAGACAGCTGCTACTGGTTATTAAGTTTTGATTTGCTGTTCATCTAATTGGTGATTTAACTTGATTGACGTTAATAAGTTTGTGGTTTAAGTTAAATAGTGTAAATCAATGTGCAACTTGACGTTTAATCGCACCTCAGGAAGGCAGCTAATATTATTTCCACTATATTATCGCCAATATGTTTATTGCTTACTCTCTAAGGAGAGTAAGCAATAAACATACCATATAACAACATTATGTTAGATTGATTGCCATAATAAAACACGAATTTGTGAAACAAAAAACAGGAAAATGTTGTAAAACATACATCGCACCTCCGCTCAAATAGTGTCGTAAGTCAAAAAAATCTGTCATAAGTATGACACTATTTGAGATAAGTTTTCTGAAATGAATGGAACATTATAAGAGTTTAATTTTTTTGAGTTGTGACACTATTTGAGCGGAGGTGCGACATAATTTGTTTGTGTTTACTTTCCACTTCCTAAGATTGTGCCGATACTTTAAGCGTGGCATAGATAGGTATGTAAAAGACAAATTGGTTTAGTTATAATATTAAATAATAACAACTCTGATCATGATAATCATTAGAGTTAGGGAAAACCATTGAAACTTTTCAACTTATTAGAGAATAGATTTTCAGAAACTACATTCATAAAAATGCTCTGAAAAACAAGGGCCTTTTCTATTCATATTTATAAGCTGAACAAAAAAGCGCTATTGCGTAGTGTATCGTCCTTTGAAATAAAGATAAGCTTTAGACATGTAAATGTATTTGTAAATGTCGCTATACAGTTTATTTGTCTTTTTGTATCGAGAGAGATTATCGACGTGTGTGGGTGTTTCAGCTGCCTCCTCGAGAGAAGCAATTATTGCAATTATTACAAATAAAGCCAATGCATGGTCTTTGAGACCGGTACGAAACGTTCGCAATACCCACCCGTTTTTCTAAACGGTGTTCCACTCGAACGGGTGAATCAATATAAGTACCTGGGGCACTTAGTTACGACCGACCTCAAGGACAATGCTGACATGGAGCGGGAACGGAGGGCTTTGTCGGTGCGGGCGAACATGCTCGCACGCAGGTTTGCGCGCTGTTCGAGAGAGGTGAAGATAACGCTTTTTAGGGCGTACCGCACGTCTCTCTACACGTGCAGTCTGTGGGCGAGGTACACGTGTGCATCATACGGAGCCCTCCGCGTCCAGTTCAATAACGCGTTCAGGGCTGTATTGGGGCTGCCTCGTTACTGCAGCGCCTCCGGTATGTTCGCTGAGGCGCGTACCGATTGCTTCCATGCGACTATGCGGAAGCGCGGTGCATCCCTAGTGCGTAGGGTGCGGGGCAGCACCAATGTCGTCCTGGCGATGATCGCGGGCCGGATGGACTGCTCATACATGCGGCACTGCTGTGATAGGCATGTTGCCGTCAGCAGGGCCGGTTAGATAGTCTTTTGGTTTGTTTTATTTTTATTCATTTTTATTTTTTATTATTCTGTATTTGTGTGTACTCCTCCACATATGAGTTTAAAGTTGCTCGAAATAAATGTATTTTATTTTATTTTATTTATTTATTTATTACCTGTTAGACTAAACATACTTTTATAAGCTAGAGGATGTTTCTCTTAGACACGATGCTTTAACATTTAGACGTGTGTGGGTGTTTCAGCTGCCTCCTCGAGAGAAGCAATTATTACAATGTACTAGCTGATAGACTAAACATACTTTTATAAACTAGAGGATGTTTCTCTTAGACACGATGCTTTAACATTTACATACAATCTCACAATAGTAGAGGTGTAACAAGTTATATGATGCATCTTGTGGAAGCACTTACAATAAAAACTGCAGTAAAAATTAATATTGCTTCTTGGCTATAGCGGCTTTAACATAGTGTCTACTTAAGTCAAGTTTTGATGGAAGACGTCACGAGAAATTACTTTCATCACGAGGGATTCAATAACTCGCATTTCTTTTCATCACGATTGTTTTATATGGGAACCATTTTGTTCATTTCAATGCAAGTCTCAATACATAGTCTTATTTGTTACTGGTTGCATCGTCATAATGTATTTTTTCACTCACATATCGGACCGGGATGGACAATCAATTAGTCCTTGTAGTTTCTTGCCTATTCTTCTCCATAGCGATCTACCTTTTGGAATGGGCAAATAGCTTCAATTTTCTGACTAACTGACCGAGTCTTTGACGATTCAAAAGTGCCTGTAATTGGTTTAATTGAAATAAATGCTTTGAGTTTGAGTCAAGAATGATTAAAAGTGCGCACGTGTCAAAGGCCTTAACTGTTGCCCGTGGTATAATATGTGATTCTACAGAATTCTCACGGCTGTATGCATTTCGTGATTAGCAGGGGTCCAATTGGAAATTAAAACGCACGAATTGTGATTGTTATTATTTTATTAGGTATAACTTTTTATTTGTTTTTTTTTTAATAACAGGTAATAATAGGTAACAGGTTTTCAAGCAAAGGAAGACAGGTGAAAATAATTTATTTTGTCTTCCTTTGCCTGAATACATGTTCATTTTGACACGGACATTTGTTTCCACATTCTCTGTCATCGCCAGATTAGTGAAAGTATTGATTTTCTACACAGCATTAGGTACAGCCCACTGCCTCTCAAAGAGAGGAGGCCTGTGACCCAGCAGTGGGAACACAATAGGCTGATCATGATAATGATGATGCATCTGCCTCTGCTTTAAGGCTGTCAGGTGAATAAGCTCAGGTATTCCATTATTACGTTTGATATTAAATGATAAACGCGGTGCACGGAACGTGAATTATTCATCTCACAATCTAATATGAAGACCAATCAATCAAGAAAAGATGGATGGATGGATAAAAGGAAAGATGGGGAAGGAATTATGTCAGGTGTTGGAAATATTCAGACGATTCCTATTGGTCATCTACGAAGAAGGTAGCATAAAATACAATTCAAGTGAATTGCATCATAAAAACACCACATACGAGTACACCGTAAATCATAATAACAAATGAACGAATGAATGGAATGAGAGAAACCGGCGAATTTAGATAAAAACATGAATTATCGTTATGTGGGAATATGTAGTTGCAAACATAAATATATTAATATTACAGGAAATAAATAGGGTTTCCTCACTACACACATACCTTATTTAACTTTGTTAAACGACTTCAAAAAATGAGAAGAGTTCGTCTATTATGTAGGTATATTTTTTGTATGTATGTCATTAGTATGTATTTATGTATATTGATGAAGTTATTCTTTCAATGTTGTTTACGTAGCAAGTAGTGGAATAAGATTTTTCGTAGGGCAGGTGCATATGCAAAATAAAAAGTGAAAATTAAAAAAAAGTTTTGTAAACTTTAAATTATTGTGAACTGTTTTTTGTGTCTACGGTATCAAAATAATTTACATTTTTTTTTTTGTAAAACAGTTTCGCGAATAGTTTTTGCGGCAAAAAACTCTTATCCGTTTGTAATAAGCAACGTAGGGCCGACATCTTTGCTGACGTCATAATCATGTGACGTCACGCCTGATTTGCCCACAGTAACGCTCCAGTTAGCCGCTTATTTATTTTCATATAACGCTACGCTTTTCGTTTAATACTATTCCTTTTGCTTTATAATAATTCTGACAGTAACATGTTATATATTTATCTTGTCTTACATGTGAACATTTTCCTTTAAGACTCGTGTGACAGTGAAAAGTAGCAGTATTTATCTAAAAGGAGACAAAGATAGAGGAACTATTATTATAACGAGCTGACAGTTTGCACAACTTTATGCTTTTAATACGACTTTAGATTTCGTTGTTTGCCACGAGAGTTACATATCGTTAGAATATCGTCAAGATATTTCTGTTTATTCACAAAGTATTCTAAAGTTCGTTTTGAAATTCTAAAGTAATAAAATGCAAATGTAACATATATTTTTAAGAAGGTGTTCTTTAAAAATATGAATATGTAGCGTTAGATTATGAGCGTAGCCTCTTTATAAACATTGCTTTGAATTCCCCCAACATAAACTGTCATGTTAATATGCAAAAGTTACTAAGTTAGGACAATTTATTAATGTAAACTGTAATTAGAAACTTATGTTTTTGCATAATTATGTTAGCTTCTGTGGGATAATATAAAAACGTATAGCCAGAGTTCATCTAAGCTTCTAAAATTACGAAGTAAATTATAATACATTTTGGCAGTTGCCCTTTTCACGTTAGCTGGGTAGTACCAGCCGGTCGCGGTGGGGCGAAGGTGAACCGGAATATCCTCCGGTGATTAGCTAGTAATTATGTACAACGACCGGATTAACATAAGCACACAAGTGGGTGCTGAACCCTTAAGATTACATAATCAGCTTATATTGTTCGCACTGCTGGGACACAGGCCTCTGCTCTTTGAGAGGAAGTGGGCTGTAATCTACCACGCGAGCCCAATTGGAATCGTTGGTTCTAGGACATGCCGGTTTCCTCACGATGTTTTCCTTCACCGTTTTGAGAGCAGTGGTGATGAAATTATTAAAACAAAGTAAAGCGCCTGTCTGGGTTCAAACCCAAGACCTACGACTCGTAAGTCAGGGCCGTTACCACTGGGCCTGCACTGCTCTGCACCCCTTAAGATTATTACATTTTAAATAAATATCTTAGTTTCAAAACGAAATTGTTTATGAAAAAGTAAAGCTTGTTTTAATATTTAAAGATTTCGTCCATCATTTCAGGCTAACGAAAAGTTAAAATTAAAAACAAAAAATTCTATCAGTATTTTAAAACGTCTTCAGTTTGTGATTAAATACCTCTATTGGCTTGAAAAAATCCACCCATTCGCGCTGAAATGCTCTTGAACACTAATTCTGTCGCAAGTTCTGTCTCGTACTTCCGAGATATTTAATAATACTATTTATAAGTCAAGGCTTTGGGCTTTACAAACAGTTCCGGAAAACCGGACGCGGAATAAAAAAATAAGGGATTATTTAAGAGGCGGGTGAAGGGGTGATGAGTGAAACTTAAACAATTTATGTAGTAGTGAGACGTTTGATGTGGTCTCGCTGATTACAAGTTGGATAAGGGTGGAGGATGTTGAATTGGTTAGAAATTACGTATCTGCTGTTGTTTTATTGGATTTAGAATTGTTTAGCGTGATGCAAACAAAGTTGTTGACTGTAGAATTGAACAGACTTCTTTCTAGATGTGACAAAACGATATTACTTAGGTACTATACTCCCTTTCATGGTAACCGCATTTGAAAGGCCTTGCGAAACCACAATCAGTAACAGACTACATACCTAACAATTATAAAAACAAAAAAAACATCAAATCCATTATTTGATGTTTAATTAATTAATTCGCCGACTAATCTACCTAAAACCGGTATCTACAAAGTAGTGCTCTATAAATACAGTCCATATTTATCTGTGTACATGTTCACGCTGCACTGCTGCACTGGAGTTTCACTTCCGATATTCACTGCCAGCCGCCATTGTGCTTGCCACATTATAAGTACAATACATATTGTTCGACGGCAGTTCACGATTTTCGCCATGTGAAACTGAAAATGTTCCAGCCTTACCTAATAATTTATCGTAGTAGGTCCTGTTTAAAGTTTGTGTAAAATGTTTTGTTTATGTAAAGTATTATGGAAATCATAGGACGTACAACATAAAATGATTTTCCTTTTCCTGCAGGTATGACACAAGCAAACAAAATAACAGTGCATTATGCAGTCAATTCGATACGACGCGCGCTGGGACGTGTGTTACGACGCTGTCTAAGGAGTGCCAAAGGGAGCGAAAGGAGCGGAATAGACACCTTACATACAAATTTAGATATGCCATTTAAGAGGCTTTGTTTTCAGTTTAACGCAGCCAGCTTGATCAATATGATTTTTTTTATATTTAAGGATAAAGTTGCAAAAAAATATAACAAAAAAGGTTCTATCCACGCTAGGTTGAATTATTATTATTATTTATTTTATAAATTACAAGTTCCTTACACTTAAACAAAGCACACAATTAGACCTCTGGGGTTTGTCTTAGCATGCCATGACCTGAGATTTGATCAACGCACTATTAACAGAATTGAATAGTCAATCAGTCAAAATCACAACAAAATACTGAAAATTGATAAAAAAGTTTTTCAATCAGTGTAATATTACTGAAGATTTTATGTAGGTACGTATTCTTGTTTTCTACTGTGGTATTCCTTTACAGTTCATACGTTGTTATTCTCAAGGCAAGGAGCGGGTGGCAGAGGCTTTGACTCGACAGGTTTTATTGCACATCACTGGCCGCCGGAGATTGCAATGTAATCCTGAGTATTTGCTCCGGAGTAACACCGGTTAAGGAAACTTGAATTCATGGAACACTTGTTGGTTTAAGACAGGTTTTCTTATTGAGTGTATTACGTATTCAGTAGCCGTCCTGCTTAAAAAGTTAAATTTTTATAGACGTAAGATTGCGTTTGCTAACTAAAACCGTTCAAAAATTACTGTGCATTTTGACTTATTTTTTTCGTTATTTCATCTATTAGAGCAAAAATATTTTCATCCCGGTTTCAACGTTGTTATTTACAGATACTGGAATTCAACTGAGTTGAACACAATTTCGCTCTTTCGTCACGGAATACTCATTGCCTCTTCTCCCCGGACCTCTGAGGAGTTCAGACGCTTTTAACGAGACAGTATTTATTCTTTTTAATTCATAATTTCATAATTTTACTCCAATTAAATAAGTTCATAAAAATAGGAGTGCATAGAATCGAGGAGCCTATTTAAAATCGATCGCTCAGTTACTCATCGGCAGTGACTCACCGCTTGACCAGTGACAACTCCGCCCCAGCGCCATCACCGCCAACTGCCGCTTGTCTCCCGGCAAAAGGGGCGTGACAAGGACCAACAAATAAACTGCGCGCGCGCAAGCTCAACACAGCGCTAGGGGGAGGTACGTAAACTTGCTCCTGGTACTTACTACGCTACTACATACGTACGGCTTACACTATTAACTGGTTATCACCTCCGCGTTCCGCTGCTATCCTAGTACTCATCAATATCATCATAACAAAATGCCTATGAAGAGCACGCCACCGAAGCAACAAATTGTAACGGAGATGGACTCGGAAAGCGTCGATGGTACTGCTTCTGACCTGCCAGCCACCGAAAACCGCACCAACATTAATACGGGGCGTTTGAAGAGAAAACGTGAAAATGAATTAAGTTCTTTCATGGAAAAAGTCCGCAATATGTTCTCAAAATTCGCTTCGGAACAAAAAACCAGACTAGACATTTTAGAGTCGTCTTTGACAGAAATTAAAACGCAAAATGATACGATAAACTTATCTATGTCGATTTTATCTGCCAAATATGATGAGTTGCAAATAGAATTGGAAAGTTTTAGACAGGAACGAAAGGAACACATAACTTACATAAAGTTACTGGAAAATAAGTTGGAAAATCTCGAAAAACAGTCGTGCAATAACAAGCTAGAGATCAGAAATATTCCTAAATTTCAAAATGAGACCAAAGAGTTACTGTGCAACACCGTTAAAAAAATTGGTACCTCATTAAACTTGCAATTGGAAACGGCAGATATAAGAGATGTTTATCGTCCGTTCGCTAAACCTGGCGTCACTAAACCCATAGTCGTCGAATTTACCTCAGTTCTCACTAAGGAAAACTTAATTAGTAATCTCAAAAAACTCACACAACAGGAGAAGACCGATAAATTAAATACCAGATTATTTGGCCAAGAAAACAGTGAATCCGCACATAAACCAATTTACATTTTGGAATGTCTTACCCCTAAGGGAAGGCGACTGTTCTTCCTTGCGAGAGATTTTGCTAGTTCGAATGACTATAAGTATTGTTGGACATCTTATGGCAAAATTTATTTACGGAAAAGGGAAGGAATGGCGCACGTCCGCATTGATGAGGAGGCTGATCTTACTAAACTGAAGGTCAACACAGTATGACTATTGTTAGAAATAGGTAATTTTAATGTAACTCCGTATAATGTTAATTATCTTTTCTCACCCTTATTAAATATTTTTGTGTTGCATGCTATTTTGATTGAAATTGTTATTTTAAAATTATTTTGTTGTGTTATCTACTTACTTATTCTACACTACTCAAATATCGTTCTGAGGTTTTCGTTTTTGAATGTTTTAATCAGGTACAAACTTAATACACCTGCTATACCATCTACTAATCCTATTCATCACAACAAAAAATCCGGGAATTTGTGTTACTGCCACTACTTAAGCGTATACGTTTTCAATTATGTCACTTTGAGTTATAACTCACACACACCTTTATTGCAAGTCTCATATGTAACTTTAATATCTGTTTCCCTTATAATTGGTCATGTGCTATTACATACTTTCACAAATGGATGATTTGGCTAAGGAAATAGATAATATATCTGTTTCTGAATCTCGGTCTTGTTGTGTCGAGGATTGCAAGGATCTTATAATGCATCCCGCTGAATGTCTTACTATCATAAATCAAAATATACGGAGTATTTCGCGCAATTTTGATAGTTTCGTTGTAATGTTGGATAGGCTTAGTTTTGAGTGTGATATAGTTGTTTTGACGGAGTGCTGGTTATCGTGCTGTCCTACGGTCCCAAGGTTGGACGGCTATTGCTCATATACATCGAAAAAACTCTGTAATCAAAATGACGGAGTATCGGTGTGCGTTAAAACCTCTCTTAGTGTTGTTGTTGATGAACCGCATTGTCTAGATTGTAATTGTCTCATCATAAAGATTGGCACTGGCATGGCTATTTTAGCTATTTATAGATCTCCGTCACACAAAAACCTAGAGAATTTCCTCCACACACTCGATATTATGTTGACTGAGCTATCCTCTTTCAAAAATGTTACTATTATAGGAGATATTAACATAAACATCTACCCCGGTCAAGATTCTAGATTCCATATGGAGTACCTTAATTTGTGTTCATATCATGGCCTTTTACCAGCACATACGCTGCCTACAAGACATGGCAAGGCATGTCTTGATCACGTTTTATTAAAAACAAAATTTCCAGCTCTTACTTGGTCTTGCAATCTACGATAACGGATCATGAGGCCGTTCTGCTATGTCTTAATTCGAAACTAAAAAGAACGTTTGCTCATGTCAGCATTAGTAAGATAAATACGGAGGGACTTAAAAGTGATTTGGCCAGCATTAACTGGGAACCGATTTATGTCTCAAACGATGCTAATTATGCCATGAAATACTTCACAAATTCCATCCAACGTGCTATAATTTGTAACTCTGTCCTGATAAAGTTATCAAGACGAAATAAAATCATCAAACCGTGGATAACACCAGGACTAGTACGATGTATGCGGCATAGGGACGCTCTCCACAAAAAAGTGAAACAGTCACCAGAAAATGATGCTCTCAAATTAACATATAGCAGATATAGAAATTTCTGTAATAATTTGTTGAAAAAGGTTAAAATAGCTTATAATAAAAAAATGTTAGAGCAGGCGGTAAAAAAATATGGGATGCAATAAAAAATATCACAAACTCAACAAAAGTAAAAAATTACGCTTTAGAACTGATAGACACTCCTTGTCCAACACAATCGATTGAAGGTGTGAATGAGTTTTTTGTCACGGTAGGCAAAAATTTAGCCAGCAAGACCAACAGCTGCCAAAATCCTCGACACTCCGTTGCTTTTATTCCTCAATCTACTGACTCATTGAACTCTTTTGTAATACTCGATACAGACTAATCAGAGGTAGAGCGCCTGATTATGGATCTTAAAAGTGTCTGTAGTACTGGATGGGACTCTATATCCAACCACCTCCTTCAAGATAACAGAAACGTGCTCATCCCTGCTCTGACCCATATTTTTAATATGTGTTTAGACGAAGGAACATTTCCCACTGTTTTGAAGAAGTCGGTCGTTCTTCCGATCCATAAATCTGGCGAAAGAGATCGTGTCACCAACTACAGGCCCATTTCTATTCTCCCAGCGGTCTCTAAGCTCTTAGAACGCATCATCAACAGTAGATTGGTCAAGTACTTGGAAACGAATAACCTTCTCTCAAACAATCAGTTTGGTTTCAGAACAGGCAAGTCAACTTGTGATGCTGTCCACGAGCTTGTAGATTACGTGGTTAAGAATATTGATTCCGGTAAAAAAACTGTTGGAGTATTTTTAGACCTGGCAAAGGCTTTTGACACGGTCTCTGTGCCACTGCTTCTCGGTAAATTGGAAAGGTTGGGTGTAAGAGGTAAACAACTAAAATTGTTTGAAGATTACCTCTCAAGTCGCTGTCAGTGTGTTAAAATAGATAAACTTGTTAGCAGTGACTTACCTGTCACTTTTGGTGTACCACAGGGCAGTATTTTGGGACCCAGTCTCTTTCTTGTGTACTTAAATGAACTCTGTGGACTTACTTCTGTAGGTGGAAAAGTAATTTCTTATGCGGATGACACTGTTCTTCTTTTCACAGCTGATACGTGGGAACGTGTCTATGAGGATGCTCAACGTGGTTTTGATATCGTGTGCCACTGGTTGGGGAGTAACATGCTGACCCTTAACGCAGATAAAACGCAGTACATAACGTTTTCAATGCGTAACTCTAACTCACCTCCTACATCACTCTCTTTAATTGCACACAACTGCTGCAACAGTGGAATCTGCCAATGCCCAGCTTTGGTCATCTCTCTTTCAAACCCCATATAGAATTAGTCACTGCTAGACTAAGAAAGCTTATTTACGTTTTCAAAAATCTGAGGCATGTTGCAGTTCCCAGACTAGTGAAGCAGGTATATCTGGCTCTTGGTCAATCAATTTTGTCATATTGTATCTCTGTCTGGGGTGGTGCACCAAAAACCATACTGAAGCCACTTGAAGTAGCCCAAAGAGTTATTCTCAAAGTAAGCACTTTCCGTCCGTATTTGTTCCCAACTTATCAGCTGTACCAAGCTTGTGAGGTCCTGTCTGTCCGCCAATTGTTCATGCTGCACACTGTTTTGACGCAGCATACGAAAGTGAACTTCGAAAAACCAGTTATACCATCCAGGCGACGAAACCCGATACCCAGTACCGACAGACCCATGTTTAAACACCCTTTCGTCAATCGGTATTTCTGCTTCTTGGGTCCGTATCTTTATGGCAGGATTGATAAAATTGTCGACATACTTGCCTTAAATAGCAGAAGTTGTAAGAATAAAGTGTTTGAGTACATTCATAACCTGACCTATGACGAAACTGAAAACCTCTTAATTGTACCACACTAAGTTTCACATACTCACCCTCCTACACACACTCACTCATCTACATTCTACTCAAAAGGAGGTCTCCACTCCACTCCAATATCCATACTTCATTTTACTTTATTTGCTGATCTAAAAATAATGAAATATGTATAATAATATTAAGTCAAATTTGAACTTGTAGCTAATATTTTTAGGGAAGAGCGCTGTTGTCTCAGATACAGATATTTATTTATCTAGTTCAGACACAGATGTCTTGTAAAATTTTTGTAAATCTATGCTCATTTAAGATATGTTTTTTATTTAATGTACTATTTATTTTTGAATTTGAATTTGAATAAATAATTGCATTCGCTTATCTAAGTCAAAATTATGGGAAAAATTACGATATAAATAGTAACTTTCGAGATTTTGATAGTTACGCGAATTTCTAAAACAGAAACAACATTTATATTCAGTGACCCAGTTGTCATATTATATTTAGGTACTTACACAAGTATGTTTGTATTGTCTCAGGCAGTACGCGGTGATACGAGCTTACACAGTTAATAGAGTAGATGCTATATGAGATTTGAGTAATGCACATAGGACACACGAATATAATGTTGTGACCGTTATTTCAAACACAATTCCGAAAATATATGCATACTCAAGTATAAATATAGGTATTAGTCCAGTCTCTATTGTGTACGGATCATCATTTTCCCCTTCGATCAACAAAGTATTATATCAACTAATTAAAAATCAAGTGCTAGCAATTCATCAAGCTTTCGCTTCTAATCTCCTCCCTCCCTCCGTCTAATTGCAGATACCGTAATAGCCCACAATGGTAGGATTATGCTGACGGTATGCTCGAACAACGGTGTCAGTATGGTACTATAATTGTTTAAATTGCAGAGAATGTTAACTTGTTTCTATGAGAATATTATAATGCAAAATAACGATAGATTGATAATATCTGTTATCAATCTATAGAATTGAATATATAGAATTGGTTTATTTTATACATAGGAAGCTCATTGTTACCGATTTGTATGCAATCGGATAGAACGTACTTCGAACCGCTACGACGTGCTACGAGCTGCTACGCCGCGTCTTGCTACGAAATGCTACGAACGGCTACGTTGATAGTCGCCTACACTGGGATACTATTACTACTTAGATAGAAGTATCTAAGTACACTATCGGACTTTATAGAACTCTTATGGAGATCCTAACTACCAGGCAGATTATCTTTAGCGACGAAAAATGTTTACCAGTTAAATAGCATTTACTGAGAAAAATATCTCAAATAAAATGGGTCTTATCTCAGCATTACAACCGCCTTAACTTTCAAACGACACCTTGAATTAATTTGATTTTTTCGTTGCCCTTCTATTGGCCATTTACAGTAAAGTTTAGTTAACAATCTTAAGAATTTCTAAGGAAAGCCATCAACACACACCAACACAACCAAAAGAGCAAGTTTAATCTTGAGATGGCTTACCATTACGAGTAATTGAAAAATAAGTATAGGAAAACTTTCTAATTTCCATAATATTACATTGTAAAAAAACTGTTCGAGAGGAAGGATTTCGTGTAATAGGCTCCTTTATGATGTTTGCCAATATTTTCCTACTTTCAAGTGATCTTATTAAATAAGCTCACGTTTTAAAATAATAAATATTCAAACGAAAAAATGTATTTCTGTTCTTGCGTAAAGTATCATAACTAGATTCGTAGCACTATAAAATAAAAATCTTATTTCATCGAAAAAAGTAACGAACGAAACAAAGGAAGAGATTGGTTTTTCGTATTGCTGCAGTATCAGCTTTCAGTTTCAGTCGAGTCGAATAATATGCTTGTAGATTTAATTGTGTGCTGCAGACTCCGCAAAATGTGGTTGACTTAATTTAGACATAAGAGAATTTAATTCAAAGGGACAGCTACAATGATGTACCCAATGTGTATGTGTTGTGGCTACACATTGATACAGTATTTTGGATCACAAATTGTAGACAATCAAATTAATTCTTGTCGATGTATTCATCTGTGAAATGTTCATTGTCACACTTGATGCTGCATAATAAAAGGATTTATGGATGGAAGGAATATTACGCAAATCTGTATAATGTTATGTCACCTATACCTTATTATTGCTGTATAACATCTTTCCTTTCGGTTTATGTGTTAGTGATTTCATGAAAAGGGACGGAAAAGTGTAACAGCAAGTGACAGCTTGAGCATGGAATAAGTAAGTACTTCATAATAGCATGGAATTAGTGTATTCATGGAATTAGTAAGTACTACTATAGATTGTAAGTAGAGGTGGTCGAATTTCGACCAATGGATGGCCACTAGTAATGAATAATTATTATTCGAATAAATATTTCATTATTTAGCTTTTTTAAATTTTCAGGTTAATGTCTGTCGCTGTTCAGTTGCTTAGTACCAGCATAATCAGCCTATATGTTCCCACTGCTGGGACACAGCCTCCTCTTTATGAGAGCGAGTGGGCCATAATCCACCACGCGGGCCCAGTATAGGTTGGTAGATGTCAGATGTTTTCGATTTTTTGGTTCTAGAACATGTCGGTTTCCTTACGCTGTTTTCCTTCGCCGTTCTTAGAGCAGTGGTGATGAAATAATTTACACAAAGAAATGCGCCTGTTAGGGTTCGAAACCTATGACCTACAACTCGTGGTCGTTACCACTGGGCCACGACTGCTCTACACATCATACGCGACTACTTTAAGGCTCGCTCGTTTTTTAATATTATTAAATATGACCATGAAAACGTAGACGAAGAGAGCTTGAAATGAGCTGTCAATAGTGACGATGCCTAGCATCAGTTGCAATAACAGCGCACTTTCAGCTCACTTCACGTATGTTCGGTATTTGTCAATTTCATCTCCACCTCTGTGCTGTTTGAGCTCAAAAACGCTTGTTTCATAAACAACTTCACGTGATACGGACGTGTCTCGTGATACAAACAGAGAGCTGTTCGTTTCATCTATTTGAGTAGATTTAGTTTTGACGATGTGTTTCGTTTAAAATCTGTTAAATGATTACAGCTTTTTATAGGGTATAATTCTTTATAATATTTATTTTTCTTTTTGTACGAAATTATGTAGGTATTCGAGTATTAAATGAGTGGATAATTTAAGGTAGGTTGGAACGGTGTTAGTAGAATAGAATAGAATACTCTTTAATATTTACACCATAAAAATTACAAATAATAATAATAAATAGTAATTATTACAAATTTAGAATTCGTAGGTACTTGGACATCCATATTCGAAGAATGTACTCAGAATTTGATCCATTTACAGTCTTCAGTAGCGACACTATCGGCGTTCTACGGAGGCATATTTATCTAAACTTTAACGTATCTGATTTAATCGTCTTTCGTCTTGACATAAGCTGGCAATTTCTGAAATGTTTTGGCCTACTGGGTCTGCTATTTAATTAAAGTTACGTTTAAATTTATTGTGGGACATGTAAACCTTGGTCTGCTAATGCTAGGATAATTAGTTCACAAAATAAATTACCTAAAAGACCTTTGTATATTTTACTTTACAAAATAGAAACTGTTTATTTTTATTTATTCTTTTAATTAATATACAAGCTGACACTAAAATATATAGTAATATAATTATTATGTCCAAGTATATAAAAAAGGGAAGAGCTCATTGGGCATTAAAAGAATTGTCCATAAGGCTACGGCAGCATTGCCACGTTGGGTGGCAAGGATTAGAAGCATTAAATAGACCTTAAGTTTGCCCAAAAACTTCATCCGCCTTATTACAAAACAAGATTTATATTTTGACATGGCTTAAACCATGGAGCCAGTTTTTATAATAAGAACGTAACAGTGATTGAAATACCGTTTTTTTACAAAACTGAAAACTTAGTTCGGTACTAAGTTGTCAGTTTTGTGTTTAGGAACTTAACCATAGTCGGAATAAAGTTCGAAATTCAATAATGGCTCCATGTTTTAAACCTGGGTCTAAAGGTAAACCTTGTTTTGTAATAAGGGGCACGAATTTTAAATGAGAAACCTAACAAAAAAAAAATCTCGTGTGGCTGGAACGATCTCAGAAAATGGCTTTTTACGAGGTAATAGTTTCGTTTTAACAAGCGTTAATCGAAAGGCTCTCACGCACAACAAAGCCTCCCCATAGATTGTTATCTCGTCCTCTACCCAACACTTCCGCATAATAACGTCCCTCATTGACTCAATAACCCAATTACTGCGCTCTATTCTTTTGCCCTCGATTTAAAAATCCACTCTCGTATTCAGTAGATGATCCTTTGCGACTCGATCGCTGTTTTCATCTAGTCTAGTGTACTCGATGGTACTGTTTCGTCATTCAGGTTAGAGATCGCGACCCGCAATGTGTTTGTCTGCCGTCTTAATACTTGAGATAATATATTTATGTTTAGTTTGTGATTGGGAACTGCTGAATAGTACTCTTTACTTTGGTGTTTGCTAAAAGCTACTTGGAGTGGAGTTTTGAACCCCATTTTTAGTGGTAACAGTTTTTCAGATTGAATGAGCAAGATACTTCTCTCTCTTTATTGCCGTAAGTACTACTAGGTCAGTATTATAATTAACGTTGACTGCTTCAGGCTGACTTCAATTTTAGTTCAGTTCAGTTGTCAGAATCACCTCTTGTCATATTTGTATAAACTCCCTATTATGTTAACTTCCAATGTCTTACGACCGTGTTTAGTTTGAGTTCAAAACTTATAGTTGCTAAACAATTCCTTGGTTATTAATATTGGCTGAGGAATGCCAACTATCGAAATAACCCAAAAAAAAAAACTACAACAAAAGAATAGAATGATAAAATTCTTAACTATGTTAGCCAACGTGTCTCAAATTAACTGCAATAAGGTTATAAGGTGCAATTTAACTGACTCTTAGAATTTAATATCGTGCTAGCGACTATCGAAGCCATTCGTAGCAAGACGTGGCGTAGCGGCTCGTAGCACGTCATAGCGGCTCCTAGTATGCCGTATCCAACTGCATACAAATAGTAGGGTATCGCATATTTTAAACACTATCTGCAATTGAAACAACAAAAGTTTGTGAAATTGAATAAGTCGTTCCATTTGACTTTTTAACCCGATATACGGCATATACCTATTCCATAAGTAAGAGGGTTAACCTAAGCGGGTTCCTTCATGATAACGCACTTACTTATGGAATAGTATGCACACCCCGAGTTATCCAATTATTACAACATTATAGGATAGACCTAAAACACTAGAAAATTGCCTACATTGATATTATTAACTAAATTAACCACTGTTATGTTTCGTGAACCACATAAAAGCCTCATCATCTAGGTAATTTATCAAATTACTATCGGCTTGTTCAACAATGCTACGCGCAATTAGAACGTGATTACATTATTTATGAAGTGCTATAGTATGATTAGGGAGGGTTAATTTTCTCTAGAGTTCCGTAATCAATAAATGATAAATGATTTTATTTCAGTAAGTAGGTTTGTACATATACTTGTACACGTCAAACATATTTTAAAAACTAGATCAGATCGGCGTTTCATGAGTACTCTGAAAAGAAACACACACAAAACTAAAGTTATGTGAGGTGAATATTGAAGCAATATCATAACATTAAAAAAAAAAAAGTGTGCGAGTTAAAAGGTTCTCACATAATGTAGAGTCAATAGCATAAAGATGCATGCATGCATGCTAGCGTGCATTAATAAAAGCTCAAAAGTTTTTAGGGGAAAATTAATTTTAAAAGCGTACATCATTAAAAGGTCAATAATTTTTTAGAAGATCAGTTAAATATTTCCTGTTTTATAATATTAAAATAAAATATGAATTCATGCCAAATGTTTTAATCCCGTATTATCTATCACACGAGATACACGTAAACAAAAGTTACGTAAAGTGATTACATAAATGTTGCATACATTATA
The DNA here is from genome assembly GCA_948098905.1 of Tiliacea aurago. Taxonomy (NCBI): domain Eukaryota; kingdom Metazoa; phylum Arthropoda; class Insecta; order Lepidoptera; family Noctuidae; genus Tiliacea; species Tiliacea aurago. Next base: position 18,923,324 of record OX402594.1, read on the forward strand.
ACCCAGCGCATAATATCACGAGCCGAGCTAATAATGAGTGCGGTTGATAGGCTATTATGTCATGTCACGAGCATTCTGAACATTAATTTGTAAAGTATTTAATTTTATGTGACCGAATACAATACTTGGAATCACTTTTGATTTTAATAATCATTAGTAAACTTTTAGTAGAATAATTAAACTGTTTTAACATTTTTTATAAATAATACACTACGTTGCTGAACCCTAAACTTGTCTCACGAATCATTGGGTATACAATTGTCAGTTCCACCGACCGACAGCGAGAATAAAAATGTTCATAAAAACAAACTGCGAGTTGAATAATTTTTCCAGTACCTATTCTATTTATCAAATGAAGGCTTTATTTTTTGCGCGAGATAATAAATTATTCACGTCATGGCTTGGTGGTCGGGTAATAACGTGTAGGTATGAATGACGTGTTATGATACTTATTCGTGGATATATTCAATTGCCAGGCAAATGGATTGGCAGGTCAGCTTACTCTGAAATGTTAATGTTAAACGGCTCTAATGGATAATCATTTGTTTTCTTTATGGAAATGTTTTTTTTTTATGATTTTACCTGTTTCAATAATTTAGCTGAAGTTTGACTGTAAATCGGACAATCATTTTACCAAAATCTTTAGTTGAAAATGGGTCACACAACGTGCAATGTAGCAATAATATTTAAATTTTAAAATGACGTGATGTGAGAAGGTGGCTCTCATGCCGTGGGCACGGTGGCGTGTGTCTAATGTCTATGAAAAAGTTATACAGAACTAGGAATACGATACGGTTTACATCATAAACTAAACAGTGATAAAGCCCAGTCGCTTACAATACCAGTTTTCTTTGAGAAGTCCTTTATTGACCTGAAAATGATGTAACAGATTCGATTCGCATAACAATCTATTAAGCATTCAAGTACCGTGTGGTGCCGTAAACAATAGCACCATCCTATTTGTTCCCGTGGGTGTCGTAAAAGGTGACTAAAGGCCTTACTAGAGAATGGGCAGCAGCCCATTCTCTAGTTAGTCCCCCTTCGCGTAAGTCGCCTTTTCGCGTTCTCTAAGCATTTTAACTTCATACTGCGATCGCCAACCCGCCTGCCTTCCATTATGGAAAATCCCCCTCCCCCTTTGGTGGAGGCCTATGTCCGGCAGTGGACGTCTTTCGGCTGAAATGTTGGAGCATTTAATTCACTGGACACCTGCGCATTGTTTGTTTAAAAAACTCGCAAATGCGTAGAATTCAAATTAATAACCTCATGATGTTAGTAGTGAATTTAGCAAAAACTAAATATTGCAAGTTCAGGAAACTTAAGATATTAATATCAAGTTATACCGTTCTACACAATTCTACCACTTTTGTAAGTTACTGGCGGTTATGTTAATTATGTTGACATTTTTGCAGCATATAACCATGAAAACCTCATACATTTTAAGTTTGACCCTACTTTTATCTGCCTGTCTACTGACAAAGGTCTCGGCCGCTCGACCCCTGTCACACGCTATAATAGAAAAACTTAAACGGAAAACTAAGTATTAAAAAATCATCTCGTTTGGAAACAAGAATCTGGAGGCAAAATCGTTCTTTCATTTCAGGGTAAATTAAATTTGTAAGCGATTGTAGAGGTTTGTTCTAAAGGGTCTTTGTTTGGGATAAAAAAAAGAAATCGCTTCAGGGAATGTACAATTGGGTTTCGCGAATTTGTGTGTCTTCTTTTTGGTTCATGTGATGCAAATACAATGTTAGTAGGCACCTATGCCACCTATTGAATGAATGTATGTAAAAAAGGTAATGGATTGAATGGTATAGTACCGAACTCCTTGGATTTTTTTTTTACTTAGGTATAAATATTATCTTTGTATTACCGCAAATACCCCAAAATCCTGAAAAATTAGGGGTAAATAAAATATTAGTACTTGAATAAACAGTAGCGTATAATAAGATCAGTGGTAGTAAGCATTAGCCCATATTCAAAGCCGTGAACTAACAGAACGAAAAAGAGTTGAACCTGGATAGTTGTCTTCCGCGCAGGTGGTTGGTGATAGATAAGAGTCGAGTACAAACTCGAATCTTATCTATCACCAACGGGCCCAGCATAAACGAGCTTAACATCCAAAATACTCATTTCGCACATACAATTTAGTTCGTTTTAAGATTTTATTCATATCTATGAGCAGTGGTGGTCCAGTGCACAGTGGTAACGCCTGCCACTTACGAGTGGGAGCCGGTAGCCTGCATGGTCGTAGGTTTGAACCCCGACAAGCGTTTTACTTTGTGTAAACTGTTTCATCACCACTGCTCTCAAAACGGCGAAGGAAAACATCGTGAGGAAACCGGCATGTCCTAGAACCAAAAATTCGAAGACATATTGTGTCATCTACTGACCCGCACTGGGTCCGCGTGGTGGATTATGGCCCACTCCCTCTCACCGAGAGTAGGCTTGTGTCCCAGCAGTAGGAACATTATAGGCTGATTACGATTCATATCTATTAGTGATAGGTATTAATTCCCGTGTTCACTAACGTCAAGTTTAGCAACGCCTTGATAGGTAATTTCTAATGTAAGCAGACTCATAAGCAATCACCTCTGTCTCTCAATTCGTTTCTTAGTGGGTGCACGGGTGGCGTTACTTTGAAGAACATTTCAAACCAGCTGAAAATCGTAACAAAGATAGTTTTTCCTTGGTGTGTAAAGGATCTGAGCGTCAGTAGCTCCAATAAGAGAAGAGTCCAAAGTTAGAGTATGTCAAATTTGTGAAAAACTTAAAAAAAAATATTTCATGCCGCGCCAAAATCTTGACGGTTTTTGGGATCGTATTCAACTTAAGAAAAATTGTCAGTATTATACAAACCGGAGGAATATAAAATAGGTCAGTCGCCTAAATGGACATGATTGTTGAACTGCCACATCTGGGATATTTTTTTTTTAATTAATACAACCAAGTGTCATGCGGTGGGTGTTAATTGATGTATTGTTCCAATATTATGAGAAAGAAACATGATTGTGAGGCAAGTGTCACCAAATTTTTATTATGGCTTTTTAAGGCGCAAAGTTTTTAAGGATTAAAAGTTTATTAAAACTAGAAGTGTAAGTACATTTCTCTTGTAATAAAACTAGGAAAATTTTATGAAAATCATATAGATACACTTGTACATGTATATAATTTTCATTGCTCTTTTGTTTTTTTTTACGCAGAAAGGAAAGACTTGCTTAATCATGCAAAAGAAAAAGAAGGAAACGATTCATTATACTCTCATTGTTCGTATCGCGTTGTTATAATAAACATAAATGAGAAACTATATTTATTACGCTAACATTTTGATCTGCAAGTAAGTATTTCACAGCCTTCATATAAAATATGTATTTTTCTTGGTTATTATTTTGAACAGACTTTGTTCCATTTCTGTAAAAGCTTGACAAACTTAGTAAGAAAAAAAAGGAAAGATATTACGTTTATTTGCGGTAAACATAACGCAAAAAAAAACACAAATACGAAAGAATAAGTTGGAAAAAAATATGCGTCACATTCAAAAAATGGGCATCGCTCAGCATAATGCTGCGACACTATGCGAGACAGAGCCCCAGCGCTGATTTTCAGCGACAACCAACGTTGACGTAAAAACGTCAACCGGTGCCGCATGCAACCGGTATAACTAGTACATAATTTTGACTCCATGGGTCTAACTATAAGAAAATACAGTGAAAAAAATGTTTGCCATTGGCACATGCATTCGAGCTCAAAATTGACTTGGTCTTATTAGCTTTGCCACCATTATGTGTAGCCTTCCGAAAATAAAGAAAATAAAAATAAAATATTGTGCACAACACAACTCGTATCAATGAAAAATAACCGCATGTGAGAGGTGATAACCATTCTGGTCACATCTATAATAATAATAATAATATAATAAAAAGTTTATTTCTTAAAAAAAAATACAGATTTAACATATTTTATATCAAGACACTTAAAATGAGCTTTGGTAGTAAGACAATGCAATAAAAATCTAAAAACTGTGTAATCTGTACAAAATATGGGAAACCCTGCCTCTCAAACTAGGTAACCTGTATCTTGAGAGCCAGTGATTCAGCTAAAATGTGGTGCTTTATGTTTATAGTAGACTGTGTCGATCTACCTGAGTGATTGATTATAGATAATAAAGCTTATTTGTGTGTGTGCGTGTATGTGTGTGTGTGTGTGTGTGTGGGGGGTGCGTGTGGGTGTGTTGTGTGCGATTGAAGATATGTAGGTAGTTAGGCAACGTACCTAAGTAAGGATTCTGTTTGTTGATAGTCCTGTGTCAGTAGCCATTCCGTTAATTTTGATTTTATTTCATATTTATTTAGATCAACAACGTTTAAGTTTTTGTGAATTTGTTTGTAGATGTATGTACTTAATGTGTGGTATTGGTGTTGAGCGAAGGTGGTTTTGTGAGGGGTACTTAAGGGTAGTTTTTTCCTTTTTTTAGGGTCAGAAGGGGGAACGCTAGCGTGTTTCCTAACCGTAGATTGCAGTATAAAAAGCTGGCGCACTGAAAGTACTTTGGAATCGGCGTATAGTTGCGTAGTAGGATAGCGATAAGGTTTGTGCGACATCACCTTCAGGACGGCTCTCTGCGCTCTTTCAATCCTCAGAAGACTGGTTTTATTGGCACCACCCCAAACTGTGATGCAATATCCAATGACGGATTGATATAATGCATAGTACACCATCTTCAGGGTTTCAGGGGCAGCCGAGTCTCTAAGGGATTTTAAAATATGCAAAAGCTTCATAGATCTGGTAGTAATGGCGTCAATCTGTTTGTCCCATCGTAGTCCTCCGTCTATTTGGACACCCAGATATTTCACATTATCGGTTCGTGTAAGTGTCGGACATAAGCAGTGTGGGGATTGTTTAGAGCAGGTGTGCGCTGTTATGGAGAAAGATTTATCGGGCAAGTTGTTACGCCGGATAGCGAATGGAATGTACGATGTTTTATCGCAGTTTAGGGTAAGTAAATTTAGGTTGAGCCATTCCATGATACTTGTTATTGCCGCTTCTGCGTAGCACTTAACGCTATCCCAAGTTGGTCCGAAAACTATGACTGCGGTGTCGTCTGCATACGCAATGATCTTGGAGTTGGGGATGGTCATTCTGCACAACTCATTGACGTATATTTGGAAGAGGGTGGGGGCTAAAATGCTTCCCTGAGGTACACCGTAAGTGCTTGATACTTCTTCACTTATATGCTCTCCAATTTTTACTCGCTGGGTGCGGTTGTTGAGATAGTCTTTGAAAATTTTGAGGGTGTTTCCTCGTACCCCTAGGAGTTCCAATTTAGTGATAAGTTTGGGAACAGATACTGTGTCGAATGCTTTAGAAAGGTCTAGGAAGATCCCTAGACTTTTGACTCTACTGTCAAGATTTCTAGCAACGAGTTGCGTCAGTTCAAGAACTGCATCTTCAGTTGAGATTCCTGTGCGGAAACCATACTGATTATCAGCTATGAGCTGATTTTTGTTGAGGAATTTTTTTAAACCATTATTCAGGATCCTTTCTAATATCTTAGAGAGTGCTGGTAGGACCGATATGGGTCTGTAGTTGTTGACACAGTTTCTGTTCCCTCCCTTATGAATCGGATGGATGATAGCTTTTTTTAGCGCATCAGGAAATATGCCTTTTTGAAGGCAACCGTTAAGTATAAACGTCAAAGGAGGCGTCAAGGTCTGGCGGCAACTCTTTAGCACTAGGGGGGATATACCATCCCAACCTATTGCGCAATCATTTCGCAGTTGCAGAATAAGAGACTCCACTTCCAATTCATCAACCTCAAGTATCACAAGAGAGTTGGCGGGGCTGGATGAGATACTTTGACATGATCTCATATGTGGGTTTGTAGGTTGGTGAGATTGGGACACAATTTTTTCTGCCAAGTTAGTGCCTATATTACAAAAAAATCTACAAACTTCGTGTACGGATGATACAGGGTTATCACAGATATCCAACAGTTCAACCGGGCTAGTTTTCTTTTTGGTGGTATTGGTGATTCGTTTTATCGTTTTCCAAAGGGCTTTGGGATTGTTGTTACATTTTTCAAGTTCGCGTTTTTCATGGGCTATTTTTAGTTTCCGGAGCACGTCGTTACAAAAATTCCGGTACCGCGTATAGGTCATTTTCAAGATAAGATTATTGGGATCTTTTCTTGATTTGTTGTGCAACCGGTCACGGTTTTCTATACACTTTAATAGGCCGGTGGTTATCCATGGTTTTATTATTCTTTTTTTCCTTGGGATTTTAATATGTTTTGTGTGTTTGTCAATTACTGACGAAATAATATTTATGAACATATTCATGGATATATTGGGGTCAATAATTTTGTATAATGGGGTAAAATCCGAGTTTTCTAAATCTAACTTAACTGCATCGCAATCTATGCGGGTAGCTATGTGGGGTGGCTTATTATCTGGGTTTGTGATAGCAATAGTAAGTAGCACCGGTTTGTGGTCGGTGATGTGTGAGTCTAGTACAAGGGTAGTAACAGGAAGGGTAGTTTTAACGAGTGCATGATCTAGACAACTATCCAGGCGAGTGTTGTATCGGTGAGTTGGAAGAAGACCGTGGGAGGCGTTCAGAATGAGATAGTTGAAACAGCGATCATCTGTACTGTTGGGTTTGAGGTCTATATTAATATCACCTATAAGGATTATATTTTTGTAGGAGGAGAGGCTAACGTAGACATTATTTAAACTAACCAAAAAATTTTCGGTACTTTCCTTGGAACAGTATGACGGGGATCGGTACACTGCTACAATAGCGATATTTTGGTTAACTATGTGACATACCAAGCAATTCCCATCCACAAATCGAGGTTCCCACTCTGAGGTTCGGAGGGCCTGTTTTGTAAAGATAACAATTCCATCATTTTGGTTACTGTTTATTTCGGTACAATAGGAATCATATCCAGCCAAAACAGGCATATTACTGACTTTACTAAGCCAACATTCTGTAAGGATTAGCACGTCCAGATCAAGTTTTGTTGATTGGATTAGTACCTGGAGTTGGTCAAAGTTTTTATTTAAGCTACGGATGTTTAAGTGTAGTATTTTTATGTTGGTATTGGTGGTGTTAACATATTCAACACAATTTTCTGGGGCACAGTTATATGAGTTACCCACTGTTAGCGAGTCAAGCTCGCTGCATATACTATTTATGCTAGCCATTGGGAGAGTTTAGAAATGACGTGAGGTGACTCAAAGCTAAGACTTTTGTAATTAGGATCTGTTTAGAATCTAATACGTCGTTTATTATAATAATATGTTTTTTTGTGTAAGAGTGGTTGTTATAGCAAGTGTCTTTGCGGGAATGAGTTGTGAGTGTATTTTTGTATAGTGTGCGTATGCTATGGTGAGTTTTTATTTGTGGGAAGTGAAAGTTAAATAATATGTGTATCTTTATAGATTTAGAAACAAATACAACATCGAAAAATAATAACAGTAGACAGATGTATGCTAATATATAGCTCTTAACTATACAGATTACCAGTCACATGCCAGTGTAATCTATATCCAGGAGGCTTTTTTCGGAGTTGATTAACAGTTGTTTGTCTCCTTCCTTTTTGTGCAAAAATATGTTACCGTTGGAAACCCAGCAGAATTTGAACTTGTGGTTTTTCGCGAACTCTCTTGATTGGTAGAACAGCTTTTTGGTGTTACCCGGAAGCTGTTCCGTTACATAAACCGGCTGACAAGTTCCTGGAATGCCAATGAGACCAGTATGTAATTTATTTTCCTTATCCTTGGCTTTGTTGAACGCTCGAACTGCAGATATGAGTGTCTCCTTTTCCATAACAGAAGAAAATTCAGCTATAATTGGTCGTGTTGTGGTAGAGGCACTCGATGATTTCCCGGGCAGGCGATAAATATCCCTTAGTCCAGAGACTTTTATGGATACTCCGACAGCTTCGCCAATGCTGCATACCGTTTTTGCAAGAGTGGCATTGGTTTCAGTGTTGCATTGCGGTATATTACGGATTTCGATGCCCGACGACCTTGATTTATGTTGCAGATCTTGTATTCTTTTCTCTAGATTTTCAATATATTGTCTCTGTACGGGCAGCAGCTCCGCACACTGAGATGTAGTATGTAGGTGGATGAATCACTCGGGATGTGTACAGGAAATAAAATCACTGTTTTGTGTCCGATAATGATTGACCATTTATTTAATAAAACAACGAATTATATAATGCCAAAAGTAGGTGGCTTGTGGCGGGCGTAATAGCTTAGTCAGCGAATGTACATAAATCGGTGAATTAGCAACTGCTTGATCAGGTAAAAACTAAAACAATAAATATCATGTGGCGATGCTCGTACATCCTGCCGACTATAAAAGTACAAATGTCCAGTAAAATGCATTCTCCAAGGGTAAGTAAAGTATGTAAAGAAAGTTATTGGAAGGTTCTATGTCCGTCGCTAACTGTCATTGGCGACGTTTCGCGATCCACCTTGCTGCTGTTAGGAAGATGTCTGGTGACCTCTTCTAGATCCGGGGTGTCTGCCTTTGCTTGTCCTTCCGTAGGGAGATGCCGTTCAGTAGGACTTGGGGCCATCTCAATCTCTTCCTTGTGCGCCTGCTTTCCTGTTCTGTTTCCTTGAGGTGTACGGAGACAGCGTGCTTTAATTTGGACGCATACCCATATGCTGAATATTGTTGCACAGGTTATCATACAGCCGTACAGGACGTAGTGATGTTGCTCCGCCTCCACGGAGTTAACCATTTGTATGTCCTGTTGTTCTTTAACCAGCTCAATTTTTCTCTTAATACTCTTTAGTTGTTCTTCATGTGTTTCAAGTTCCATATTTGTTATATTTGTAATTTGACTATTGCTTGTTAATAGTTCGTTTAGATTTATCTCTGGTACGTAGATCTCTTGCTCATTTCCTAATTCCATGGTGCTTTGCATTTTGTAATGTGCATGAATCAGATGTTTATCGCCGCGCATCATGCAACCTGTAGCTAAGGTGATGATGCCTGTATTTTGTAGTGTCTGTGACGTAATTCCCGCAGGACAGAAAATGCGCATAGTGCATTCCTCGCAACACGTAAACAACCAAGCTCCCTTACTGTGCAGTTTTTTCCAGTCATTGCTGCAATTCGATACCTTAGTGCGGCAGGTTGTTACTCCTCGATTGTTTATTATGCCTGCTTCGCACATTGTTGTGGCTGTTTTTATACTGTATATAGGTAGGTCAAGGTTGCATAGCCACAGCTGATTTGTGTTTACTTGTTCGCACGATGAAAGATGTTGTTGATCCAGTGGTATCATCATGTCTAGCTTCAAGTTAACGGCTATGTATTTGGTTGTTGGTATTATGTGAATCATGGAGGTTCCCTTTATGTTGCGGATTGGGATGACTTCGGTTAGTTCGTACTGTTCGTCTGCTACTAACGGGATTTTTACTTCGAATATGATGAAGTCTTCGGTTAGTTTTCCTTGCACACTTGCTAGTTTATACATTTCCCGGATACACTTGAACTTGTTTGAGCAAGGGAGAGATAATCCTTTTGGGACTTGTCCTGCTATGATGTTCAACTGTTTTTCGAACGCATCGGGTTTCAACAGGTGAGTGTCGACCTTGCCGTGATGAAGATCTGTAACTAGGCTGATCAACATGTCTTGTATTCTCCGCAAGTTTGTTATCATCATGTTTGCGGCAAGTGCAGTAGCAGTAAGGAACGTTGCTTGGTCTTGTTCGGTTTTCAGTTGTTGGAGCGAGTCTCTGAGACTTTTGTTGATGACAATGAACTGCCGGTTCATTACTTGCTCGTTCCTCTTCAGAAGGTTATATTCCCCTTCGATTATTGAAGTCTGTTGTTTGTACAGATTGTACAAGTGGTCTTCATTGCTGTGCAGTAGTTTGATGTCGTTGTTGTATTTTTCGGCGAATTTGTCATCAAGTACTCCAAATAGAGAGTTGGCAATGTTCCCAATTCCGTTTATGAGACCTCGCTTGCTACGTATTCCGTGGTCGGATTGTAGTACTTCGTTGTAATGTTTGAGCTCGTTTAGTTCGTGCTCGAGTTGTGTGGATATAGTCAAGTACGCTATATTTCGTTGACAAAGTCCGTGTAATTGCTGGACGTATTGTTCAACGGCAGAAGTACTTTTCCAGTAAGTTGACATGTTGTAGTATACTACCAGTCTCCATTCGTCTTGTATTATCTGTAAGTCTGCGGCTTTGTCAAAGTATACAAGGCGGGTCGGGTCTAGAGTTGTTACGTTGACGAGTTGTTGCATGGACGGTGTCACACACGTAACCATCAGTACTAGTAACGTGCTTAGGTGCTTGAGGACGTTACAGCTGGAAACACCCTTCTGTGCCCGTCTAGGGCTCACCCGACGTTGAGATGTTGATGACGTCGCCTCTGGTTGTGTTGGTTTGTTTTCTTTGTTGTTCCCGGTTTCAATTGGTAATCGGGACAATTTCGTTACGGGTCTCTTCATTATGTTGGATTTAGTTTTGAGCGTGACGACTCGTACCAAGTTATCCGGTCCAGGATGCGTCTCTATAACTCGCCCTAATAACCATCGGGCTGGGGCTATTTGTTCTTCCTTTACAAGGACGACGTCGTTCACGGCAATGTTGCGTGTTGGAGTTTGCCATTTCCCTCGTAGTTGTAATGTTTGTAGGTAATCTTTGGACCATTTCTTCCAAAATTCCTTGTACATGTTTTCTGTCAGGCGCCATCGTAAAGTTAACTGGCTGTTGTCACTCTCTGACGTCATCGGAGGTGCCAGAACCGGTCCACCGACTAAAAAGTGGCCTGGTGTCAAGTAATCGATGTCGTCGAGGTCGTTTGTTAGGGCGACAAGTGGCCTTGAGTTTAGGCAGGCTTCAATTTGTACTAGCAAAGTAGTAAACTCTTCGTACGTAAGCCTTTGTTCCCCAAGGACGCGTTTTAGGTGGTGTTTCATACTCTTGACTGCAGCTTCCCATAGTTCTCCCGCTGTGGGCCAAGATGGTGCGTTAAAGTGCCATTCCATACCTTTTTCGGAAGTGTTGTTGATGAGGTCGTCGTTAACTAGAAGCTGCAGTGCCTCCTGGCGTTCTTTGGCTAGAGCTCTTGCTGCTCCGACAAAGTTCGTTCCGTTGTCACTGTAGATATGTTTTGGTGTTCCTCGTCGTGCGCATAGCCGCTTCAATGCTGCGAGGAATGTTATCGTGCTGAGATCTGACACCAGCTCCAGGTGGATGGCTTTTGTGCATAAACAAATGAAAATCGCGATGTAGGCTTTAACTGTTTTAATGCCGCGACCTTTGTTAGCCTTTATTTCAACGTGTCCCGTGAAATCCACGCCCGTGTGTGTGAATGGCCTTGAAGGTGTAACTCGAGGCGTTGGTAAGTGTGCCATTTGTTGATTGCTGCGTTGCGTTTTGTAGCGGTGGCAGGTGACACATTTGTTGAGTTGCTTCTTGATTGGTTTCATGCCGCCAAGTATCCAATATTTGTTACGAAGGTTTCCCAAAGTAAGCCTGGCACCGCCGTGGAGAGTATTCTTGTGGGCTTGGTCAATCAGGAGGTCTGATAACTTGTGTTTGTTTGGTAATATTATTGGATGTTTTTGGGAGTCGTTTAACTTAGCATGTTCAAGTCTTCCTCCCACTCGAAGAATACCTTGTGCGTCTAGCATTGGGCTTAAACTCAACAGTTTGCTTGTAGCCCGTACCTTGTTATGTTTGTGTAGGTATGCTATTTCATCGCCAAATGTATTGTTCTGTGTAGTTTTCACAAGCAGGTGCTGAGTCTGCACAATGTCTTCCGTAGTTAAGTGTGACCTGTGTATGGCTCTTGTTGCGTCACGCGAGTTGTTTATGAATCGTCTGATCCAGCTGATGACTCGGGTTGCATAAGTCATCGTGCTGTATTTTTGCAGTAGTTGCTCGATGAGGGGCGCGTCTATTGTTTGTATTGCGTAGGTTTGACCTCGTTTATTTTTCTCTTCGTTCGTTGTAAAAATACCTTGTTTGGGTATGTTGTTGTTTTGAAGCCAGGTTGGGCCTTTCCACCACAGTTCGTGAGCTATCAAGGCTGATGGTGAGATTCCTCTGCTTGCGCAGTCCGCAGGATTGTCTTCGGACTTGACATGGGCCCAGGAGTTGGGTGGTGTTATTTGGATAATTTTTGTGACTCTGTTGGCTACGAAACTCTTCCAACGGCTCACATCACCATGTAGCCAGCCAAGCACCACCATGGAGTCCGTCCAGCAATGTATGGTGTGGATCTGCGAGTTGATGGAGTTTTTTACTTTTTCGATCAGTCGGGATAGTAGTACTGCACCACATAACTCCAGTCGTGGCAGAGAAATAGGCTTTTTCTGTGGGGCTAATTTTGTTTTAGCTGCTACTAGCCTTATCATCTGTTTACCTTCTTTATCAGTGGTCTTGCAATATATGACACATGCATAGGCTCGTTCTGATGAATCACAGTAGCCGATCCAGCGTGGTATGGTTATGTCGTGTATGTGTGCGAGCTGATTGCGGAATTGCTCCCATTCTTGCTGTATCTTTAGTGGGAGTTTATCATCCCAGCTCGTTGTAGTTGACCAAGCATGTTGAAAAATTAGCTTGGCTTTCACTGTTACTGGTGATAGCCAACCAAGTGGGTCATACAGTTTTGATATATCCGACAGTAGTGTGCGTTTTGTGTCGACATCACGTTTGTTGCCGAGTGGTATTTGTTTGTAGGTAAACTGATCCGTGCGCGGGTTCCAAGTGATGCCTAGCGTTTTGTTGGTGTCTGCATCCTTGAAGTCGAACATTTTTTGGCTTATCAGTTCATCGGATAAGCCTTCAAGTAGGCGCGTTTCGTTGCTAGCCCACTTTCGTAAGTTGAATCCACCGCCCTTCAGCATTGTTATAAGTTGACTTCGAGCTTTCTGTGCTGTTATGAAGTCGTGACTCCCGCCTATTAAGTCGTCCATGTATAGCTGATTGGACAGAATAGCCGCCGCCAAGGGGTACTGTGCGCCGTCATCCTTTACCAGTTGCCTTATGGTGCGCATTGCCAGGAAGGGAGCGGACTTGGTACCATATGTTACTGTAGTCAGTTGTAACTCTTGTAACGGCTCTGTGACTGAATCCCTCCACACTATTTTTTGTAAGTGTTGGTCTTTTTCCTGAATACGTATTTGTCGGTAGAATTTCTCAATATCCGCTGTGTACACGTATTCAAATGCCCTCCATCGTAGAATAATAGCTTGTAAGTCTTGTTGTAAGTTAGGCCCGCATTCCATCAGTTGGTTTAAACTGTGTCCCGAGCTAGTGGTTGCTGATGCATTGAAAACCACTCGGAGTTTGGTTGTCGTTGAATCGGGTCTCATTACTCCATGATGGGGTAGGAAACAGCTTGGCGTGTCCGGCTCTGTGCACCTTTTCATATGTCCTAGAGCTTTGTATTCGCCGATGAAAGCCTTGTAGCTTGAAGCGAGGGTTTCGTCTCTTGTCAAACGTTTTTCCAATTGCTTGAATTGTGCGACTGCTTGTGGCTTTGATCGTCCTAAATATTGCTCGAAATTGGTCTTCATGGGGATTCTCACTTCATACCGCCCATCTTCTTGTCTTTTTGTTGTATCAGCGTACAGCCTCTCGCAGTACTCCTCATCGACTGTCGTAGACTGGTCGTCTGATATTATCTCTTCAATTTCCCAGAAACGAGAGATATCGCTAGTGTCCACCACGACATGACAGTTGAAAGTATTCGTATTTCCAACTAATACCCAGCCGAGCTTTGTTTGTTGTGCTATTGGTGCGTATATGTTTCCTCGAGTAATGTTGCTCATGACTATGTCGCCATATACCCCAGCATCAAGTAGAATGTCAATCGGCCTTGATAAGTTGAATTGTGGGTCGGCCAGGTTAATGTTTTCTATGTGAGGCCAATCTTGTTTTTCGAAGGAGTAGTTAGGCAGGTTGTTGAGTAGTTTAGCCATTACTAATGCCGGCGTTGAAAACTCGTAATCTCCGTAAAGGGACTTACAGTCCAACTGAACGGTCCCGTTGCTCTGGCTGGCAAATGCTCCGATCCCTGACACAGTTGAGTTGTGGTTGCGTCGCGGAAGCCCAAGTCGTTGCACAGCCGATTCTGTTATAAGGTTCAGTTGGGAGCCTTGGTCTAGAAGGCATCTAAGTACGGTGTAAGTTCCATCTGCAGCCTTTACTTTAAGTTGTACTGTAGCCAGTAAAACTTCGTTAAAATTTCCTGACACGTGATTGGTTTTTCGCTGCATGTTGTTGTTTGTCACGCCTTCGGCCATTTGGCTTGACGACAGTGTCGCTGACGTAGTATCGCGGACTAGGTCATGTAGCGTGGTGTGATGTGCGCCGTTACACACTTTGCATCTTTTCTGCGAGTTGCATTTCTTTCCGTTGTGCGGATACATGCAGTTTTTGCAAATGTTCAATTGCTCAATTGTCCTAATTTTTATGGCTGGCGTCATTTCTTGAAACTCTTTACAGTAGAGCAAGATGTGGCTTGTTTTGCAAACTGGACAATTCCTGTCGGAGCTTGTATGGTTTGCTTTGGGGTAGCGTCTGTATCTGTTGTACGCATCCCTTGGTACTGTTGTCATCGAGGCCCCTTTATTTGGGGTGACGTCGGCATCTGTTTGTTTGTTGGGTTTACTTGTTTTCTTCACCACTGACTCCAGCGCCGTGAACTTCCCTTCGATGAACTGGATGAATTCCTTGAAGTCGGGAAGCCCTCTTGGATTTTTCCTCGCCTCCATGTAGTCAGCGTAGGTCTGAGTGTCTAGTTTTGCTGCCAGAATGTGCACCAAAATCGGGTCCCATGTTGCCGTGTCGATGCTCAAGTTACGCAACGCGTGCACGGTTTCGAGACTGGTGTCGTGTAGGCGCTTCAGCTCGTACGCATTTTGGTTTTGAATCGTAGGTTGACTCATCAAAACTTGCATTTGCTTGGTGAAGAGCATCTGCAAGTTATTGTACCTATGGTGGAGGATTTCCCAGCAGGAGTCGTAGTTGCTCTCGGAAACAGACAGATGTTGTACAAGGCGCTCAGCTTCTCCTTTTAGCTTCCCCTTCAGGTGTTGCATCTTCTGCCCCTTCGAGAGGGAAGGGTTATTATGGATAGCCGCGATGTATAGATCGAGGAATGTCGGCCATTGTGTGTAGTTTCCAGAGAATATCGGTATTTCGATCCTTGGCGCACTATCCCGTTGTTGGACAGCGTGGTTGAGTTTGCGGTTGAGACCTCGCTTTGTGCACTCGTATGTTTCTTCGTACTGCGAGAACTCGAGCTCGTAGTTTACGTCGCTACCGACGAGAACGTTGTCGAGCTGCCAATGCACTTCGTCAATCGCCCTCCATCGCGATTCGAGGACCCTAAGCTTGTCTTCTATCTCCCATTTCTCAATAATGTCAGCAGTACGCAAGTTGCTGACGAAACGTGAGAAGGCTCTAAAGTTGGTTGCTTGTTGATTTTTTAGCTCGTCCGATCTCGATAGGACTCCAGTGTTCTTGTTCTCTTCTTCTGGGCGACTCGCGAGTTCCGCAGTGCTTGTTGACCATGTTTGCAGCTTATGTTGTATGTTTGAGTAGTTCGACTTGACCCTGTCGTATACTTTTGTTGTGTAGTATATGTCGGTCTGGTCTATGGCGCCCTGTAGCACGCCATGATTCATTTCGAATTCGTTCCAGTGCGCCTGGAGGGTATCCAGTCTGCCCCGGATGTATGTGGCGGTTTTGCGGTCAGGGCCATCTTTTCCGAAGTTGACACCAATTTTTCGGATGCCCTCTGCGATGATTTCCTGCCGCTTGAGAAGTTCTTGTTGCCTGGCGTCCATAATTGTTGCACGAGGATGTATGCGTGTAGTGGAGGGACGTTAGCTCTGTTGACTTCACTGTTGTATTGTTGTATGTAGTTCCCGAACCACCAAATGTTGATGTTTCCCACGGCGATCGCAGGGTCCGAAGGAATCTCTCCGTACGATATTGTGCGCCTTCTCAATCTGACTGGGGCGATCCGCTTGTGGAAGACCAGTCAAACCGATTCGCTATCGTAAGTAGAAACACTTCGTACCTGTGCGACTTGCAGGACTGTTTGCTCCAGTAGTGGCGATCCGGCTCGAAGGACCATAAATGTACGGGCAGCAGCTCCGCACACTGAGATGTAGTATGTAGGTGGATGAATCACTCGGGATGTGTACAGGAAATAAAATCACTGTTTTGTGTCCGATAATGATTGACCATTTATTTAATAAAACAACGAATTATATAATGCCAAAAGTAGGTGGCTTGTGGCGGGCGTAATAGCTTAGTCAGCGAATGTACATAAATCGGTGAATTAGCAACTGCTTGATCAGGTAAAAACTAAAACAATAAATATCATGTGGCGATGCTCGTACAGTCTCTGTTCCCGGCGTTCCTTTCTTAAGTCTTCAACTTCTTTTTTCAGCGCTTCAAATTGTTGGTTTATGAAAGACATAGATCTAGCTATCTCCTCGTTTGACTTGTGTATTTCCGTATTTGATGCCTGAATCTGGATGTTCTGGGATTTTATTTCTCCAATATCAGACGCCAGTTTAGCCATTACAGTGGTTTGAGTCGCAAGTAACTTCGCAATTGAAGAGTCTTGTTCTTCTTTCCAATCTGCGAGTTGAGTTTGAAGGTCGTGCGAACTCAGCGTAGCAGCGCCTTGTGGCGAGTTTGCCTTTCGGGCTCTTTTATTTCGATTGGTGTTTAAGTAATCACTCACCACTGCATTGGCTATAACCGATTCCGATTTAGTCTGGGACTGGCAAAGGTTGTTTATTTGCGCTTGCGGCGTGCTCGGGGGAGTGCGTTGTACACCGGGCATGTTCCCAAATAGTTGTAATATAGATGATAGCAAATCTCATATACTTCGTCACGATCGGTGAGCGCGTGCGCACTGCGCCGTGAGACGGTGTCGCGTGCGAACGGAGTCGTAGCGCATCGGCCACGAGTACTTCGTGTACGTAGCCCGTAGGCAATCCGTAGCAGTTACGTCAGCGGCTACGGCGGCCGCGTAGCAGATAGCGAGCAGCTAATTCAATAATCTACGTCACTAGTACCGTAGCGCATCGGGCTGGGAACCGGACCGCAACACCACACCGCACTGTGGGAGCGGGCTCAAATCAATGTGTAGTCACTTTTCGAAAATATGATTTTAAAGTAGGCGACAAAATTGTTTGTATCTCACTCTAGGACCGCCCAGTGGGCGTCGACTACTGGTAAGAATCAGGCAAGAGTGACAAGGAATTCAAAATCACTTCACACATCTCTGAGACCAGAAGCTCACACAACAACACATAAATCCTACAGTTTAAGAGCGTTTACGACGTACGGAATTTCATACAAACTTTCAAGCCCTTGTTGTTCGAAATGACTGAACTGATTTTAATGAAACTTATACGCATAAGCAGGATACAAAGATCTAAAAAGTTAGATGAGAACATTTTCGAAATGTCTTATTTAAAAATAGATAACTGAAAATCTCTATTTCTATGAAATATTTAAAATCGGCCTAATTTGGCTGTAACACAATTTTTTAATTTGTTTATTTAATCCATAATTTTACAGTTTTAGTTTAAGATAACACCTGCCAAACTGCAAAGCAATTTATCGGCAGTGGGTTCTCGTGGATTTTGCACGAATATTTACTTGACTAAACTTTAGAATTAAGTTAAAGTTAAGACTATGGCTCTGTAGGCAACGACTCAGTAGGTATGTGAATACTGAGTAGTTACCCACACAACCATAGATTCTACAACCACAGCTACTACACTCGCGGCACCAGCCAACAAACGCCACGAGACCATCCCATAGTACGAGTACCTACTCAGTATAAGGTAAGCAAACTTATGGATTAGGACTCACGACATCAGCTGACCGAGGCGCCGATCGAACGCAGCAACGATTGAGGTGGCTTTTAATTCTGACACGATTGATTATTCCCTCAGGTAATTAATTCATTAATTAATGTAGGTGTAATTCATCGTCTCGTATGCTTACCATAATAATTATGTACATTTGGCACCTGTAGTTTATTTTTCTTTGCAAGTCGGGTTGGGTAGTTATGTACTTTTTCTTTTTTGTGTTTGTTAATATTATGTTGTTCAAGAATCATAGCCAACAATTTGGCTGTAACACAATTTTGCGAAAATTTTATTAACTAAATTTTCCTGCTTATGCGTATGAAGTTTCATTAAAATCGGTTCTGTCACTTCGAAAAACAAGGGCTTGAAAGTTTGTATGAAATGCCGTACGTCGTAAACGCTCTGTAGTAGTAACATACTTACAGGAAGTTTTCTTACAATGTCAACTTGTTCAGCGCTGGCAAGATATTGCTTCACTAAGATCATCATCTGCCTGCCTTTTTCCAACTATGATAGAGTCGGCTTCAGATCTAACCAAATGCAGCTGAACACCAGTATTTTACATGGAGCGACTGCCTATTCTGGCCTCCACAACCCAGTTACTGAATAACTCGATACCCCTTGGAAGGACTGGTTGTCTAACCCGGTCAGGTCCGCTCAAATTTGCGTGGTTCTTTCCTCAAAAGACCATTTCAGACACGGATCTACATGGTCCTCACATGATCTGACCAAGATTATGTCTGGACTTTAAAAGAGACTTTGACCCCTGAGTTTGTTTCGCCATTTCTTCTCAGGGGTAGTCAGATAGGAAATGTCGGCTACATCGAGATTTTTTTTTTTTTTATATGACGTGTAAAAGTGATTTTAATATCCTATTTACAGAATAAACGATTTCATTTCATTTCATTTCATAACGACCCGTAACAACTGTCAAAGATCTACCAATAACAGCTGGGACCAACGGTTTAACGTGCTTTCTGAGGAACGGAGGGGTCTTGGTATGTAAAGATGACCACCCATACACGGACCAACCGCGGAAAGCGTTGCTTAACCAGATCGAACGAACCATGCGGTTGTTATTACTTAACCACAACCCCCCCCCCATTGCTTCACTAAGATGTATATAAATTTTATAGAAAACCAATGTTGACATATTGGCCTAACCAACAGCAATTCAATCAATCTCTCTAGCTTTTTCCTAACTATTTTGGGACCGGCTTCCAGTTTACCCGGAACCAGATGCAGCTGAATACTAGAATTGTACATGGAGCGACTGCCTATTTGACCTCCACAACCCAGTTACTTGGTAACGCAATACCCCTCAAGTAAGACTGGTTGTCAGACTTTCGGGCTTATGATTACCGACTAAAGACTATCAAAGATCTAACGAATAGCAATTAATCTATCAATAAATGTGAGCTCCGGTTTCTAAACTTGTGTCAATAACACATAATGCTTCAAGTGACAGCGGTTCCTGCGTTCTAGTTTGACGTTTTGACGGCACGGTTGGCGCAGTGGTTAAGCTATTGACTGCTGCGCTGCGTGTCGCGGGTTCGATTCCCGCACTAAATGTTTGTAAACGCACCCACGATACAGGAGTAAATCCTAGTGTGGGGCAAAGTTAAAAAAAAAAAAAAAAAAGTTGGCATAGACTAATACAACGTCGGCAATAGTTACGCCATCTAGTATTCTAAAGTTAAACTAAACTAACCATACTATTGACCGCGCATAAAAGCTTAAATATACACTGCTTCTTCTCACAATACCACTACAATCAATCAATTTTATGACATGAGTCACATTAAAAATCGATTCGTTATATTCGCGTAAATAAAGCGATTTGTTTAGGACATATATCCCGTTTGCCATCCAGCATGCATGCGACGCACCAGGACATTCCCACGGTCAATATTTGATTCGGCTTCAACCCGATCGCGTTACGCGTCGATGTTTTTCAATAGCGTTACGTAGCGGCTCAGTGAGCTCGCAGCCAATTTCATAGCTGCAGTTGGTACGAAGTGGATTTCTGCTACGTGTATGGAAAAGCCAAATGGCTGTTGCAATGAATTCATATTTGTTGCACAAAGTCAAGTTTTTAGTAGTTTCGGTCTAAAGATGGTAATTAATGGAATTTTTTTGCAAGTATATTTTTAATAAAGTGCAGTATGAAATTTTTGAGCCAATTTCTGTGCTCGAAAAATTATAAATGATAAACAATTTTATTTTAATAGAAAGAGTAGTTTGCTACAAAAACTTTTACACGTCAATAAAATTTTAAAAACTAGTAAGTTTTCTAACGAAATGAAATCGTTTATTCTGTAAATAGGATATTAAAATCACTTTTACACGTCATATAAATAATAAAAAATAAATAATCTGATGTAGCCGACATTTCCTATCTGACTACCCCTGAGAAGAAATGGCAAAACAAACTCAGGGGTCAAAGTCTCTTTTAAAGTCCAGACATAATCTTGGTCAGATCATGTGAGGACCATGTAGATCCGTGTCTGAAATGGTCTTTTGAGGAAAGAACCACACAAAGTTGAGTGGACCTGTCCAATCAGTGTAAGCATTTTTCAGTAATCGTGCAGCTCAACCGACTACTCTGAGAGAAACACCGAAACAAACTCAGAGGTCACAGTCTCTTAAAGTCCAGACAATTTCTTGGTCAGATTATGTGAGGACCATGTAGATTAGTTGTCTAAAATGGTCTTTTGAGGAAAGAACCACACAGATTTAACAGGCCGGCGCGACTCGCGACGCGACACAAAGGCACCGCTCGTCGCGCGACAAGCAGGGCCTTTGTGTCGCGCCAGTATGTAGAAGCCTTTAAGTGGACCTGTCCAGTCAATGCACGAATTAGTCAGCAATCGTGTAGCTTGACTCAGAACTTAAGGAGCACAACGACTCGACGAGTCAAGCTGGTTCATCTGAACGTTTTTTAACGACTGACTTTGCTGTATGTAGAACATTAATTCGATAAAAATACGCTCAAAGTGATGCCTTTATACTGTAAATTCTACATTCATTATGGCAAAACTTTTGCCTCTGTTCAACGAAATCAGACATCCTACGTATGGAAAATCGAATTAAAGTCATCCTCGGTTGGCGCGGGTTCACATCCGACATTCCTTCCTCTGTCTTCTTCCTAAGTCGGCTTCAGCAGGAAATTGCTATTGCTCTGTGCATCCCTCTATTACACTGTTTACTTACTTGCTCTATTTTACTAGAACGGAACTAGTGACATAACGACCGCTTTTTATCAGTTATTGTAAGATTATGTAAATACATACATAATATTCGACTACACTTTTTTGTGGAGCTGTAAGATTTGAAAATTGTAATCAACCAAAGTGCAAAATATGTAGTTTGCAACAAAAAATATTGTTATAAATAAATTAGCTGATAGTGGAAAATTAATTAATTCAATTCACAGAACTGTAATAGATTTTAATGAAAATGTTTAACGATGTGCTTGTATTAACTATACGAAATAATCATTAAACAGCAAATAATATTTCAAATTGTAAACATCAATCGTTTAATTAGAGTTAATAGCAAAATCAACTATTTTTAGCATCACAAAGTTTAATTACAATAATGTTCTATTTATTGCAACCATTACAACTAAATGCAAGCTTGAAAGTACTTCATGAAAGTGTTTCAAGTCAAAGTCAAATTATATATTTCAAATAGGCACATAGGAGGCACTTTTGAAGGTCAAAATTTCGTATAAAATAGAATTGATTCTAGTTGCCCCTTCCAAAAGGTAGTTTCGTATGGAGAAGATTGGGCAAGAAACTCCACCAAATCAAGAGCGGAGTGACTCGTGTCATACCAAACAATAAACAGTCATAACAAACTTTAATTTAAATCACATCAACACTATGTAGACTCAAAAATTTATCGTTAAAATAAAATCAAGAATTATTTTATAATAATGTGTAACATCTTTCCTCTTGCTTTCTGTGGGAGTGATTTCGTGAAAAGGGACGGAAGTGTGTAACACGAAGTGATAGCTTGAGCATGGAATAAGTAAGTACTTTTTAATAGAAAATGCAAAAGTTAATAGCTGTGCATCTGTCTCATCAAGTTTTCTCGAGAGTATTGCGTGCTTATGCTGTTTAAGTATATTTATCAACTTTTAAGTACTTATAACTTAATGTTTTCTAATATAGTAGTTACCTTTTGAAATTAATGGCAGAATAAAACTCTCAGAAAGACAAAACTCTTTTCGACAAAAGTGCAAGTAGGATGGAGAATTCGGATTTGGCTCCAAATTGCAACTGAGTTGAAGTTTACCGCAGTAATTACATGGTAACGGGTCGCAATAAATAAGGTTTCTCCATTAAAATTACAGAAGAATGTTGCAAAAACTTGGAACGGATGTGAGAAAGTAATAATTTATACTTTAGAGGAGTGGTTCTCAAACTTTTATGGCGACAGAACCCATTTGGAAAACGAAATATTTGTCGGAGCCCTAAAATTATCAAAAATGGTTGTATGTGTATTTTTTATTAACTAATAATAATATTACTTGACATTAACATTTTGTATATTTTTTTACTTTATTTTGGTTTATTTAGATAGATTTTAACTTACTCAGGTTGCAGAGTAAAATAAAAAAAAAACACTAAAAAAAAACATGTACCCCTTTAGTATTTTTGTTTATTATGACCAGTATTTTCGCGGAGCTCCCATAGAGGCTTTGTGGAGCCCCAGAGCACCACGGAACATACTTTGAGTATAGCTGCTTTAGAGCATGCATATTAATGTATAAAAATCGCCGACTTCCAAAAAAGACACTACGAAGAGATTTTTTTTTATTTCAGAGTCAGGCTTTAGTTTTGTATTTTCGATTTTTCACCGTCTTCCAAAATATAAGTTATTTTTAACTTTGTAGTGTCGTTTTTGGGTTTTTTCGACCCCCAAAGAACTAAGGGTTCGTTGGCTCATTTGGAGATAATTATCCAAATGAGCCAATGATCTTTTTTTGCAGGTACAAGTTGACCTATCAAATGAAATGGCTTACTGTGATTTTGGGTTTCAAGTATGTATTTTTAAAATTTTAAAATAAATAGTTTTAAAGTTATTTAAGAAAAAAACAAGACAATTTACCACTCCCCCCTTGTCTCCGAAACTACTCACGCTCATCGTGAACACGCGCGTACAGGAACATAAGCATGAGGCTGTCTGCAGATATACCTTCAACAATGTCTGGTACAGAATACTACAGACATGGACAATATACAACCAACGAGTGATGATAGTATAGGCAGGTACACGGTGAACAGAACCATATTCTGTTTAAGGAAGCTTGAAATAGTGTTTGAACTAAGAATAGAGAGGATGATAAAGTTGCACAAGATTTAATATTATGTCTGTGTCGGCTCTTTGCATTTTATTGGATAGTTTGCTATAAAATCTCGGTATCTGGATCTAGCACCAGCTAGCTCTCTGATATTGAACGTTTCCAATGCTATTGTCAATAATTTCATGTCGACGTCGGAAACAAACGAAGTTTTCCTTTATGTATATAGGCATAAAAAATTATAGGACTAATGGAAACAAATTTGAGTTATTTTTACGTATTTATTTTGAAATTTCATGCAAATAATTTATGATACATAATATTATGTAACTGTCATGCATTACAAATTATTAATTAATTAATTAATAGTCATGCATCTGACAAAAATCAGTTTTTGACAAGGTAGGCGTGTTTTTAATTTTTAAAATAATTTTCATTTAAGGTGTATATTTTTAGCAATTGCTTGTAAATATGCAAGTTTCGAAGTATATTCATTTTTTTTACTAATAATTTTTTCAAGCCTATTGTGTTTGTCCGTGTATTTTTTCATTTTTTTGCTATTGGTGATGTTATGACATCAAGTTTGTTTATTTCAATAGTTTGGTGTTTTATTCCTTGAACAATTTTTTTTGCCAAAAAATAAAAACCAGGATGGTGTTGTCCCACAAAATGTGCAAATCTATTGTGCCACGCTTCTGCATGATTCTGGGTTCTAGGTATATTTTCTGTTGTTAGTTGATATGTACTCCAGACTTTGGGTGGAAATAATGGTGGTGAACTTGAAGTGCCCCAGACATAATTGTCACTAAACCATTTTGCTATAGTTTCTGTAGCTAATGAATAATATTATTGATTAAAAATTAAATTGTTACAAAAGTTAGTGACAAAAACGAATCGCTGCAAAACCGACTCCACGTAGTCTTGTCTGCCCTACCCCTAGAGTGTTATTTAAAATCGCGTAGGCGCGGAATATAGCAAATATGGATTGAACATCAACGGAATGCAACTAAACCACTTAAGATTTGCAGACGATCTAATTCTAATTTCTGAAGATCTAAGAAGCCTGCAAGAGATGCTTGAACAACTTACGAACGAAAGTGATAGAGTCGGACTCTCAATGAACGCTACAAAAACCAAATTAGTGACAAACCTTGACAAAACACCCATCACAGTCAACGGCAACAAAATAGAATATGTTGAAGAATATACATACCTCGGACAGATAATATCACCAATAGACCTTACAACAAAAGAAATAAACAACAGAGTACAGCTAGCATGGAAAAGGTATTGGTCCCTTAAGGAAATTGTCAAAAACCCTCAGGTACCACTCAAAGCCAAGGAAAAAATATTTAATTCGTGTATTTTACCTATGGATGTCAAACATGGAGTCTGACGAAGAAACATATGCGTAAGCTTGAGACCTGTCAACACAGTATGGAGCGTAGCATGCTCAACGTCAAGTTAATGGACAGAATCAAATTAGGAACATTACGAAAACAAACAAAAATTAAAGATATAACATACTCCATAAGAAAACTAAAATGGAGGTGGGCAGGTCATATGATGAGGAGTAACAAAGTTAAATGGGCTAAGGACGTAACTGAATGGTGTCCAAGACAATATAAAAGAAAGAAAGGGAGGCAACGTCTTAGATGGGAGGACGATATTAAGAAAATAGCTGGTGTTACTTGGATGAAGATGACCCATAATCGGAAAGGGTGGCAAGTTTTAGGGGAGGCCTTTGCGGAAACGCAAGACAATCGCGATACCGGTGTCAAATAATTATTATTTTTAAGTTTAATTAGTTACTGTAGTTTAGTTTACTTTCATTCATGTTTTATAAGATTGTCGAATAAAGGCTATTATTATTATTCCTTTATTTCATTAAATATACATATAAATTATATTTTTAAATATTAGAATATAAACGAAATATAAAAACATTTAAAAATATAAAAAATAGTAGCCCAACGGTATCGGGAACAAGGTCCAAGCTACCGGCGGTCAGGGCTCCAGAGAGAGGAACCTCCTAACAATGCGAGCCGTGTCCAGAAGTACCGCTCTCTGAATCAGGCCCTTAATCCAGCTGCCCAACGAGAGCCTCTTTAGGTGTTGGTCGAGGCTCTTGGCAATTAAGCCATTGGCTGATACAACTATCGGCACAATGATTGCTGAGTCCACATCCCACATGTCGACAACCTCGCGAGCCAAGTCAAGATACTTGATTTCTTTATCTTTCTCGGCTTTCACGAGGTTCCCGTCATGAGGGACCGTTATGTCAATAATCAATTGTGCGCCGCTCTATTCGATCCACCACCACTATATCAGGCTTATTGGCAACAATAGTCCTGTCAGTGATGATGGATCGGTCCCAGTACAATGAGATATTTCCACTCTCGAGAACCGGGTCGGGCACATACCTGAAGTACGGCACCTCCGATTCCACAAGGTTGTATTTCAGAGCAAGTTGCTGATGGATAATCCTGGCTACAAGGTTGTGTCTATGCAAGTACTCTTCGTTAGCTAGACGAGAACACCCGGAGATAATGTGTCGGATTGATTCTCTCGGACGGTGGCATGCCCGACACACGTCAACCGTGCCGTCCTTCACAATAAATCTCCGATAATTCTTAGTCATGATAACTTCGTCCATAATTGCACAGACAAAGCCTTCGGTTTCCCCAAAGAGATCACCGAAACGCAGCCAGGCTACGGACGCTAAAAAGTCTACTTCGGGTTCATGTAGGGCCCGGAAAAAGCGTCCGTGAAGCTCCTTACTTTGCCATACCTCCCTGCGATCATTAGTGTCAAGCACTACAGGTTTGCGCCAGTTCTCTGTAGCCAAGGAGAGCGGGGTGAGGCCCTTGTCCACCACGACCACATCTCGATGCATCCCCACGTCGGCTTCTAGGAAATATTCCCTGAGACTGCATATCTCGCGATTGTGGAGTGTCTTAGCGTTTAAAAAGCCACGACCTCCACACTTTCGCGGGATATACAGTCTCATTACCGAGGACCGTGCATGCAGTCAGCAGCGTACGAACCCTCCTATCCAGGGCGTCAAGTTCGGTCTGAGTCCATTTGAGTATGCCGAAAGAGTACATCAAAACCGGCATGACCCAACCGTTGAAGGCGCGCACTTTGTTCCCGCCTGATAGAAGACTATTAAATACTTTCTTCAGGCGGGCAAAGAAGCGCTCCTTCAACGATTGCTTCATGTCAGTAACATTGATGCCCAACGCTTCCGACATACCCAAATACTTATAGGTTTCAGATGCGGAGAGGGCTCTAAGGTTTATGGAATCCGATAGTTGGGTTCCCACGGATTCCACAATCTTCCCTCGCTTTACATGCATGACCGCACATTTGTCCACACCAAATTCCATCCTGATGGCACTACTGAAAGTTTCAGTTACTTTCAGTAGCTCCATCAGATGCAAATTGTTGGGGGCAGAGAGTTTTAGGTCATCCATGTAGAGGAGGTGAGATATAACCTGACCACCTCTCCTCAACCGATAGCCTAGACCTGAATCCTCCAGCAGTGTGCTTAGAGGATTCAAGGCTAAGCAGAACCAAAGCGGACTCAAACTATCGCCCTGAAATATGCCTCGCTCGATCCTTATCGGTTCGCTATTCCTCTGGATATTTCGACATCCTGGATAGCGAAGGACTGTCCTCCATTGCCTCATACATGACATCAGGAAGGTGCGCAGAGTTGGATCTACTTTATACAGCTCCAGCACCCTCATGAGCCATGTATGTGGCACCGAGTCATAGGCCTTCTTATAATCTATCCAACATGTCGACAGATCCTTTCGGGAACGTCGAACCTGTTGGCTAATGGCCATATCAATGAGGAGTAACTCCTTAGTACCGCGAGACCCGTTCCTACATCCATTTTGAGAGGCAGACATGATGGAGTTAGTGTCTATATGTTTGTTAATTTTAGCTCTCAAAATGGATGTAAGAACTTTATAGACCGTCGGTAAACACGTGATCGGTCTATAATTTTTGGGTTCCGCGGTGCTACCTGATTTATGGAGCAGGTGGGTTATTCCTGTCGTTAGGAACTGGGGTAGCGAACCAGACTCCAAAGAAGTCTGGTACTGAGCCGCCAAGCGAGCGTGCGACCCAACAAACCATTTGATCCAGAAGTTGTGCAGTCCGTCCGGTCCTGGAGACTTCCAGTTAGGCAACGGACGGACCGCACGAGCTACATCTTGGGGGCAGATGGTAATAGCCCCCATTTCTGGTATTGGATCGCAGGCTCGCTCAACTTTTCGAGTCCAATCACCTTCAGTGTGACCGACAGGCACCGACCAGATACTGTGCCAGAAAGAAGACATGGCATCATTATCCGGCAGGTGCGTGTCAGTCACACCTTGATTCGGTCGCTCCCAAGCCTTATAAACCCACCTTTCATTGCTCTGGAAGGTGCGATTCTGAGTGTATCGGTCCACACGCCGCTTATACCTACGAATACGGGTTGCCCAAGCATACACTTTCTGCTTCAGGAAGTCTATGCGCTCTGTGACACGAGATAAATAGTCCTCAGGGTTGGTATCAGTCCCTGAGAACGCCCGCCTCACAAAGCGCATAACTCTTGGGCGAGTATTGCCCTCCCTGAAGCAGATTAGTTTACCGATGAGCGCTCTGGCCCCACCAATACGACGCTCAATTCTGCACTGCCAGGCTGGTACGGCTGGTTTCGGTCGTGTAGCTATAAAGTCATTTTGAAATTTTACGTGAGCTACACGACATGCCGCTACAGCCGCGCAGTACAGAATCGAATGAGTATCAGTGAGGTCTTCGCAGTCATCAAAATAGTTGGACAACTGCGAATCCAGAGCTGCCACCAGCGCCCTATTTTTGTTATGCATGGGCAAACGAGGTAAGCGTGGTCTAAGTTCGGGTGACATAAACCGATATTCCCGAATCGCACCCTCCAAAGCACTCCTCAATTTCTCATTGCACTGGGTACTTACGTTTGTAGCCCTGTCATCATTCCCC
Organism: Tiliacea aurago; assembly: GCA_948098905.1. Classification (NCBI taxonomy): domain Eukaryota; kingdom Metazoa; phylum Arthropoda; class Insecta; order Lepidoptera; family Noctuidae; genus Tiliacea; species Tiliacea aurago. The sequence goes on from OX402594.1 coordinate 18,951,544, forward strand.
TCGTCAGCTTGGACTGTGTGGGACTGCGGTGGTACCACAACAGTCTGCGACAGAGGGGCGATGACATGGCTATTCCGCATTTCAGTTCGCAGGCGATCAAGTACAGTGTCATCCAACATATGATTACGTTGGATAACCCGCACCTGATCCGATAGTCGTTGTGCCGAAACGTTGACAGCTGGTTCAAGCACCTGAAAAAGAGAGAGCATCCGAACACGGTACGCGGTCAGATTGTTTCCCCCCTCTGTAGCCCCATAGTATGAGCGCATGACGTTCTCATTGATGGTTCGTGTCCATCTCATGCGCTGCACACTTCCGCCGGGAGCTGGGACCCTATCAGAGGCCGGTGGGCCTCGAGGTCCTAAACCATCCGGCGGCCGGCGTCCTCCCCGTCGACGAGCAGGTGGTGGCGTCGTGGGCGGGGAGAAATACTCGTCGCTCGAGCTCGACGCAACTACCGCGGCCGGTGTCGTCACAGTGGGGCTGGGTACCGGCGGCGGCGAGGCGAAGCTGAGCGAAGAGTCCGGAGGTGGTGGGCGTGCACTTCTTACGGCTGATCTCGTCAACATCTCGATAAAATTTTCATTATTATTTTCTGTTTTTCAGTGGCATGGTATGACAGATGTCATCTCTTAATTGGCAGTTTTTTATTCATGTCTTAAATAAAATATGGTGTTTTTTTGGGATAAATTGGTTTCAGACTTCTTTCGGGTTTTTTTTTAAAGCACATATAAACTATAATATTGAGTCGAAAATTATTAAAACTGCTAAAAAATATGAAAATTATAAGATCCAGTTTGGAGACGTTTGTTGACGTTGGTGTTGCCAGCTAAATTATTATTATACTATTATTATTATTAAAGGCGCGGAATGGCGAGGCGGCCCGCGAGCTGAGGAGCAGGTGGTTTTAACGCTCACCGCCGTGGCTGAAACTGCGGAGCCGAAGCTGCGGTGGTGAGCGTTAAACACATCTGCTCGCGTGGGATCGCCGGAGCCCCGCAGCGCCGGAGCCGTGACAGAAACCTTGCATACTGCATGCTTGCTGTATGCTTGTTGCATGCTTGCATACTTGCTGCATGCTTATTGCATGCTTGCATGCTGCGTGCCTGCTGCATGCATGGTGTATGCTTGTTTACATGTTTGCATGCTTGCTTGCATGCTGCATGCAATATTGTATAAAAATGTGTATTAAGTGTCTAACATTTTAGGAGTTAATTATTATGCGTATTGAATAGGTATGCTTAAAAAAAATATGTTAAAATATCATTATGCGTAAACAAATTTATGCTTTAGAATGTTATGCTCAATCATTATTATGCTTAGAGAAATTATACGGTTAAATTATGCAAAAAAAAATTATGCGTAAGCTGTTAAGGGAAAAGAATGTTATGCGTAAATATGATTAGGATAAACAAAAGTATGCCATGTTATATTATGTCTAAAAATTTTATGCAAATGGATAGGGAACCAATCGAAACACATTACAATTGATGTCATTATGCAAGAAATTCATATTTTTTTTTCGAAATTGTATTATTGTTTAATCTGTGAGTCGCAAAAATAAATTCTGCCAAGTTGATATTAGGAAATTCCGCCGCTTGAATAAGGAGGTACGTTTTCGTAGTTACTTTCGTTCTACTTGATTTTTTGGCATATGACAAATTATGTAAAAAATCTTCGTTATGTACTACGCCGCCTGCTTCCTTATAACTAGATAATATTAACGAAGTCGGAGTTAAAATTACAATTAGATGCTTTGAATCGTGACTTCCTATAAATATTTTTTTTTTTTTAGGTGTACTAAGGTACCTTATTGAAGAACTTCAGACGCAAAGGTTAGGGGGCTTCGGTTCTTTGTTGTAATTTTTTTTCTGAGGTCAAAGTTATATTATATTCTGAGAACAATATTGTTAAAATACTCGGTTTTCCAATCTAGGTAACTCAAACTCAAACCATTTATTTCAGTTAAACCATTTACAGGGACTTTTGAATTGTCAAGGAGTCGGTCAGTTAGAATTAAGAAGCTAGTTGCCCATTCCAAAGCGTAGTAGGTACTTATTGAGACGAACGGGCAAGAAACTCCATAAACAGTCTTTTAAATTGTAATGTTACAAAAATATTATAAATTATGTAAATAAACACATTATGACCACCTACTGGGCTCAACTCATTTAATACGAATACATTTATTTGAAAAGAAGAAGAAAACAATATTTGTAAAAATGACATTTCTCACAAGATATAAACCCCTCTTGACCATAATATCTGGCACATGTGACAGATCTATAGATTCATGAGTATTTCATCCGTACAAAGGGTGCGATAAATATGTAAATATCGCGATGTACCCGACGCGGGTAGCGGAAAATTATCCGTTCAGCATGTGACGTCACACAACGGTATATATTCGTCACCGACGCGACGCCACACAAGTCACTTATCTGTTTATACGAGGTGTACGGAGGATGTGTCGAACAAGAAACAAATGTATAAACATTTTGTTTCAATGGAACATAAGAGTAATTTTTCAGGGTTTACAAAATATGAGCACACGAAAATATTACATTATATAAGTATATATAAGTATTATTAAATATTATATATATAAGTAGTCGACACGGCTATGCTTAGATGAGCCTTTACTGCGCGGCGACCTATGTCGGTCTTTCGTGACTGTCTGTCCTCCCTGTGTTCCCTCTGGGGTACTTCTACTGAAGTCGATTACTCGGCCTCCCGTCAGAGGTATGTTGAGGGCAGACGTCGAAACTATTGTTGGTGCAACGGACGGCGAACCTGGTCCTCCTTCAGTTGCCATGCCTGAGTCGGAGACGATCTCATGCTGGTGTCGCGTGCTCATTTCCTCTGTTAGCTTACGTAGCTTACTGCGTGTGGTTATCTCGCTCCTAATGCTCATGTTTTTGATTTTAATTCGAATTTAATTTAATTTAATTAATGTTTATTCCCTCTAATTGAACCTGATCCGGCTCGACAGGACCAAAATGTTATTCAGGGGGGGTCAGGTGATGTAGGCGGGGGTGACGGTGTTCCCTTGACGAGGGAATAATAAATAAGAATCACTTGTTACCGAAGATAACTTTTATATTGTAAGGTCAAAAACACAGTTATTTACACGAACACAAGAGCACATAAGAAAATAATCGTTCACACGTAATGTTTAGAAAATACAGTCACACAAATAGAAAGGATTAATTAAAGTACACGGTTAATTACACAAGAATACACGTTTATAACAATAATAATCCTAAACTATGATAATACTTTGACTGCCCTGAGCTATTTATAGATAATTCGCGACTTGTGAGGCCAACAGTTATGAGGAGCTGTTGCTTCACCGGAGACTTGTTGAGAACTGAACTTGCTGACAAAATTAGAACTTTATGTTAGAGATTTTCTCCCCTATATATGTGTTTACTCCTAAGCGCAAGTAGCGGGAGGTCTCTGGTAATTATTAAACATCTTTCCATACAGAACTCTTAGATAAAACTGCGTAGGGCTCCTTGGCCTTGAGACATGACGCCACAGTGAAATCATTGTGCAATATTGCAAAACATGAAATTGACTACATGATTGTGTAAGATTGAAAGGTACATCCTTTGTTATTAATATTACCTCGCATTGTTTGCGATCATCTAATTGACAATGTGAGGTGAAGTTATAATATTCGAATTGCTGATGGCTTATACATATCAAATGTTAAGTTAATTTTACTACAAGTGCCAGGGTTACATGGTTATTAGTGTTTTACATAATTGCAGTTGTATCGTACATAATATAAGCATTTTCAATCTTGATTACATATCAACTATGCTTTCTTTACATTTGAACGCTATCTGATGACCGTGAAAACCAAACGGGAGAAAGTTAAAGCGATCTTTTAATCAGACGTACTGCGATATTCGACATTAATTAATTATGACTTTATTATGCCACATCTGATCGTCCTTTAGCGGACGTACTATAAATAACTTATTATTAGTCATTCGACTAAAATCATGGTGCTTCGCCTACATTCCACCCCCTGTAACAGGGTTCAACCGTCTTACACTCTTGGTCTGTGGGAAGCACTATAATTTTAGCTACAGGCCGACGCAGAACCCCGTTTGCAGTTTTAATGTCTACTACACGGATAATCCCGTCGCTTCCGTACACTGATTTTATGATGCCTTTTGTCCACGCACTTCGCTGCTTATTATTATCGGCTATAATTACTACGTCACTGGCACGCACATTTGGTACATTGTTTGTCCACTTTTCCCGACGTTGTAGTGTTGGGAGATATTCCCGCAGCCAGCGCCGCCAGAACATGTCGGCGAGTGCGTTCACGCGCCGCCACTGCCTGCGCGAGTCGACGTCCTCGACGTCGCCCGGTGCGTATGGAGTACTCCCGGACGCAGTGCCCAGGAGCAAATGGTTCGGTGTCAGGACCACAGGCTGGTTGTGGTCGTCGTACACGTAGCTCAGTGGCCGGCTGTTGACGATCAGCTCGGCCTCTGTGAGGAGGGTATAGAGGACCTCCTCACGAGGTGCTCGCTCTTTGAGCGTGCTCCGCAGCGCGTTCTTCACCGATCTCACCAGACGCTCCCAGCAGCCACCCATGTGTGGGGCCGCCGGGGGATTGAAGTGCCACTCGATACCTCGATTGATGGCCTCGTCCCTTACTCGACCATGATTGAGGTCTTTCAGGGCAGCCCGAAGCTCGGTGTTGGCCCCGATGAAATTGGTACCCTGGTCAGAGTACAAATGCGCTGGTTGCCCCCGGCGCGCAATGAGGCGCCGCAAGGCTAGTACGGCTGAGTCGGCAATCAGTGAGGCGGCCAACTCGGGTGGACGGCGCGCGTAGTGAGGCAGGTGAATAGGGCTCCCCACCTCTTCTCGCGCCGTCGCCCGATAGCGACCTCCATCGGGCCGAAGTAGTCGACCCCCACTCGTATGAAGGCTCTTCTTGATACCTCCACCCTTGCGAGCGGGAGGTCACCCATCTTTGGCGGGGCTGGTTTAGCTCTGAAAATACGACAAAGCTGACAGCTTGCGACCACTGTCTTTCTCGCAAGTTGTTAACGACTGTCTCGTGATTGGCATGTAAAGCCATCGCATGGTAGTGTGCGATCAGCTTTCTAGTCAGAGGGTGACGACCCTCCAAAATTATCGGATGCCTTTCACCGAATGTGAGCGCCTCACAGGCACTCAGACGTCCCCTCACTCGTAGCAGCCCGTCGTCAGCGATCATCGGGTCGAGAGCCTTGATGTTGCTGCTGGTGGGGACGGGCAGGCCCTTTAGGATAGCGGCCCGCTCGTCATGGAAACTATCTTCTTGACACAACCTTACCAGGCAGTTGTGTGCTTCTTCTAAGTCGTGTCGGCTTAGCTCTGTAGTGACCCGACGTTTGCGACAACGGGCTACAAAAATGAGTACGTGCGCCGTAACGCGTTGTATGCGCGTCCACGACGAGTAGCGCTCGTACTGCAGGAGTGGCGCCAAGGGCGCTGTGGTGGTGTGGACCCGCTGGATGCGCTCAAGGTCCGCCTCTGCTGCTTCAGGCTCGCGACACGCCGGCCACTGCTCCTGTGGGTCACGCAAAAAAGAGGGGCCCGAGAGCCACTCCGCATGGTCATCAGGCCAACACAACCTGGTCGCTTTATCAGCTGGATTGTCCTCCGAGGGGACCCAGTGCCAGTCGCCTCTGTCTGACAACCTACCTATGTCAGCTAATCTATGCGAGACAAACCTTTGGAACTCTTGGGCATCAGAGTTGATCCACTTTAGGACAGTCTTACTGTCGGTCCAATAAAATTTCTCTTTAATTTGTAAACCTAGTTCTTTTTCAGCGGTGTCTGCCAACCGGCAGGCTAATACCGCTGCCTGCAGCTCTAATCTGGGAATGGACACTACCTTCTGTGGAGCTACCCGCGCCTTCCCTAGCAGCATGACAACCTCCCTATTTCCTTCGTGGCTATAGCCTACTAAGTAAACGACCGCGGCTTATGCTAGTTCGCTAGCATCTCCAAAGGCGTGCAACTCTAGGTTTTCTAACTTTAACCCTATACTGAGGTCTGGTGAGTTAGCGACCCACCCCCGGTTTGTAATCCCGCCGAAGGCGTGTACTCTGGTCACTCCCTCGACCATATACTCACTGGCATTTTTATTTACTATAATTGCCGTGGTAGGTATTGAGGCTGCACCCAATATTATGGCTTTCATCGTACACGTGTTTGGTTCCCTATAGTGATCCGCGCCTTCCCATAAAATTAATCGCGCGCCTTGATCCTCTGCCTTAATTCTGGCTCGTGAGAACGTATCAACGATGTCGCCTGTGAAAGCTATGGGTCCTATTCTTAATTTTAATAAAATACCTGATAAAGAATTTAATAGGTCAGGTCCGGTCAGTAGGTTATCGTTGAGACACGTACCATGTGACGTAGCGCCCGCGTCGAACACTAGGCGAAGCTTCCCCGTCTTGTTGGGATTTACCACCGCAAAATGCGGTAAATACCAGACCGGTGTACTGGTCACCTCGCCTTCTACCTTGCGCGCGTAACCTACTTATTTGCTTTGAATATGCTTCGGCGAAACTAGCGTCTTTACGCATGCGTTTTTCAATGCCGTATAACCTCTGCCGGGCCTGATTGTAGTTATTAGGTAATTGTACATTGTCGTGTTTCCACAATAAGCCTACTTCCCATTGCGACCTATCTGTGGTGCGATGGCTAGTGATGTTTAACACTTCTAACGCTTTTTCTACATTTTTATTTTTACGCGTCTCTTGTGAGATACCTATCGCTTCTAGCTCGAACTGGGACTTTACCAAATTATGTAAATCGGGAAGGGAGACCGTCATGCAATTAATCACTTCGCTATTGCTAGAATTATTGAACGGTCCATGTATGACCCAACCTAACCTAGTTAATGAGGCAACTGGCTTACCGGATCGTCCCTGGCGGATGTCCTGGCTGATGAGTAGCTCCCAGTTGTCCTGCCCGAGGAGCAGCAGTGGCTTCGCGCCCCTCATCTCAACGCAACCCAAGTCGCTGAGGTGGGCGTTGTCGCCTATTATTGAGGCGGACACTGTCTGCGTTGGTAGATTTATGTCTACCATTGTGCGGCACTTGACGTTGTGACACTGCCCATTGGGCCCTTTAACGCGCACTTGTACCACTCGCGAAGTTAAGTCTGTCACTCCGTGGCCGCCCGCGGTTTTTAATGTGAGAGGCACACACGGACCCTCTAGGTCAGTGGCGAGTGAACTGTCGATCAACGATACCGTCGCACCATAGTCTAATAACGCGTAACATTGTTTATTATCGCTCACTGATACCGGCACTATTTTTAATAGCGCGGTTGCTCGCCATTCGCCTATGTTAGTGATACTTTCGGTTTTCTCAGCTTTAGGTTGTTTGTCCTCCTTCGGCTGCTTGTCCGCGTGTAGCATCAAATGATGCCCATAGCCGCACTTCTCGCATCTATTTGCGCGGCAAAACCTCTTAGGATGTTTCCTTGTAAGGCATTTGAAACACGTCTTTTTCTCTTTAATTGTGTCCCAACGCTGTTGTATAGTCAGCTTTTTAAATTGGTCACACTCTTCTATCGTGTGTTTCTTCTGACATATTATGCACTCTTTAGGTGCGAGGGATTCGTCACTTTGTGTGTTTACTTTTTGAACCCACGGTGGCCTGCTGGCAGCCGGGCGTGCAGTATTAGTCGGCCGGGCTTGACTGGCGCCATACTTCTGTGGCTTCGCAGTTTGTTTAGGTGGTCCCGCCTCGAACATACTCGCCTGTGCGTAGTATGATGCCGAGCGTGTGAGATGTGTCAGGAATTGGGAGAACATTTCTAGGTTCGGCGACACTCTTAAGTCCACCCCCTGCGCATTATCCAGGCCCATCGCAAAGTCACCGTACTGCGAACGTTGTACCGGTGTTAATTTGCTCAGCAGGTCACTCACTAATTGTGGGTTATTTATGTATCCCTCTGCGTGTATGTTTTTTAGTAACGATACACAGTTTCTTACGGTAGAAGAGAATTTACCCAGTTCCCGGCAACTCTCCGTCACTCTGGGTAGATCTCGTACTTTCTTTAGTACGCACTGTAGCACTAAGGTCGGGTGACCAAACTCGTCCTCTAGCGCTCGCATAATATCAGTGGGGTCCGTTGACGTTCTTAATAAATCCTCTACTGATATTTTTGCCTCGCCTTGTAATGAGGTTTTTAATCGTGCTAGATTTTCATGTGCTTTAAACTCGTATTGTCGGGTAGTATCCCAGTACATATTCCGGTATGATATCCAATCGGATGGGTCCCCATTAAAAAACGGCAATTCGTAAGCCTGTCTAGGTACCGGCCGTGGTCGTGCCATGCTAGAAATTGCCTCTGCCAGTCTGTCGATTTTACTTTCCCTGTCTCCCGACGATTCTCGCCGCCTTTCTTTTTCATCCGCTCCGTACTGCGTCTGCCGCCGTGTATCCGACTCGAGTGTTGATGCTCGAGGTACACTTGCGACCGGAGTGGTAAAGGCGGGATAATACTCAGGTAGACGGAATCTTACACCTTCTGTCGACACTGGCGCGTATGTAGGCGTAATTGGTACTGTTATGTTACGTAACGGTACTGGCTCAGATGCCCTTGTAATACGCGACACATTATTATTCGGCACTGATGACGCACGGTATGTATTCGGTACGCGATTCACTCTACTTACGATTTCAGATGGTTCCCGGGGCGCAGCCACTTCAACAAGCGCGCCTGACACAGCCGGTGTGCGCAATACTTCGTTCAATTGCGGCACCTGGGGCGTTGTATTCACCCACTCTTCCACGCGCTGTGTCGTACTCACATCTGAGTGAGAGTCATCGCTGTCAGCAGCAGCCTCTATTTCCGCGATGTCCGCTTCCAACCTCTTTTTAACGAGATTTTCTTTCATTTGCACTAGCTCGCGCTCGGCCTCGTACACGACCCTCTTCCGTAAGTAGTCGACACGGCTATGCTTAGATGAGCCTTTACTGCGCGGCGACCTATGTCGGTCTTTCGTGACTGTCTGTCCTCCCTGTGTTCCCTCTGGGGTACTTCTACTGAAGTCGATTACTCGGCCTCCCGTCAGAGGTATGTCGAGGGCAGACGTCGAAACTATTGTTGGTGCAACGGACGGCGAACCTGGTCCTCCTTCAGTTGCCATGCCTGAGTCGGAGACGATCTCATGCTGGTGTCGCGTGCTCATTTCCTCTGTTAGCTTACGTAGCTTACTGCGTGTGGTTATCTCGCTCCTAATGCTCATGTTTTTGATTTTAATTCGAATTTAATTTAATTTAATTAATGTTTATTCCCTCTAATTGAACCTGATCCGGCTCGACAGGACCAAAATGTTATTCAGGGGGGGTCAGGTGATGTAGGCGGGGGTGACGGTGTTCCCTTGACGAGGGAATAATAAATAAGAATCACTTGTTACCGAAGATAACTTTTATATTGTAAGGTCAAAAACACAGTTATTTACACGAACACAAGAGCACATAAGAAAATAATCGTTCACACGTAATGTTTAGAAAATACAGTCACACAAATAGAAAGGATTAATTAAAGTACACGGTTAATTACACAAGAATACACGTTTATAACAATAATAATCCTAAACTATGATAATACTTTGACTGCCCTGAGCTATTTATAGATAATTCGCGACTTGTGAGGCCAACAGTTATGAGGAGCTGTTGCTTCACCGGAGACTTGTTGAGAACTGAACTTGCTGACAAAATTAGAACTTTATGTTAGAGATTTTCTCCCCTATATATGTGTTTACTCCTAAGCGCAAGTAGCGGGAGGTCTCTGGTAATTATTAAACATCTTTCCATACAGAACTCTTAGATAAAACTGCGTAGGGCTCCTTGGCCTTGAGACATGACGCCACAGTGAAATCATTGTTCAATATTGCAAAACATTATGAAATTGACTAAATGATTGTGTAAGATTGAAAGGTACATCCTTTGTTATTAATATTACCTCGCATTGTTTGCGATCATCTAATTGACAATGTGAGGTGAAGTTATAATATTCGAATTGCTGATGGCTTATACATATCAAATGTTAAGTTAATTTTACTACAAGTGCCAGGGTTACATGGTTATTAGTGTTTTACATAATTGCAGTTGTATCGTACATAATATAAGCATTTTCAATCTTGATTACATATCAACTATGCTTTCTTTACATTTGAACGCTATCTGATGACCGTGAAAACCAAACGGGAGAAAGTTAAAGCGATCTTTTAATCAGACGTACTGCGATATTCGACATTAATTAATTATGACTTTATTATGCCACATCTGATCGTCCTTTAGCGGACGTACTATAAATAACTTATTATTAGTCATTCGACTAAAATCATGGTGCTTCGCCTACAGGAACCGAAAAAACCGATGATATACATACACACGTCTGGTTCCTTTCCAGAGCTTGAATTTCTTTACGAATGCTACAAGACTTCAAATTGGCAAAGGATACACTGCCATAATTATTTTCCTTGCAGAGGGAAATCTAAAATCACGTCAATCTTCCCATCTCTCACGTGAGTAACATGCAATATCTAACACTTTCACGCGTCCTTGTTCATATCATCTGCAGTTAGAATGTGAGTGAATATATATATTATGTGGGGGGAGGGGTGAGTCACTGAACTGTGACGTCCACGCGCAGCTTATGTGTGGTACCTCGTATTTGTATGAAACGGGCTTACTTGGTTTGTTGTGTAGCAAATTGGATTTGTAATGTGGGCCGTTGAGAGCATTAAAATCTATAAACATAACTATAATAAATACTTGATGCTTTTATCCTATTCAGTTCCCATTAAATCTTATTGTTCCTAGGATAACACTAATGACGTTTTTAAATATCTTTCCCAGGCATTGTACACAAGAACAATAAGACAAGTAACTCAACAGGAGTTTATTCAAATAAATTATTGTTATACTAAAAAAAGAAGAGCTATTATACTCGGATTTAGTCGGATACAGAAGTTTATGTATCTTAGCTGACCCCGAAAATAGTGGAATACCTAACTAGTTATCACACTAATATTACCTATAAAGGCGAAAGTTTGTGAGTGTGTTTGTTACTTCTTCACGCTCAAACGGCTGGACCAATTTTGATAACATTTTATATGGAGGTAACTGACATCCTGGATTAACATAAATAGCCTACTTTTTATCCCGATATTCCGACGGGATCAAGACTTACGCGGGTGAAACTGCGGGGCGCAGCTAGTTTATTATAATAAAAAGGAAAGGGACATTCTTTACCAGCAATGCTACGGCTACATTGTCGCGAACTACACGTCGCGCTCTCTCTCTCGCACACTGCTCGACGTCTCGCTTTACAACAAAGAGCGCGTGAAGTGTAGTTCGTTCGCCTTATCGCGACAATGTAGCTGTAGCATTAGAAACAAAAACTGTTTTTTTACGTTAGCTAATAAAATTGATAACAAGAGCAACACATTCATTAAATTCCCCGACCTCCAAACCAATCCAATCCAACCCTTGACCAATCCAATCCCGGTTCAATTTCCGGTCCAATTCTTGACCGTTTATTTTATTTTCAAAGAATATAAAAATTCAAGTAAAGCTATAACAGCAAAATATGTCTAAAATACAAAGTCTAACGTTACCTTTACGTTATCTGTTTCAGCGCGCTTTTCCTGCAAATATAGAAATTCCGATGAGAGTTTTACAATTGAAATGGAAATGAAGTAATTCGTCAAAAGATTCGAGTATGATTGTAATGAATTCTTAATAAAAAAATACCGTAGAGATACAAAACTTTTGGTGTTGATTGTTATATTATTTAGAATTGGAAATTTAGGAAAAGCTTCTTCTAATCACTCAAAAATGATTCGGCGAGAAAAACTTTGGTATACAGAAAGTAAACATTTTAGAAAACAAATTAAGCTGATTATTGAGGAAATCAATTCGTTTTTGTTCTGCAGTTTCAATACAAGAGCTTTGTTTACGTATCATCTCTCACTACACTCAACCGCTAACAGGTCAATCTCGAGGGACTGAAGTACGTTTGTTAATTCAATGGTCGAGTTCACGAGGTAAACGTTTGTTCACAAACACAAAACGTATTGATGGTGCTTCATGGTGAGAGTCTCAATTCTGTGGAGAGGATGAAAGGAAGAGATGAACAAAAAGAGTATAGTCAGCTGCAAGTAGCCTTGAGTGGTTGTATTGTTCGTCTGAAATGAAGCTTGACTTACTTTTTGGGCACTGCGCAGACATTTTGATATTTTTCTGAAAACTAGTTATACCCACCATCAAACGTATGTGAGACGTCAATATTCATAGTGATTGGGTCTTTAACATAACTGGCAAAATGTGTGTTATGATGATGAAATATAATTATGTTTTATTCTATTAAAAAAAAATTGATTGCGGAACCCATTTTTCCTTAACCAAAAAATCCGTATTATTTTTCTCTAGATATCGATATACCCATCACGTCTGTGAAGTTTAGGTAGGTACACAAAAACACTGAACTTTAACAGACTTCCAAAAAGGTGGAGGTTACAATTTTATTGTTCGCCTGTATGTTTCTTTGTTTTTTTTTATGTATGTACACCGATTTCTCCGTCAATAATTGTGGACCGATTTTGACAATTATTTTTTTGGTTGAAATGTTATGATCCTGAGGTGGTCCCACTGTCACCAAGTCAGAAGAATGAAGGGATCCCATGGAAATCGAAGGAAATCCTCAAATTTTATAGGCACATCTATAACGATTTCGGTATTTTATATAATAACTCATGCATTTGCACTCGGAAAGCACTATTTGGTGATGTGGAACTGATGATGAAGACCACAGACGGCCACCGAAACTAATTATTAATAAGTATATTTTCATTATTGTTAGGTAGCATAAATTGCTTTTTTATGATTATATTATATTTTTATTGATATTTTATGGCATACTATATGGCTATGGATAAAAGCATTCACCCGATACTATCCGTGATTTTAGGGTTTAACCCAAACTCGAGAGCACGTAAGTAGCATATAAAACTTTATAACCAAAATGTCTTCAGATTCAGTTCCAATTCTAAAGACGACAGGGAAACCTTCAAACCTGCTGAATATTCAGTTTGAATCAAGAAGCATAATAAATATTTTTCACTGCTAGTTACTCTCACAATCGTCTATTGGCACTCCAAGCTTCAATTCACGCCACAACACTTAATTTTCTATAATTCGACTACTACTTTGCACTCTTCGCCTTGGCTTATTTTGGCAACTATCCAGGTTTTTTATCAAACATAAAGTTCGTCTAGGTATTTTATAACGATAACGAGATGTGCGGAGTAGCTAGCTAGTGGTAATGACGCGTATTGATTTAGGTGATCTTAATGATGGTTTGCCTCGATTTTTTTTATAACATGGAAGTCCGCTGGGGGGACTGCAGTTGATGTGTGTGAGATAATTATGATAGGTTTTGTGTATGAGTCCAAAATTGATCAAAGAACTTATTATTGATAAATAAGGGTTAGCAGGGAAATATAATTTTGACGATCGAACAAAGCATTTCTGGTCCATAAGCATTCTTAACGCGACTCAAAGGAAATTGCTTCAAGATTGAATTCCTAACCAGTTGAACAGTGGCGTCAATATATAAATTAATCAAATAATAAATCGTATTTGGTACCTATTCCATAGTAATGTCTGTAGATACTTGTAAATTCCGCTACAATGTGTCGCCGATGTAAGCGTGGCGCGCGGTTGTGAGGTTCATTAAATTATACCAGACGTCTGCAGGCTTGTGGTTTGTCTTCATTGGTTTCAAGATTATAATAAAATCAGGATTGGCTTGCCCTAAATGTTTGAAGTGGCTCAACACTTGCATTTATACCAATATTATCGGACATCATAAGTGGATTTTATAACAAGTTGCCAAAGTCGGTTACAGAACTTAGCGATGGAAAATTCAAAACCCACATCAAACGTGTTCTTGTCAAAAAACATATTATAAGATTAATGACTACGTTGAAGACAAAGAAGTTTGGCAATAATTCCTTCTACACACATGTGGCTTTGCTGGTACCTCACCTGATACCTAGTACCGGTATTAACAGCATAACTATGTAAATCTCTATTAACTGCTCCCAAATTACATTAATATCGACATGACGTTGAGAACGTCATGTCGATATTAATTAAGCCTCAATTTTCATTTAATGTTCAATTCAATTTTCATTTTAATCAAAATTTTGCCAAATGAGCCTCAATATGTAATCAGAACTTTGTGGTTGATTCAATAGTGAGCACTCACCTATTAGCTTCATACACTTATTATTGTGATTAAATTCAACATTTTAGCTTTAGTTTCAGGTATTTAAGTTTTACACGCCTGCTAAGGAAAGTTAAGCTTCAAATAGAGTTTCATAAGTTTTAATGCATAGTCAAGCTGTAAGATTTGCGTGAATAATGCAGGCAAATAGTTCCTAACATAATTAAATTCTATACAATCTAGACTTTTAATTACAACATGTTAACTTAAAAAAACACTCTCTTGTAAGAATCATTACCTCTATTGAACATGAAAACTATTTTTAAAATGAAAATAATGTTTATTCGTTCATTCTTTCAATAATGTATTTATTACTATTATTTTCTTTTTTTTTACAAAATAATCAATCGTCAAAGTAAAATTTTACTTTGTAGGTTAAATTTATTAATGAAAATGATTTTAAAAATCATAGAAATACACGGACGCTTTTGTGTTGTTTGTCATGAAAAACATCGTGTTAAAAAGAAAAAAAAACCGGTCAAGAGCGAGTCGGACTCGCACACCGAGGGTTCCGTATGTATATATGATGTTGATGATTTTCGAAAAACTGTGCTATTTAGAGACATAGTTTTATTTTGCCTGTAATCTTTACATACACTTCTACCACATAAAATAATTTCAGATTTTTATCTATGCAAACTTCGGAGATAAGGCCCCCCCTTATCTCCGAAGTTTGCATAGATAAAAACGGTTTTTTTTTTACATTTGGCATCAAAAGTCGGATATATGTCTATGCTGCCAAAAAAAAAGAAAAAAAAATGTTTGAGAATGTGCAAACAGCGTTTTTCATGTGATACCCCACATGTCCTAGTAGCCGCACTTAAATTTTTTAAGACCCTTTCAGTCCCTTTTACAAAAAAGATTTTTTTTTCTTGTTTGCAAAATAGTTGGGAAAACGTCATCTAAAACTATTCTAAATTTCAAGTTGATAGCATTAGTAATTCTTGAGATATCCAGGTGTGACAGACAGACAGACAGACAGACTCACCATAAGGGTTCCTTTTGACCATTTTGGTACGGAACCCTAAAAAAAAATACGTGGATGGGAGACAAGTCAGCTAAAATTTTGCATCGAGTCCTGAGTTCATGCTAAGAATGAGAGTTTGAATCAGGTGCATGAATAACAATATCCACGATGAAAATCATTGCTTTGATTTGCTCTACTCGTTATGTTCTTAATTAAGCAAGCGCCCCTTGGCCATGATTAATAAAACCTTCAAGATAATAATAAAAATTACGACCGTAAATATATGTACGTAATTCTTCATCATCTGCCAGCCTTTTCTCAACTAGATTGGGGTCGGCTTCCAGTTTAACCGGATGCAGCTGAATACCAGTATTTACATAGAGCGACTGCTTATCTGACCTCCACAACCCAGTTACTGGGTAACACGATACCCCTTGGTAAGAATGCTTGTCAGACTTTCGGGCTTCTGACAACCCGTTACAACTGTCAAAGATCTACTAATAACGGGGGCACAGGGGGGCTTGGTATGTAAAGATGGTCCCCCATCTACGGACCAACCGCGGCAAGCGTAGCTTAACCTGATAGATCGACCCGTGCGGCTATTATTACGTAGCCACAATTATGTAAGACGATGATGATGGATGTTGTGTGTGTCTATAAATAAAAATTGTATAATTGTGTTCTGTTCCCACAGACAAACCGTGAAAACGGTTTTGCGGGGCAAAGACCTTATGTTAAGTTTTTTTTAAACGTAGTTAATAAATAAATAATAATAATGTAAGCAAAAAACGTAAGAAAATTTTAATTTCACGGGCTACAGCTGCGGATTCAACTTAATAAAATAATTATTTCTAGAATGATATCTCCATAATTTACATCAAGACGTGGGCAGACGGCTATCCGCCTGATCCTTTATTGTTTTCTTCTGATTTTCTAAATTTATTCTCATTATACAAGAGGTTTCATGGGAAAGCCATGCCAACCATATGTGCGGGCTACAGGCTCTAGGTATCAGGATAATTTACATTTGTTTTCCTGACCTAGGTATTAGCAACTTGTACGAATGCTTAAAATATGGTACAGAATAGTATGTACTGACAGTGTCACAATGATATTCTTACTTACTATAAACCTCCTCCTTGTCGGTTTAACAGTAAATTCCAAGTAGGTACGTAATTATTATGGACCTAAAAAATCATTGAAGGTTTATTTACTGATCCTTTCGAATCAAGAAAAACCTTGTAAGAGCTTATCTGATATTCCAATATTATGTATTCCGGATTATCGATCGCTGCTAAGCTTGTAAACCGGAGCAGACTATGAATAACGAATGAATCGCTTTGATATTTTTTGCTGGCGAAAATACAACAAGGTTTTTTCTTATTTCAACAATGCGCCTAAATAATATTTTTTTTTCACAATAAATGAAACCAAACATACTCTAGGCAATTTAAAGACGTATTACAGGCGACTTTCATATTTTTCTCGTAATACGTTTTGTAAGAAAATCGTATCGTAGAAGATTGTTTTTATTCAACCATTAAAATATTTTTTTGTGTAAGTTCTATAGATATTAAAACTTAAAATATTATGTGTATTGATTTTGTTACCAACACAATGAGATATTTTTTTTCATTCGCGATAAATCGCAGCCAATAGACCTGAAAGTGACCGCAATTTCCATCACCCCATCATGTCTGACCCTAGAAAAGGTTGTCAGACGCATAAAATCTCGAACACTCTATATTCGCACACAAGATTTAAGAATCTTTGAGAGCTACTTGCCTTTTTTCGTTGACTTTTATTCCGAATCTTTCAGCTAAGTTTTTCAGTAGTTTTGACTAGCTAGAAAATCAAATTATTTTTTTCTTATTATAAATTACTAAAATTTATTGTTTTTACGTTAGAATAGTTTTTTATGGCTCACATGAAAAACAATGCCAAAACTAATACGGTTTGTGGTTACAACATCTTTTATAGCTAACATTATGTCGATGTCGAGACGATAAATCTTGTTTGTGAAGCAACATGTGGAGGATGCCAGATAAACATCAGCATAGCATATATCATAATCAGTCTATAAACTTTCCACTGTTGGGACACAGGCCTCCTCTCTACGACCTTAGCTTGCGGGTTGGTAAATTTCACAAGTCTTCGATATTTTTTGGGTCTAGGACAACATGCCGGTTTCCTCACGATGTTTTCCTTCACTGTTTTGACAGCAATTTTGATGAAATGATTTACAAAAATTATAGGGCCAGTCAGGGTTCAAGCCTACGACCTAAAACTCGTAAGTCGTGGTCGTTACCAACTTTATTCAATCTTTTTCAAAATCATGTGGAATAAGATGGCTTATAAGAAAAGTACGTACTAATATATCTTGAACTCTTTGTGTAGGAAAAAGCAATAAGATGGGGGGGGGATAAGAGATGAATTACTTAGGTATGTCAGTGACTTGATAAGCTCAATCGAAATATTTTTTTACTAGCGACCCGCCTATTTTATATCAGCTGAAAGACGTCCAATGCTGGACATGGGCCTGCCCCAAAGCGGGGGAGGTTTGCCATAATCGCCCACTTGGCAGGCGGGTTGGTGATCGCAGTATGGTATTAAAATGCATAGAGAACGCTGCTTTGCATTCTCTAGTAAGTCCCTTAGTCGCCTTTTACGACACCCACGGGAAGAAATAGGGTTAATTAATAGGGATAATTATAGTGTAAGTTTAATATTAATGTGTAATACATAAAAACCCTCCGGAATTAATTCTTAACAGGATAGGGAAAACTGCATCAACATCCGTTTCGTCTTAATGTTTTTGCCTACTTGTTTAAAGCCGTCTTTAAATAACTTTGTAAACTAATAAATTAAGTATTTTGTTCATAATTAAATGAACTAACTAAAATTCATGGAGTATAGCTCTGATTTATGTTATTTATTCTACCTTCCAATTAAACAATACGTTCATGCATACTCATAATTTGACTTTTTAAATGTTTTCAGGTTCAATAGAACAGCATTTTCATAATCTTTTAATAACTTTCATATTAAAAGCTTGTTACCAAAGAGCTGCATTTGGCTTAAATTACATTATCATCGATTCGGAGCCAATTGGTTGTGACAGACTGACAGACATACACACGAGTGATCCTTTATGGGTAACGGGACCCTAAAAACCAGATTTTTTGTACCTTGCAAAAACGTGCTTGATCCCTAGACACTTTTGATGTGTGTATGTATGTCGTGGGATACTACAAGGTTAAACTCCCTCCTCCAAAAAGCTAGGCAGCCACTTATTTATAGAACCTTGTGATATATTGCAACTAAATAAAAGAAAATTTAAAACTCATATTAAAAGAACACTTTGTAAACAAGCATATTACAAATTAGAGGATTATATACAAGATAAGAATGCTTGGAAACATGCTGGTCCTGCTCCATAGGACAATCTAGAGTCTAGACAAAATCAAACAGGTTGCTATTTTAATTGTATAATTTATTATTGTTATGACATTTATTTTAAATTCTGTGATTACCTTAACTCACGCTGATATTGTTATTTTTTATGAAATCGTACCTATATATTTTTTAAAATTTTTGTAAATATGTGAGCACCATGTATCTATCACATAATTAATTTATCTGTCATTGCTTCATTCTTCACTCTTTTTATTACCTATTGTGGTATAGTAATTTTATTCTAGGTGCATCGTCTTCACATATAATTTATATAATTAATGTACCTATAAAAATGTTGTACTAGATTTTAAAAGAGTACCGGTGGAGTTTCTTGCCCATTCTTCTCCATACGAAACTACCTTTTGGAAGGGGCGACTACAATCAATTCTATTTTTTTGTAAATATTGACGTTCAAAAGTGCCTTTTATGTGCATATTTGAAATAAACAATTTGACTTTGACTTTCAACTCTAAAGCCGATATCAAACGCTTAACTTTTCGTTTATTTTCGTCTTTCTACGTCTGACGCTGATAGCACACCTTCGCCGTGAAACCATAGCAGCGAAAATTCGAGTAGCAGAACATGACGCCAACCAGTACAATTAGTTATGGTTTCGCGGCGGAGGTGTGCTACCAGGGTGAACACAAAATTAATCAAAAGTGAAAAATGAATTCATTATTGAACCGATCCAATGAGGTTGGATTTTCGCATTCGACTTCTTTCAATCGCCTATAGAATAATCGAAAAATGAAATGAAAGCAACGGAAGAACCGTTCATTCCTAATATAATTTTGTCGGTGATGTGTGAACGTGGGATAATTGAACAAAAATAACCTCCACTCGAGTTAATCGTCTGACATGGAATAATCTATTACCGCTACCACGCAACGCCTTACGATATTACGTTAGGCATCCATTGCGTCTCTTCCTCACGTAATCTCGTTCATATAATGAACGTCCTTCATAATCAACCTATAATGTTCCCACTGCTTGGACACAGGCTTCCTCTCTGTGAGATGGAGTGGGCTGTAATCCACCACGCGGGCCCAGTGCGGTATGAACGTCCTTAAGACGCAGATATATGTCAGTGACCTTGAGTGGTTAGCTTGCGTGTTCTGTACTGAGCTCACGCAACGCGTTGTACGTTCAACCAGTAATAGGTAGGACTCGCCCATTAAGGAGCGCTGTCCCCAATTTGACGCATTATTACGTTATTATATACAAAACAAATTAAAAGGTATTTTAATAAAACGCGTATAGTTGAAAGATCAATAATTAAATTATCTTTAAATTGGTGAAGGTTTCAGAAAAATACGCTTTCTCAGTTTATAACTTTACAAATTAATTTCACTATGTAATATAAATATAATCTAAAATATTCCCTTATTAAGTTATTGAGACAATGCTTTAATTTATTATATATTTTTTTTAAATTATTAACACTACTCGTTTAGACGTGATCTTCAGTATAAAATTATTAAAAGTCGGTTATCGTCCCCTTAATACCGCGTAATGTTTGCGTCGCATTCCGAGTTATCTTTAAATCCTCGCAGAAGGCTTATTCGCGTAATTAAAAACGTTCAAAATCTAGTTGCAACAGGTTGCAACCGTTGCAACCTCATGTCAGCGTCAATCAATGTCAAAAAATTTACAAAAATGTATGGAAATTAGAGAATTTTTTTACAGATTGAGAGAGATCAGAACGCGAACAATCTTAAAAATACGTGAATCTCCCCACTGAATTGCGCTCCAGCACGGACATGTTGAGTAGTTCAGTGACGTCACACGACACGGCTATGCTGTTCGGTTGGCAGAGTTCCGGATAATTGAGGATACACTTAATTATAAAGACTCGGAGCAATGTACATAAATCAGCGTTATATGTATTACATAGTAGATTTTTATTTTAGAGGATTTATTTTCTAAGGAAAGCTCCGAAACATGCCAAAGAATGTAGTTGGAATACATAATAATATTAAAACAATAATACAAACTGGAAAAGTAGTAAAACGCAGTTTTCAAATAATATTCCACTTAAGAGCAGTCAGCACAATATTGTTTCATTGTTTTCCTGCAGTATTTTCCAGTCTCTTTTTGTTCTCTGATTTACTACATTTATAGCAGAATATTTTTTTTTTTCGAAATAATTACAAAAAATAAGAAGAGATGATAATAAAACGGCCCCGTTTTATTATCATCTCTTCTTATTTTTTGTTATAATGAAAACAGCAGAATAATAGGTAGCATACCTACATAATCTGAAAATAATTCCCACATGCAATGTGATTACTCAAACGTCATTCGTCAGTAGGAATCCTTACAGTGTTGCCAGTAAACGACATGAATAATTAATACCTCCGTTTCGATTACGGTATGCTTATTGGCGCTCGATCGCAGCTAATTTAATAAATTCGAGACTGTAAGCAATTAACATCAAATCATAGCCAATTCTGGACTAGATTTGATGTTGAGATATTTCGTAAGTAAGACGTTTTGCCACGTCACAATGTTGCTGAGTTTAATTCGCGTGTAACTAGATTTAGTTGGGATGTTTTCGTTAGGTATTAGTATATTATTTTGTGTGTTTTGTCTATGGGCCTTAATTATTATTATTATTTTGGTTTTTAAATTTAATTTTCTCATGTTATTACCTGGTATTTTCAGAATCTCACGGGTGTGAACCATAGTGAGATTCTAGTTATTATTCTGAGAAGGTAAATTACTCTGTACTGCATTGAAACTATTATCCAAGTCTAGTTGTAAAAAAAAATCTTACTATGCGGCAAGTGTTTAATATGGCAGCTTTTTATATATGTGTATTTGGATAGATTTAGTGCATTATATTATTATTAATAATTCCTGTGAAGGAATGGGTTGTACGTTGTTTTATAGAAAATAGTTCCATCGAATTTCGTTTCACATAATTTTTTTCTCATATTATCATTTCAAAGAATAATCAATACGCAGAATACTTACTTTGAAGAAATTTAAATCAAAGATTTTTGTTACTGTTTACGCCTGTGTTAATTGTCAAGTTGTTCAGTGCGTCGCGTTGCTAATATAAAGGGGCCAGGCGCCTGCAGTGTTTTGTTTTGCTCATACCTACATATATTTTATAATTGTCATTCCAAATTTTCATCATTGTCGCGAACTCGCGAACGCTCCACATATTTTTGTAAAAACATAGTTTAAACATAATTAAATAACCATACCTCGATACGGGAGTTTCATTGAAGTTCATTGGAGCCCCATCATCTGGCGACCGTGACAGGACCTGCAATTTTGGCGAAAAACAAGTTCGATCTTTGTGACCACCCACGCGCTGCTGGTGTGACCATTGCGCCGCAGCTACCTTTCATCTAAATCAAGAAGCATACCTGGGTTCCCTGGAGGTGTACCAGCCATTGCAGCCACCGCCGGTTAGCGATCAGCTTTCAGCATCGTACCGCAGCCTCGGCCAATGCAGCTAAATGCCCATTTTTCCTTGTGAATTCCCTGTTACCTATGCACCTTTACCTTTTATACCTTTACCCTTAATAAATCTACCCAATACCTATTTAAAATAGCTTCTACTTATCAGTGCATTGGTGTCTGTAGTTATTTTAGTGTCTTAAAGTAATTACATCAATACACCGTACGCAGTCCGTTAGAGTAATTTCCCATTATCAATTGGTAAACGTTTTACCCACAATAGGAATACAATAATAGGCTATTTTCTTAAAATATAATCATAGTTTTTATCCGAGTTTCCCTACAAACTTATAGCCGTTACTATAAACATATATTTCACCCAACTCGCCGAACATTCCAGGCCGATTTCTCCGTGTACCGCAACTTCGGGCCGCCTGCCGTGTCACCGAGTGATCGGAGCGGAGCCCTACCCACAGCTGCGCCGGGCCGGCCTCAGGTGACGTTAGGCGAGGAGCGTGAGCTAAGTTTTTAGTTTTTTTACATTATTATCACCTAGTTTGTGTCTGTATACATCCATAATCAAACCTACTTGGAATCAATTTATTTATTCAATCCGATTTAACATTTACAATATTGGCAAGGTTTGAGTTAACAATGGGTAAAGATTGTGGAGGTGAATCTAGCACAAACAATCCTCAAGAATTACAGGATCTCTTAGTGAAACGTAGTTCCATAAAAGGCCAAATCACTAAATTTAGAAACTTTTTATCAAATGTTACCTACCTCTAAAGAAGCGCTTACTCAGATTGAGTTAGCTGAGTTAACATTAAAACTAAGCAAATTTGAGTCTATTTATAGCCGATATGATGACTTGCAAAATCAGATAGAAGTTTTAAATTCTGACAATTTATCTCATGAGATTGATGAACGTGATACTATCGAACAACTATTTATATCGAACATTGCAATTGCTCAAAGTATGACACAAAAACATAACTCGAACCGTCATGATGAAAGTAATTACAAGGATTTCAATTCAAGTCAGATAACTGCAGGTCCATGTAATCATGATCATCATGATATAGGTTTTAAATTACCTCAAATTCAAGTTGCTAAGTTTGACGGGTCTTGCTTTCGTTGGCTTGAGTTTCGTGACACATTCTTATCTATAGTACACAATAACGACCGCATCGCTCCCATTCATAAATTCCATTATCTTATTTCGTACTTGACTGGCGATGCAGCGCGCATTATTGCTAACTTAGAGGTATCCAGCGCAAATTATGCGTGTGCTTGGAAATTATTATGTGACAGATATGACAATGCACGCCAATTAATAACTCATCACATAAATTCATTATTATACATAAAACCAATCACAAGCGAGTCTGATAAATCATTGCGATTCCTTGTTGATCATATTAATAAAAACTTACGTGCGTTAACTAGTCTCGGTCTAGGTTCTCGTGACTGGGATATTTTACTCATTCACATAATGAGCCCCAAGCTTGATAGCCACACCAAAGCCAAGTGGGAAGAATACCGGGGCACGTTGGATACTAATATACCTAATATGCAACATTTTTTCAAGTTTCTTATTGATCGCGCTGATGTACTTGAGTCAATAAATAGCAGCCATCCATACTCTAAACCTAAGACTCAGACCACGTCAAAGCCTATATATAGACTCTAACAATAAAATAAATTCTCATCAGTCATACACTTCTAATAGTGAAGACAATAATACTTCTGATATATCGTGTGGCGTTTGTAATGCTAATCATCGCCTTTATGATTGTCCCACCTTTTTGGATAAAAGTGTGGATGACCGTACCAGTGAAGTAAGCAGATTGAAACTTTGTCACAACTGCTTAAGATCTGGCCATTCTGCACGCAATTGTCGCATGCATCCGTGTCGCATGTGCAATACAAGGCACAATAGACTCTTGCATAAACAATCTGGTAACAAAAATATTTCCAGTGTTGTCACCATTTCACCTGACATGACTGACGACACTATCGTTAATTTTTCGAATCAAAATAACCATCAAGTTTTACTGTCTACTGCTTATATTGAGGTAGCTAATCCTTTGACCAATCAAACACAGAAGGTTCGCGCTCTTTTGGATTGCGGTAGTCAGTCATCATTTATTACTCAATCTCTTAAAACTAAACTGCTTTTAGAACGGACTACCACTTTGCATATCAATATAATTGGCATAGGAAATAAAACTACCACTCAGGCTACAGAAACTTGCGTGGTTCAGTTGAAATCGGGTCAGTCTGTAAATGACATCCTCATGGTTGGGCCTAATATGCAGGACTCACTGTTCTCCATCTTGATAAGAGCTCGACAGCATAAGTACCTTCTCACGGGTGACGTCGAGAAAATGTACCGTCAAATCCGTGTCCATGAGGAGGATCGCAATCTTCAACTTATTTTGTGGAGAGAGGATGAGTCTTTGCCCATAAAAACCCTTCAGCTAGGTACTGTGACTTACGGCATCGCAAGTTCCAACTACTTGAGCACTCGAAGTCTATGGCAGATTGGTGAAGAATCTTCTAATCCTATGGTTAAGGACATAATTCAACATGACTTCTTTGTCGACGATCTGATCACCGGTTGTGAAAGTGAGGATACCCTACGTTATATTCACCAATCTGTAACTGAATAATTGAAGAAAGGATGCTTGAAATTTCCGAAGATTAATCTTCGGAAATTTAAGACTAATTTACCATCATTGTTCGATACAAATACTCAAACTGATGATAATCTTTTAGTAAGCGAGTCAACCAGTACACTAGGCATGGGATGGAACTCATTAACAGATCAGTTACATTTCCCTATCAAATCCCCACTTTCCTCTAATAATAATTTAACTAAAAGAACTTTTCTATCATCTCTTTTTAAGATATTTGACCCCTTAGGACTGATTAGTCCGTGTGTAATAAAAATGAAAATGTTGTTACAACAACTGTGGCTGCATAATTTAACTTGGGACTCTCCAGTCCCACAGGAAGTTCAAAGAGACTGGAACAATTTTATGCAGTATTTACCTTCTCTATTAGCTCTAGAAGTTCCACGGCGTGTGCTATGTAATGAACCCGCATCTGTAGAATTACATTCATTCAGTGATTCATCCCAACATGCATACGGAGCTTGCATTTACATACGTTCGGTTAATGCTGCGAACGAGGTCACAGTCAGTTTGCTTTGTTCTAAATCCAAAGTAGCTCCGATTAAATGTACGACTATCCCTCGTCTAGAATTGTGCGCTGCTCTACTGGCAGCAAGGTTATGCAAGGCTGTCAGGAAGTCACTACGATATGAAGTTCAGCATCAAGTAGACTGGTGCGATTCGTCAGTAATGCTAGCCTGGCTCCACACCAGTTTTATAAATTTGAAAACATTTGTAGCTAATAGGATTTCGGAGATCTGTGAGCTAACAGATGCTTCCTCGTGGCGCTATGTGCCCACATCTGTTAATCCTGCAGACCTGATATCTAGAGGAATCGGTCCTGATAAACTCAGCATTACTCAGCTGTGGTGGTCAGGCCCTCCATTCCTCAAGGAGCCTGAAAGTGATTGGCCTATCTTAAAACCTAATAAAATTAATACTATTAATGACTTACCGGAAACTAAATCTAATTATAATACTACCACTCATGTTGCAACTCAAAATGAACCTATAATAAATTTTAAAGACTTTTCTAGCTTAACTAAAATAAAACGATCTTTCGCTTATGTGCTAAGATTTATTAATAATTTAAAACCTAATCAAGATAAAATACTCGGCAATCTGACTGTTGATGAATTAAATAATTCTTGTCTTTCTTTGTGTCGTCTCGCACAGCAAGAATCATTCTTCTGTGAGTATAACTTACTATGCCACAATAAGGCTTTAAGTTCTAAATCAAATATTTTATCATTGACTCCATTTTTAAGTGACGACAAGGTCATCCGAGTTGGTGGCCGACTAGGCTCGTCTGAATATAACTTTAATAAAAAACACCCTGTTCTCCTCCATGCTTCGCATCATTTTACCAAATTGATTTTCGAGTTCGAACATAAACGCGAATTACATGCTGGTCCACAATTATTATTGTCTGTTGTTAGGGAATACGTTTGGCCGATTAACGGCAGAAACTTAGCTAGACGCATTTTTCACAATTGCTCCAGGTGCAGACGCTTGCAGGGCAAGACTATTGCGCCAATAATGGGACACTTGCCCTCACAACGTGTCACGCCAAACTTTCCATTTCAAACAGTGGGAATTGATTTCGCTGGCCCATTCTAATTGTAAACAGAAAGGGACGCGGTGCTTCGTTAGTCAAATGCTATCTTTGTTTTTTCATTTGCCTTCGATATAAAATTTGTCACCTCGAAGCCGTGAGCGATCTATCAAAGGACGCTTTCGTTATGACATTCCGTAGGTTTGTGTCACGAAGAGGCAGACCAGCGGAAGTATTCTGCGACAATGGACGCAACTTTGTTGCAGGAGCTAAAGAAATTAATGTTTTTTTTTAGATTTACAAAAACGATCTGTCAGATTTTGCATGTTCGGAAGGCATTCAGTTTTACTTTTCACCAGCTTACGCTCCTCATTTTGGCGGTATTTTTGAGGCCGGTATCCGTTCAGCAAAGTTTCATATTAGGCGAGTAATGGGTAATTCCCATTTAAGTTTTGAAGAACTTCAAACTCTTTTCGCTCAGGTAGAAGCTGTATTAAATAGTAGACCTCTCTGTCCTTTATCTGCCTCTCCTGACGATTTCCACTGTCTTACTCCCGGGCATTTTCTCATTGATTGGGCTCTTACCGCGCTGCCTGAAAGATCATTGGAAGATTGCCACTCCACTAATTTGCAGCACTATGCCAGGCTGCAGCAAATATACCAACATTTTTGGCGGCGCTGGCAATGCGAGTACATCGCTGAGTTGCAACTTCGCCGTAAATGGAAGACCAACGCCGGCGCAGTCAAAATTGGGGACATGGTCCTGCTCAAGGAAGATGGCGTTCCACCCCTATGCTGGAGGCTTGGACGCATTACACGGCTCTTCCCAGGATAGGATGGGGTTGCACGAGTAGCCGACATAAACACGAAAAGAGGATCTATACGGCGCCCTTTGGTTAAAATCTGCCCCTTACCAACCGAAGAGGAGCTACTTAAAGGTTGAAACCTCCGAGTTTCCACGGGGGGAGGATGTTTACGCCTGTGTTATTTGTCAAGTTGTTCAGTGCGTAGCGTTGCTAATATAAAGGGCCAGGCGCCTGCAGTGTTTTGTTTTGCTCATACCTACATTCTTCATTTCATTTCATTACATATATTTTATAATTGTCATTCCAAATTTTCATCATTGTCGCGAACTTGTACGCTCCACATATTTTTGTAAAAACATAGTTTAAACATAATTAAATAACCATACCTCGATACGGGAGTTTCATTGAAGTTCACTGGAGCCCCAACAGTTACACATACAATTTTATGTTTTAATATTCATTTCATAGAATAACAAATCAAATATTTTCTATCCTCATATTGCTTAGTTAATATCAAACTTATTACCAAGAAAAACATTTTATCGACTGACAGTTTCTAAACGTTTCAGTTCGTATCTTTGACAAAATGCATACCCTCATATAAAATTACAACACTGCGTTCACAAAAACAATGCGGGTTGCAGGAAAACAATCTTGTTATTCTCATTAAAGTGACTTCATTGCACGTATTAACTGTTTCAACGAAATAACATTTGTTCGAAATATTATGTTTCCGGACATTCAATATACCACTGTTTTAATTACCATATTTTCATTTTATCAAACGCCTAAACAATAGAGGGGATCTGGCGCTCGGCGGCCGCTACTGCGGCACGCTCGCTTCGCTCGCTCGCCTTCACGCGTTAATGGTCACTGTTCTAACCTAACCTAACCCAAATTATTCAATAACAGTAGTTGGTATCTGACGCAGATATGAACATTCAATAAACCACAGTTTTAATTACCATATTTTCATTTCACCAAACGCCTATACAATAGAGGGGATCTGGCGCTCGGCGGCCGCTACCGCTCAGCGGTGTTCCCACATCGCCGTATTGGGAGGGCCATGGGATAACGGTTAAACCTTTTCTTCCACAACCCTCCCGGCGCATGCCCGCCTAGCCGGCGGGCCCCGCATGCCCCCCTAGCCGGCGGGCCCCGCATGCCCCCCCGTAACGGGGGGGGCTACGGGAATGGCTGGGACACCTGGCCATTCCCGTCCGACACTGGTGGAGGCCTGTGCAATACAGGCAAGGGTGCCCCCGCACCCGTTGCCTGCTGGCCTCCACCTGGGAGGAGTCGGAGATGACGTTCAAAGTGACGTCTTCTTCGATCCCTCCTCCGCCTTCGGAGCGGCGCCGCGGCAGGATCGTCCTCCCGCACGCGCTCCGCCTCCTCGTTCTGGGACATGAAGTGTTCGCAGAAGGAGGCGACTGCCGCCCAGGACCCCTCATCCCTCAGCATGGCGTTAACCAAGGCGGGGAATGAGAGGTCCGGTCCGATCACCGCGTTCAGACTGTGGCGCGGCTCGGACCACGACGGGCACACCTCGAGGGTGTGCTGCGCCGTGTCTTCCGCCACGCTACAGTGGTGGCACGACGGCGTCTCCGTCCGTCCGATTCGGTGCAGGTACGCTCCGAAACAACCGTGTCCGGACAGCACCTGCACCATACGGAACGAGAGGAACCCATGCGACCGCTCGAGCCAGTCTCGCAGGACTGGCCCAATCGCGTCGAGGGTTCGGCGGCCGAAGGCTGCTGTGGCGAGGTCTCCCGTCCAATGGACGACGATGGCGTCCCTCGCCTCCCGCCGGACGGCGGCCCGCTCTTCCGGGGCAGGGCGTTCTCCTCTCGCCCTCCGCCCCGCTCACTGTTCTAACCTAACCTAACCCAAATGGTTCAATAACAGTAGATGGTATCTGACGCAGGTATGTTAATTAAAACACTGATTCTTTTATTATTTTACTTACCTATTTATTTCTTAAACGCTTTATCTTACTATATATTTCTTAAACGCTTTATCTTAATCTTACTATATATATATAAGATATTTATTTATAAAATTATGGATAGCATAATGTCTATTTTTACATTTTCGTTGAAATAAAATACCATGAAAAAATACACCGAACAAACAATATTCGTTAAAAAATTATTCTACTATTTGATAAGTTAGTTCAAAAAAAAAATGTTACTTTAAAATTCATTGAATTGTGTTTCTGTGAAATATGTTTCATTCAACTAAATAGTTGTTGAAACAATATTATTCGAAATAAAAATACAAGGACCAAATATTATATGAAACATTTTCTACGAAACAAAATTCTATGAAATTTCTGTCTGCGAAACAAGGGAACACCGAAGGAATGATCTAAAGTCACTTATAAAAACTGCTAGCCTTTTGAACCCCGTGTTTATAAATATTTGAGGGGTCAATCAATCGAGCGCTCTCAACTGTTTTGCTATGCACAAACCTACTCCCATGCCAGCCGGCTACGGAACTATTTTTTACCCCTACATAGAGCTCAGATTTTTTAATTACAGTTATATTTCAAGGTTTTTTTTCATAGTGCAGAGGCGTATAATTATTTGAAAGCTAGATGCTATCTATATTTTACAGAGATAGATTGCCAGCTTTGTGAATATGAACAAGTCCTAAAAAATGTTCCATATGGAACCAATAAAAGAAAATAACGACAGAGGCTCGGCCTGAGTTCGTGCATAACTTGTGAGATACAGATACCATGATGCTGAATCTACAGAGACTTTCCATACCTAATTACAAACGAACAGCGTTTTCAGGTGTCAGAGCATGTGACGTGTGATGTGATATTATCAAGATTCTGTGACTCCAACCCGTTTACTAACGTTTGTGTGGGCGATAAATATACTCGTACATAATTAGAATTTTCCCTTACGATCGTTCACAACACAGTGATTTAGGAGACGATTTCGTAAAATTATGAGCACTAAATCCAAGATTTCCCAACTTGCCTTAGTGTGTGTGTGCTTATGAAATAGTAAGTAAGTAAGTAATGAAGTAGTAAATAGTAATAAGTTTTGTTCATTGTGAAATTCTTTTGGCGAGTTTTTCTCGACTGGCCTCGCCAAAAGATGTGAAGTCATGTATGGTATTTCCATTTTTACCGCTCTGTGGTGTTAGTTTACCGTAAAGGTAGGTAAGTCCTTCTCGTTTTAAATGGCAAATTGAAATTGAATCGTTTTACGTTTTGTTTTCCCAGTGGCTAAAATTCATCTATGAGTAAATATTACTAGTGTAAGCAGATAACTCTACTAAGCTTATTGATAAGGCTCATGGGTAAGGTAAGTTCTACAAACAAAGAGTTGAGAATTGCATAAAACTTCTCATCAAAATTATTTCCTAATTATTAACCAAGCTGATGATCAGCGATGATGAGATCTGTGTTTGTTGTGCTCCATCGTTAATTACACTGCAGTAGAAACTCAAACACAAAGTCACTTAAACAGAAGCGGCTCGGGGTCGCAATTGATAAAGTTCTCGTTACTAAACTTTCAAAGGAACAGTACTTACCACTGACATTTAAGTGCTTCTTGATTAACATAATTCGTTCCGGAATAATAACGTAATTTGAAGCATTGTTGAACTCCATTCTGATCCCACTCTTAATATTCTATTATTAAACGCCGACATGGATACATACCTGAAACAATAACAATATTACGTCATTTTTTTATGTGAAAATTAGCGACTTATCAAAATATTGTGCAATAAGAACTTTAAAGGATTAAAATCGATTAAACTTTCACGACATGCTTCTACACCCAAAAATGTAGATAGCAAGAATTACTATTCCACTTGGTTGACTAGAAAAAACTTTCTAAGAACATTAAAAGTTTGAAGAAGAAAAAGGAAGAGACAAAGTCAAACAATTCACAAGATCTTCAGGATAAAATCATAAAACGCTAAAGAGCTGTTTGCTATTTTTTCAATCAGCACTTGTAGACATTAACTTTATTATTTGCTCATGTAACTTTGTTTCAAGAAAAACTGGTTTTAATTAATTTATTTTGCTCCTCACTTAATTAATTCATACATAAACTCACGCCTTCTTCCCATGGAGGTAGGCAGAAACTGTAGAACGCCACTTGCTACGCTCCTTACATACTCCTTATGCTTCGTTTCCGTTCATACATCTCGTCATACACGCACGCTGGTTGCGAGTACTACGCACCTGACCTCTGTGAAGAACATCACCAATTAGGTCACTATTATATCCTCCTAGGGTGTCCCCTCCCGGCGTTTCCACTCACATCTGCCTAGTAAATCCTTTTGTTAGTCGCCTTTCCTTCATCCTCTCAACATGACCAAGTTGATGAAGCAAACTCTTTTTAAATTTTTGTCATTATTAATAAATAAATTAGTCATAAATTCGTTTATCTTATGTTAACTGCTAGTTATTTGGCTGAAATAATTGTCATTATTTCTCTACCAGCTGCGCCCCTCGTTTTCACTCGGATAAATAGTATTCAATGTCCTAAACCAGGTCATGGTCTACCCATGTGACGATTTCATCCAAATCACAACAAACACATGAACAAACAAACTCACTTTCGCATTTATAATATTAACTAGCTTTCGCCCGCGGCTTCGCCCGCGTAGATGTCGAAAAAAAAGCAGCTTCTCTGTCAGCAGCATTCCCCCAAAACATTATACCATATCTTAGTTGGAACCAACGTAAGCGTGGTAAGCAGATAGGAGTGCAGTTTGATTTACAACTTTACGAAGGATATATATAGCATATAAATACAAACTTCGTTTTGTACATACTTGTTCAATATACCTACGTGTCCTCCTCCATTTCATGTCCAAGTCTATTTGTAAGAAATTTTGTATTGTTTATTTTGTCAACGTTTTTGTTCTTAAATAATAATTGATCTACCAACTTTTGAGTTATTCAAGGTAGGTACGCAGTAAAATTCTCCCGAAAACTATGTACCCCTTTTTCCGATTCTCGAAAACTCAATATATTATAATTAAGATTCTTTAAATACAAACCATAACTCTCCCTAAAATCCTTTGGAGGGTAGTTTTGAAAAACGCAAAAGTTATGACAAACTTTTTTATTTAAGTAATGACTGCCTCGTTAGTCTAGTGGTCACAGGCACGACTGCTGAGCATGAGGGGTGGGTTTGATTCTCAGGTCGGGCAAAGTGTTATTGGATTTTCCATTAGGAATTTATTAGTAGCAGCCCGAAGTCTGGATTTATGCCCGGTTGATGGCAATAGGCTCGCCCCCCATTTACATGGGACTTAAACAAAACTGTCGAAATGTGGGTGTACTAAAGATACACCTCTACCCTAACCCTTTGGGTCTTTGGGTCTTTGGGGCTTGATGTTATGTAAATAAGTACTCGGGCCAAATTTCAAGTTTATATATCAAAAGAAATAAGATTCTGTTCATACGAACTATGTCGCCCCTTTTTACGCACTCAAAGGGGTAAATTGTTGAAACATCGTTTTTGACGTTTCTATTATTGGATTTATAGGTTATTTATACCAATTTTCAAGTTAATCAAGCCACACAGTAGAATCCTCTCTTGTAAATTGACTATCCCTTTTCACCCCATTATTAGGGGCAGATTTAATAAAAAACCGGATAAAAGTTATTCTTTATTTTTTGTTATCAGTATAAATTCTGAGTTTCAAGTAATCGGACCGCGCGTTAAAATGATTCCATAAAAATGTTGATATCCCCCAATCCCCCTTTTGGGGGTAGTTTAAAAAAACAAAAAATGACAAACTTTATATTTAACTAAGGTTAGTATTCGTGCCAAGTTTCAGGTTTATTAACTCAAGGAATAAGATTTTTCATACAAACAAAATCCCCCTTAAAGATTGAATTTCCAAAAACCCCTGATGCCCACGTCATAATTTGGGGTTAATCAAGCCACACAGTAGAATCCTCTCTTGTAAAATTGACTACCCCTTTTCACCCTGTAAAGGGTCATTACCGCACGGTCTCCCGTGAGACGGCGAGCCTCCTTGCCAGACTGCCGCCGTGGGATTTGGAGGCAAAAGTCCTCGCGCACATCTGGGAGTGGCGCGAGGAGGCGAAACGCAGGGTCGAGACTCCGCTGCCGCGAGAAATCACGGCACAGCGAACGGAGCTCCGGCGGGATCTCATGCTAGCATGGAGAGTGCGATTGTCGCAATCCAGCGCTGGGCACGCCAAAATTGTGGCAATAAGTCCCCTCTTTGAGGAGTGGCTAGAGAGGCGCCACGGCGTCCTCACCGGACACGGTTGTTTCGGGAGGTTCCTGTTCAGGATAAAGCGGGAGGAAACGCCCGGGTGTCTCCACTGTGTGGATCGCCCGGAGGACACGGTGGAACATACGGTGGAGGTCTGCCCGGCTTGGGTGGAGCACCGCTGTGTCCTCACGGAGGCTATCAGCGGCGGCGATCTCTCGCGTCCAGCCCTGGTTCAGGCTATGGTTCGGAGCGAGAGTGCATGGGAGGCCGTTACCTCCTTCTGTGAAACAGTAATGCTCGCGAAAGAGGAGGCAGAACGCGTGAGGGAGAGGCAAGGTTCGCGCCCTCGCGCCCCTAGTCGCCGCAGGAGACGCCCCGGGCGTCGGGAGTAGCAAGCCGGCTTCCGGCCACCGTAGGCGCGGGTTTGCGGACGGTGAGCGATGGGTAGCTTGCCATCCGACAAGGACCAGGCCTGGTTCGACTGCGCGTTGTGTTCCACGCGCGCCTCAAAGAGATGTCAGCACCAACTGACGGGGTCCGTTAGGGCCTGCCATGTTTGTCCGAAAGGGATATCATGGCCCTGGCACACAGGCAATGGAAGGAACACGGGTTGATATTAGTCAGTAAAAGTCTGACACTCCCTCCCGCTCCGCCCAGAGCGGGAGAAGTTATTTGATAATTACCCACGCAAAAAAAAAGGGGTCAATTTTCGAAAAATTTATAAATTCTTTTATTTATTTTGGTTTACAGTATAAATACTGAGTTTCGAGTTAATCGGACCGCGCGTTAAAATTCTTCCATACAAACTTTGTCATCCTCAAATCCCCCAATATGGAGTAGTTTAATAAAAAACAAAAATGTCACACTTTATAATTTACTTAGGTTAGTATTCGTGCCAAGTTTCAGGTTTATTAACTCAAGGAATAAGATTTATCCCCCTTGTTCACCCCTTAAAGGTTGAATTTCGAAAAATCCCTTCTTAGCGGATGCCTATAGTTTCCAACAATAAGCCGAAATATTAGTGATTTTAACTTAAAAAGAAATTTCATTAAAAATAAAATTTTATCCCCTTTTTCATCCCTTATGGGTTCAAATTCTAACAACACCGTTGCGTTAGCTTCCAACCATAAGCCTAGACAATAAATGTAGTGATTTTACTTCGAAAATTAAGGACTTTCCATACACAACATCATTCCCCTTTTTAACCCTTCGGGGGTGGAATTATCAAAAACGCTGAGACATGTGTAAATTCATTTTCAATCGTCAGCCTAAACACAAAATTTTAATATTCTAACTTTAAAACTGACGGACTTTCATATAAACTTCCATCCCCTATTTCACCCTCTTAGGGGTAGAATTTCGAAAAACCCTTTCTTAGTGGATACCTACTCTTCACAAAGAACACACCCTCCAAATTTCATGTCTCTAGGACCAGCGGTTTAGGCTGTGCGTTGATATATCAGTCAGTCAGTCAGGACTTTGAATTTTATATACAGGGTTACTGGTAATTCGACGTATATCCGTCAGGGGCTGATA
Source organism: Tiliacea aurago (assembly GCA_948098905.1). Taxonomy (NCBI): domain Eukaryota; kingdom Metazoa; phylum Arthropoda; class Insecta; order Lepidoptera; family Noctuidae; genus Tiliacea; species Tiliacea aurago. The sequence continues at coordinate 18,986,522 of OX402594.1, forward strand.
AGGGGGCCAAAATGCAACAAATTAAACCCCCCATATGTATGGCCGAAATTCAATAGTTTTCGAGATATTAGAATTTTAAGGGTTTTTCGATATTTACTCAAAATTTGACATTTCATTCCAAATAAAAAAAAAACTACATATTTGAATGGGTACCATTAAAAATGATGTTGTAGCTGGCACTTCAATTAAGCTAAGAACATAATTAAAACTACTTAATTTAACAAAATAATGAAAATAATGAGCGATATAAGAATAATATCTTACCAATATTTTCATTTTACGCTTCAAAAATGTTGTCTCGTCACAAAAATTTCTATGACATTAATCGTACAAATAACTAAAACAACTTGCTTATTCTGTAAGCTTTCCAGAAAGCTATAAAAGTCAATTTTAAAATACATAATTCGTGCCAAGGCATGTGTTTGAATCGGCGCGGGGAGAGAAAGGGTCATTTGTATTTGTATGAAATAAAATGCATAAAAAAATGTACATCAAATTTTATTACAAATTTTACACATCTTGTTCAAAATGAGCCCCTCGATTACGAATGCAGGTTCGAATTCTCTTCCTAACTTCGGTTTTCGTCACTCTTGATGTGAACGTTGTTCTCATCTGTTGCGCCGCGTTTATTATTCGCTGTCGAAGTTCTTCGACTGAATTTATTGGGGTCACATAAACTAATGCCTTCATATGACCCCAAACGTAAAAATCAAGTGGTGTGATATCAGGGCTTCGTGCTGGCCACGGAATTGGCCCTCCCCTCCCAATCCATCGGTTTGGATATCTCTCGTCTAGCCACTGTCGGACAGTAATCCGGTAATGTGCTGGGCAACCATCATGTTGAAACATGAGGTTGTTTTTTATTTCTTCGGGAACATCCGCCAACAAATCGTCTAGGTTGTTTCTCAAAAACTCCTCGTAATTTTCGCCGTTCAAATTTTGGGGCAAGAAATGAGGGCCCACCAAATAATTATCAACGACACCCATCCATACGTTCAGGGAAAATCTCATTTGCGACGCAGTTTCTTTTAGTTTTTTTGGATTCCTGCCTGCTTTAGGTGCCCAAAAATGTAAGTTATGGTAATTCGTTATTCCATCCCGGTCAAACTTTGACTCGTCAGTCCACAAAATATTTCTTAGGAAATGTTCAAACTCAAACTCAAACTCATAGCATTTATTTCAATTAAACCATTGACAGGCACTTTTGAGTTGTCAAGAAGTCGGTCAGTTACAAATATGAAGCTAGTTGCCCATTCCAAATAGTAGGTTCCTATGGAGAAGAACGGGCAAGAAACTCCACGGACACTCTTTTAAATTAAAATATTGGTACAAAATATTGGTTACATCATTCATATTGAAGTTAAAGATGTGAGAACGATGCAATACGTCAAAAGCGTCCGTGATAAAAAGATAACAATTCAAAACTAAAATAATTAAAAATAAGCCGTGGCAGCTAAGAGATGACCAGTCCCAACTGACAGCGCCCGTTCACGAACATGACGCATGGATCAGCACCATTCAGCTCAACCATTTTGAAGGGAGCTAAAATGATCCAACACACACGCCACCATCAGCGAGACATCTGAGTGAGCATGACATACTCTCAGCCGCCAGGGTACATTTAAGTCAATGAAAGACATAATTACCCGGTAAATAGTAGCTCTATTGCACATAGTACTCACACCTGTGATATGCAATTATATAATACAAAGGATATTCGAGTTTATACAATGAAAAGATAGTCTTCCAATCTTCATCAGCTCCAACAGTATTTTCAAATGTTAATAAATTAGTTGTGGTTGTGGAGCTGGACCAGCATTGAGCCAAGCATTTCTATCAGCGATGTAATCCCCCAACCTATAATATGCCTGCTTGCATAGTGTGCGTTTTATACAAGATTTGAATTTCGTCTCATTCAGTTGAAGTATGACGGGAGGGATTTTATTATAACATTTTAAACAGTACCCCATGAAAGATAAGTCTACTTTTGCCAGTCTGAAACCTGGTTGAGCTAATAGATCCCTACTTCTAGTACTATAATTATGTCTTTCGCCTCTTTTACTAAAAAGATGTAAATTTTTTCTTACGTACATGATGTTTTCATAGATATATTGACAAGGCACCGTCATGATGTTAATATCCTTAAACAGTTCCCTAAGAGAATCGCGCCTGCGGAGATTATATATGGCTCTGATGGCTCTTTTCTGCAGAATAAAAATAGACTCGATGTCTGCAGCCCGTCCCCAAAGTAAAATACCGTAAGACATGATACTATGAAAGTAACTAAAATAGACTAGCCTCGCGGTATCTACATCAGTAAATTGTCGGATTTTTCTGACAGCATATGCTGCTGAACTTAGCCGTCCTGCAAGAGATGTTAAATGAGGACCCCATTGAAGCCTAGAATCGAGCGTGATCCCCAGGAAAACAGTTTTATCGACGAATTCTAGTTTCTCTTGATTCAATACTATCTCATAATCACTACTTTTTACATTTGGTAAAGAAAATCGTATGCACTTCGTTTTTTTTCCATTTAATACTAAATTATTGGCAGTGAACCAATTTTGGACCTGCAGTAAGGCGTTATTTACGTCATCAAAATTTGTAGCACGTCTATCTACCTTAAAAATCAAAGAAGTATCGTCAGCAAATAACACCATTTGTGGTTGATTATTTAATAAATGGAGTAGATCATTAATATACACTAAAAAGAGGAAAGGACCCAATATCGAGCCTTGAGGAACACCCATTTTTACTTTTAAACCGAGTGAATTGATACCATTTATTTGAACTAGCTGTTGTCTATCGTTTAAATAAGATTTTACTAAACTAAGCGCAAGTTTTCCAAGTCCGTAATGCTCAAGTTTCAATAGCAAGGTTTCGTGATCGACGCAATCAAATGCCTTGGAAAGGTCACAAAAGATTCCTATGGCATCTTGGGCCTCTTCCCACGCGTTAAAAATGTGTCTTAATAAGGTTACACCGGCGTCGGTCGTACAACGTCCTTTGGTGAAACCATACTGTTGATCGTGAAGGATTTTATTCGAGTTGAAATGATTGAGCATTTGATTAAGCATTACCTTTTCAAACACCTTGCTGAAAACCGGCAACACGGATACGGGTCTATAATTATTTGTGTCTTTACTGTCCCCGGATTTGAAAAGTGGTATTACTTTACTGTATTTCATTAAATCCGGGAAGACTCCTTGATCCACACACAAATTAAATATTAAGGCTAAGTAAGGCGCAATAGTCTCAATTATGGACATACAGACTTTAATGGACATTCCCCAAAGATCTTCGGACAATTTGATCTTGATTTGCCTAAAAGCTTTTAATACTATTATTGGGTTAATATGCTTAAAGTTAAATTCAATAGAGCAGGCTGAAACGTTCGCCCTTACAGAGTCAAAAGCGAGCGAGGGCGAGGAATTTAAAGTTTCTGTAGTTTTCAGTGGGATACTGGTAAAGAAATTTACAAATTCTTGAGCAATTTCTTTGCTATCGCAAATGAGACCACATGACGTCTCCAGTGCGTAATCAGAATCATGCTTTTTGTTCCTATTCGTTTCATTATTGATAATTTTCCAAACCGTTTTAATTTTATTGTCTGCTGACTTAACCTTGTTGCTAATGCATAAGGCTTTAGCTGCCTTGCAAGTGTTTTTAAAAGTTCTTTAGTAAGTAGCAACATATTTATTAAAAGTTTCCGTGTTTATATAAGGCTTATGGCCATACAGCTCGAAAAGTCTTTCCCTACTTTTTCTGAGTCCTTTAGTTGCCCAGTCACTAAATAAAAACCTAGGGCTGATAGTTTTAGTGTTCTTTTTAAAATAATTATTGAACTCGGTTTGGTTCCTGGTCAGCGTCAGCGTTTAACATAAACCGAGAAAATTCGAGTCGCCTGGCAGGATCTCCCTCGTGCAATGTTTGAACAGGTTGATAATGGTACGGGTGTCTACCTGATAGATGTACTACCGACCACACTTTCCACTGGGACATACCGAGCTGTCTTGCAACAATGTTCGTTGAGATGTTTGGGTCATCAATAAAACACTGAAGAATGGTGTCCTCTTCGTCAGCCGTGTACCGTCGAGGTCTGCCAGCGTTGAATTGTGCTCTTTGAACACTGCCAGTTTCAGACAATCGTCGATAGGTGCTTCCGAAAACAGTAACGTGGGGAAGTCGACGATCGGGAAAGCGGCGTTGGTATTCTCGCCGAGCCGCAGCCGCGTTTCCATCGGCAAAACCATAACAAAACATTATGTCTGCGTATTCGTTATTAGGATACGAAGCCATGTTATCCGAAATAACAATGATAACAAAAAGAATAACAAGAGAAACAAGAATTAACAATAATGATCGATAACAAATTAACGGGATGAGAGATTGGTAGCAAGATAACAACACACGTGCTTGCGTGGCAGAGAGTCAAAACTTACTAAAAAGGCGACGCGAGCGCAGCAGACGCCGTGTACTCCTCCGCCCGCACACCCCGCCCTCACACCCCGCCCCATCGCGAAGAATTTCGCCAGGAAAATCGGTTGTTTTAGCGAGGATCATAAACTAAAAACACAGATAATTTCTCTCCCCGCGCCGGTTCAAACACATGCCATGCCACGAATTATGTATTTTAAAATTGATTTTTATACCTTTCTGGAAAGCTTACAGAATAAGCAAGTTGTTTTAGTTATTTGTACGAATAATGTCATAGAAATTTTTGTGACGAGACAACATTTTTGAAGCGTAAAATGAAAATATTGGTAAGATATTATTCTTATATCGCTCATTATTTTCATTATTTTGTTAAATTAAGTAGTTTTAATTATGTCCATAGCTTAATTGAAGTGCCAGCTACAACATCATTTTTAATGGTACCCATTCAAATATGTAGTTTTTTTTTTATTTGGAATGAAATGTCAAATTTTGGGTAAATATCGAAAAACCCTTAAAATTCTAATATCTCGAAAACTATTGAATTTCGGCCATACATATGGGGGGTTCAATTTGTTGCATTTTGGCCCCCTTATCAGCCCCTGCCGGATATACGTCGAATTTCCAGTAACCCTGTATATAGATAGATTAGGATATGACAGCGTGTTAGTTGAATTAATCAAGTTTGAAAAACCGGGAGTTATTGAGCTCTATCCTCGTAAGGCCCAACTATACCCCTGCCCCCTTATTTTGTCATTAAAATTAGGTCGTTAGACCTTACGAGGACCGACAAACCAACCAACAGTCAAACTACTGTTTCACGACACGACTTAAAAAAAAAACCCGCTTAAAAGATGGCGGCTTACTAGAATAAACCCCAGGCCTGCGATGGACAGACTAACAAGCCTAGCCAATACTTGTAAGACACATCAACAGTTCCCTAATATTTTTTAGTGCATTCATGATTTAAAAACAATTTAATACTTATGAGGTTATTTAATGTATAAGGTGTTTCAAAATTAACCCAGCAAACTGTAAGAGGTGCTTTAGAACATCGAACTGAATAACTTTTACTATGGGACCAACTTTAAAACCGAGAAAAAAAAACAGCTATCCCATAAGTTTAGAACAGCAGGTACCTATTAAACTTATGTAATGTATGGTACAGCTGATTTTGTTTTCGCGTTTTCAAAGTTGGTCCCATATTAAAATATATTCAGTTCGATGTTCTAAAGCACCTCTTACAGTTTGCTGGGTTAATTTTGAAACACCTTATACATTAAATAACCTCATAAGTATTAAATTGTTTAGTACTTATGAGGTTAGTTATTGCCTAGGCAGGCAGATTGAAAAACCTTATTTCAATCTGCCTGCCTTTTCCCAACTACATTGAAGTCGGCTTCCAGTCTAACCGGATGCAGCTGGTTACCAGTATTTTACATGGAGTGACTGCCTATCTGAACTCCACAACACAGTTACCAGCATGGTGATCAGACTTTCGGAGTACTAAAGTCCCCTTTGAATTTTTATAAAGCTAATTTACAGAGTAGCTTCATAAAGACCACTTTCCCGTAATTGTTATCATTAATATTATAATTCATATTGAAGAGAGTGAAGGCTCCATTGGTTATTAAAATAAAATAGCGTAAGAATGTTTCAATGAGATTATTTTAATTTTTTCAACATTGTATATAGTTGCACTCGTCGAGTTTTCACTAGAAGCTTTAATCAATACAATTCGTCAACTGGTTAAGTATTATTTACGTGAAAACCGTGGCAGCGGTGTAATGCTTCAATGAAATAATCAACGATCATATTGTATGCCATTTGGTCCCCAGTGTGACAGCCCTACGCTACGAACATGTTTATTATCAGCTTAATTTATTCGCCTTTCAGATTTAATTCCAACATTATATGATTGAACAGAGAAATCATTGTGTAATCGTTGTGACGGTTGGGTTGAATCGGCTCATTATACTCGTACACACGGGACATGGAACCGCAAACAGATTTGTGCTGCAGTTCATAATATAGCAGAGGAAGGCTGTTATAGTATTTTTTTTTCAATGATCCGTTGTACTGAACGTTATGGTATATTTTTCTGCCTAACATCTTCATAATATTAAATCTTAAAAGGTTTCAATCAAATATTTAAATAACATCCTAGTCAATATTCATAAAAAATGTGCATTGCTGTTTAATAATAAAGAAAACAGAAAAAAAAAACAAAACTTATTGGCATCTTAGTATTTTTTGAGAGCAAGCGGCCAGTATTTATAATGTAAAAAGGTTGGGCCAAAACTGCATTTAATACTTTTTAGTAGAAAATTGTTGCTGTAGTTTGAGTTGATAAATCGAAAAATCCTGTTAATTAAATAAAAACACAACATTGAATTTCCTCAATGAGCGGTTATTACGATGCGAATCATCCATTTCATGTGAAACTGTGGACAGAACCAACGCGACACGAGCTATTCTTCTTACCTATTTCTAATGCCACATTTGCTGTTGCTCGCTAAATATCATAGGTTTTATTACGCTGTATATGTTTGTTCGTCCGCGTAATATTAGAATTTTAATTATAATTAATTGTTCCTGAATATTTTTATGCTCAAAGGTCTAATTTAAGGTCAAAACTTAAGCTTAACTTTAGTAATTTATTGATCAACAGTTTCGGTGCCCACAAGACTACTTGACATTTTAACCAAGTTTAGAATTAAGGTACAATTATTAATTTAATGTTTAGGGGTCCTCGATTGATTTAATCTTACCGGATCTTGGTTATTTGATTAGATTTACTAATTCGTATGTTGTATTAATTAATTCTGCATTCGTTTATTTTACATAAATGGATTCTTATTTAACTAATTAAAGGGTCGTTTTATGAACTATACTGGAAGATTTAGGTATCAAGATTTTTTTTAACTAACTAATGAGTCTACTCTTCACCGTAACCTCGCCTGGTTCGAACCGATGCCGATGGAAGACACAAGGCACCTCCAAAATGTGGTTTAGTTGTCGAATATGAAATTGTACTATTGAGCATATCAGCTACGCCGCAATACAGTGCGAGCTACGTCGTAGCAACACCGCTACGCGCATATTTCCGTTTGCAAAGTTTTGCGAGCAGGATATTACCTAAATTAATCATTTTAATCTTAGAAATAGATGTAGCTCTCTGTTTGATCTTATATAATTATGATACGTGTGTATAATAAACTACTAGCTTTTGCCCGCAGCTTCAAAAAAAATAAAAGTAAATATCCCACGAGAATGTACTACCGGGATAAAAACCCTATAAGTTAATGTTAAAATGCATAGAGAACGCTGCTGCCCATTCCCTAGTAAGTCCCTTAGTTGCCTTTTACGACACCCATGGGAAGAAATAGGGGGGAGCTATTCTTTACGTCCGGCACCACACAGACAGGACAGAATCGTTACCTAACCCAATCAAATCGATCAAGTGACAGATTAATTAGTTGGACGACATGGCTTTGCCCAATCCTTGTCAATGAAGAAACTAATTACCCTTGGCTTCCATAATCCTTATTGCAGATCGATATCCACGGCAGCGCATCGTGAACCGAAAAAAAACAACTTATCAGCGGCAGCTGCAAAAAAATCGATTTGGCTTTCCATATGAACTGAACGCCAGCGCCACCGGTATAGATTGGTGAATTAAATTATTTTCATAGCATATATAGGTTAATCGGATACAATGCAAAATATTTTACAAACAAATACGTACGTTAGTATACAGTAACGTACCTATTTATTTTGTTAAATATCATTACGATTGGAGTAAATTCCATTTCAATAGATTCAAAATATACAAATATTATATCCTGACCTTAAACAATTAGCAACTAGAATACACAAAATCTGAAACTAAACCCGAGCGCGAAATCTCATCATCCTTAAGTCAGCTTCCATATTTTACGACTACCCGAAACTTGTACACTTTAGCCGAAAATGAAACACGCGCTTGACCGCAAAAAAGGGAGCTAAAGCTATAGAGAAACATACGAGTAACCGAACATGTCATGAATCTTGAATGAATTAGAATTTCCCTAACTTAACGTTTCGGAAAGATTACAGACTATTTACATTGTTGCTTTGTTGTTCGGGACAGCAATTACGTCGGCTAAGACTTTTGCAACTTTTCATTTAACTGCTTGCGTGCTTTGCATTGCTATCAAAATAATTGTGGACGCCCGGAATAGCCTGGAATTCTAAAATCAATAGTTTTTTTTTTGTGTTTGTCATCTTGCATGTAGTGAACTAGACTTTCCTGCGCGTGCCTCATTAAATTAAGGCCTCCAGCCAGGGCATAAAACTTACAAACTAAGCGACTAAACGCTAAGGGCACCCCTTGTGGGGTACGGACCTCGGCCTGCGGCGTCTCTGGGAGAGGACAGCAAGGGACAGGCTAAATCGTAGTAAGTCAAATCAATACTGATTTCTATTTCATTTTGTAGGTAAGCAAGTATTGCTTATTTCATCACATTCTATTGATAAACTAAACCGACCCGTTTTTATTGTCAATGAAAAAATAAAAAGCAAAAGACAACGTTGGTTTTGTTCTCTAACGGAATTTATTAATGAGTGAACAGTAATGGCGTGACTGCAACAAAGTCGATGAGAGATTAAAATAAATTGAACATGCTGTTTCATTGTAACGAGTTTCTGTGACTTTCTTATTTAATAAACAGAAAATAACATACATTTTAGGATTTCAGCATCCTTTGTAAAAGGCTTCGGTCATATGAGGGACTTAGTGGTTGGAGGTCTGGGGAGGTCTACATATTGCATGTAAACAAAATGATAACTTTTGGAAAAGTAAGTTGTTTGGAAAATATTTGTCGTGTTTAAATAATAAATAAATAATTTCTTTATTTGTATAGAATGCAGGTGTGTTGTGTGGTGTTAGTTTTAGATTTATTCCCAGTACATTGTGCCTGTTTGGCATACAAAAATTTGTTATCTTACAGATATTTTAGAAACTAGGTACCTACTTACAGGTATTCAAAATGAGATCATGGACGAGCTAAGTCTAAAATTATTTAAGTACATAATAAATATGAGCTAAGGTGAAGCAAATATTACAATTCATTATTTATAAAATCGGTAACGGAGTATTAACATTTCTCTGTTAGCAAAGACGAAAGAAGTTTCTTGAATTGTTTTAAGGGCTGATCCTTAATACAATTTGGCAATTTGTTTAATATAATAGGCGCCATACCAATAATGTTTTTTTTTAAGCAAAGCAGTGTTGTATCTACCAGTACACAATAGACTCTGATATTTTGATCTCAAGGCAGTAGTTCGCATCCTCGTATCATTTAATGCCGGAAATAGATGCTTGTTAGTTTTGACGAATATAGCTACTTCGAGAATTCATATACTAGGAAAAGTTAGTATTTTGTTAGATTGTAGAGAGCATACGCAGACGTGCTTAATCTTTTGCAAACTTCTTTAGCCTGTGGTTTTCAAGTTAGTTGACTGTCAATCAAAACACCCAAACATTTTGCCACGTTAACGCTATCTATAGTTTGTCTTTTATAATTATTTTTTAGGTTTAAAGGAAGATTTTTTGATAGAAATGCATTATATTTGTTTTATTGAGGTTTATGATAAAATTATTATCGTTGATCCAGTTTATTATTAATTTAAGAGAATTATTTGTGTCATCTTCATTAAGCTCTTTGTTGAGGCAGTCTATTAGGATCGTACTGTCATCGGAAAATAACACACAAGGGTATGGGACGGCTGTCACTGAAAATCAGCGCTGAGGCTCTGTCTTGCATAGGGTCGCAGTATAATGCTGAGCGATAGCCGTTTTGCGTGGATGTGACGCATGTTTCCTCCAACCTTTTCTTATTTTTGTGTTTATGTTCTTTGTTGCGTCATGTTTACCGCAATTAAACGTATTTTCTTTCTTTCTTTCATGTGTCGGGGTAGGTCATTTATATACAGTAAATCAAATCAAATCAAAAATATTTTTATTTCACACAAGCCTACATGGGCACTTATGAAACGTCAGAAGCTAGGTGCACGGTTCCAATTGGTCGTTTCCTATGGAGAAGAGCCGGCAAGAAACTCCACGGTCACTCTTTAAAAAAAATAAAATTGGCTTTTACAATGTTTTCAAATGACAGTGTTAATAGGTATGAGAGGGCAGCGTAGGCCTATCAAAAGTACCAGGAACTTAACAAAATAGAAAATGGTTTAAAGATCTACAGTCTAATAAGCCTACAACGTCCTTACATTGACAAAAAAAACAATATAAAATATGATTAAAATAATAAAAGTTAGAACCTTGTTGAAATTTAAATTGTAGGTATAATAATGTCAAATAAGAAAAACATTATGTCAGTGAAGTTTGTAAAAAATAAATAAAATTAAATTAAAAAATAACTTCGTAATTTGGGAGCTGTTAATAGACATTTACATAGTTTTGCCGTTAATGAGGTACCAAGGAGGCCACATGTACAGAAGGAATTAATGCCAAACTTCCTTGTCTTCAACGTAGTCCTTAATCTTATAATATGCTTTTTTGATAAGGGCACGTTTAATGTGCGTTTTGAATTTTCCATTACTAAGTTCTGTAACCGATTGTGGCAACTTGTTATAAAAGCGGATACTGTTTACAAGAAATGAATTGCTTGTTTTAGTTAATCTAAATTTGGGTAACACAATTTCATGTTTACTACGTGTATTTATATTATGGAAATCACTTCTTATTTTGAAAAGTCCTAAGTTTTTGCAAACATATAAAATACTTTCTAAGATATAAAGAGAAGGCAGAGTTAGTACATCAATTTCTTTGAATTTGTTTCGAAGGGACTCACGAGGACCCATTCCATAGATCGCGCGGATTGCCCTCTTTTGTAAAATGAAAATTGAATCTATGTCGGCTGCGATCCCCACAGCAGAACGCTATAAGACATAACACTGTGGAAGTAAGCAAAGTACACAAACCTAGCTGTGGCTATATCTGTCAACTGCCTTATTTTTCTTACTGCATATGCAGCTGAACTTAATCTACCTGAAAGAGCTCTAATGTGGGCACCCCACTGCAATTTGGAATCTAGAGTAATTCTAGAAATACAGTTTCCGTAATAGCATCTAGCTTCTTACCATCAAGTTTTAAATTAAGACCTACTTGGGGTACATTTGGTAATGAGAATTTAAGACATTTTGTTTTGTTCGCATTAAGTAAGAGATTATTAGCTGCGAACCATTTCGAAAGAACAGCCAGACTATCGTTGACGTGTAAGACATCCGTATCTTTTCTATCTATTTTAAAAATAAGAGAAGTGTCATCAGCGAATAGAATTATATCCGATAAGTTAGCCATCATGTAAGGAAGTTCATTTATATAAACTAGAAATAAGAAAGGGCCAAGAATTGAACCTTGAGGCACGCCCATTCTTACTAGAGATCCCGATGACGTCACCCCGTTTTTTTTTTTTTGGGTGGGAAATTATCAAATAACTTCTCCCGCTCTGGGCTGAGCGGGAGGGCGTGTCAGACTTTTACTGACTAAAACCCACCCGTATTCCTTCATTTGCCTGTGTGCCAGGGCCACGATATCGCTTTCGGACAAACTCGGAACCCTGGCAGGCATTGGCCCTATCGGACCCCGTCAGTTGGTGCTGACAACTCTTTGAGGCGCGCGTGGAATACGACGCGCCGTCGATCCGGGCCTGGTCCTTATCGGACGGTGAGCTACCCATCGCTCACCGTCCGCAGGCCCGCGCCTGAGGTGGCCGGAAATCGGCTTGCGACTCCCGACGCCCGGGGCGTCTCCTGCGGCGACTAGGGGCGTGAGGGCGCGAACCTTGCCTCTCCCTCACGCGTTCCGCCTCCTCTTTCGCAAGCATTACTGCTTCGCAGATGGAGGTGACGGCCTCCCATGCACTCTCGCTTCGAACCATGGCCTGAACCAGGGCCGGACGCGAGAGATCGCCGCCGCCGATCACCTCCATGAGGACACGGCGGTGCTCCGCCCAAGCTGGGCAGACCTCCACCGTGTCCTCCGGGCGATCCACACAGTGGTGACACCCGGGCGTTTCCTCCCGCTTTATCCTGAACAGGAACCTCCGGAATTACCATGTCCGGTGAGGACCTGCGTCAGGCGGAAGGTGAGGACGCCGTGGCGCCTCTCTAGCCACTCCTGAAAGAGGGGACTTATCGCCACAATTGTGGCGTGCCCCCACAATTGTGGCGTTTACTTTTACTTTTTGCTACGTTTACTTTTTGCTGCCTGTTTGATAGATAAGAAGGAACAAGATCAGCAGCTTGTCCACGAATTCCGTAGTGGTGTAATTTACAGATCAGTGTATTGTGGTCAACGCAGTCAAACGCCTTTGAGAGGTCACAAAAAATGCCAATGGCATCCTGGGATTTCTCCCAGGATTCCAAAATGTGACTGATTACTATTTAAAATTCCATTTGAATTAAAATGCAACAACATCTGGTCTAGCATGATTTTTTCATATATTTTACTCAATGCTGGTAGCACAGATATAGGTCTATAATTAGAGGGATCACTCTTACTTCCCGATTTGAAAATTGGTACTACTTTACTATGTTTCATTAAATTAGGAAACATACCGCTGTCTAAACATTGATTAAATATGTCTGTTAGAACAGGGGCTATTGTGTCAATAATATCTCCAAGAAGCTTAACGGAAATCCCCCATAAGTCTTCAGTGTTCTTTATGTTAAGACTTTTGAATGCTTTTTTAATTGTAACAATAGAAATAGGCTTGAATTCAAAACTTGGAATGTCCTTAGAGAAGTTTTCTTTGAGAAGTGATTCAGCTAATAAAGATGATGAGGAAAGAGATTTCGTTAGGTCTAATGGGATGTTGGTAATTAAATTTTCTAGTGTCTCAGCAACTTTTAACTTATCTGAAATGGTTTCATTACGAATTCTTAAAGACAATTCATTCTGATCTCGCTGTTTTGTGTTTCCAGTTTCTTTGTTAATTACCTGCCACACAGCTTTTATTTTATTATTAGAAATACTAATTTTGTTACTAATTAATTTAGATTTAGCTTGAGCACAGACTCTTATGAATATCTTAGAATAGTTTCTTACATAATTATGAAGGGCTTGATCAGATGTCAATGATTTTTTGTAGGACAAGTTATATAAAATATCTCTGCGTTTTCTAATGCCAGCAGTGGCCCATTCATTAAATTTTGGTTTAGAATTGATGGTAACTTTTTTTACAGGACACGCTTTATTAAACTCTTGGCATACTGTAGAAAACAATGTACCATAGTTTAAATTAAGGTCTTGCGAATCAAAACTAGCTGTTGAAAGATTGCTAAGGACATTATTATTAAACATTTTCAATTTATTTTTAGTGAGAGGTCTCAATTCAAGGATTTTATCAGTATGTAACTTTTTTCCTAAGTCAAATGATACAAGTTGACCAATATGGTCTGACCTGACGCCACTAATTAAGGACGAGTCTTTTATGTTACAATTAGTAAATACATTATCTATGCATGAAGCCGAGGTTGCTGTTATTCTAGTCGCTTCATTAAATATACATTTTAAATTGAATGATTTAAACAATGATAGAAGCTTACATTTATCTGGTGAATTAACTAATAGATCAATATTTAGGTCACCGCAAACAAAAACGAATTTATTATCTTTAAAAAGTTTGCTTAGTATTTCTTCCATAATTACTAAAAATAACGACAAGTTTGACGCTGGTGGTCTATAAACACTTAAGAAAGTATAGCCTTCAACCTCTGCACATGCTACCTCACATAAGCGATCAACAGAGCAAGCAGTGATATCCTTCCTTTCCTTATGTTTGAAACAACTATTACATAATATCAAGGTACCACCCCCTATTGAGGACCTGTTGTACGCACTGGCAACTGAAAAATTATTTACATTAAACAACATTCTATCCGGTTTTAACCAAGTTTCACAAAAACATAAGATATCCATATGATATTTATCTATTAACAATTCCACGTCTAGGATTTTGCCAGAGAAGCGATTTATATTTTGGTGATATAGTAAAATATTCTCTTTTGTCGAGTCTAAAAGTTTAAAGAATCTATTACAGGATTATTAGAAATACTAGATAATACTATTTCGTCACTTAACCTAGTCTCAGTTATATTATCAACTAGCTTTCGCCCGCGGCTTCGCCCGCGTGGATGTCGAAAAAAAACAGCTTCTATTCATTTTTTTCTATTCATTCATTCATATTCCCTCAAAACATTATACCATATCTTAGTTGGAACCAACGTAAGCGTGGTAAGCAGATAGGAGTGCAGTTTTATTTACAACTTTACAGAGGATAATAATATAGATAGCATATAAATACCAACTTCCTGAGCTATTTCTACCTCTGAAGTCCCCATGTGCAGTCTCTAAATTAAATTCAGTATGACGCTGTTTTTTCCTACCTAATTCATTATTTATTATTTGCCAGGTAGTTTTTATTTTATCATCAGCTGATTTTATTTTATTGCTAATATAGGTTTAGCTATTTTGCACACACTTTTAAAAGTTTTAGAATATTTTGCAACATATTGATGAAAGCTTGTATTATTCATATGTTGCTTTAGGCCATAAAGTTCAAAAAGATTTTCCCTGCTTTTACGAGTACCTGGAGTCGCCCAATCACTAAATACGAACTTTGAGTAAATACTTTTACTCTTCAGTGGTAAAGTGTCATTAAATTACGTGTTTAATAGTGAAAAGAACTTTGTGTAGAACTCATGGGTCACAAATATTATTAAATTAACTTAGAATTTATTAGATTAACTAATTAATAAACATTAATCCATCACCGGACGCAGTTGAGCATTTGCAATTTTATGGTATACTTATAATTATAATTATAACTGTTAACGAAGGTATAAACTGGAATAAAAAAGGCTTTCAAAATAATTAAGAGTTGTCTTTGAAGATTTTTTTGAAGTATTAAATTATGTTTAATTATGTTTTGAGTTCCATCACCATATACGTTCAAATAAAAGATATACCTATATCGTACGTCCGCGAGACGTATGATTATCTTTAATGCAACTTTTGCAATCATTTGAACTGGTTGTTTAGCACAAAAGACTTGAAAATATCATACTGTTTTTGTTTTGGAAAAAATATTTACGGTTTAAGATATACACTGCTTTAAAAAACACATTTTAGACCATTTTTAGAAATCTCCACCTTAAAGAGTATTTAAAAAAAAAACCAATCAAGAGCGAGTCAGACTCACGCACCGAGGGTTCCGTACGTATATAAATGATGTTGATAATTTCTGAAAAACTGTGCTATTTAGAGACATCGTTTTATTTTTCCTGTAATCCTTACATAAACTTCTATCACATAGAATAATTTCAGATTTTTAGGAAACTATGCTGCCTAAAAAAGAAAAAATGTTTGAGAATGTGCAAATAGTGTCCTTTCATACGACATGCCCTAGTTAGTAGCCCCACTCAAAATATTTAAGACCCCCTTTCAGTCCCTTTTGCAAAAAAGAGATATATTTTTTTAATTTCTTTCTTGTTTGCAACATAGTTGGGCAAACGTCATCTAAAACTATTCTAAATTTCAAGTTGATAGCGTTAGTAGTTCTTGAGATATCCAGGTGTGACAGACAGACTTAGTCTCACCATAAGGTTGGTAAGGTGTTGGTTCTTTTTTACCATTTTGGTACGGAACGCTAAAAACAAAAAATTTCACACTTTATAATTTACTTAGGTTAGTATTTGTGCCAAGTTTCAGGTTTATTAACTCAAAGAATTAGATTTATTCCCCTTTTTCACCCCTTAAAGGTCGAATTTCGAAAACTCCTTTCTTAGCGGATGCTATGGTTTCCATCCATAAGCCGAAATATTAGTATTTTAACTTAAAAAGAACTTTCATTAAAAATAACATTTTATCCCGTTTTTTACCCCTTAAGGCTTGAAATTCTATCAACACCGTTGCATTAGCTTCCAACCATAAGCCTAGATAATAAATTTTTACTGTGAAAATTAAGGACTGATACACAACTTCATCCCTCTTTTTAACCCTTCGGGGGTAGAATTATCAAAAACGCTAACACACATATAAATTATTTTTTAATCATCAGCCTATACACCAAATTTGAAGATCCTATCTTCAAAACTGACGGACTTTCATATAAACTTCCATCCCCTATTTTACCCTCTTAGGGGTGGAATCTCTTCACAAAGAACACACCCTCCAAATTTCATGTCTCTAGGACCAGTGGTTTAAGCTGTGCGTTGATATATCAGTCAGTCAGTCAGTCAGTCAGTCAGTCAGTCAGTCAGTCAGTCAGTCAGGACTTTGAATTTTATATATATAGATAGATAACTGCGAGTATATTGTAAGCTAACAGAGTAGCCAATACATGTTTACTTTTCTTGGGAAGAAGCATATGTTCCCGAATTAAAACAAAATCTCTAACAAAATTGTTAGTATCAAAATACAATAAACGGTCACTATGACGACATGTCAAAATATGCATTAGGTTGTTTAAACTATAAATGTAATTGTTTTCATCAACATGCAAATGATCAGAATAAGGTAATGCACATAATATTAATTTACCTAATTTTAATTTAAGTAGGGTGTCAACACCATTAACTATGTCCCATTTAGTTAGACTCAGACTGTTTCCAATTAAAAGAACTACAGTAGTATGTTCATTCATTTGTGTGAGTTTTATTTTATGAACAAGCTCATTAAAATGCAGGTTATGGTAACAATAGTTAACTATAGTATGTTTAGAGCGATTATTTAATAATGATCCAAAACCTGCTCCTAATCTATCTGAATAGACCAAGATATTACTTTGAGTGGGGCTTACAGTTTCTAAAGTATGAGTTAAAATGGGCAAAGCTGTAGGAACAACATTCTGTGACATGATAGATGGCGGAGTGGGAGTACAATTACAGGTGAGATTGTTTGTCAGTGACTCACACATCTCTGCATTGCACTTCACCAGGTCCACCAACTCACAGGCCTCTTGCATGCGCTCGAAGTCGCTAGTAAGAATAATAATGGCCCTAGAACGCTACCCTGCGGAATGCCATATTTAATTTCCCTAGGACCAGATGGATATTTAAGCTCACATTTTGATTTGACGCATATTTAAGAGATTTCTGTATATTGAACACGTCCACTTAGATACGACTATATTAGACGTAGAGCATTCCCTCGTATACCGTAAGCTTCAAGTTTGACCAAAAGCGTTTCATGATTCTGCGTGTTTATTCAGCTGGTTATATAATATTAGAACTTTTGCCATCATATTATCAAAAAACATTATTTAATATTTCTTTCGCAGTGCTTGGCGCTTTATTACAAAACTTTTTCTATCAGATACTTCTCAAGACAAGTTTTGATGATTTAATAAAACTCTACATGCTGGTATTGTAAAAAAAATTAATAAATAATAAAAGTAAATTCATAGCTGTCTTGATTCTGCCCCTATGCTAGCTAATTGTTGGGATTTGTGGCTCCAGCAAATATTTTGTTATCATGTCCAAACTCCGGGCTGTTACTAACAAAATCCTAATGGAAAACCCCAATAACATTTTGCCCGACCTGGGAACCAAATCCTTTCGCGCTTGCGACCACGAGAGCAATCGAGCAGTAAAAATGTGAATGAATAAAAAGTATACGATTCGATTGAATTAATTGGATCTCAATTATACTTCCGTTCTTCCGACACTACTTACGTCACAAAAAAATCGTTCTACGGTAAATTATTCCGGCTATTAATTCACGTAGCGAGCTAATAAATTAGAGTCAGATGTTGTCGGAAAACTTCGGTTTTTGATTAAGCCACCTCAGGGAGAATTGTAACCCGGAGGACACGGTGGAGGTCTGCCCGGCTTGGTTGGAGCACCGCCATGTCCTCACGGAGGCAATCGGCGGCGGCGATCTCTCGCGTCCGGCCCTGGTTCAGGCCATGGTTCAGAGCGCGAGTACATGGGAGGCCGTCACCTCCTTCTGCAAAGCAGTAATGCTCACAAAGGAGGAGGCAGAACGCGTGAGGGAGAGGCAAAATTCGCGTCCTCGAGCCCTTAGTCGCCGCGAGAGACGCCCTTAAGCGCGGGCTTGCGGATAGTGAGCGATGGGTAGCTCGCCGTTCGATAAGGACCAGGCCCGGGTCGATGGCGCGTTGTGTTCCACGCGCGCCTCAAAGAGGTATCAGTATCAACTGACGGGGTCCGTTAGGACCAATGCCTGCCAGGGTTGTGAGTTTGTCCGAAAGGGATATCGTGGTCCTGGCACACAGGCAACGGAAGGAACACGGGTGGGTTTTAGACAGTAAAAGTCTGACACGCCCTCATGCTCCGCCCAGAGCGGGAGAAATTATTTGATAATTACCCACCCAAAAAAAAAGAAGAACAATTGTAAAATACTGTGACTATAATTAGAAGTCTGAGTTAGGTTTTGACGATGTATATCATTAAAAAAATGATCTTTGTGTGGTATTTAACATAACACACTCCTGTGTTCCTCGAAGGGTCAGGCAAATATGTTCCTTAGTACACTCACATTTTGCTAGCTATGTTTAAGTACAATGTAATAGGGGGTGAGCCTATCGCCATCAACAAGGCACCAGTCTAGACTCCGGGCTGCTATTGACAAATATTTAAGAAGAGATATTTAAGTGGTTTCAAATTATGACAATGCCCTAGTTTTAACCCTAATACATAAATTTTATGTGTGCAATTTACACAAACAAGTATTTTCATCACTTTAGGAACAATTAATGGCTATAAATGGTTTGTTTATATTAAATATGTTTATCGTAGTGTTTAATTAATGATTGATACATTTGTACTCACAACATAAAACCACTTCATTAACGTTACATATTTAATGACTCCCCGCCACGGTTAATGATTATTTCTGTTTTATAAAAATAGCAATCCCTTTTACGTACCATTGTTGATTGTTTTACATTATATAAAGAGGCAATTCAATGAAATTGCTTTTTTTGAAATATCGAGAGTAGAGCACAACCTCAACGCTTCGCTTATGAGGCGTGCAATAAGGTAACTTGTAATATAGGATTTTAATAACTAAAATATGTATTAAGGCAATTCAATGAGTTAATACATATTTTAGTTATCAAAATCCTATATTACAAGTTACCTTATTGCACGCCTCATAAGCGAAGCGTTGAGGTTGTGCTCTATTCTCGATATTTCAAAAAAAGCAGTTTTCTCGAAACTGATATAATTTTTTTTTTTTATATCGCACTTACAGGTTAATATGAGTGTAGGTACTAATATCAATCGCCCGGAGAACACGATGAGCATACGGTGGAGGTCTGCCCGGCTTGGGTGGAGCACCGCCGTGTCCTCACGGAGGCGATCGGCGGCGGCGATCTCTCGCGTCCGGCCCTGGTTCGGGCCATGGTTCGGAGCGAGAGTGCATGGGAGGCCGTCACCTCCTTCTGCGAAGCAGTAATGCTTGCGAAGGAGGAGGCGGAACGCGTGAGGGAGAGGCAAGGTTCGCGCCCTCGCGCCCCTAGTCGCCGCAGGAGACGCCCCGGGCGTCGGGAGTCGCAAGCCGATTTCCGGCCACCGTAGGCGCGGGCTTGCGGACGGTGAGCGATGGGTAGTTCACCGTCCGATAAGGACCAGGCCCGGGTCGACGGCGCGTTGTATTCCACGCGCGCCTCAAAGAGTTGTCAGCAGCAACTGACGGGGTCCGTTAGGGCCAATGCCTGCCAGGGTTGCGAGTTTGTCCGAAAGGGATATCGTGGCCCTGGCACACAGGCAAATGAAGGAATACGGGTGGGTTTTAGTCAGTAAAAGTCTGACACGCCCTCCCGCTCCGCCCAGAGCGGGAAAAGTTATTTGATAATTTCCCACCCAAAAAAAAAAAAAAAAAGGTACTGATATCAAGTCAAATAATTTGTCGGACACATTATAAAATATAATTCAATAACAATTATTTTGTTTAACATAGTAAATAATAATATTAAAAATGATCTTTCCTGGACGTCCATATGAAATACCTCGCGTTAACTTGGACTCGGGTCAAGTACTCATACATTTCTGGTATGTTCAAGAAGTTGGTCAGGCGAGTTGGCGACTCCTGCTCTAAAGTAACTGAACATTAACTAATCGAGTGAGAGCTTAGATAAGGTTGTTTATAGTGTACAGCCTCACTTCGGACGACACCGGACTGTCGCGTGGAGATAAGCCATTGCTTATCTTGTGGCCGTAGCAGTGTTTCTAAATGTCAGTGATCTTGTTAGAAGTTAACATTGTAGATTATTTGGATAATAGCTGAAGTGGGACAATGTTCGTCGTCGTTCGTCGTCGTCGTTTATCTCCTAAATAATGCATAAAGATTTATGCTAAAACTAAAGATTCTAAAGGATCAAAATCAAAGAAGCAATTGCATCAACTAAGCTCTCAAAGAAAACCTTTTTGACAGACCTTTCTCCCTTTTGTGACTTTATTACCATCCTTTGGTCAGAACTTCTGGACTTTAAGCATATTTGTAAAGATTACATCCTTGTGCAGACAAGGATGTAATCTTTACCCTTAATTTATCCCTCAGGGTATTTCTAACATTTGTCGGGATTACAGCCGCGTATTTTTTACTATTTGTCTAAACCTTTCAAGTAGACTGATGCTTTTCCTAACATGCAGACAACGGAAACTTGATTACTTTAACGAACTAGATTTCGTACGATATTGTAAAATGATGAAACATTATGAATTTAATACGTTCATTTTCTTTTGTAGTTTCTTTTCGCAAATTACTCATTGAAATTAAATTTCAGATAGATACCGAGTCAAGTCATTACCTGGTTAATTGAAATTGGCAATTACAAAGCACACTACCGTAACGCTCGCCTTTGATGCTGAAAATGTTTCCTTTGACATGTTCACATGTTCCATTTACGCAGTACAAAACCCATCATTTTGAGGGAAATAAGATACACAGCACTCCAACGTCCAAATACAGGAAACAAATTATTGCTGTCAACTCGCACGCTCCATTGTTTTTCATGTGAACAGTAACGGCGGCCAGAGAGAATGTAAGTAATAAAGTAATAATCATTCTGTTCCGTTTGGTGCCGGACGTAAAGAATAGCACCATCCCATTTCTTCCCGTGGGTGTCGTAAAAGGCAACTAAGGGATTTACTAGAGAATGGGCAGCAGCGTTCTCTATGCATTTTTAAAAACATACTGCGATCGCCAACCAGCAGTCAATTACCTAAACGACGCCTCCCAGTTACTATTTTTTTTTGTTGTAAGGGAAAACAAACAATAGTATACGAAAAACAAACGGAAATAACTTAACAATAAACTAACAACTTGTCCATGTGGTGCCGGACGTAAAGAATAGCACCATCCCATTTCTTCCCGTGGGTGTCATAAAAGGCGACTAAGGGACTTACTAGAGATGGGCAGCAGCGTTCTCTATGCATTTTAACACCATACTGCGATCGCCAACCCGCCTGCCAAGCGTGGCGATTATGGCAAATCCCCCCCCCCCCTTTTTAGGGAGGCCTATGTCCAGCAGTGGACTTCTTTCGGCTGAAATGATGATGACGATGAATCATTCTGTTAGTTTGTCTTACAAAACAGTTCTCTTAATGACTTCTGTTTAGTTAGTTTGATGGTGTGTTCAGCATGATGATAGCGTAATCAAGTTCCAAGTAGGTATTTGTACTGGAGGATTGTTAAAATGGGAAGTCATTTCTATGTTATGGTGTGAAAATGTAATGATCGCTCATAGGATATAGCTTTCTGTGTAAAATAAGAATACATTTTTGTCGTAATGAATTAATATATAACTGTGCTCCTTGCTCTAAATATTCGGAAACTCAAATCTGTGCTCAATTGACACAATTGAACGAAAAGAGGACCGACAGCCAAAGTTGTCCTATTTCTAAAGTTAGCTAGGTAGGCAGTAGGTACAAAGTTGTCCTATTTCTAAAGTTAGCTAGGTAGGCAGTAGGTACAAAGTTGTCCTATTTCTAAAGTTAGCTAGGTAGGCAGTAGGTACAAAGTTGTCCTATTTCTAAAGTTAGCTAGGTAGGCAGTAGGTACAAAGTTGTCCTATTTCTAAAGTTAGCTAGGTAGGCAGTAGGTACAAAGTTGTCCTATTTCTAAAGTTAGCTAGGTAGGCAGTAGGTACAAATTAGAAAAGCTAAACACTTGTTTCACTCACTAATAATTCAATCTCACGGTTCACTCCGGTCTATTTTGTGTTTAAAACACATCTTTGCAAATCAAATAAGAGCGAAGAAGGCGTCATGGTGCCTTTTCAAAATACGGTGTATTGTATCGTTTGTAAAGATCTTCAATTAATTGTCAACCCGTTTAAATAATATCCGCTTTTTTTTCAGTTAGAATTTAAGTTTCAATAATAAATGTTAAAAGCTTTAAATTACAGCTGTGTAGTAGCTGGTTCGCTGCCAATAGCTCAAGCTATTGTATAGTACTTAGCTGTTGTATTGTAATCTAGTAAACTAATTTACTAAAAAACAATAGGAAAATAAAGAAATTATTACAATAACTCAGTAACGTAATACAATAATATCTCAATCACAAACTATCATAATTAACTACAAATACCAACAATAGATTATTATGTAGACACAGAATCTTATCAGTTGAGCGAACTTAGTTTACCAACCCACCGAGTTTGCCAGGGGTGGGCAGCGTATCTAAATGTATAACGAGCACCTCAGTAACTGTTAGTAATTGACTCTCGTTATTATACAAACAAACTTAGATTACTATCGCTATTGAAGCAGCGCGGGAGCATCAAATATACCTTATTGACGCTACAGTTTTATTTAGGTTCCGAACTTTCGTCTCGAATAGGAAAACAAAGGCAGATTTGATGTTTTTTCACAATACAAACAATACATAGCATAATTAGCCAATAATTTTCCCACTGCTGGGCCACAGGCCCACTGGGGGTTGGGATGCAATCTAACACACGGGCCCAGTTGGTAGATGTCACATGTCTTTGAATGTCTTTTCGGTTCTAGTTCCCTCACAGTGTTTTCCTTCACCGGTTTGAGAGCAGTGGTGATGACATTATTTACACAAAGTAAAGCGCAAGCGCCTGAGTTCGAACTCACGACCTTCAACTCGTAAGTCGGGCCTGTTACCACTGGGCCATCACTGCTCTACAAACTGCCTGGACTATCAGGGTAGTCATAGTGGTAACAGCGAAGGTTTGTTTCGATTATTCTGAACGAATAAGTTAGACAAAGTTTAGTCACGAAACGTTGAATATTTTAATTATAAATACTAAAACTTTTGCTGGTTTTAACCACGCTGGTGAGCATGGAACTAGTTAAGGTTACCAATTAAAGGTATGAGGTACAATTCTGTAACCGCTCTTGTAACACGCGTAACGAACAACAAAAATCAGTGTTTAGATTATGTATAATGATGTCCTATATGGACATCATTATAACGTGTTCTTGTAGTTACAGTAACACGTACACAAACAAACAATACTTACACAATCACCCAATACATCTTTTGATGTTATGACATAATTTCCATCATAACACTTTCTATATTATTGCGCGATCCATGTTAGTTTATGTGATTAACCAAAAGCAACTAAACGTCAAACAAATAGTTTTCTGACAGCTACACGCACAGATTAAACGCCGGTGCGCGCTGGTGCGTACGTCGTTACCGACGAAACGAAATGTTGCCATTGTAAATATTATATATTATAAACTTAATTATCTAAGTAGTTTGTATTTATTTTGTTTCTTATTTATAATCTCACAGTATGCTGCACCGGTCGACGCCATCACGTCAAAGCCGGCTGTCGCTGAAAACCAGCGCTGGGGCTCTGTCTCGCATAGGGTCGCAGCATTATGCTGAGCTGTGGCCGTTTTGCGTGAATGTGACGCATATTTTCCCCTACTTTTTTTTTGTATTTATGTTCTTTCTTTGCGTCATGTTTACCGCAAATAAACGTATTTTCTTTCTTTCTTCTCTTTTCTTCTAGTTGAACATCGAAACGATCGGAACACATTGAGATTTGTCGCGGTTGAACGTTTTACACAATATTCTTAAACTTGCAGAAATTCTCAATTAAAAGGTGAGAAGTTTATGAGATCGGCAAAACTTCGGAACATAGTCAAAACAGTTTTTCACAGACTTTAAAACAGACAGACACAGGGATTAGAGGGCTTTTAAAAGACTTGAACAAAATGTAAGTTGATGATGTTCATTATCTGTAAATGGAGTGTTTAAACGTAATCCAAAGTGACAGCGGATATAAACGTGGAAACATTTTCGGACGTAAATCGTCGCATTAATTTTTACTGTACGTATCGTATTTAAATTGTACTCTTCCATTTGGTATTTTTTTTAAAATCTGTTGTTGTTGTTTGGCGTGTAAGGTTTAAATAGATTTAGCTGAAATCCGTAGGTACAATTTTAACTTATTAAACAACAACAACTCATTGTACCTACGGAATAAACGTTAAGATGGTAATCGCAAGCTAAAAACTATAAACAAACCGATTTAAACTACATACGAGTACAACCACACCGATTATATCGAAAGCTTACATAATACATATTATTGGAGGTTATTTAAACGTGAACGCGCTGATAACCCGAATCTGGCAGTAATTGGCGTTAAGATAATAACGATAATTAGGTATTTGTGGTAAAGCTTTTATATAATTTGGTATCTAACAACACCTATTTGACACTTAACTTTAAACAAAGAAGAAAGGTTCCAGAAGATAAACACAATAAATACAGCATTATCGAAAATCTATCTAGAAAATAGCTAACTTAAATGTAAACAACTTGGTTACATTTTACGAGTAAGTGGCGAAAACTATTCCGAGTTTGATCTAGCGAAAACTATTATTTCCACACAATATTTCAGTCCTCGTAGTTGAATGTTGAGACTGCTCTTTGGTTTAGTAATATTGCCTCTGTATATTTATGTAATACATCTTCTTAAGAGCAGTGGTGACCCAGTAGAAACGGCCGCATCTCATGACTTGTGGGCCGTAGGTTCGAAGTAGTTCGAACCCAGACAGGCGCTTTACTTTGTGTAAATTATTTCATCACCACTGCTCTTAAAACGGTGAAGGAAAACATCTTGAGGAAACTGGCCTAGAATTTAAATTTCGAAGACATGTGACATCTACCAACCGCACTGGGCCTGCGTTGTGGATTACGGCTCACTCCCTCTGACAGAGAGGATGCTTGTGTCACAGCAGTGGGAACATTCATCATTCATTCATCATTTCAGCCGAAAGACGTCCACTGCTGGACATAGGCCTCCCCCAAAGGGTTTGGGTTCTATATCCCGACGTTTCTCAAAGCTCCTTGTGGTAGTAAAAAGTTGGTTGGTTTGCCGCTAACAGTTCTGTTTTCTGATTACAGCAGATGAAGCAGTTGCGAGCATAAAAGTAATGTGGTCTATTTACCCCGTTGTATACATCCGTTTAGTATTCTACTATTGCAACTTTCCTAGCTTCAAATATCGAATTAACAGTTTTTCTTTCTTTGCGTGACTTCAATATTCAACGTCAAAACAACGTCAGTTACGACAGTAATATTGAAATTACTGTCATAACTGTAACCTTCCCAACGTCACACATGTGACTCTTTACTAATTTAATCCTAAACTTGTATAATCGTGACTTGATTCAAATATTTGTAGCTTCCACAAATATGTTCTATTAATCTTCAAGATGAGCCAATTAATTAACACACATAACTAAACTAAAGCGTTATTGGTGTACCGAATTAATTTTATATCAGAATCAGAATCAGAATTAATTTTATTTCTCTAGTTTTAAATATAACATTGTCACTTAAATAAACTTCATTTTACAAAAAGTTTCGTGTTTCATTTTGTCCGCAGAGTGGGAGCTTTTGAAACCTATTCTGGTAGTTTCCTCGTATTACTTGTGCTTATATAAATCTAGGTGAGGATAACGATAACGCAACGGGGATTAGCCCCAGCGGCTAGCCGCTTGTTACTTAATTAGTGACGCTACGGTCATAGCCTATAAGCCTAGGCTGTCGGAAGGGGACCAGTCGTTTGAAGAGTGGCCTGTCCCTATCTTTTTTATTAATGTATTGAATTTCGCCTACTCTAGTAGCGAAAAGATAGGGATTATGTTGCCCGAAGCGTGTGTACGTCGGGCCTTGCTCTTGTAGCCCTTCGATCGACAGAGATTTGAGACGTTCTATCATGTCACCGTGGAGATCGTGCGCACGAATGTGCCACGGGTCTTGTTGTAGTATTTCCCAGAGTAGATCGGTGTCAGTGCGTCTGGGTAACTGTGCGGCACTCTTCAATGCCATTTTATACTGCCTCTCAAGTTTGAGCAGGTTTGTTTTGCTGTACCTCGGTAGCAGTTGTATTACTCCGTAGTCTATCACCGGTAGTAAGCATGCTTGAATGACTAGCAGCTTGACGTCGACACTTAGCTTGGAGCGGTAGCCGATGATTGGGTATAACGCTCCTTTGACTCTCTTGGCCTTTGCGATGTTTTCTTTGGCATGTTTATTCATCGAGAGCCTTTTGTCCAGCCAGACTCCTAGGTACTTTACTTCTTGTTTGAATGGGATGCGTTTGCCACGTATTTGAACGTAGTTGCGGTAACCTGTGTTCAGATTGTTGAGTCTTGGTCTCTTTTGCGAGAACATGATGCATTCCGTCTTATCTACGTAGCATTTGAGGCCCCATTTTTTGTAATAGTCGATTATATCGATTGCAGCCCACTCTGCTCGGCGCGTAGCGTTGTCCGGTCTTTCAGCTGCATTAAGTATACATAGGTCATCGGCGTACTGTGACAGCATCTGGCCTGCTATTCTTTCATTTGGTAGGTCAGACACATAAAGGTTGAAGATCGCCGGACCGACTATCAATCCCTGGGGCACCCCGTGTGGCACACGTTGCTCCGTTCCCAGAGTAGTTCTGAAGCTACCTCTTGTTGTTCTGTCGCTCAGATAGTTCTCGATCATCTTTACGATGTTGTTGCGTGCTCCAGCGTCGATTAGCTTTCGACAGACACCTTTGTGATTGATTGAATCGAAAGCTTTGCTTAGGTCCGTCGATATCATGGCGACACTATGGCCCTTATCCAGCGCGTCGGCGATGTATTTGCCTGTGCGGAGAATCTGGGTGGCCGTACCTCTGTTTCTCGTGAACCCGTGCTGGTGGCTGGGTATTATTTCGCTCAACTCTGTCTCGATGCGATTGAGTATTATTCTCTCTGCCCATTTGCCCATGATGTTTAGTAGGCTGATGGGTCTATATTATTATGATTTGGGATCACTATGGTCCTTACCCACCTTATGCAGAAAGATACAAGTACTGGTTTTCCATCGTTTCGGAAAGTAGCCCATCTCGAGTACGTAGTCCATGATACGTTTGAATATCGCGATCATGGTCTCACCACCCAGTTTGAGTATGTCGGCTTTGATGCCGTCGGGTCCGGGGGCTTTGCTGTTCTTGAAGCGTCTAAGAGCTAATTTGAGCTCGTGTTTTGATGTTTGATCGAGCGGAGCAAATGGTGTATAAACTTCGGAACATTCGTCACTTGCGCCAATGGTGGCTTCCTTGACTAAGGCTGTATCGACCATTCTATCGATGATTTCTAATTCACTGCAGCAGTCGCTGAAATGAGGTAGTTTTATAGTGGGCTTTTTCATTGATCTTTGCACGGCCCACATGCGTTTCCTATTGTCTTCGGTATTTTCCAGTAACTTGGTCCACTCGACTTCTTTATGTTGGAGAAGTTCTTTGGCCAATTGATGCTTGCAGGCGTTGTATTGCCTTCGTGCCATTGTCCTGAGGTCAGTGTATCTGAGTCACCAAGCACGCTCCTTCTTGGCGTTGCGCTCAGCTATTCTTTCTCTTATTTGTGCTGGGAGTCTGTCTTTGGGGTCTACGATTCTCAGCGGGGCCAATTCGTCTAGTGTTTTAACGATGGCCTTCTCTGCTTCTGTGATATACATTTCACAGTCAACGTTTGAGGAGATCTTTAATTCTGAATTCATGTTATTGGCTAGTAGCTCTTCGAAAGCTTGTCTGCCTTCTCGACTGGTTTTTATCCGTGTGAGATTGCGACTCATCGGTTGTGGCGTTGTATTGCCTTCGTGCCATTGTCCTGAGGTCAGTGTATCTGAGTCGCCAAGCACGCTCCTTCTTGGCGTTGCGCTCAGCTATTCTTTCTCTTATTTGTGCTGGGAGTCTGTCTTTGGGGTCTACGATTCTCAGCGGGGCCAATTCGTCTAGTGTTTTAACGATGGCCTTCTCTGCTTCTGTGATATACATTTCACAGTCAACGTTTGAGGAGATCTTTAATTCTGAATTCATGTTATTGGCTAGTAGCTCTTCGAAAGCTTGTCTGCCTTCTCGACTGGTTTTTATCCGTGTGAGATTGCGACTCATCGGTTGTTCGTAGTCGCTATCGATTATTACATCCAGTGTCCACGGGAGGTGATCTGAGGAAATACACTCCCTCTGCTGGCACTTGAATTCCAGTAGTGAGTGATCGTGGTTCACGATTGCTATGTCGAGTATGCTGTTTCCTAGACTCTGAGGTTTGCCGGTGTTCACGATTCTGACGGAGCTGCGTTGGATCGCATCGCGAAGCACGATGCCCAGGCCCGCGTCTCTGTTGTGATTGAGTTGTCTCATGCGTAGGATTGAGTCACCTATGATGATGGCGGGTTCGCCGAGTATCAGCGTCTCGAACTCGTCAGCGAGGTCTCCCTGTCTCGGTATCGGTATGTAGATGCCCTTGATTTTGATGTTGTCGTTGGTTGCGTGGTTGGTAAAGAGTTTGATGCTGCATCCCTCGATGCGTCTGTCCGTTTCATCGATGCTGTCTATCAGTGGTGTTTGAACCCATCTTAGGCCTCGTTTGATGTACATTACGGTACCTAGATGTCGCTCTTTTCTTTCATGGATTTTATCGTAGCCAGGGATGTTGTACCTTTGCTCGTCCGGGTTAATTTTATCTCGTTAAGTATGAGGATGTCAACGTTATACTTGTTGACGATGTGCTTGACTTCCATGAATTTACCACGGAGGCCTTGCACATTGATGTGCATTATTCGCACTTGTTTTTTAGTTCCAGTCGCAGACAAGGATGGCATTGCGCAGTTCTGTGAAGCAACGCTCGAATATCTCGAGGAATTCTTGTTTTGAGAGATTAGGCCTCGGTCTTCCATTCTGCTCCCGAGATTGCTCTTGTTGTTTGGTGTTGGCGGTGACGCTAGCGTAATTACGTTCACCTCTAATTTGTCTCTCGCGTGGACGTGATTGATGTTCACGTGGTGTCTCCTGTTTGGGAGCCTGCTGTTGTTGCTTATTATGATGTTTGGCCTCCTCGCGAAGGAGAGCCTCTTCACGTTTCATTTTTTGCTTGCTCATTTCCCGCTGAAAGTGCGGGCATTTGCGCTGTGTCACCGTGTGTTGTTCGGGCTTCACGTCTCTACAGTTTGCACACACTTTAATCGTTTCGCCGTGACTGTTCACGATGTCGATCGTCGGGTTGCGCTTTTGAGCGTGGCAGGCGCTCATTGCGTGGTTAAAGCGAAGACAGTTCTTGCATTGCAGTATTCTGTCGCTTCTTATTGTGTAGCGCTCGGGTTTGATTCTGTGAGCGCAGAAGAAGGCCTCAGTGGCATTCTTCATTTTTTCCGCCAGCTCCACATAAGAGAACGAGCTACGAACGAACGAAAATACATAGTTGCACATCTGACGTGATGCGTTTGATGCTTAACGGGCGGATGCCGATGCACCTCTCCATTTCTTCTACTTGCTCGTCAAGGGTATGGTCGTGTGTCATATTCCTGATTATTATTTTGGTCGTCCGTATTTGCTCTGCACGAGGTTTCGGAGCTATGAAGGCAAGGTCCTGCTTGAATTTCTTTATTTCTTCGATGCTCAGCCTACGTTTGTCAAGGTCTGTTACCGTGATTAGAATGTTCTTACTTTTCTCGTTACGGCTGACCCTGGCTTTATGCGTTGCGAGGATGCGCGATAAGTCACTGATCAGTTTATCTGACATCAGTTTCTTATTGTCCTTTACGTTGCTAAATTTGTAGCGCGAATCGTTGATAAGTATCGGGGGAACGTATCCGTTCTTGT
Source organism: Tiliacea aurago (assembly GCA_948098905.1). Classification (NCBI taxonomy): domain Eukaryota; kingdom Metazoa; phylum Arthropoda; class Insecta; order Lepidoptera; family Noctuidae; genus Tiliacea; species Tiliacea aurago. Next base: position 19,017,118 of record OX402594.1, read on the forward strand.
TTGCTGTTGTGTCTTTCATGCGCGTTGACAGTGGACTGTTCTTCCGCGCAGCAGGTCTCTTTGCCTTCGGGACGTTAGTATCCCCGCTCTCGGTTAGTGTTCGCTTACGTGATATACTGCGCGAGTTTTCTGAATTTGAGCGCACCGTTAACACCGTTGACAGTGAGCGCGCCTCGCTTTCTTTGTAGCGAAGCAGTTCAAACCGGTTTGAAGTTGTAATCACTGACGAGCGAGCGCTGATGGCTGCAGTTGGTTCAGCCTGTTTCCAATGCTTATTCGGTGCACTTGTACTCGTCGTGGTCGTGACGCCGATTCTCGGTTGTTCACGAAGTTTGCGTTGTAGGTTTAATTGATCACTGTGTACGTATACCGTATTCACTTTTTTACAATTGCATACGATTGTTTCACTCGCGAGAAATTCGTCCTGCGGGATGGCTCTCACTATTAATTGTTTGTTACAACTCTGGCAGTTGTGAAATATGCTTTTGCACATAGTATTCGCACAACTAAATATTTTATACGATACTTTGGTCACAAATTTATTGTCCAATAGGCTCTGTGTAGTTTCTACGTAAATTTTCACGGCACTTTGTTTATTGCACTTTTTGCACTTAAGTGTCTTTATTTTTGACTGTCCGTTTTTAAACTCCACGAAGTTTTTTACTTTGTTTACAAAGTCGCAGTTATTGCAATTAACCGAAAAGGAGCCGTCCTCATTGTTGAAGAGGTCTTTACGTATCTCGCACAACACTCCATTACTGTTTTTAATGTCTAATTTATCATTAGAACGATTCGTAAAATCCATCCCCATTGTTGGGGAATCGCTTGTTAGTTCACTTGTCTCACTCATCTTCACATTTTAGTGTCCAAATAATTTTATTTCACTATTCTACAATATTAACTCACTATTCACTGACTCGGGTAGTTGATAAATAATAATGCCGCGTCGCGCGCCCGTTATCGCCGTGGCGCGGAGCGCTCGCTTAACACGTCCGTCTCGTACCGCGGGTCGCACAAGTTCTGTTAATTTTATATTCGTAATAAACTTTAAAGCAAACAATTTTACTGTAAAGTTACACATGAAGGTTCATAGTTCACCCATTTAACTAACCACGGGTATGCATGTAACCCAAGTTGTGGTTTGTTTAGGATAATAATAATAAAGCCCTTTTATTTCCTTAACAATACATACAAATTAACACTAGATACATTTACATTAAAAAATTTTGTTAAGGCCCCTTTCGGGTATAGGCCTCCTCCAACATTTTCCAGGTTGTCCTGGTCTTCGCTTTCTTTGTCCAGTCTTCTCCAGCAATTTTATTAATGTCGTCTAGCCATCGTTCCCTAGGGCGACCTCTGGCTCTCTTGCCTCTTGGACCTAACCAATTAGTGACCAATTCTGTCCACCTTCCGTCTGCCGATCTTGCCACGTGACCTGCCCACTTCCACTTGAGTCGTTTCATGTGCTGAAGAGCATCTATTATTTTCGTTTTTTTGCGTATATTTTCTGATTTGTGTTTGTCCTTCAGCCTAATATTCAGGATGCTCCGTTCCATAGCCCACTGGGTCTTCTGTATTCTGTCCCTTGCATAGTTGTTGTATATCCAAGTTTGCGATCCGTATGATATACAAGGGAGCAGACACCCATCCATGACTTTCTTTTTCAGTTTCATGGGCAGTTTTGACTTCATTATTTCTTTTAAGCTCCAGAACTTACTCCATGTCATGTTTATTATCCTATCAATTTCCTCTTTGTTTCTGGAATGATTGAAAGATATGCATTTCCCTAAATATATATAACTCTCTACATATTCTAAATTCTGTGAATTGTAAGCTAGTATAGGCATTTGGATCGCGTTAGTCATTACTTTAGTTTTTGCTGTGTTTAACTGTAATCCTATGCTGTTGCTTAATTTACATAGCTCTGATACCATTTCTTCCAATTGCTTAGCTGATCTTGAGAAGAGGACTATATCGTCAGCGAATCTAAGGTTATTCAGATTTTTGCCCATTATGTTAATACCTTTTTGTTTCCAGTCTAGATCTTTCATTATGTGTTGTAGAACTGATATAAAGATTGTAGGTGATAGCGGGTCTCCCTGTTTCACGCCTCTACATATTTTGATTATTGGCCCCAATCTGTCGAGTTTCACACGGCTTACGCTTTTCCTGTAAATGTCTTTCAGGATGTTTATATAAGGTTTGGGGATTTCTTGATGGTCTAATGCTTGCCATAGGCTGTCGTGGGATATGGAGTCAAAGGCCTTTGCATAATCAATAAAAGCTAGGTATAAGGGTTGTTGACGTTCTTGGTATTTTTCAATTATTTGTTCTAAGGTATGGATGTGATCAATTGTGCAAAAACCCTTTCGGAATCCTGCCTGTTCTATGGGTTGGTGCTTCTCTATCTCTGAAATAATTCTCTTGTTTAAACAGGCCGCAAATAATTTATACATAGTAGGGAGTAAGCTTATAGGACGGTAATTACTCATATCCCACGCGTCCCCCTTCTTGTAAAGGAGTATAATTCTTGACTCAGCCCATTTCACAGGTACTCTTTGCTCTTGGACGATTTTATTAAAAAGAATTGAAAGAGGTCCTGCCAGTAAGTACTTCCCCAATTTGAGAGCTTCATTTGTGATTTATCATGTCCGGGACTTTTTTCTTGTTTAAGTCTGTCTATTTGACTTATTATTTCAGGTTTTTCGAAGGGATGGACCCACAATGACGTGGTTGTATTTTCTACATGATTATTATTGTTTTCTTTGTTATAGTTTTTGTAGCTGTAGAGGTCTTTGTAGTAATCTGAGGCAATTTTGACAATATCTATCCTTGTTTGCATGCATTTTTGAGGGTCTTTTGATTTTAACTTTGGAATCCATTTTTTATCAGTATTAAGTTGTTTAAACGCCCTTCTTTGAAATCCAAACTTTAATAAGTTCGATTCAATTATCTTCATCCTATAATTTTCGTAGTCGTTTTTTAGTTTTTTGTTGGTAGTTTTGTATAGGTTCGCGAGTTCTTGTCTCTCTTCTCTATTTTTCGGTTGTTTGCGTTGTAATTCCATTCGTTTTTTTATCATATCCTTTGTTTCTGCTGATATTATATTCTTTCTTTCTTGTTTAGTGCTTGTGTTTTTTATGCTTTGGGTTATAGCTGACTCTATTTTACTGTAGTATGATTCCACGTCACCAGTTTCGCCCCTTTTTTTTTTTTTTTTTTTTTTGGGTGGGAAATTATCAAATAACTTCTCCCGCTCTGGGCAGAGCGGGAGGGCGTGTCAGACTCTTACTGACTAAAACCCACCCGTGTTCCTTCATTTGCCTGTGTGCCAGGGCCACGATATCCCTTTCGGACAAACTCGCAACCCTGGCAGGCATTGGTCCTGACGGACCCCGTCAGTTGGTGCTGACATCTCTTTGAGGCGCGCGTGGATCACAACGCGCCGTCGACCCGGGCCTGGTCCTTATCGGACGGCGAGCTACCCATCGCTCGCCGTCCGCAAGCCCGCGCCTACGGTGGCCGGAAATCGGCTTGCAACTCCCGACGCCCGGGGCGTCTCCTGCGGCGACTAGAGGCGCGAGGGCGCGAACCTTGCCTCTCCCTCACGCGTTCCGCCTCCTCCTTCGCGAGCATTACTGCTTCGCAGAAGGAGGTGACGGCCTCCCATGCACTCTCGCTCCGAACCATGGCCTGAACCAGTGCTGGACGCGAGAGATCGTCGCCGCCGATCGCCTCCGTGAGGACACGGCGGTGCTCCACCCAAGCCGGGCAGATTTCCACCGTATGCTCCACCGTGTCCTCCGGGCGATCCACACAGTGGTGAACCAGTTTCGCCCCAAGTTGTTTTGTGTAATTCATTTTTTAATCGAAATAAGAAATTGTTTATATTTTCTTTTCCCTGTAATAGTATTTGGTGGCTTTTGAACTTTGCTCTACTTAACTTTTGTTTTTGTAAGTTTAGTGTGCATCGTACTAACTTATGGTCGCTCGTGAAAAGGATTTAATGTTTCTATGTTTGAAAACTGTTTTGGGTTATTACTGAGAATATAATCAATTTGGTTTTTAGACTTCCCATTCGGACTAGTCCAGGTCCATAAACATTTTTGTTTTTTCTTAAATATTGTATTTATTACGGTGAGTTTCATTTCCAATGCGTATTGTAGCAGACGTTCATCTCTCTGATTTCTACTGCCATAACAGTATGGCCCCATTACTATGTTTTCACCCTGCTTTCTTTGTCCGATTTTTGCGTTTAGGTCCCCCATTGTAATTATTATTCCGTTGGCGAGGTTATGAGCAGTTAGCAATTGGTCGTAAAAGGATTTCATTTCTTCTTCAGGTGCTTCAGTAGTGGGTGCATATACTTGTATTAGTGATAATTCTGTTGTTTCAAATTGAAGGTTTAGTATGCCCACTCTTTCCGATATTCCTATGTAGTTCTGGATATTAGACTTATATTTCTTTTTAATCAAGAAGCCAACACCGTGTAGACCTTTTGTTTCTCCTGTATAGCAAAAAATATGTTCTTCAAGTTCTACGATGTGGCTTCCAAGTTTTTTAACTTCCGCTAATCCAATAATATCATATTTGATTTTATTTAAGGAATGATCATTCTTTGTGGTGATGAAAGTGATCTCACATTATATGTACATATATGTAGTTGTTGCTGTGTTGGAGGGTTGTAGTCTTTATCTCCTTCGGGGACAAACCGTATTGGGAGATTGAGAGAGGCCTTTTGTGATTGCTATTCTGTGTCATCATGATATACAGTGCTTGTTGATGGTTCGTGCAAAGTTTTTTCTGAGTTGTGTTCAAGTTTGGGTTTCTGTAGAACATAGTTTTTCATTGTTATGGTTTTACTTTTCTCAACAGGTTGATTTTTGTTTCCTGCAGTATTTGGGCTATTTACTGTCATTATTTCGGGAGACTCGGATAAAATTCTTTTATTGTTATGGTTCTGCTTAAAATTCTTATTTGTTTTGCCGGGTAACACAATTAGTTTATCATATTTTATAAAAGCCGTATTGCCTGCTTCGTTTTCCTCTCTCACTTGGGCCTGTAAGTCTCTGCGTTTGTTCAAAACTTCTAGAGGGTAATCCTGTTTAATATAGTATGGCGTATCTTTTAAGCATTTTTGATTTTGCAGAATTTTTATTTTTAGGCCCATTGTGCTAAACGTAACAATAACTGGTCTGATTTTTTCGCCTTTTTTCCCAATTCTTCGGACAACCTCTATACCATTTTCATAATGTAAACCAAAGTATTTATTTATTATGTCTATTATTTTTCCTTCTAAACCGTGGTATGATCCTTCTGTCTCTTCTATTCCAAAGATCACCAAATTTTTTCGTCTCATATCCCTTTCAAAATTGTTAATTTTTAAAGCATGCTCCTCCAGTTTCTTTTCTAGGTGTTCATTTTTCATTTCCAAGTTCCTAAACTTTTCATTGATGTTGTTGTTAATGGTAGTCTTTATATCCTCCTTCATTTCGCGCATATAAATTTTTTGTTGTATCATCTTCTTTTGCATGTTTTCCAATATGATTTTTATTTCATCCATATTTGCAGTGGGATGTCAATATGTTTGTGGAAATGCTTTAAATATTGAAACTTAATTATAACTCTGTACAGCGCCCTCTGTTAGCGAAATGGTGAACTTGTGAACTTGGTCCGCCTGCTCGGATAGAGATGTTGAGTGATCAAGATCGATATGTTTTATTATCGTAGTTGTGAAGATTATGGATAGATGGCGTTTGTTGTGGTAACAGAGTTTAAGTTTTGGAAAGTTTTGATTGATATCACTTTTAGGTTATCTCTGAATTAATTATGTTTCACTTGTAAAGTTGTTAATTTATCGCACTTTATGATCGGAGTTCAGCCTAATGTTTTTATTTCCACTCGGTTCATGTAACGACTTGGTTCATTTTTGTTCAATTTTCACTTGACACATCACAGCTGTTGTTCGTTGCACATTTTATTGTTTAGGATACTAAACTTCTAAATTAATTAAAAATGACTGTATCACAAAGTAAGTAAAACATAATGCAAAAAGCGGGACTATAATTATTATATAAGTCTTAAAATAAATATTCAATTCGAAAGGAAAAACCTTTGAAACTTAGTTAAGCAATCCCGACAAAATTATGATTGAACTATTGTAGCCTACCACTGTTTTCATTGTAATGGATACGATTATCTGATAATTCCTTTCGCTAAACTTGACCAACGAATATTTTAAAGGACCCGAAATATACCCAGAGATAAAACAAAACTTTTAGAAATAATTGTATTCCAGCAGTGTTTTCCAACGGCCCTGTTGTATAGAAAGTTGACCTTGCCTAACATTAACAAGAACAGGGTCAATTTAAACTCAACATTCAAGTGCCGATAAGTATGTAACATCAAATATTTTGAACAGACCTTTGTTCCGGAAGCAATTCAGGAGAATGAGCTGAAACCATACTGCAAAGATAAACTGCAATGTTCATTAGTTTGTTTAGATTGGTTCTGATCCAGCAGGATTTTAAAGTAAAATCAACAACTCAAAAGCGAAAATAGTGTAAGGGTGAAACTTTAATTATAGCACTGCCTGACCTAAACCCGCACTTAAGTCACGCTTCTCTCCTCGCGCACATCTGGGAGTGGCGTGAGGAGGCGAAACGCCGGGGTGAAACTCCGCTGTCGCGAGAAATCACGGCACAGCGGACGGAACTCCGGCGGTATCTCATGGCGGCATGGAGAGTGCAATTGTTGCAACCCAGCGCTGGGCACGCTACAATTGTGGCAATAAGTCCCCTCTTTGAGGAGTGGCTAGAGAGGCGCCACGGCGTCCTCACCTTCCGCCTGACGCAAGTCCTCACCAGACACGGTTGTTTCGGGAGGTTCCTGTTCAGGATAAAGCGGGAGGAAACGCCCGGGTGTCACCACTGTGTGGATAGCCCGGAGGACACGGTGGAGCATACGGTGGAGATCTGCCCGGCTTGGGCGGAGCACCGCCGTGTCTTCACGGAGGCGATCGGTGGTGGCGATCTCTCGCGTCCGGCAATGGTTCAGGCATGAGTTTTTATAAAATATCTCAAAAACTAGACGTCCTAGATCATAAATAATGAAATTGTCATCCACCCTTGTGTCACACCTCTCAGGATTCTTGAGTACAGATTAATGGTTGATCTTTTTCAAAATATTTTTGAGTGTTTGACCTGCGGCGTGTATTGAGATTATAATTGAGTGTGATTGCGTTATATTAACGAGACTTTTAACATCTAAAAGTCGTTGTCAGTGTCGTTCAGGGGCTCCACTCCCCGAACCCCCTTTTTTTTCTTTTTTTTTTTTTTTTCGACGCTAGGAAAAATGCCTTACGCATGCCCACCCATCGGGGGATGGGAGGGGTATGTGGGACTCCCCGGAAAATCCGGTATACCCACTAAACGACCCAGCGGCGCTCCTACCTCGTCTGCAAGGAGGAGGACTGGGAATCCGGCAGAGCCATAACATCCAGTCCCCCGCTGACGACCGCCCGCCTTGCAGGCGGGCCCGACACGCCCCCCCCCGTCGGGGAGGGGCCCAGGAATGACCGCGAGCGCTCTGTCATTCCCGCCCGACGTGGATGGTGAACTGTGCAATGCAGGAGAAGGCGCCCCCGCACCCGTCTCCCGCTGTTCACCACCAGGGGGCATAAGACGACGATCGTACAATCGCCTTCTCATGCCCCGTCTTCGCCTGCGGAGCGGCGCTGCGAGAGGGTCGTCCTCCCGCGCGCGCTCCGCGTCCTCCTTCTGCGACATTACGTCCTCGCAGAAGGAGGCGACCGCTGTCCAAGCCCCCTCGCTCTCCAGCATCGAGTTGACGACGCTGGGAAGCGAGAGGTCCTGCCCGACCGCTGCTCTCAGACCGCGGCGCAGCTCGGACCAGGCTGGGCACACCTCAAGGGTGTGCTGAGCCTTGTCCTCCGCCGCGCCACAGTCGTGGCATTCCCGAACCCCCTAGCCCAGGTTTGAATATTATACGTGTTGACTGCGTGCTTATCACGCGGTTTGAAATGGTCTACTTCCCTCTAGTTCCTTATTATACTATTTTAATTAAATCTTTTCAAAAATTAAAAATTGTGGCGGGGTTATGTCACACGAGCTAAAAAATATTATACGATAACCGTGTCTTACGTAAGTCTATTAATGCACGCCGTGCAATCATGGTCTACTCAAGTCACATTTATCGCATGTTGCTGTATTATTTAGTAATTTACAGAAATCTGTACTAATTGCCATTGTAAAAGTTACTATTGACGATATAATATATTGACTATTCCTGTTGGTTTTAACTTTAAACGACATGTTTCTAAATTTTGGGCCAATTAGTTGCATTGTCCTTGAAACACCAAAATTCCAGCATTGACTGTGGTTTTGTGTAAGTTTTTGTGATAAAATTCCTAACGGAGGGCCTATCTACATAATTATGTCTATAATTATGTAGATAGGCCCTCCGTTAGGAATTTAGTTATAATCTTAGTGTAATATTGTTTTACATTTTACACAATGGCGAGATACGTTTACTGTGTTCCTGCGTGCTCAATCGTTATTATAATTTTGTAAATTTAAGTGATGAAACTGACCGCATCTTCTTAAAAGCTCGAGAACATTACAATAAAACGTAATGAGAGAAACAAACGAGGCAAACTGGTGTAGAAATATAGGTACCACTCTGAAGTTCAAATCAAAACCTTATTTCAAGGCTTTGTTCATAGATCACACTTAAACTTCTGACATCATCATCATCATCTTTAGCAACCCATAGCAATTCACTGCTGGACTTAGGCATCTCCAATTACTCGCCATTCAGCTCGATTCTCGGCAACTCTCGGATGAGAGTTACCGACCTAAATGGCGTGCTCTTCGCAAGGTGGATGGTGGCAGCAGGATAGCCGCCACCGGCCACGCTGTGAAGATCGTCGCACTACCAAGCCTGAGCTCGTCCTACCTTACGTTTGTCGATTCGCGGTCTCCACTCAAGAACACGTGTACCCCAATGGTCATCGGTTTTACGGCTAATACGGCCAGCCCATTGCCACTTCAGCTTGCTTATTCTGTGAGGTATGTGGACAACTTTGGTTCTCTGGCGGATTAACTCGTTCCGGATTCGATCCCAATTAGAACTTCTGACATAGCCAACCCAAACTGAATGTGAACGTCCCTTTTACCCTTTGGGTACGGACCCCTAAAAATGATCAATAAAACAAATTAAAGTATGATTATGTATCTATATGCATTGTATACAGTGTTAGCAAAAAAAAGGCTTATTTTTACACATTGTATAGGTATGTATAAAATACCGGGTAAATACTATTTCGGTGATTTGTATTCAACGAATATTAATATAAAAAAAATATTCATTAAGTAGGTACTTGAATTCTTCAACCACCACTTTTTATTAATTATTTTTAATATTTATACATCGAAAACCACCGCTGCCGAACGGCAATCAGTAGTATTACAATTAATTCTTCCATACATGTTGATATCGTCATTCCTATACCTTGCTGATAACGACAATTGTTTTAATTTATTTACATAAAAATCATACCATATTACTCGGTTACGCTTTGCAACGATTAAAAATATTGTTAATACAAATGCATTAAAGTTCATTAAAAATATTTCTAAAAAAAGCATTATTGTGGTCGAATTGATTTTACGAAATAAAGATACAACATATTCAGACAACATAATGACGTCGCTCAATATAAATATTAAAGTGGCGATGTACAAGCGATGCCAGATGTTAGTAGCTGTATTTGCACTCATGTTGAAACTACGGCAAACTGAATGTACAATAATTATGTATAAACAACAGATTTTAATCTACGAATTTTGTATAGAAATGCATGCACTGTGTATGAATTGCTGTGACGTTTCAATTTTTTTTATTCTACCTATACTTGATTTGTGAATGTCATATTTTTTCAAAAACATTTGAAAGTATCTAATAAACAAAATTGAAACTTACCGGCAATTCCTACGCAGCTATGTATGCCTATACATCTAACTACCAATATAGTTACATTTATGCCTACGTAAATCTAATAGATATTTTAGTTCCATGGCTTGGCGTGGCGCTGATATTCCTATTCTGTCAGACGTTGAGTTGCCAGTCTATCTCATTTATTTATATAAGTCTATGTTTAGTCCGATCTAGCAGTCGCGACGCGAAGCCCACGCAACTCTGAGCGCTCCCGGTTGGTTATATTCACCTTCGGAACTATCGTAGCATCCTCAATGTTTCTGTGTACGAACTTTTAAACCCGTAAACAATAAAACTTTCTACTCTGTGTAACAATCTATCAATGTGTGTGTCGAACTCATGTGCCTTTCTTCAGTGAATGTTTCTGTGTTTTGTGTGCGGACAATATAACCTTGAGTAGCCACTGCTCGTGCTCACCACACAAACACGATAATAATAATTAGTGTACAATAAACACAAAAAAAAACAATATTTTGAAAATAAAAAGTGTATCAACAAATTTGTTGAAGAGAAATTCGCTATGTCTGGCAACGATACTAGCGTACATGCCGCAGAAAGTGTTGACGATATTTATTACTGGGAACTAACATCAAAAGTCGATAAGATTGTGAAAACAAGCCTGTTGGTACTGACACTAGTTACGTTAGTATATGGAATAACATCATGGTGCATCATAAAGAAGTTCCGTAAATATAGAAACTATGTGTTTCTAAATGCAATATTAGCAAACTTTCTCCAAATTATAGTAATAAAAATCGTGATACCTTATATTATGGCAAGAAATCAAAATGCGTGGGTTCCAAAGTTTTTAATGAGTCTAAATGTTTACTTAATATCTGTAAAGAATCACTGGTTGTTAGTTATATGTCATTTGTTTTATGTAGATTTTGTAAAAGTTTTCGATGGGCATACCCAAAGAAGATATTTAAAAAGTACTCTGTTTGCCTGGGGTGTGTCTTTTGTAACAACCACCATTTTTGTCTCTATGCTTTATTATTTTTTGTATACTTTCCGTGATATGGTGATGTTTAATCGTTTCTTTAGTTACATTTTAGTCTTTACCAGGGGTAGTTCGATTTTAGCGTTGATAGCCAACAGTTGTTTATACATAATTATTGTACATTCAGTTTGCCGTAGTTTCAACATGAGTGCAAATACAGCTACTAACATCTGGCATCGCTTGTACATCGCCACTTTAATATTTATATTGAGCGACGTCATTATGTTGTCTGAATATGTTGTATCTTTATTTCGTAAAATCAATTCGACCACAATAATGCTTTTTTTAGAAATATTTTTAATGAACTTTAATGCATTTGTATTAACAATATTTTTAATCGTTGCAAAGCGTAACCGAGTAATATGGTATGATTTTTATGTAAATAAATTAAAACAATTGTCGTTATCAGCAAGGTATAGGAATGACGATATCAACATGTATGGAAGAATTAATTGTAATACTACTGATTGCCGTTCGGCAGCGGTGGTTTTCGATGTATAAATATTAAAAATAATTAATAAAAAGTGGTGGTTGAAGAATTCAAGTACCTACTTAATGAATATTTTTTTTATATTAATATTCGTTGAATACAAATCACCGAAATAGTATTTACCCGGTATTTTATACATACCTATACAATGTGTAAAAATAAGCCTTTTTTTTTTGCTAACACTGTATACAATCCATACAGATACATAATCATACTTTAATTTGTTTTATTGATCATTTTTAGGGGTCCGTACCCAAAGGGTAAAAGGGACGTTCACATTCAGTTTGGGTTGGCTATGTCAGAAGTTCGAATTGGGATCGAATCCGGAATGAGGTGATCCGCCAGAGAACCAAAGTTGTCCACATAGCTCACAGAATAAGCAAGCTGAAGTGGCAATGGGCTGGCCGTATTAGCCGTAAAACCGATGACCATTGGGGTACACGTGTTCTTGAGTGGAGACCGCGAATCGACAAACGTAAGGTAGGACGAGCTCAGGCTTGGTAGTGCGACGATCTTCACAGCGTGGCCGGTGGCGGCTATCCTGCTGCCACCATCCACCTTGCGAAGAGCACGCCATTTAGGTCAGTAACTCTCATCCGAGAGTTGCCGAGAATCGAGCTGAATGGCGAGTAATTGGAGATGCCTAAGTCCAGCAGTGAATTGCTATGGGTTGCTAAAGATGATGATGATGATGATGTCAGAAGTTTAAGTGTGATCTATGAACAAAGCCTTGAAATAAGGTTTTGATTTGAACTTCAGAGTGGTACCTATATTATTTTTCAGGTCAGTCAGTTATATCTCCAGCGACGCGGGTGGTAGGTACAGAAAATACAGTTTTTTCATAAACACCTCGATACACAATAATTTATTATCTCCTTTATGAACACGTTAAATATCCTCTCTAAGTAAAAACTGACACACTTGATAAGATAAGATAAATAATTATTTCTCACCACAATATAATTATGTAAATATTCAAATGATCAAGAACATGATACATGTACGTGATAGTTTATCACACGCAGCCATTTACAACTACTGAAAATTATTTATGAGCAACTGTTATGTAAAAAGAGGAAGAGAATCGATTTGATGGCTGTCGAGACCATTTTGTGTGGTCTGCCAGTGATAGAGAAATATTGATTTTGGTAGGTGCTACTGTACCCTGGGTACCGTTTATGACGGAAGGTGAATGAAATAGGAAAAAAATACCATGTCGGTCCTGCATTATTCATAATTATTATTAGCGAATTCAATTAGTAGGCGTTAGCGAGAGCCCAGTCATTAACGAATTAGTTATTGCTAGTCGTTCACTTAATGAATCGAGCCAGGACATGGCGGCATATCGGTTAAAAATTACACTTAGACGATTTTAACGGATCACTAGCGGCGAAAAGTGAGACCAATCCATACCACTAAAGATCAGTCGACCGTGAGCACACACTTCCTAGGGCTGGCGGAATATTTTTGTAAAGAATTTAGTCAGCATTTATTTCTCCGGAAGATTTTGTGATCGAAGTGTGCAAGTTTGATTATCGCTGCATTTTAAAGTATTAGTAGGTATTCGGATTTATCTGATCATGTTTTTAACGGACTTCTCTGCTGCATAAATGACAACCATACTTTTCTCGTATCAGAATCAAATAATAAAGCAACTGTGGTAAACATCACCATTTTAAACCGACACGACGAGTTTACTTCGCTGCAGTGACGTATTCAATCGATTATAATGAAGTAGATTGCCAAAAAAGTTGTCAATAATTTTAAATCGAAATAAAACCTGACACTTTGTTAATGAACATCAAATACAGAATTGCCTCGACCTCACTTTCAGATAGAATAAAAACTCGTACCTAACGTTCCAATTTAATTTCCTTTTCACCTAAATCAGCGTGTTCACGATTCAATCATTCAAATGTCGGAATAAAAAGGTTCTATCTCCAATTTCTCATTATTTCCATCATTTGAAGCGTTCGGGAGGACGACGTGAAAAGCCTTTTTCATCAGATAATTAGCGTATAGGTATAATTATTGTATTGTCTAAAATAAACACCAGGACTCGACGAAATCCGAACGACGAACCTATTTGTCTTCATCAGGTTATTCAGCAGGTCATGTTATTCTTTGTGACGATATATTATAAAAATATTTTCGTTTCACAAAAAAAATATAGGTACTTTTTATGCGAAGTATCAACTTTCATACAATGATACAAACTGATGACAAGGTTTCTTCAAGGTTTAGTTTTACAGGACATTCGAATTCCTTATGGGACTCTAAAACGAACCATGTGTTTGGAATTTAAAATACTTTTATTATTGGAAAACACTAAACTTTTCTTGCGAATATACAACTTATTAATAAAAGGCTCTCATTTCAGTCATTTAGAATTTAAATTAATGTCGCAGTCACTCAAGATAGTTGCCTTTGATAACAACACCTACATCCTACTGCTACTGTTCGTACTATTGCCCCCACCTACGACTTTGGAGACTTGCCAAAGATGGAAACCAGTCTCTAAGAGTGCCGTTACAGTTTTACTACGGTTTCTACAACACTAATCGCCTGAAAGGTTCTTTGAGAGACATGAACTACATTGATATCCCGACCCTCACAATAACACGAAAAGCTTTAAATATCAAATACATAATTACTATTATTCGATGCTGTTTATGTGGGTCACATGGTCCGCTCACAGAACACATGTCATCATGTTTACGATTCTTGGAATAGGTCCAGGGGACACCCGTCTGTTGGCAAAGCCTACATGCTCCGCTCGTCATAAAACTTGCCAGAACGATGCAAAAATATTTGAGTGTAAGATTAATAAACAGTATTAATTGCACGCTGTTTCACGCGTGGGGTACCCGTAGATTACCAAGTGAATTGAGTCTTTAAGTGTTAATGGCATGGAAAGTAGTTTTCATGTAACAATGGTAGAAAATAAAGATAAAAACACTGTTTTATGACGGCGCATTGTGCGTGTCCGAACTTTTTTATAATTATTAGCATGAGAATGGTAATTACTTTGCTTGGATAACACGGCCATTTTTATTGCAGCGTAACTTCAGTTGTGTCTTGTAAATAGAGTATGTTGTTAATTCTTACCTGAAATAAAAAGAAAACAACATGTTAAATTACAGAATAACTTTTGGAATACTTCAATAAGCCAATAAAGCTCGATTGTATACTTAGTAACAACGACCAACATTATTATTTCTAATATCAAGCAAATTTTATTTGAAAATACCGGCCATTTGCATATTAGACTACGCACAATGAAAGGTTCCGCAGTGGGGAATAATTTATCCTAAGAACAAACTTAACATTGTAGGTGAAAAACTTGTACCATACATTCCAACTACAAATGTAAGTACGCACAATATTGAGAGATCTACCATGTTATTTTAAGATCATAGACTTTTTATATGTTTTCCTGTATAGGAAAAGAACTATCAAATATTTTTTTTTTCAATATTTTAGGCTCTGTACTTTCGGAGATAAGGGTTGAATTTTCATCTATTTTTTTAAATATTTTTTTTAAATTATTTAATATAAAATTATATAATATAAAATTATATAAAATATATCAGAAATCTTTACAACAAGCCCTTTCATTTGATATGAAATTTTAAATTTTCTAATTTGCCCCTAAAAATGACACCCATATTCTAAATTCATTTATTTACGTTACACGTCCGTATTTGGGTCACAGAAGTTCATATTATGTGTACCAAATTTTAACTTAATCGGTCCAGTAGATCCAGAGCAAATCGGCTGTGACAGATGGACATACAGACAGACAGACAGATACACGCGTGATCGTATAAACGATTCTTTTATTTCCCTTTTGAAGTATGGAATCCTAAAAATGGTTGCTATCTGTAAAGTACCTAAATGTTAACCCATATTAAATAGTATGTTCTGTCTCTATCACATAAGTGGGAGGTCCTATTAGACCGACTCTTGGAGAAAAACACGATGGAAAAGCAAGATTCCGTCCAATAACAACAAGCTTAACGAGGACTTCGCCCGATTATAAGTACTCTTCTAGTAACTGAACGTGATAACATTTCAATGGAATAACGTGTAGGTATACTGTTATTAGGTTCATTTTTTTTTTCTCGTTTTGATGTAAGAATTTTGTGCCAAGATTATATCAAGACAATAAAAGAAAGTCCCTTTAATACATATTAAATTGTTTTTCGTATTTGCACATTTTTACATATAAAAACAACCCCCCCCCCCTCCCCCCACCGCCGCGTCTGTCTGTTTGAACGCTATAAACTCAAAAACTACTGAACGGATTATTTCATACGGTTTTCTTCAATGGATGTAGTGATCAATGAGGAAGGTTTAAGTGTATAAATCATTACCGTTTTGTGCAAATTGACTGAAATATGACGATGATTGTTGAAGATCTCGAAAAAAATTATGCCAACTTGGAGCTTTACCGTGTAATAAAACCAACAGGGTTATATGAAAACATAGTATTTCGGAATTAATACATTATTTACCTGGATTAAGAGATCGGGTACTTTAGCTGGTTTAGTTCTCGTGGGATATATTCCGAGTCTCATCGAGAAATTTGTTCAGTTTGAAGGTCTGTATAGCATAATCAGCCTATAATGTTCCCACTGCTGGGACACAGGCCTCCTCTCTTTGAGTAGGATTGGGCTGTAATCTACCACGCGGGCCCAGTGCGGGTTGGTAGATGTCACATGTCTTTGAATAGTTGGTTCTAGGACATGCCGGTTTCCTCACGATGTTTTCCTTCACCGTTTTGAGAGCAGTGGTGATGAAATTATTTACACAAAGTAAAGCGCCTACCTGGGTTCAAACCCACAACCTATGACTCGTAAGTCGGGGCCGTTACCACTGGGCCACCACTGTTCTCACCAGTTTGAAGGTCTGTATACCCTTAAATAACTTCACATGTCTGATACACGCTCTACACATATAGGTATTTAGATTACCCGTTACACGATCATTCATTAAATAATAATGCTACAGACAGAATAGATGTTTTGGCACATGCACTATAACAGCGTAGCAAGTTTAGCAATGACGTCAGGTGTGCTACGTCGTAGCAACCGCGTAGCCCTTCTTAACACTTGCAATTTTTCGAATTGTAAAAGCAATTTTATTCAGTTGTCATAGAGTGTATTAATTAATCTTCCATCATTGGAGTGTCATAGAATAGATATAATCAATTTATCCAAACACAAAGGATATCTTCAAAAGCTTTAAGCCAAAAGTCAAACTGTTAGACGAACTAAGAACACGGCTACTGAGAGTTTTTGTTACGTGAGCGAATTGAAGAGGTCCTGTTTTATTCAATTGTAACATAAATTCTAAGACAAATCTTTGAGTAGGAAAAGTAGATCGTTTGCAACTCGTCATCAAATGTTTTTAGATAAAAGTGGTTACCAACATAATATATTTTAACTGTACCATTTGCTTTAGATAACTACAGCTAGCGTTCTTTGTGTTGTACTTATTCCTCGTCTGCCTTATAAGAAAATCTAGTATATAATATGTACGTGGGCTCTCGATCATTCAATCATCAAATAGAACTATTATTTACTGATAGTGTGTCTGTGTTACCAAACAGGTAAAAAACTAAAAGCACACGAATAAATACTTTGACTTTGACTTTGACTTTGACCCTGATTAGCTGTAATTTATTATTTTGACTGTAAGAAATTACACCTAACCGTTGTAATAAATTACGTTGACGTTAATTATTTTCAATGGAATTTGCCATTTTCTCGAAACCTTTCAACCGCTTTGACAAATGATGTCATATGAAGTTGTTCTCTAGCGTCCAAAGAACACATTATTAAATGAAAATTCTTGAAATTCGTCTTAAAATCATCAAACTAATTTTAGGCTCCGGCAAATCATTGTTACTAAAAGCTAAGCTCAGTATTATTGCTGCAGATTAAGTATTACGCAAGCTTTGCCTCACTCTGAATATTTGAGGCTTTACTAACATACCAGAGTACCTTAACATTAATCGAGACGAAATTCTGATGTTTAATTTTCAGAAACTGCAGCCTCATTTCATGTTATGTAATTATAGTTTAAGAACATAATTCTGACTACATCAATTCTCAATGACAGAGAGATTCGATTACTTGTTGAACCTTGATATTAGTTAAGAAAAACCGGCCAAGTGCGAGTCGGACTCGCGTACGAAGTGTTCCGTACCATTATCTATAAAAATGGCAAAACAATCACGTTTGTTGAATGGGTATGAATTAAAAAAAAAAAACAAATTAAAATAAAACAAATATTAAAGGGTCCTTTAATATTTGTTTTATTTTAATTTGATTATTTATTTTTTAAGTAAATAAATGTATAACTAAATATTTCAAGCGTCTACCTGTTGCCGTTATCAATAGAACAAAAACGAGACAAAAAATCACGTTTGTTGTATCGGAGCCCCCATAAATATTTATTTTATTCTGTTTTTAGTATTTGTTATTATAGCGGCAACAGAAATACATCATCTGTAAAATTTGAACTGTCTAACTATCACGGTTCATGAGATACAGCCTGGTGACAGACAGACAGATAGACAGACAGACGGCGGAGCCTTAGTAATAGGGTTCCCGTTTTACCCTTTGGGTATGGAACCCTAAAAAATAAGAAAAGGATTATGTTTAAACAACAAAAGCTGGAGTGGTTGTGACTAATGAACGTAGCGCTACACACGCGCGGTGGTCACTTGTTACGACCGATAGACTGGTCAAGGTATAATGTTTATAGCCAGTCACACAATCTATTGCCTGGTTCGTTGTAAATTAGATCTACAAGCAGCTTATTCAAGTTGCATCATTCAATTGATGTGTAGTGCACATACAACTTTTAGACAATAATAAGAGGTCAAACATTTTATAAATGTTAAGACGCGAGATTCCATGTATTATCAAAAAGTTTTAAACAATATAACTGCAGTGACTTCACTACCTTTATTTAAGACTCAGATCAGATATATGCCAGTGACCTTGAGTGGTTAGCATACGTGTTAAGTACTGAGCTCACGCAACCCGTGGTACGTTCAGCCTGTAATAGGACTCGCCCATCAAGGAACGCTGTCCCCAATTTGACGCATAATTAATTTATTATACACAAAACAAAAGGTATTTTAATAAAACGCGTACATTAAAAGATCAATAATTAAATTATCTTTAAATTGGTGAAGGTTTCAGAAAAATACGGTTGGTTTTGATTTAGATTTTGCGCCATTTTCAGTTTTTTATCCACGTTAGACATAACTTTACAAATTTGTTTCACTATGTAATATAAACATAATCTAAAATATTCTCATACTAAATTATTCAAAAAATGCTCTAATTTAACATATTTTTTTTTCAAATCATTAACACTACTCGTTTAGACGTGATCTTCAGTATAAAATCATTAAAAGTCGGTTATCGTCGCCTTAATTTTTACCAAACTGCACTGGGCCCGCGTGGTGGAGTACATTTCCTTTCACCAGAGGGGGCTTGTGTCCCAGCAGTGGGAACATTATAAGCTGGTTATGATTTAATTTATGCTAAAATGTCTAGCTTATAACAAAATTTTCTTAGGTAAAGCTCTAAATAACTTCTTGTTTGGTAAAATTATTTGTATAATGAATTATCTCAAAATCGGGAGTCACGTTAGATAACCCATATCATAAAATTGGCCGATTGTTTAGAACAACCTCATGGGCTCAAATGCCAAACCCACTCACAACACGATGAAATCTTACACAATGAAGTTAAATAAGCCTATTACGTAAGTGTATTTTGGAGGGTTCCGTACCCAAAGGGTAAAACGGGAACCCATTACTAAGGCTCCGCTGTCCATCCGTCTGTCTGTCTGTCTGTCCGTCTGTCACTAGGCTGTATCTCATAAACCGTGATAGTTAGACAGTTAAAACTTTTACAGATGATGTATTTCTGTTGCCGCTATAACAACAAATCCTAAAAAAAACTGTTTTTTTTTTATATTTTGCTCCCACACAACAAACGTGATGTTTTTGCCGTTTTTATAGATAATGGTACGGAACCCTTCGTGCGCGAGTCCGACTCGCACTTGGCCGGTTTTTCAATTATAAATAACGGCTGTAGCGAATGGCGGAATTAGTGCCAGTCATCCTGCCAGATCGATTGATGTCCAGGTAATATGTCCCCATTGCTTCCAGACACGCTTCTTTATAAGCGAACGGGGGCTACGGATCCACTATGGTAAGTTTCACAATTCTCATAATGTACCTTTATGCCCTACAGCCAAAACTTCAATACCAGACTCTTCGACAAAAAATTTCAAATTTTAAAAGTACTACTATTTTTTTTTATTTTTCGATATTCAATTGTGACTACTAATACAAGAATATTATTCAAAATCAACTAGATGATAAAACCACGTAATATCATAATTTTCGCTCTGTTTATTCTGGAAAACACTTGTATTCAATGTATTAAAAACCTAGGGTCTTGTAAAAAGATAATCTGGAGTCTCTGATATCGATAGTAAGACAGAGGCACATAAAATAGTTTTACGATTAGATGTTTTCTGGCAGTAAATAAATTAATGTTACCATGAGTAAATAAATACCAGTAACGAGAAAAGATAATCCTATTTAAAAAAAATTAAGCAATTCTAAAGTCATTAGAAATGCTTAACTTTTCTGCAGAAATGAAAAAATTCAAATTCGCGTCTTCATTTAAAATAATGAAGTGTTCACTGCCGTCCGTCTAGCAGTCGAGAGCCTGTCTCTTGTCTGTTATTAATGGAACTGAAACGTCATCAATCGTTATGGGTGGTAAAAAGAACATTGTAAATGCCTTCTTTTTGCTTCGCTAGAGACAAATGATGATTTGTAACCGTCGTTGGAATTCACTTTTTGCCCGTTTCAGGATGTTGCCTCTCGTTGTCCAAAAAGTGACTCATTTAAGCTGTACATAAATTGGCGTGGTTTGCTGAATCATTCACGTGTAAAGAACAATTCTTTTTTATTAATTATTAAAAAAAAAATCGCTATAATCTATAAGTAAGAAATTAAAAATTACATTAAAAGTTCTGCTTTTCTTAAGCTGGAGAAGGCATAGTATCGCCCAACTTAGCTAGATGTTCAGTTTAATATGTATTTTCAAGGGAAGCTACATCTGGAACATTGCCAGATGAGTACGGGTCGAGCTCCAGCGCATAATATTGTAATGCGGTCATTTACAAAATGTTAGGTACTAGCTCTGCCTCAATGCCTCTAAAGATTAATTCATATTCAACCATGGAGCCATTATTGAATTTCGAACTTTATTCCGCCTATGGTAAAGTTCCTAATATAAAACTGACAACTTAGTACCGAACTAAGTATTCAGTTTTGTTGTATGGAAGCCCCCTTAAATATTTATTTTATTCTGTTTTTTTAGCATTTTTTGTTAGAGCGGCAACAGAAATACATCATCTGTGAAAATTTCAACTGTCTAACTATCACGGTTCATGAGATAGACAGACAGACGGCGGAGCCTTAGTAATAGGGTTCCCGTTTTACCCTTTGGGTACGGAACCCTAAAAATCAGAGGTGCATCGGTACTATTAGGTATATTAGGGCACGCCCATTATGCCTGGAGGTTTTTATTTAGATACGTTTTGTTTACGTTATTTCTGCTTGAGTATAGTTTTCGACGAATAATATAGGTATATATTATTTTTTTGTATAGTGGTGTGTGCTAGCTAACTTAAGGCAAATAATTTAATTTAACGTTTTGTGTTGCGTAATGCAAATTATTTTATATTGTATTGTATAGCTTCAAGTTTTAGATTTATTCCTAATTTCTAAAGTTAGCTACCTGCTTACACTATCCGATGTTTAATGAATCCTTTTTCAAAGCCTCAGTGATCGATGGTTTGTTGGTTTGGTTTGTTGGTTGGTTTGGTTGGAAGCCATTCTTTTTTGCTTTGGGTGTCCCGAAAACATATGATTGAGAAATATTGTCGGATTTTGAATTAGTATTTCCCTGTCGTATAAATTAGTTGAGAGCAGTGTCCGCCTCTGTCCGACTCTTCGGGAATCACAGGAGACGTTATGTAATGAAATAACTTATCTACGTGTACCTATAAGTACTTCTACCCAGTGCCATTGATTTACTTTGTGTAAATAATTTCATCACAACTGCTCTCATAAACGGTGAAACAAAAATCGTGAGAAAACCGGTATGTCCTAGAATCAATAATTCGAAGACATGTGACCATTACCAACCCGCACCGGGCCCGCGTGGTAGATTACAGCCCACTCCCTCTTGATGAAATGAGGCCTGTGTCCCAGCAGTGTGAACATTATACGCTGATTATGCTATAAACTAGTCTCTAAAGGGTTTATCCTTTTGTCTTTTCACTCAAGAAGTGGTTAACAGACGCGAGGTAAGTGTGTTTCCCGATAAATAAAATAGCAGGTCAGCCTGCTATTTTATTTATCGGGAAACACACTTACCCTTATTTTTTGAGTCTCAGGCGTTTTCCTGAGAAAACGCCTGAGACTCAAAAAATAAGGGTGCAATTAATAAAGCTTCTTGGAACACCGATTTAAAGAATTGGTTATACAAAAAAAAAAAATCTATAGAACCGAATCTCCTGTTACTGGCATTTTTAATTAGAAACTAATTAAGGCCTAAATTGTATGCAGAAAGTCGAACAACAAAATGACATGGCAACTGTAACTCTATGTATAAAGAATGGAATTGTAAGGTTCTCGTTAGTTGACTTCAGGATCCGAACCTCCGGCTCCGGGCTCTGGCGCCGCGGCGCCGCCATGTGAAGGAAATGGATGGAAATTGGAAACTTGCGGTGACCTAGAGCTTTAATTTTGCTGAGCTGAATATTTAATGTGGACGTTTTCCGAGTACTCGTATTGAAATTGGTTTGCTATTATTTGGAGCGATGGTAAGAAAATATTGTTCAAAAAATCTGAAGGAAGTCTTCTAAATATCTCCCAAGTATTGCAAAATTTTATATAGGTAAAGTTGAGGATTAATGTTAAGTACTATGTTTGACGAAAACACGATTCCATAAAATTTTCTTCATAGGAAAAAAATCCAAAATTACCTCCAAACCGAACAATCAACTGCTAGTATTTAAAAATACTTCAAATAAGATAATGACATTTGGCATATTAACTAAACTAACTACATATAAAGCTGGTCCTATGTTATTTTTTTTATTACCATTATTTTCACCGATAAAAGAAATAAACTAAAATATCGGAGCCTTGGACTCTTCTCTCTGCCACCCTGTTTCGATTGCTCGCGTGACCGCCAGCTACTTGTGCGAGCGAGATAAAGAGTGAGGTGGCGCTGAGGTGGTATAGATCCTTAAGTGACTACAGTAACTGCCGTCGATGACTTGACAAAAGAATATCATCAGGATGATTTGTTTATTTTTGTTTTATCCTCTTTGGATAACGATTCCCATCACGTCTGCGGAGTTTCGCTAGCTAATTTATTTTGAACCTGTATTTTGCAATAATAGGGAGATATTCAAAAGACCGCCTTCAGATTTTTCTTCTTTTTTTTTAAACGTTGCCCCACACTAGGAATTTCTCCTGGATTGTGGGTGCGTTTACAAACATTTAAACTCACCTAAACAACAGCCAGACCCGGAACAACTACTTGTAGGTCATACTAATATCTGTTCCGAGCGGGAATCGAACCCACGACACGCAGCGCAGCAGTCAATGCGCCAACCGTGCCGTCTTTCAAAATATATAAGCGAATGAACCTGATCCTCATTTGATAGATACTTAATTAAAAAAACTTTTATTAAAAAAATATCAAACAAAAATGGCTGAGCAACTTCAATAGCATTGTAATACGTCATACAATTCGTTATCACCCGACCTCACTTGTCTCGCTCCACATTCTTACTTTCAGTATTTTAATTAGTGAAGCATTTCTTCACTGCGGGCTCTACCATGGTTCCGCATATTTTATGAATATCATGAGAGATGTGCTGAATGAGACGAGGGAGCGAGGGTATAAAAAGACTGTATGCTATTGTGTTACATAGAAACTGTCGGTACATTAATTAAAAAGCTTTTGAAATGTTTGCAAATGAAGTAGCGAGCGATCGCGGCACTGGCAGATTAAATAGATGAGTCGTTGTAGTCCGTTGCATTTTAGGTATGTTTTTTACGCCGATCGATTGCCATTTTTTTCAATTGATCTCAAATGACTAATATGTGACGCTTGGTTGACACCCCCGCGGTGGATCTGGTATTAGAATTTTGCGGCAGAGGTAAACAAAATAAACAATAGTACTTGTTAAAAGAACTCTTAAAATAAAGTTAGTGCGCCGGATGAAGATAGATATATAGATATAACATTTATTCAGTGCACACAAAATACATAGCACAATAAAATAATAGAAAACAACTTAAAATAATTAATAAAAACCAATGGGCAAAAAAAAGAAGAACATAATTACTTAAAATAGTGACACTATGACATACATCAAATTAATCAATATTATTAGGTGCGGTGTGCGTCTCAAGGTTGCACCAAATGGGAGTTCAGCTCAGCAGGTGTCATGCAAATATACCTGACGCTGATATTCTGCTGGATCCCTGATCGGCAGTGACATACGGACGTTGAGCAGACGAGATAAAATTAGTGTTGTGACAGTGGAGCATTGCTACTACATAGATACATCTATATGGTAGGTACTATGGAAGCTGGTCTGATGTTGCAGCGTGGTACGAATATTATTAGTACTGCCGATGCCGTCTTCAGTCGTACCGGTGCGCAGCAATTCCGTGCTCTATGGGCCAGAATAACCATAGTAGCCATAGATGGAGATGGTTTAATTTAAATAAATGCTTTGAGTTTGAGTTTGATGGAAGGTGACGAAAAAACGAAAAAATAATTTGTTGTGATAAATAATTTTGTTAACAAAGTACTTAATATATTCCTTGTTACTAATAAGTCAATACAGTTTGCCCTTAAATCCTGTTAACAGTTATGTAAACTTATTGCTTTTAATATAATACCACCACAACAAACAAGATAGTTCAGTAGGTACATCGAATTTGATTGTCACATCTAGGTATTACAAAGATGGCTAGGTCTGTGTTGGTGATGGTGAGTTTGATTTCGATTTGCTGCTTTCTTTTAAAGTATTGCATGTTTCTGTAACATAATTACGTTTTTGTGACGTGTGAAATGGGTACAATTCTTTAGGATGAAATAATCACATCAAAAGACCTTTTTTCTGGGTGCTGCGTTTTTAGGTTAAATTTTCACCATTTTCAATTTAATATTGCGGCCGTTTGGTCCGCGCTATCGTGTTAGTATTTAGAATTCGTTAGGTTTTATTTAAGTACAATTATTTGATGTAACATATTGTGCATCTCTAACTTCTACCGAAGAAAATGGGCCGTCCGTGGCGTATACGCCACAGACGGTCCTTCTTGTTTTTCATTTTCTAGCGAAACCCAAGAGGTACAATTAAGGTACTTTTCAATGGAGGTACTAAATATAACAATTTGGGTACTATATCCTCGCAAAATTTCAACAAAATCGGAGACTATTGCCGTCTGTGGCGTGTGACGCAAACCCACCGCTACTTGAGCAGCTGACGGTCCATTCATTTATTAGTCTTCTACGATGAACTTTCAATGTCAACATCAGCCGGCTTAGTATGACTTTTGTATTTGCAACGGACTATTGAACTTGGCAGCAGTTCACGTTGCTAAGTGCACATGTGAGAACATATTCTAAAAATAGTGTTACAGCCAAATTAGACCGCTATTAATTTTCCATAGAAACAGAGATTTCCAGTTATCTGTTTTTAAATAAGACATTTCAAAAATGTTCTTAACTATATTTTTAGACCTTTGTATCCTGCTTATGCGTATGAAGTTTCATTAAAATCGGTTCGGTCATTTCAAAAAACAAGGGCTTGAAAGTTTGTATGAAATGCCGTACGTCATAAACGCTCTTAAGTGTAATTGAAATATAACTCAAAGTTTCAAGTTTTTGCTCCTATGTCACTGAAGTCGCCGCCGCTGCGCCGCCCGCCAACTTCAGTACCAAATGAGCAATCTGTTTAGTGGAGTCGGTTTCATTTACGAACCGCTATTTACGAAATCGCCTATAAGGTGACAAAACCACGAAACAGTTTTTTGTGAAATATAGTTTGCTCCTTCTGAATAAAGATTACCAACAGTTTTTTTTTTTTTAATAAATTTTTAATAAAATTAATATTTTCGTTTGTTAATTTTACCGCCTCTGTCTCCGACTCCATCTCTGCTAAGATGGCCTACGTTACAACCCTAGTATATAATATGATAAACTCTAAAAATGTGATGTCTTTATTTATTTTACTGGTTAGTAAACTCCTTTTCCTTTTATTCATAAAGACCTAGTTAAGTACTTTCCTTCGCTGTGTTTTTATTGGTATCTGAACTAAGTTTTTTAAACTTCTGTATCCGACTCCATTCAAGTTAATCTCTTCTTTTCTTTATTATAACAATAATTTATTTCAACAAACTTCTGTGTACAATGCTTGGAGAAGATAAATTAGGTTGTTTGTTATTTCTTCGGGAAATAATAGCAAAATTCTTTTTGTTTTTCTTTTCTTTGTGAACGTTAGAGATCAGGTTTACCGCAACTGGTGTGTCGCTTAAATGAAGCGAAATTATTTATGTTGGATGTTAATAATGTTGCCACAAATCCAGTAAGCGCTCGTAATGTGCGGTTTCAATAACACACGAACGTTAATTTACGTAGGTACTCGACGCTATTTACACTGTGTAATGTGCTTCTCCATAAAAAAAACAGCTAGTGTTATATCAATGATCGTTTTAATGGTAACTGAATAGGATAAAAGCGTCAAGTATTAATGTTTTACTGCAGAAAAGGGCTAATATCTATAGAATTTAATGCTCTCAGCTTCCTTCAATAAAAATTAAATTATTATTCCCTACACAATACACCAAATGAGGCTGTCGCATACGCGCTGTCGCTGTCGCGAGGTAACACATAAACTGCGGGATCACGTCACAGTTAAGTGGCGCACACCCTAAATTTACATAATCATTCATATTATTACCGCAGATGATAACGATAAACAAGGACTCGTGAAAGTGTTAGATAAGGCAACATGTTACTCACACCTGAACCTAAAACGTTACATTTCCCACAGCAAAAAAAATAACAATGCGAGTGTATACGAGTCTGTTGACACTTTGAAGTCTTGTAGTATTGACGTTAAAAGGTTCGTACATCTTTTAAAGCATTGGCTTTTAAATCTACTTGACGTGCTTGCATCGGCATCGGCGTACAAAGAAATAATTCACAACAATTTCCTGTTAAATTATTATTGTTCTTTATTGTTGTGGGCCCCCATGGCACAGCATCATGCTGAGTGCAATCCTTTTTGTTACAATCATGTAATCTAGTAATAAATGAATATACATAATATTTCATACTCAAAGTTTCTAAGGCTAACAGTATAAGTCATGGTTTGTACTTTATTCAATCGTTCCATTTAGCTTGCCGAGCGTTAAAGGACGAAATGGACAATTTGTGCGCACAAAGCATTTTACAGCCACGCTCGTCGACAATTTTACTGGAATATTCTATGTGCTCTGAATGGGATCGGGATTTTTATTTGAATTGAATAAATCAATCAAAACATTCCATAAAATTCGACAAAAACCTCTTTGGTTTAGGAAAACTGAAAATTTAATAATATACCAACCAAACATGGAATGTTTATCGAAAGTATCCTAGTTCAGAATGTTGATGTTTGTCCAATTCAACTTTTGCTATATTAATATGTATATTAAAACAAGTAACATTTTAAATTAGCGTTATTAAAAACAAATACATAAGAATAATGTTTATCCATTAGAGCCGTTTAACAGTCAGCTAAGCTGCCAATCCATTTGACTGACAGTTAAATATCCCCAATAATAACAACACATCACGTCTATGTCGTCTATCGCACACGTAAACAGTCTATCACCACCCCTAGACTCATGAATATTCAATTATTTCGTATAAAAGTAAAGCCTTCAATTATTTATTAAAATACTGAAAAAAATATATTATTGGCATATTTCCCATGAAAAATGTAATCCTACTGTCGGTCGCTAGAATTGACAATTGAATACCCAATGAAACATGTGGCAGGTTCACAGCTACGCTTACTCACTAGATCAGCTAATAATTTAAAACTGCACGCCCCTCCACTAAAAAAATATACGAACATTTGAATTGTGTATGCAACAAGCAGCATTGTGTGTGTTTTTAATTTAGACGATCTCCAGTTTAATGTGATACATAAAACTGCTTGCTATGCATAGCGATGAAGACAACCCATAAATTTTGTTCGATGCTTTTTTTTTACGGGATGAAGGGAGGAATAATTGCAGGGGCAAACCAATAACCTGAAATATGGTGTAACTTTAATTAGTCACCGCGTGCGATGTGATGTGTTTTTGCAGTCGGGCTTTTTGTTTTTTTTTTATAATTTGTTTTATTTCGTGTACAGTTTTTTAATTAAATTTAGTTTGTGTTGGTCAGCTTGTGAATTAATTTTAGTCCGATAACTTTAATGAAAGATCAATGAATTTTTCCGATTCAGTTGTTTATTGAAAAAAATTCCAGTTGTGTCCTTCGACGTCATTCGGGGTCATATAAACATAATTTGAGTCTAGCATCTTCCGTTTCCTGTCACATCTATATAGGTATATGCAACCATCGCCTTTTGACAACACGATGATGACGTATTTCCGCCCGCATTCACCAGGTGGCTGCAGCGCGCCAAATCGTTCATTGGCGTCCTGTTTTCGGACGGTTCACATCTAAATTTGCTAAATTTGGAATTTGTTAACGTTCGATTTCTTGGAAAAGAATAGTTAAAAATTGAATTCGTAGAAAATTATAGTTTTCATTATTTTATTTTTGTTAACGCGGTTCGCGTTCGGTATATGCTTAAAAAATATAAAATATTAACGATTATTTTTTTTAAACTTGAATACATTGAAAAGTGATTTCTTACAATGGCGGATAGAATACAGGCGCGTAGTCGTAAAGAATCTGATTCATCATCGGATTCTTCAAGTTCCTCAAGTTCCTCTGAATCATCCCCGTCGGATTTAGAGATTGATCAGGTAGATAAATCCCGTAAGAGGAAGAAGGTGAGTAAGAAGAAGAAAAGTAAGCGTCATCGAGGACAAAGTAAGGTAATCAAAAAGCTTGCAAAACAGGTCAGTGATTTGAAAAACTTATACTTCTACCCTCATAATATGTATTATGAAAATGAAAATTATGATTGCGCTAATCCAATATATAATGGTGATAATTTCGAAATGGCACAGGAACAACAGCTTACGGAAAGGTTGTCAGAACCCGTCTCGGATCCTGCACCAGTTCAATCATTTGATTTTGATTTGGCAACGCAATTAAAGGAGCCAGCTGTCACTGCACCTCCATCAAATCAGTTAGATTTGCTCAATTCTATTCAATATTTTAATAATGATAATTGGCGCTGTAACTCGCGCACTGGTAATGCAAAGCGACGCTATGCAACAGGGTTTTCGACAGATAGTGGACTGGGCTAAGGATACGGGTAGCATGGACCCAGAATAATTGACATTAAAATTAAAAGAGGTTTTTTCCGGTGATTATCAAAAGATTTCACGTGATTGTTTGCAACTAGTTTGTGGCCGTAGGGCAGATATAATTGAACAAAGACTCGAAGTGTTCATTAAGCAATTAAGAGACAAGTCATTTAAGCCATGTTTAAAGAAAATACCGCCCTCTAGTGAATTTTTGTTTGATAAAGCACCTTTTAGTGAATTTATTAAAAATAATGGCGGAGTTAACAAAATTTTTTATGCAAATAAAATTAGTTTTTCTGGGCAAGAAAAGAAAACCCCTGGACCCCGGCGGCGTACCTTGGACCTAGTGGATATCAATCGTCCAGTCGCGCTTCGGCACTGACGATGAACTATAGGTTTCCTCCTCCTCAGAGTGCAGGAGCCTTTTATAATAATTATCAGGCAATGAACCCGTTTATTAATAACCCAAAATTTTTTCGTCCTCAACCAAGAGGACAACTGCCTGGACAACGCTTTTATCAGCCCTATAGTTTTCGGAAAAATGAATCGCAAACCTATGCACAACGGGGCAAGGGCTCGGCTAAATTCAATAAAAAGTTCAATGAAACGTTGCAATCTTACTCTACCATCCCCGGAGATGGACAGAGTCATTCAAAATTTGTTGAAACAGAGTATTTTAGAATATGCCCTCCTGACCCCGAGTTTCATATCAAATTTCTTTCTAATTCCCAAGAGCGACGGAACCTGCCGTCCCATTTTCAATTTAAAAAGTTTAAACAATTATCTGAAAATAAGCAAATTTCGTTTGATTTCGGTAAATCGAGTTCCCGATTTCATTCAGGAGAGGGATTGGATGGTCAAAATAGACCTCAGACAAGCTTACAACCACGTAAATGTGGCACCCGCTCACCGTTGTTTTCTTCGCCTATTGTATCGAAATCGGTTACTGCAAATGACCTGTTTGCCGTTTGGCCTGGCGACAGCGCCAAAAGTATTTGCATCATTGACCAACTGGACCGCCGAGATTTTCAGAAATCTAGGCATTCGAGTAGTGGTTTTTCTCGACGATTATCTCCTAGTAGCCCAGGACAGACTGACACTTATGAAACACGTCGACATTGTTCTTCAAACTCTCAGCCAGCTGGGTTGGCAGGTGAACAGGGAGAAATCGATTCTTATCCCTCAGAAGATAATAGAGTATTTGGGTTTGATGTGGAATCCGTGGCAAAATCAAAAATTTTTACCAGAAGACAAGATTCAGAACATGCAAATAGTTTTATCAAAGTTGCTCCGGCGGCGGAAAGCGTCTCTACGAGAAATACAGAGTATCCTAGGCGTTCTGAATTTTGCTCGTCTGGTAGTTCCAATGGGTCGTTTGAATTTTCGGCACCTACTGGCTTATTGCAACTTAACCCTAAAGATGCCTTTTCAGGCGACTTATCCCTTGCCAGAATTAAGTTGGTGGAAGGTTCACTGTGTAGAGAAATCCAGGCTTCATCCACCACAAGTAAAAAATTTTTTGACAACAGACGCAGCAGATACAGGTTGGGGGGAGGGATCACAAAGAGATGTTAACTGTTCTAAAATGTTTAATAGAATTCGCTCCTTCTCTGAGCCACACAACTCTGCTTCTGCAGTGCGACAACAAGGCGGTTGTAGCGTACTTGCGGAAGGAAGGGGGAAACAAGTCACGGGTCTTGATGGAATTAATATATCAAATTTTTCACATACTTCAAAAGTACGATATTCATGTAATCCCCCATCACATTCCAGGCAGGTACAACAACGTCGCAGACGGTCTGTCGCGCCACTCGATGTTACAAGAACGGCATCTACTCCCCGAATTTACGAGTATTGTTTTTGCAAAGTGGGGTGTTCCCCAGACAGATCTTTTTGCCTCCAGCACAGCCCACGTAGTACCTTGTTATGTAACTCTAGATCAACGAGATCGGCGAGCATGGAGACACAACGCGTTCGCATTCAAATGGGATTTCCGTCTGGCTTGGGTCTTTCCTCCTCCGAGTTTAATACCCCGGGTCCTGATGCATCTAAATCAGGCTCGAGGTGTATTCCTGATAGTTGCGCCGAGGTGGCCTCGAGCATTCTGGAGAGCAGACTTGAAAGCCAGAGCGATCGCGCCTCCATTTACGATTCACAGGTTATCGAAAGTGCTAGTAGACACGAGGACCGGGCAGCCCCCACCTCGAGTGAAGGAGCTGGTCTTAGAAGTATGGAGATGTGGGGGTGGTCTGAATCCTTAGGTGACTGGTCTGAAGAACAAAAGTGTCTGCTGAAAGAAGGATGGAGGTCGTCTACTTTAAATACATATAGGCCAGCATGGCAGAGATGGTTGAATTGGTGTTCCATGTTTGGTATAAAATTTTCAGACCCTTCAGGTAGTGAATTGGCTCGATATTTAGCGGATTTACACCTAAAAGAAAAATTATCCTATCGTACTATTTTACTTCATAAATCGGTTGTGTCCACTTTATGTAATACAAAGAGCGAGGCCCGATTAAGTTCAAACATTTTGGTTAAACAAATGATTAAAGCTATAGCGTTGCAACAACCTAAAAAGTGTCCACCCCCTGTGTGGGATCCTCAGTCTTTAGAAAGTTGGTTGGGTAGTAGACCTCTTCAAAATCAAAGTCCATTCGAAATTTCAAGAGTTTGTGCAGTTTTACTGTTGTTATGTTCAGGGCGTAGGATACACGATTTAACGTTACTTAGTGTGTCGCCAGACAGGTGTATAGTAGGTGAGAATAGCATAATGTTTTGGCCGCATTTTGGTTCGAAAACTGATTCTGAAACTCATGTACAGTCAGGTTGGAAGTTGTTAGGGAATCCTGATAAGGAGGCGCTTGACCCGGTACTTTGGCTTAAAAAACTTATAGAAATAGGTAAACCGCGTCGTTTGCTTTGTTCTAGCGATAGATTGTTTATCACTGTATGTGGAAAAGCTAAGCCAGCTACTAGAACTATTTTGGCAGGTTGGGTTAAGTCGATTTTGAAGGAAGCAGGAATTGAGGCTACTCCAGGTAGTTTTCGTTCTGCAGTTGCTTCACGAAGTTGGTTGGATAGCGAACCTCTTGATGAGATAATGGCACGAGCTAATTGGAGATCTGGTAATACTTTCAAAAAACATTACAGGAAGGAAGTGACACCAGCGCAGGGAAGCTCATTGATTCATCTTTTTCAGCCAATTAATTAATTACCTCTGATTATATAGAATAAATTATTCTGTGGTATGGATGATCCTACAAGGTGTTTGATTAAATTATGAGAATAAGAACTAAATGTTGTATCGATGAATAATAATAAGTTTTACATGATTATGGTAAATATATAAGTAAGTACAAAGATTTTACATGATGATGGATTTGAGGTACGTCTACATTTTCGGTTTACTCTGTAATGGATTGTTTGGTCTATTTTTAATCATTTACCTTAAAATATTACCTATTATTAATTGATTGCAAAGTGCTTATCGTTGATCTAATTTAACTTATGTTTTTACAACACATTGGCGTCCCGTTCACCAGGCGATAACAAACAAAGCCTCAAATTATGTTTATATGACCCCGAATGACGCCGAAGGACACAACAAGCGTTTTGTTTGAAGGTAAAATGCTACTATTTTCTGCGTAATCGTAAAGAAATTTGTATTGTGGGTACTTCACAAAATATTTTTCATGTGACAGTCAATAGCCCTTCAAGTATTCACATTATTAGCTCGGGTCATCATTATGTACGGTGGATAGTAGGTAAGTTTGCTCGATGGAAACTAATTTCAGTATTTAAACCCCATGACAATCTAAAAAACCGGCCAAGAGCGAGTCGGACTCGCGCACGAAGGATTCCGTACCATTATCTATAGAAATAGCAAAAAAATCAAGTTTGTTGTATGAGAGCCCTTAAATATTTGTTTTATTTTAATTTATTTTTTATTTTTAAAGTGAATATATAACTATATAAATATTATGTGAATATTTCAAGCGTCTACCTGTTGCCGTTATCAATATAGAGCAAAAACGAGCGAAAAAATCACGTTTGTTGTATGTGAGCCCCTTTAAATATTTATTTTATTCTGTTTTTTTAGTATTTGTTGATATAGCGGCAACAGAAATACATCATCTGTGAACATTTCAACTGTCTAACTATCACGGTTCATGAGATACAGCCTGGTGACAGACGGACAGACAGACAGACAGATAGGCAGACAGACAGACATAAAGACAGACAGACGGCGGAGCATCAGTAATAGGGTTCCCGTTTTACCCTTTGGGTACGGAACCCTAAAAATTTATTCTGAACCTCCATATTTCTGCTGAAAATGAGTTTCACTCATTTTGCTATCATGAAAACCATATAAATAACCTCATCGCTTACAAAGCCCGCACCGGTACATAATTAAGCAGCTAGACAGAGATAACTCCGGGTGCTAAGGCTTAGCCGGTTGACCTTAAAGATCGTGTGATATGGTAATTGGCTTTTGCTTTATCGCTGTGATACATGTTGTAGTAAGTGCCTACCAACAATTCTTAAAGCGTAATTATTTGATTCTTCTAGAGGATTTCTTCAAGGTTCTGGACTGGAAACGGTTTGCCTTGAGTACAGCACTCACCTTTGGTGTGCCGAAAATAATCATGGCTGAGACTATGGAGGACCTCAGTAATTGTACTGAGGTCCTCCATAGCTCGATGACCTCAGTAGACCTTCCGAAAGAGTGGGTCTTAAAATAAACAAACCAAATCAAATCAAAATATTTTATTTCATATAAACCTACATGGGCACGTATGAAACGTCAGAAGCTAGGTGCACGGTTCCAATTATCGAGAAGAGCCGGCAAGATACTCCACGGTTACTCTTTTAAAAATTATTGGCTTTACAATGTTTTCATTGTTGAATTTGATTTTGATTTTCAAGTTACAGTGTTAATAGGTATGGGAGGACAGTGTAGGCCCGTCAACAAGTACCAGGTACTTAACAAAATAGAAAAAGGTCTACAAATCTACAGTCTATTAAGCCTACAATGATCTCACATTCACAAATTAGGAAAGAATCTATATAAAATATTACTAAAATAATAAAAATTAAATCCTATTTGAACCAAATAACATGATTTACGTTATCGACTTTGGTATAGGGTATTAAAAACCAAAATATCCTATTTGTAATTCTTTACTCTGACCACCAGTGGTTATCTCTATCCAATAAGATAAAGACACACATAACATCTCGCCTGTAATCCCCACAGGGTTGGGCAGAGGTGTATTTGTAGTACACCCACATTTCACCAATTTTGTTAAATTCCCATATAATAGGGGGTGAGCCTATTGCCATCAACCGGACACAAATCCAGAAACCAAATAACACTTTGACTGACCTTGGAATCGAATCCTGGACCTCAAACTCAGCAGTATCGCTTGCGACCACTAGACCTACGAGACAGTCAGGCATAAGATAAATAAGTTGCACAAATACGCAAAACCACTATCTACACACGTTGGTCCCACGAGAAAATTCAAAAACTTTATTCAACATAATTCCGAAATATTTTAATTAAATTATGTCAGTGCGAGGAACTTGGACGTTCTCTGCTTGTACCGCAATCTCTTACAGTCGATGTGTTTGATATAAGTCTATACTATATTTTCTTTTTATTTAAGGGCTAAATATATAATGTATCAAACTTTTTGTGAAGAAGAAAAAGCCCGCGCACGGAAAAGCCCGTCAGTATGGTTAAACCTTCTTATTTACCTTTGAAAAGCAGGTTAAGTGCTCAACAAATTATTTTGCGATCAGTCAGTGTAATGGAATATGGGGCCCTAGAATTCTTCGTTACGTTGGGGATTCGAAATAGCGCCTGTGACAGAAGACACTGTCTTATCCCCTTAGTGGATAATCTACTATTCTTATTGTTTGACACTTTGAAATAATAGTATATTGTTATACAAGGGGCTAAAGTAGCTCATTAAACACGAGGGAGTAAATAGAAACCAAATTATAATGAGCTTTTAGCGCCGTGTGTTACACTCATACTACACTCACACTAAGGTCCGTATTTATAGAGCGCGTTACTCAGTACTCAAGCATTACTTAAGACTAGATTCAAGCCATTGGATTGGTTGAAACTAGTCTTAAGTAATGCTTGAGTACTGAGTAACGCTCTATAAATACGGGCCTAAATGTCATAAAAAATTATACAGTTAAAATAGCAACCAGTTTGATTTTGTCTAGTAGTTTTGAATGCAAGTAAGGTAGGCAAAATATGTATGTTAAACTAGAACGCATACACATCAATTCTATATATATATATGAATATTTAAGTATTATATTAAAATCTAATCTAATTGTTGTCTGTGTGGTGCCGGACGTAAAGAATAGCACTCCTCTATTTCTTCCCATGGGTGTCGTAAAAAGCACGAAGACGAGAACGGGCAGCAGCGTTCTCTATGCATTTTAACACCATACTGCGATCGCCAAGCCGCCTGCCAAGCGTGGCGATCATGCCCCCTCCCCTTTGGGGGAGGCCTATGTCCAGCAGTGGACGTCTTTCGGCTGAAATAATGATGATGATATTAAAATACTTTATGAAATAAATACAGGAAGTACATAATGTCTACCCAAAGCATAAACTTTTTCATGAACTCACTATATTGTTATCTACATATAATTCTATTTGTGATTTTTTGAAATAATTATTCATATCTTTGTGACTAAACAAAATATTCCGTATGAAACTGAAAGACGGCGCAGCATGAACGCGACGCGCATTTATATGGCCAAGGTTAACGGCGATTACCCGATCCATAAGGTACCAATAAATGCTATGGACTACCATTATTGTGTGATCGTTGTAAGCTTTACAGCTTCCGGGACACTAGACGAGACACAAGTTTTATTGTTATATATCTATGGGCGTTTAATGTCCCGGAAAGTGTTAACTGTTAAGTCTGTGGAGAGACAGACGACATAAAACCTTCGTTAATGGAGTGTGTCCGGTCGATCAGTCAGCTACACAACTGCAGTTGATTGGGAATTAAAGCATTCCGGATATATTTCGTGTATTTGTCAGAGTCGTCATACGAGTGATATTCTGAACCAAATCGAATTTATTAATATTCACACGAATATATTGAACTCAGTTCAATCCTCTAACCGATTATACCGTCGATTTTATAACAAAGGTGTATCGATAAAGCGCAATATTCAGCGCATGTTCCGTGTATGTAACCAATGGATCAGTCACACTTTTGCGTCGCTATTAATTAATCGAATAAATTATATAAAATAGACAAAATGTTTGTCTCCTAAATACTTTCCTAAAACAATACAAATCAAGTCGAGTTAAGCGTTATAAAATAAAATAACCAGAGAGATAAACATGATAAGCAATGCCAAAGTCCAAAGTTTTTATAGGAAACATAAGAAAAATGTCGACCTACAAACGATGAACGAGAGAGAGTGAGAAAATAATGCCTTAAACACAATATCATATTTTTCTTCTAACTAAACCCTTTGCAAAGTAGTATCGTCGTAGTCTGCACTAAGTTTTACCCTGTAATGGCGGGTTAGTGTCGGCATCGTCAATGGTTCGACAACAATAGTGCCTATTATACTGCCTCATTTATTGCTGCATTCATTAGATACCCCATATGCATACAATTACTTATGTGAATGGTTTAACCTAAGTTTGGGTTTATAAATGCCGTCTATCCGGTTAAAATGTGAAATAAGTTTTTCCAATTTCACAAACTTTTATTATTTCATTTGCAGAGCAATTTATAATAACTCGTTTGTGTCATAATAGTGCATTGCAAAATATTTCGGTTGACAATTGGTTTAATGCATAGGAAACTCATTGCAATAGATTTGTATGCAGTCGGATAAGACGTGCTACGAACCGCTACGACGTGCTACGAACTGCTACGAACCATTACATTTACACAATGCAAGTTTATTGTCAGTGGCATACCATACAATTTAAGAAACAAATGACTGACAGCGTCTAAGAAACAAGAACAATTGTTACACGATATGGGCAAGTAAGATGCCGTTCAAAACTGGTATAGGTGTACAGCACGGTAACAGCAGGTACCATAAAAACGCACGAACAATAAAATCGCATCCAATTATGGCATGCAATTTTTCTATCATTCAAACGTGAGTGCAACTCTGTGTTTAGACGAGGCAAAAGTTGCATGCAATAATCGCCT
This sequence comes from Tiliacea aurago, assembly GCA_948098905.1. NCBI lineage: Eukaryota > Metazoa > Arthropoda > Insecta > Lepidoptera > Noctuidae > Tiliacea > Tiliacea aurago. Next base: position 19,054,461 of record OX402594.1, read on the forward strand.
CGCAATAATTGCCTTGGTGTGAACAGAAGTCGCATGCAATTATTGAACGTGCTTTAAATATTGCATGCGATTATTGCTCATCAACATTCCAGAAACTTGTACCGGGCTTTATGGTTCACTGGGAAAGCCAATGTGAGGATCTTTGGATAACTACTGAAGTGCCGTTTATGAAACATTTTCATCGAATAGCTCTGTGCGCAGTCTACTTACCACTCCCTGTGTTACGTAGTACCTTGGACAATTTTTTGGACTGTTGTAATGTGATATTTGAACAGACAGACTTGCATGCCTGTATTGTTGGTGATTTTAATTTAGGTAACATAAAATGGAACTTGGTTAATGACTCAGTGAATAGTTATACTCTTACTGGCATTAGCAATGTACTAATAGACTTTTATCACATGCATAAATTGACACAACTTAATGGCATTAAGAATGTGTCTGGACGAATATTAGACCTGGTATTAACTAATTTACCCTCCGGTAGCGTTACTGCGGCCCTAAATTCCCTCAGCAATATTGATGTCCACCACCCTCCGATCGAAATCCTGTTCGAAGCGAGTGAAGAAACCCAACTTCCTTACAACCCTCAGATTACAAGAACTATTTATTATAAACTTGATTACATAAAAAATTGCGAGAATCTAAATGATGTAAACTGGGATAAAACATTTGAGGATATGACTGTTGTTAATGAAATGCTTCGTGTATTTTATGACAGGCTACTAGATATTATACATATTCACGAGCCTTCCGGGCCTACCTTTAAATATAAAAAATATCCTCCTTGGTTCAATAAAGGCTCGATAAGAGCTCTCAAAGAAAAGGAAAAAAATAAGGTCTCGTTACAAAATCTATAGGAACCCAAGGGATGAACTCGAACTCAAATTATTGGGAAAAGGGTGTTCCAAAATAGCTATTGACAGTTATAATGATTACATAAAAGACATAGAAAATGAAATAACCAAAAATCCGAATCACTTCTGGTCGTACATTAAGGATAAAAAAGGAGGCTTTAGCTCTTTTCCTGCTACAATGACTAACGAAACCTTATTTACATCTGATGGTCCACAAATATGTGAAATGTTTGCGTCAAATTTTTCCTCCGCGTTTAGCTTTGCGTTTAGCGATGCGAATGCGACCCATAGTGAGCCGCCGCAGTCCGATTTTTTTTATAATATGAAGAATAACAGTCTACCACTACCGGCACCTGTGATTGATCGCTCCACGCATATCCTTCGACTGGAGCGAATACAAAAGAAATTCCTCTGGCATCTGGTCTATGCCAGCGGAAATGCAAAAAGGATACGATCTTATGAAGCCCGACTATCTTATTTTAAGATGGTCTCATTGGAGAAGCGTAGAATGATCATTGATTCATTATTCCTATATAAGCTCCTCCGATGTAAAATTGATTGTCCCCTTTTAGTATCCAAGTTTCAGTTTCGGGCCCCTGCTAGACTCCCTCGTGCTCCTGTTACTCCTTTAAACCCTCCACTCCGCAGAACAATACTTGGTGCAAACTCTGTCGTTCCTCGTCTTTGTAAATTGTTAAATGGCTTCAGCGATCTTGTTGACGTGAATTTTGACTCATATGCCAAGTTTCATGGAATAATTACGAGTAATGTATAATTTAATTTTTTCTCGATTTTGTTGTCTCTTTTTTTATTTTGTTATATTGAATTTTACTTTTGCTGTTTATTTTAGTTTTATATTCCATCACGTAATTATATTTTTATTTAAACTTCCTAATTTTAGTTATTATATTATATTAGTTTCATAGTTTAGTGCTTGTGGCACACCTAATATGCTTATGGAGCATGCGGTGCTAACCTGTAAGAAATTGTTACACTAACCTTAGATTATATTAGATATTACTTTAACTATTTACAGTGTGAACAATTGTTGGTTGGCCAATAAAGGAAAAAAAAAAAAAAAAAGGTAAAATATAAATCTTGTTTTGTAATAAGGCGGAAAGAGTCAGTTAATTGAACCTCGTAACCATGTTAATTTGAGATACGTTAGCTAACATCGTAAATAATTACATATTGTATAGTTATGTTCCTTTGTTGTAAATTTTTCTTTGGGTTATTTCGATAATTTGGCATTCAATCATCTGCCTAGCCTGTTCCCAACTACGTTGTGGTTGGCTTCCAGTCTAACCTGATGTAGCTGGATACTAGGATTTTACATGGAGCGACTGCCTATCTGATCTCCACAAACCAGTTACTAGGTAACACGATACCCCTTGGTAAGACTGGGTGGAAAGTATATAGATCAACTAATACCTAGTACTTGTTTTTTACTTTTTAGTTCATTTTTTGGCAGGGCAGACGTGTTTTTAATTTTTAGCTTTTATTTTATACATTTTAGTGACAAGTTTTATTTTAAAACATGTAATGCTATGTGGTGATATTTTATATTTTAAGCACTAAAGTTGTTTTTATACCCACACGGCGAGGCGAGGCTTCGATGGCGTGGGGACGAAATATTTATTTTACATGTATACCATATCTATGTAAAATTTATACCAATAAATTTTTGTTTTGGTATGTGCTCATCAAGTCATCATTGGTCTGCAATTTGATACCATATTGTAATAATAAAAAAACACATTTCAAAATGGATCCATACTGCCGCCATATTAATTTTTTCAAAAATATTTATAGCCTATGTCACTCGGGATGATGTAAGGATTCTAACCATATCCATACATCTAAATCTGTTAAGGCATTTAAAAGTTATGGTTGCACAAAGAAACTCCACATTACACTCCTTTTTGGGCAGTCGTGTAAAAAGTACACAAAAGTACCGTGCCGTAATTGGTGAGGTACGGTATTATGCAGTAGTGTAGGGTGGAGGAAGAGATAACAAGCTATCGGGAGGCATTGTTGTGCGTGAAAGACTTTCGATTAACACTAACTTAACAATTATAACGAAACTATTACCGTGTAAAAGCCATTTTCTGAGATCAATCCGGCCGCTCAAGATTTATTTTTCATTTGGGCTGCTCATTTAAAATTCTTGAAGCTATTAGGCGAACTTAGCTTCCATTTAGTAAAAGATTAACTAGGATCTTTTAGGTAATTTATTTTGTGAACTAATTAAATAATTTTGCTAGCATTTAGCAGACCAAAATGTTCGTGTCCCGTAATAAATTAGAATTTCACTTGAATAAAATAGCAGACTGTAGGCTGGTATTATTATTTTTATTTATTCATTATAAGTTTAGGTTAAGAATCTGACTTTACTTAGCGAAAATCCATGACACTAAAATGTTATGTAAAAATATTTAGTTTGAATTCCGCAAAAAATCAGTCCAGGCTTTGAAGAGAATTGGCAGAAGGATGCAACTCTAACCTGTATGAATGAATGCACGTTATGAAAGTAGTTTGATGGGAATCGTATAGGTAATATATTAATATCATTAAACGGGCACAAATCCAGACTTCGGACTGTTACTGAGAAATATCAGATGGAAAACCCAATAACACTGCCTGACTCGGGAATCGAACCCAGGACCTCATGCTCAACAGAAGCGCTTGCGACCACTAGACCAACGAGGCAGTTTTATTACAAAAATGTGGCTGTTATCTTAATATATTGTGGTGTCTTACGACTTCCACGCGAACCAGTCGCGGGCAGAAGCTAATTTTTAATATAGGTATTTTGTATCCCAAAAATACTGAAACCACGTAACTTACAGTCTCATTTCCGATGGACAGTCAAAACAAACGAAAATGGACGAAGTACCTACTACGCTAGACCCTGATATGTGTGCGACTGTGTGCGTGTGTAGAATTTTAATGTGACCACAATTTGGCATTCATTACATCTACAACCACATTATTTGACTCAAACGAAACTGTATGCTGATTTTGGAGCGATATGGAAATCCAATCTCTTCCTACTTGGTTTTGTTCGTCACATAATGATGAAAACAATCATTTTACTTTGCTATAAAATATATCAAAGTGTCTAAATCTATATGCTTATAAAAAAAATATTACCAATCTTTTAAAATGTAAGCTATATAAAAAGCCTTAAAAGTATGTATGCAATAAAATGTTGACAATTATCGCAGGTAATAAGATCCTTTTACATCAAGTCTTTCCAATATTATATCTCCCTAATAACAGTTCTTGTACAACGCGATATTATATTTGGAAGTTTTCCATATTTTCCAGTTACTCTTAATGATCGGTCTTCAGAAGATTAAACCTGTTCCTGCTGATGGGTTTGCTTTAACATTCTTAAGACTATTTACGTGACTTTACTGTAAATGATTATTAGAAGGGAAAACGAAAAAATCAAATTAATTTAAGGTTTCGTTTGAAAGTTAAAGCGGTTGTTTCGCGGAATTTAGACCCATTTGGGGAGACGTTTTTTCTTACCTGTGAATTCTTTTAAACAATTATGCATTCAATTTCGACGACACGGTTGGCGCAGTGGTTAAGCGATTGACTGCTGCGCTGCGTGCCGCGGGTTCGATTCCCGCACGGAATAAATATTTGTATGACCTACCAGTAGTTGTTCCGGGTCTGGCTGTTTGTGTATGTGAGTTTATATGTTTGTAAACGCATCCACAATACAGGAGAAATTTCTAGTGTGGGGCAACGTTATAAAAAAAAAAGTCTTGCCGCTAACTTATCAGGTTGTTAGTTTGGATCTCCGTTAATTGAGAACTCCGTTATTGTACCGTGAGTACAATAGAGCTACCATTTACCGGGTAATGTGTCTTTCATTGACGTGAATGTGGCGACTGAGAGTATGTCATGCCCTTTTAGATGTCTCACTTAAGGTGGCGCATGTGTTGGATTATTTAGCTCCCTTCAAAATGTTTGAGCTGAATGGTGCTGATTCATGCGTCATGTTCAAGTATTGTCAGTTGGGACGGGTCTCTTAGCTGCCACGGTTTATTTTAATTATTTTAGTTTTTAATAGTTTTATCACAGACGCTATATCTGACGTTTTAAATCGTTCTCACATGTATTAGTACAACATGAATGATGTAACCCATCCTTTGCACCAATATTTTAATTTAAAGAGTGTCCGTGGAGTTTCTTACCCGTTCTTCTCCATAGGAACCTAGTACTCTTTGGAATGGGCAATTAGCTTTATATTTCTAACTGACCGAGTCCTTGACAATTTCAGCCTGTAAATGGTTTAATTGAAATAAATGCTTTCCGCCTTATTACAAAACAAGATTTATATTTTGACATGGCCTAAACCATGGAGCCAGTTTTTGTAATAAGAACGTAACAGTGATTGAAATACCGTTCTTTATACACAACTGAAAACTTAGTTCGGTACTAAGTTGTCAGTTTTGTGTTTAGGAACATTACCATAGTCGGAATAAAGTTAAAAATTAAATAATGGCTCCATGTTTCAAACCTAGGTCTGAAGATAAACCTTGTTTTGTAAATAAGGGGGTTTGAGTTTGAGTTTGTACAGATTAGAGAAAAGCCCTGAATTCTTTCAGCGTCATCCATCATCATGTTCCTATGGTAGGAGCATGATGATGGATAGGTATGTCAATTTATTTGTGGTCGGCGAAACATTTATTTTCTTCCATACTTCTCTTTTAGTCGTCATCTCAGTAGTCGCTCCCTTTCTAGCCATATCATCTTTGACACAGTCCATCCATCGTTTCTTTGGTCTTCCCCTACTCGTATAGCCACCCACATTCATACTCAAAACTTTTCTGACGATATTTTCTTCATTCCTCCGCATCACACGCCCATACCATACCATGACAACTTAGTCTAAATTCTTGAATTTTTTCAGTACCTATACCAAAAATATTGAAAATATCATAACTCGGATGAACTTTCTCCCCATTCTACAAAATATGTTTATAGCCTGGATTCACGTGATTGTAAAACAGAAATAGCTACTAATGTGACGACCTAATAACGGATCGTGTCATTTATTATTCAGCTTAGCTATTCACAACCGTTCGATACGCTTCCATGCCGAATCGAACATCAATCAATGTTATCAAAAGAGTCCTCTAAATAGGTGTACCTACACCCACGAGTCCTCCAAAGGCTGTTCACAAATCCTAAACCCGTCAATTTTGTCAGTTTAAATCAAATAGGTGACCGCCATTTGTTTGACAGCCATTAGCTGTCGGGGGCAGGGAACATCAGTAATTGAAAATTTGCAAAAACCTGTCAAGCGGTTGTGAATAGAAGCTATGCAGATCGTTATTTCCATCAATCGGATCAGGTCGAGTAACCTTAATTTTCTGCTTAACCTAAAAGCAAGTTATTTTTTTTAATGTTATTTTGAACAGACTTTGCAATGAGGTGCATTCGAGACATTCGTGTTTTGTACTCGTAGACTGATGGCATGTGTAGCATAATATGAACTCTTTCCTAGGGAACTAGAGTGTGATATTGCTTGATTAGTTTCGTATGTTTAATACAGATTACGGTGATGTATACTGTTTGGTGCCAAATAGCGTTTTATTCAAACATTGACTGCGGCGGAAGCTTGTGCCTTATCCTCTGAATATTTATCCGTTTCTCGGAATCTTTATTTGGTGAAAATGTTTCGAGCGATTTTAAAGCTTTTGAAAAAAATATTTATGTTTTCGAGTGGAGCTTTTACTCATAAACAAACAGTGCAGTTTGTACATTGACATAGATAGTAAGGACCAGGCTAACCGCGCGACGAAATGGCACCAGCGCGCTGGCCCTAAAATGACAGTTTAGGGCCAATGCGAGTCAGTCGAACGCGGTCCACGCGCGGAGGAGTTAATCAGTACAGTTCTGTCATAAAAATGCCTAGTTGCGTAGTAAAAGGCCGCAAAAATTATCATACAAAGGTTAAAAAGGAACATGGGATATCATAACATCGATATTGTAACTTAAATTGCCTTTGTTGCAATAAAATTATTCAATAAACACATTTGAATCCACATTCGAAATCCACAATGGCGGCCATGTCACGCGCTGCCGGCAGCGCCCGCGACGGTAACGAAGTAACCTTGTACGGACGTCATTTTTTATTTGTGTTTTATTTAATAATTATTAATAAATTGTTTTCAATTTCAAATAAAGCTAATCGAGATTAATTTGTTTTATTACATTTTCTGTCAAAGTATGGACGCCTCAGTGGTTAACTTATTTCCGATAAAATGTGATTAAAATAACATTTACGCACGTACATGTCGTACATACAAGGTTACGTCGTCGACCTATGCAACGTGACACTCACGTAGTTTATTTGAGGTGTCACAGATGGCGCTACTTTTTGCTTGTATGAAAAAGGTGTAAGTAAAATGTTCTGATGGGCGTATCCTTCCTTTTGAAATCATTGAGTTTGTAGGTTTCATTTGGAGAACCTTTTCACAAGCGAAAAACTTTCATTTATTTACTTCCATTGAACATTTTTAGGGTTAATCCTTTTATTATGCATGAGATTCGGGATACCAACAACAAATCATGTTTTTATAACTTACGCATGGGATTGACATCGTCGCAAATGTGTACCAAACCTGTACATATAAATAAAATCTTACCCATTTACCCTTCGGGTATAGCAGACATCCTCTCTTATTTCATATAGCATCTGTGCCGTTCTCATGATCTACAAACATAACACATGTGTCCTACATTCACTTTGGGGATCTCAAAACCGAAGATACGAAACTTTGATACAACCGTTTTGATGTAGAATGTTTCTTAAAAGAAGGCCTCTTGGGTCCTCTGAGTGAAATGAATTGTTTTGTTCATCACTGAAAAATTACAAGAGCTTTTAACTTATTTATGTATTCTTATAACTTGATCATCGCAAAGAAAATTTATGAATCCACTTTCGTTAAAAAATCTATATCTATACATTATAATAAAATCGTAGCGAAGTCAAGACTGTACATTTAATATTTAAGAAAAAAAATATTGCTACGAGACAATCTACGAGATGTGAAATTCCTAATCCATTATGCGTAAGGTGACGTTTCACAAAAATCAACATGGCGGACTTTAGAACCCATTAGGTAAAGTCGTGAAAAAAGGTTTTAATACGTCAAAATAAAGCTCGAGGAGATGACTCTTAAAATATGACGTATGACCCTGGGGTTACCAGGGTCACTTATTTATTTTTAATGGTTCACCAACAACTGTTTACACTGGTTTTATGATAAAGGTAACATGCAACAGTGTAACAATCACTAACAGTCATCCTATCCTACTAATATTATAAACGCGAAAGTTTGTAAGTATGGATGGATGGGTGGATGGATGGATGGATGGATGGATGGATGTTTGTTACTTCTTCACGCTCAAACGGTTGGACCGATTTTAATAGAATTTTGTATGGAGGTAGCTGACACCCCGAATTAACGTATAGGCTATATACTATACTTTTTATCCCGATATTCCCACGAGATGGAGACTTACACGGGTGAAACCGCGGGGTGCAACTAGTAAGTTATATTTTCTTGGGTTTATAGTAATTTGGTAAAATTACTGTAAGATCTAATACGTTAGACTTAAGATAATAACATTTATCATAGCAACACACAGAACAGAAAGTGATTAATATCAATAAAGTTAGTCACTAATGTTTCTCTCTAAGTAATTAATGCTAAGTTCATTTGAAAATAAGTTAATAGGGACGCCTTAAGCTTTGACTTGCTGATTGTCTTGATAAATTCAAGAGAGAGTTGAGTTATTGCGACTTATTAATGTTAATATTTTAATGAACGTTGACCTTCGGTGACAAACCTCACTTTGTGAAATAATTCTACAGGGAACACTCATTTATCTACAGAGGACAAATTATGACCACACCACGAGGAAAGAAAATAAAATACAAACCACAAGTATACCCGGGTTACATCAAGTGTATTCAGCCTATAATGTTCCCACTGCTGAGACACAGGCCTATCTGTGAGAGGGCCACTCCCTCTCACTCGCCGTAATCTACCACGTGGGCCCAGCGCGGGAGGGTGGATGTCACATGTCTAAGAATGTTTAGTTCTAGAACATGCCGGTTTCTTTACGATGATTTCCTTTACCGTTTTAAGAGCGGTGGTGATGGAATAATTTACGTAAAGTAAAGCGGAAACGTTACATTAAAGCTATTGAGTATTATTGGTTCCTACTAAAGAACTAAAATAATTTTATCTTGATGTAGATTTGCACCCCAATTGAATACGCACTTTTTTCTTGAGCCAAAGGATTTTGAAAGAAATTTCTAATACATTGCTTCATTTATTTGAAAAAAAATATAGAGTTTTTTTTAAAGAGTTCCGTCACCGATCGCAGACAACCACAGAATAAAACAAATTGTCATACATTTAGAAACGTTCATAATATGTGAGGACATAAATCCTCAACAACAAAATCATCTGCTCGATAGCGTAAATAACGCAAGTGTTCTTGAATTGTCAATCAAAAACAACCAGTGTCTTTGGATCTGTATTTTAGTTTTTTGCCACCGACTTTCGAAATTAAAGTTATTTTTCACTTTGTAGTGTTTTTTTGGAAGTCGGTTATTTTTTTTTACAAAAAGTTTTTTATTTTTCACTTTTTAGTGGGTCAGTTTTTAATTTATCTAAGTTAAAATAGCCTAAAGTCAACTGCTCATCACCTTTTACAAAATATTGCTTTTCCCGATGCTGGGACGTTAATAAATTGTTGAGGAGTTCTCCTGGTAGGAACCAGGAGAACTGCCGCTCACCATATACATTGTGACGAGCATAAATTGCTTAGCAACCATATTAAAGTACCTACTCGAATCGCTACCCGTTAAATACTTATTATTATGTTGTTCCGGTGGCCATCTGTGGTCTCCATCATCAGTTCCACTTCACCAAATGGTGATTTTCAGGAGCAAATGCACGAGTTACTATAAAAAATACCCAAATCGCAAAATACAGGTTTGCCTATAAAATTCGAGGGTTCCCCTAGATTTCCATGAGATCCCCTCATCAGATTCTGAATTGGTGGCAATGGGACTACTTAGGGAGCATACCCTTTCAAAAAAAATAAAAAAATTCAAAACCAGTCTATAAAAACAAACATACAGCTGAACATATAACCTCCTCCTTTTTGGAAGTCGGTTAATTAAAAATGAAAGTTATTGCAATTGAAAGTGTTTCACGCAATTGCCCCACGCGCTGTTCAGTTTATTGCTCTAATTTATTCAGGCGGACTGTCTATTATTCTCAGCCCGTTTATGGTCACAGGACAAGTTGTAAAGAGGGTTTTATGATACTAAAACAGCGTTTAATACCCAGAGACGCTTAATTACCATACAGAAGCGATAAAATTAAAGTGTCTATTTAGGTTTCCCAAAATGTTTGACTGATTGCAGTTTATGCCACCGAGGGGAATCTAGCCCTTTATAAAAAGTCACTAAACTAACCAACATAAACCGTTAAAGGCGCCACTTGCTGTTACGATAACCGCACCAGCTTCTTTCAAGTCAATTTTTTTTTATTTTTTTTTGACGTCGACATGTAAATAACCAAGACTATTGTTGGTAAATGTCACTCTTTGCAATTTAAAATTTATACAGTCAGACTTTCCAAGTTTCCAGAGACTTACGTAAATAGACATGACATTCATGTATTGTATTCCAGTGAAGTCACAGTCAAATTATTTATTTCAATTCGGCACATAAAAGGCACCGTTCATCGTCAAAATTTACAAAAAAAAATGGTTCTAGTCACCCCTTCCAAAAGGTAGTTTCGTATGGAGAAGAATCGGCAAGAGACTTCACCGTTACTCTTTTAAAATATTTTACATCGCCTATGCCAAATAATAATGTGACCATTAGTGCAAAAAGTGGGCAGGGCACATTGCTCGCAGAACTGATGCCCGATGGGGCCGAAAGGTTCTGGAGTGGCGACCGCGTACCAGAAGACGTAGCGTTGGAAGGCCTCCAACAGGGTGCACCGATGACCTTGTGAAGGCCGCAGATATCCGCTGGATGCGGGAAGCACAGAACCGGTCGAAGTGGCGGTGCTTGGGGGAGGCCTATGTCCAGCAGTGGACGACTTTCGGCTAAAATGATGATGATAATGGTGAAGTGCAAAAAGTATTATTTATTATTGAAATTATCCGTACACGAAAATATCAAGTCATGAATTATACCAAATTATTTTCCCACGGAAAACAGTGCTAAATAAAATACCAAACATTGTAAAATAACTAGATGTATAGCAGACACTTCCTAACGAGTTGTTGAACACTCAACACACTAATCCAACTTGTAATGAGCGAGACTACATCGAATCGGATCATCGATCATCGATCGATCATCGGATCTACACAAACAGATACATTGTTAAAGTTTCACCGCTCTCCCTTCCCCTTCACCCCTTGAATAATCTCTCGTTTATTTATTCCGCGTCCGTTCTTCTGCAGTTACAGTTGCAGTTGCTTGCAACACGAAAAGCAAAACGTGAATACCTCGAGTTAGCATTGTGTAGTTAAATATCTCGGGAGTCCGAGACAGAAATGTTGAATAAAAAGTACGACAGAAAGGTGGATTTTTTTGTCAAGTCAGTGTAGTATGTAATCACAAACTGGAAATGTATAGAAAGGCTTAAAGAATTTGTTAATTTTAATTAAATTTACGTTGGCATGAAATTACGGACAAAAAATTAGAACTATTCAAAACAAAGTATAAAAAAAACAAATCTTAAACATAACTTCACGCCTGTTTTCCTCAAAGGGTAAGGTAGAACTGTACCTCTATTCATAGTACTCACATTCCACTGGTTATTTTAAGTTCCATGTAATAGGATTGGGCCTATTGTCATGGAAAAAAACACAAATCCAGACTCGGGGTGAAATGTGATATGAAAAATCCCACTTTTCCCGATCTAAGAATCTAACGCAGGACCTCATTCTCAGCAGTATCACTTGCACTCACTAGGTTTCTTAAACAGTTTTGATTTGAAACTTAGATATTTAGTTAAAATGTAAGTATCCCAGGGTTCAGCATCCATGTGTGTGATTATTTTGATCCAGTCCGTTTGCCGAAGTTTCACATAATTACCGGCTAATCACGGGCGGGATGTTCGATTCACCTTCCCACCACTGCGGCACTGGCACCAGCTTCTACTAGGTATAATGTCAACAACGCAGCTGCTAAAATGTATTTTTACCCAACTACGGCAAAGCCAAAGCAAGGCTATGATTTTAACCGGCTATGTAATGTATGTAAGTTCATCTGTTCACTCATAACTCTTACACTACTCGTTATATTTTGACAAACAAGGTATCATTGGCGTCATATTATTCCGCGGGTAAATTAAACATCCTGATTCACACTTAATCTGTTCGGTTCGCTTTAATTACGTGACGTGTGACTCCGGATTTTTAATTTGTCTGTGTTGGATATTATGTGTGGCATATAGCCTATAACCCGTGGAACAAAAATGACGCGGCCTTCTTCTTTATAACTTTTTAGTTTGTGTTTTTGTCGTAGTTGGGTTTTAGTTTTTAACTTTCATTTTTATAATTTAGGATTATTCTCTCTGTCATTTTAAAAGCTAATTCATTCTGGTTTATTTTGGCTACCTATTATGTTTCTACATTATGCTGGAATTTTGAGACCTACATAAGTAATGGATTCATAATTTGCTAAAATAAATGTTTTCATGCAAAAAAGCAGACAGAAGAAACTTTAATACATAGTTATATGCTAAGCAAAAGCCCAAAACTACTACGCTCCATCTAATAGACATTCATATTTTCTAGGAAAAGTCAGTAAAGAAATCCAGTAGTTCACTCTTGTTCAAAATCTACTCTTTTAGTTATCATGTCCACCAAATTCTGCAAAATGTCAGCTCGTAATACATTAAAATTCATCATTGTCACTTTTTAGATAAATACAGCTGTCCCGTTACTCGAGTCTAAACGAAAATGTTCATGTTGGAGACAACACAAAATTATAACACTTCCAGAATAAGAAGAAGGAATAGTAATAAACGAAAAACGTAGTACTATGTGAAATAAGCGCGCGGTTAACTGAGCGTTTCAGACGACATTACGGGCGTGACGTCACATGATCAGAATCAGAATCAGAATTTATTTATTTGTAAGAATGTATAGTTTTACATAGTATGGTGTTCATATGTTTTTAAGTTATATACATTCTACCACAACAGGTGTACAAATACTCAAATGTCATTATTATCTAAGAACAATTAGATTTGTGATTTACCCAATGTAGTCCAATAAAAATTAATAATAATAATTAGGTAATCGTTAATTTAAAATAAGGTACAAATCTCATCTTGGATTTTTACAATATTCCATACATTCGCCAATGTCATAAAAACAGTCATCCAATAAGTATTCAATAACCAACTTGTCACCTTTTTCTTGAACATGATGTATGACGTCATACAGATGTCAGCACCACGCTGCTTATTACCAGCGTTTGACTTTAAATTAGGAATTTGTACGACAAAACGTTTCAAAATCCAGTTTTACAGTTAAAGTAAACTGCGGACGAAAAACCAAAGAAAATTAGATCATAGTATTTATTTATTCCTGTTTTTACTTAAACACGCCATTTTCACTTTTTCCATTCATTCATTCGTTCATTTGTTTTTATGATTTGAGATACTGTTAATCGTGTTTTTTAGGATGCAATGCTTTTGAATTTCTTTTTTCTGCGTCATGGCTCCCAAGCCACGGGCAACTCCGAAGTTGCCCGTTTTATTATATTATTATCTTAACAGGTATTTATAATACAACCAAAAACATTTCTCCGGCAAGCCAAACTTCAAAGCTTCGTTATTTGACCACTCAGGTTCGTATTATTTCTAATACATAGAAGGGTAATAACTTCCCCATCTAAGTTTTTGACTGAGTGCTGGTCGGCGTCGACTTTTTATTCCATTATCACCCTGTTTATGATTATATATCAAAAGCAGTAATGAAATACTACTTATTCGCCTGAAAGTCTTAATTCAGAGCAGATTCATCATGCTAGGTGGCAATCGGAGTATTGAGTCATCCATTACTTGCCATCCATACTATAGTGATTCTGCGCGAACAAAATCATTCAATGTTACTCAATTTTAACAAGTGTGTACAGTGACTTTCTATTAGTTAATCGAACCAATTTACTAAGCGCAATCAAGAGCAAATCTGTTATTAAAAGCTGCCAACTATCAGAACAAAATGTAAATAAATTCACAATTTTCTGCGTGAATCACAAAAATGTAGAAAAGAAAGAAAGAAAGAATAAAGTTTATTTGGACACAGTTCATGAAACACACAATACAAACAATAAAAAATAAAACATAACCCTTCCTTGGCAGTCGGGTAAAAACAGTGAAAATGAAAATAATGTTTTAACAACAATGTTAAGTGCCTCACGGCTGCGCCAAAAAGGTTCATTTCAGCATTAATGCCAGACAGATACTGTCTGACGCTGGTTTTCTAATGAACCTTTAGGGACAAGTGACTGAAAGTAGGTACAACCGTTTCAACATATTTACCTAATACATATTTTTATACTTAATAGATTAAAAAAATATAATATAAATCAAACAAATATAATTTCAAAACCAAAAATACAATAATAATATTAAAAATTATGAAAAAAAAAAACAATATATATAATGAAATAAATAGTTCATTTTAACAACGTAGGTCATATTGACATAAAAAAAAAGTTAATTTAATTTATTACCTATTCGGAGAACGTGAAGTATCAACGAGCAGCAGCATCTACTTTCGAGACACAACAGGAATTTTGTTTTAAGAATACGAGTTATTGAACAACTTGTGGTGGAAGTTATTTCTTGCGACGTCCTCGTCATCAAAAATTATTAAGTTGACAGTTAGAGCCACTAATGGCCAAGTTCCTAGAAGCAAGACAGCAATATTATTATATTATTTTTTGTAAGTGCTTCCACCAGATGCACCACAGGACTTACCTACCTATTATACTGACCACATTTTAATGTAAAAGTTACGTGTCTTGGTAGAAAATTCCTAGTTTATCAAAGTATTTTTTACTTCGGACGCTAAACGGAATTGTTTGCTATTTTGGACTAATAATTTTATGATGGAATGAGAACTTGATTAAAACAATACTGCTGATTAATATAATTATGTTTTTACTTTTGAATCACTTTGTTATGTATGTATGTATGTAAAAAAGACAAACGTATTCACTGGACGTTATTCTCGCTCGATATAAGAAGATAAGATCATCTATAAGTAATAGTGAGATTTACTACACATGCAGGTCCTGTGTGGTGCCGGACGTAAAGAATCGCACCGCCCTATTTCTTCCCGTGGGTGTCGTAAAAGGCGACTAAGGGACTTACAAGAAAATGGGCAGCAGCATTCTCTATGCATTTTAACACCATACTGCGATCGCCAACCCCCCCTGCCAAGCGTGGCGATTATGGCAACCCCCCCCCCCCCTTTAGAGGAGACCTATGTCTTTCGAATGTAAATTTCATAGTAGGTACAGAACACCGTGGCTCGTGATGTGGTTCGTTCATGACAGTAACAATAACGAGAAATATCGTCATCCAAGTGACGCACAGGCACATTGTGCTCGTGTGAGCGTGACACTGAGCACCGCAGCTTTACACGGTAGTAGTTGCCACTGGGCTCAGTGTTTCAATCGGGATATTTTTATTGTATTCTAGGAAGAAAAGCGTGAGACGAGCAGTGCACTGAAATAAATGTCAAGAAGTCACGGGTTGAACAAACAAAAAGCAAGTATAAAATGTTGGACACTAATACAATTTCAGCAGACGCCTAATTATCATGCTTCTGTTGTCTTTGTTTACATTTCATCACAAGGACTTGTCGATTTTTTATTTTTAAACCTTTGTGTACTTGGATTTTATTCTTTTTTTAAAACTACGACAGTTTTTCTCCTGCAAAATAATGATTAGCCAGAATCCGGATAGCCAAGAAAAGAAAAAGAAAATTACTGATACACTTTCCGTACATTTCCTAACAATTTTCCTGTACAGTGGATTATAAATTCGTTTATTTGGTCAAGTGAAAAACTTTTCAGGAACAAAAACAATTTTTAGAAACAATTTCCTTTTTAGAAGAAACTGGAGGAAATACTTAGTGTGAACTGAGAGTAATGTAGAAGTTCGTTGACTTAATTGGTTTAATTCAAATCTGAAGAAACATAACACAGTAGTACACATGCTATTCATCCCATAGAATCTAAATATAAATATACGCTATCAGTTTACATTTTAATTATCTATACTATACTCAACTTATCTCACTCATCAACGTTCTCGATATCGAAGCTGAGACATTCCTAGTCAATAGTGGTCGTTATACAACCCCTATAGGTTAGAATCGGATTGAACATTTAACTTCGACTCGATTAATTGACTAACCGCGCTGGACCGTCCGCAAGTCATGCAAAATTGTCGTACGGAGTTGTCACAGAGTAGATATTCAAATTCAAATTCAAATATTTTATTTCAGATAAAATCCATATAATGTTAGTAGTAGTCTTAGCCTAATGTTAGTATTAAATTAAATTAAATAAACAGCCAATTATTTGGATAAGTGTGTCTGAACACTTACCCACCTTCGTAAGAGAGGAGAGTCCCACCGGTCTGAAAACACATTCAGGATGCCATTGGAGGAGGAGCGCAAGCGCGCCACCATGGAAGCGCATCGCTTCCGCATAATCGCGGCGAACCCGTCAACGCACGCTTCCGCGAACATCCCTGACGCGCTACACCGCCACGGCAACCCCAAAAGCACCTTGAATGCGTTATTGTACTGAACGCGCAGGTCGCTGTATGCCCGCTGGGTATACTTGGTCCACAGGGTGCACGTGTAAAACGACTGGCAAAAGGCCTTAAAAAGCGTCATCTTTACAGAATCAGTACAGCGTGCAAACCTGCGGGCCAGCATGTTACCACGGACAGCCAGCGACCTGCGCTCCCTCTCTATGTCTGCATTGTCTTAAGTCATCAGTGACCCAGTGACCCAAATACTTAAATTTCGAAACCCGACCAAAAGGGGACCCAGAGAGTGTGAGTTCAGGCAGCTGTTTATAACTTAAAGTACCCGATTTGAAAACCAACCATTCACTCTTATCGGTATTGTATTTGAGCCCGTGAGCCACCGCATAACTTTCACAAATTATAAGAAGCCTTCTCATAGCACCGATGGATGGGCCCAACAGCACCATGTCATCAGCGCAGCTGATGTTGTTTAAGCAAACACCGTCCACGTGACAACCAATTTTAGTGCTACCGAGCTCACCCATCAGTTTGTTTATGTATAGGTTAAAAAGACGGGGGGAGCTCAGACCCCCCTGCCTCACCCCACAATCCAGCCCATACATATCAGAATATGAGCCTGTCCACTGAACTGTATTCTTTTGACTACTGTACCAATATCTAAACAGTGATATCACATCAGCCGGGACAGTAGTGTCGTGAGTGAGCTTATGCCAGAGCAGGTCATAATTTACCAGGTCGAAAGCCTTCGATAAATCCAAGAAACATGCTATTACAGGAGTCTTTCTGTCTGTATAATATTGGACAGTCTGCTTAAGGCATAAAATAGCACTATCCGTTGACAAGTTCGGTCTAAAACCAAACTGACTATCCTCGAGAACAATATGCTTAGCTAGAATCTTATCAAGCAGACTATCCAATACCTTAGCACAGACAGTAGCAGACGATATCGGCCTATAATTGGAGATATCGGAGGCATCACCAGTCTTATTCTTTATTACTGGCACAACGATCGTATTACTAAGTTCCACAGGTAAGTAACTATGACTTAGACATAGGTTACAAATCATAGCAAGTACTCGCGGTAAGTGTACCCCAGCGTATTTAAGATGTTCCACGCTGAGGCCATCGTGACCTGGGGACTTTCCCCTCACCATGTTCTGTATAATTCTCGCGACTTCTTTAGCGGAGAACCTGACAGGGAGAGTCCCGGTCACAGCCACCCCAGCGCCACCATTTGACGGCCTGCTATAGCTACACGACCGCGAGTTTACAATAAAATGTTTTTGAAAAGCATTAGCTATATCAGTGGGGTCGCTCACGCCCGCGACGCTCACCGGCGTACCCGACCTATGTTTTAATTTATTCGTTAATTTCCAAAACTTATTAAATTGTTTACTTTCATGACAAGATGCTAGCATATCCATTTTAATTTGCTCTTGATTGTTTTGACAGTATTTTAATTTAGATTTCAAAAGATTGCGCGATGTACACATATTTTCATAAATAAATCCAGAAGTCGGTTTGTTGTATAACAGCCACATTTGATAACACAGTCGGGCATCTCGGTGAGCGTCGCGAACGTGTTTGTTCCACCCTACTACATAATTTCCTTTATGACGCTTTTTAACAGGACCTGCATGAGTGAGTTCGGCTCCCTTTTTCAAAATACAAATTAATTTATTATACAACCTATCTATCACCAACCGATGCTCAGGTTTGTGACACATATTATCAGCACATTTACAAAATTCTGGAGCAAAATCTATTTGTTTTAAGTTGCTATTACAGTAATCATAATACTTATTTATCTGTTCTGAATCCCTCTCACCCCATACAACTTTGTTACAAGAAATGTTAGATCCAGTAATTTTAGGTTTAATTAGATTAACGTTATCCGACACATAAACGCCGTACAAAATATACGCATTAATCACTAAATGTCTGGCGGCCTCAGTGACAACAGATATAAGGAGAATTGCAGACTATAAATTATAGAGAAATATCAGTACCTATCTTCTTATTTGTATTCTGCTATTTCCGTACTGAAAGAGACAATTTAGTTAAGGTCTTAAAATGTAAAACAGTCAAAAGCTCATAAAGCTGTTTCCGCTGCTCAATCTTTGTCCACTTTTAAAATTCTGGTAAAAAAATATTTCCTCTTACCTTAAACATCATCATTACATAATACAGTTCCTTGCTCTTGTTTCATGTTTATTATTTGCATATGTGTGATCGCCAACCCGCCTGCCAATCGTGGCTATTATGGCAAACCCCCCCTAAATTGTGGACGGCCTATGTCCAGCAGTAGACGTCTTTCGGCTGAAATTATGATGATGATGATTGTATCTATATATATTTATATATATAAGTATATGCTTTAGTATGTATGTATTTATTGTATAATATGTGAATGGTACACCACTGACTATCTACAGTATTGTATCTCCTTCTCCCTTTAATCCATCCAAAGGCGGTTTGTTAAATATCGCTTTTAGCATTAAGACCGCCCATTGTGTCACCCTATGTAAAATTTGAACATTCAGTCAGTATTTTATTCTATTTCCAAACGACTCCGCTTCAATTCTTTGTACGTCTGCATTGCAATAAATTGTCTCGTTTTATAAAAAATGATATCTTTCTCATTCTTGTATCGATCTTATTCTGACATTCTGAGAATGCTTTGTAGCCTATTTTAAATCTCCTGGGACATTCCCTCCGGACCGCAGACGAGAATTGTGTTCTAAATGAAATTATGAAATTAATTTTATACTGAAACATGTCTGCCTATTGAACTGGCAACAATTGTGTGCTGAATTTCAAATAATTTAGTATTTAAATAGCAAGTGAATTTGAAACCCGTGTATAGAGCGTCAAATTGACATACACCCAGTTGGTAAAACCAAAAAACCAATATTTAAAATAATAATATATTATATAAAAATAAATATAACTGAAATATAAATAAGAATATTTAATACTTGGTATCAAAATATTTCACTACTAACCTTTGAGGACTAACGTTTTACATTGAATTTGTAAAAATATCGTATAAAATCACTGTAACTTACATAATTATGTTACATTTCTTTGCACGCAGTTAAATATTTTTTGTAGAATAAATAAATGCTGTAGGTTTAATATTTCCACCTACATTCCTTTTCACTGCAAGAAAAGCTGTTTTAGTCGGATATCGGATAAAGAATCCATTGACATAGGCTCAGTGACGATATCCTTCCGTCGTTATGGACATGTTCCCGGAAGGCCGCACTGCCCGGAAAAGGCAATTAACATAAACCATCCTAAATGCTACGGTTACGGGAGCAGTCGAGCGTTCACGACACAAGTGATTTAGTTTATACCTACGTAACATTCAAGTTTGAAGGAGGTCTGCGGAGACAAAACCTAACAAAATGTATACAAAACTATTCTCTATAGACTTTAACTGGAACTTATTATATTTTATGAAAATTAAAATTACATTACTGTGCGTTCAGTACAATAATGCCTTTTGGATGTTGGTGCGGCTGCCGAGGCACTGCAGCGCGTCAGGTATGTTTGCCGACGCTTGTATTGATGGCTTCCATGCCATCCTCAGAAAGAGAGCTGCATCGTTGGTAAGTCGTGTCCGTGGCAGTGGCAACAGCATTCTTAGCGTTGGGGCTGGCAGATTTGACTGCCCAATATTGTAGCATTGTGTACAGTTGCATGTTAAAAGGGACTGATAAAATTATATTAATTTTTTATTTTGTTCTGTTTTTTGTATGATTTTAGTGAATTTCTTAATTTCTTCCTAATTATTTGTTGTGTAATGTAATATTGATTGTTTTGTAATAATTTATAACTAAATGAATAACTTGTAATATGATTTAATTTTTATATGGGTGAATTCCTGAAATAAAAATAATTTGATTTGATTACATAAGCCCAACAAAAAAATAGACAGTCATTCGGGTGGCTGACAGAAGTGAAAACTTAAAACTTTGAAGAAAAAAGAAAAATGAAAGGAACACAGGCCGCTGTGCATTGCTAGTCTGGCGCAACACGTCACATTAGCATGTCGGTGACGCGGCCCTATACGCTCAACGTGGCTAAAGAATTGTAAACTTCAAAAATAACACTCAGAAACTACAATATGATTAAGAGTTTAATGGCGTCTCAAGTTCCATTGGTTTGGCCAAAACTATATCACCGAACGTCCAGCCTTCCCCCAGCAATAAATAAGATATTGCCAAAGTTATACTATAACCGTTAATGTGAATGAAACAATCGACATCAGAAATATATTAAAACAGTTCAAACAATAAAACATAACTGGCGATTATTCCGGAATGTCTCAGGTATTCTCATCGCAGCACATACTTTCCGTCGTCATAACATAATTATATTACGT
The DNA here is from genome assembly GCA_948098905.1 of Tiliacea aurago. Lineage (NCBI taxonomy): Eukaryota > Metazoa > Arthropoda > Insecta > Lepidoptera > Noctuidae > Tiliacea > Tiliacea aurago. Next base: position 19,075,580 of record OX402594.1, read on the forward strand.
ATAGAGTAGTCGACGACGCTGATAAAGAGGGTTAGCTTCGGGGTTTCTGCGCCAAGTGACAATGTAAGACGAACAAGTTCTAGGGATAAGATTTATGGAAGAGTTCACATGGATATAACCGATTCTATTGCAACACTTGAACTTATAGCATTCTCTTTAGTTTGGTCTTCAGTAAACAGTTAAATAACGACCAGTTTAAGCAAGAACTCGGCCACATTCCATTTTGCTTTGCGGGGAGGCCTTGTTAGAATTTTTTACATAATTGTCAGAAAAATTCGCCAGTAAATGTTGTAAATCCGACAAAGCTTCCTTTTAAATCTCGCTGCATCAAAGTTTTATGAAACTTGGACGAGACACATTCAAGCTGCCAAGTACAATATCAACAATATAATCTGACACATAAATACTATCAATAACTTTATAGACGGTTGTTCGATAACATTCATCAATAGTGCGGCAGTGTAAAGCCTACCCTTTCAATAGATGTCACCAGAGCAATCGATTGTTCAGCTGTCCTAACAGAGTTCACTTTCATCGTAATATGAGCTTTATTTTTGAGACATGTAGCTTACATGTCAATGAATCAAGCAGCAATATTGGCTACTGGCTGACTGTTCAACGATATTATCCACCACAGTGATGTCTGCCATTAAAAGTATTTTTATAAGTTTACCTTATTCATGGCTATGGGTAGCCACCCCAGTATATAACTGTAAACGCGAAAATGAAATTGTTTGTTTATTTTTTAGTTACGCTTTCACGCTAAAATGGCTGCATGGATTTGGATGAAATTTTACAAATGGATAGACCATAACCTGAAGAAAGACATAAACTACTTTTCGTCCTAGATCGCAGATAAAGTCGCGGGCAACAGCTAGTATTATAATATTTTTATATTTGCCATCGAAAAGAAGAAGAACAAGTAGCTCAGAGCAGTTTTCTTAATAGTTTGTCATACGAAAACTTAAAAAGAAAACTTTTCCTTTTAACATCTTAGCTGATAACGTCCCTCGCAGACAGCACCCTCGTATGTGCAGTGTAACGAGCTGCACAATGTTTGAAGCGAGACACTGCACTGTAATGAAATCCACCGACTAATTATTTTAACTGACGTTATTTGAACACCTGTATAATTTCCGCATTACAAACATTTGCTTAAATCACTAGTGCAATGCTAATTGGCTGGTTTTGTAAACATTATCCTTAGCGCACGTAGGAGCGGCGCGCGGCGCTAAAATTATACTAGCGCGGCTACTTGTATTTTATGCTAATCATTATCAGCTTACCAAAAGCTTTCTGCATTTTTATACATATTCGAAAAGATCGTAAACGAAGAGAAAAGCACCCAGTTAAATAATATCATTCATTTAGTTAATTATGGAACCAAGCTGCATAATAATATGCATAATAATATATCTACGAGTCAGCAGTCAACAGGCGTCGTCTCTTATTAGGCTAGACCAAAAGAGGTAGCAAGATTTTGATTTTCATAATATAATAATATAAGAAAATAATTCCCGTGGAATTTCAACATGCTCTTTTGTGAATGATTTTTAAGATTATAACTTGTTTACATTACCAAATTCTCATTCTTATTCCATGTTGACGTATCTATATATACCGTTAAGTGATCCGACTTAAGACAGTATTTTTAATTCTCTTAACGCTTTTCATTAGCAATTTTAATCTTTCCATGTTTTACTTACACAAAGCTCTTACCGAGAAATACATCGTAATAAAAATGTCGTCATTCAAGAAAACTTCGCAATTAAAAGTAGCTGACAACGGAAAATGTGTTTTCTTGAGTACTTAGCTAGATATAATTTATGTTTCGTTGAAATTAAAGTTCAGACCGACGCGCGTTGTTATCAATTCCTGCAGCGTGTTTTAAAATAAAATTGTTGTCAATGTGTTACTTAATTCTTATGAATGTTTTAAGTTGGAGCCATTTTAAAGTAAAATTTGTAATAAACTAAAAAAAAATCTGTTTGCTACAAAATAACATCTCTATTTGATTTCGTAACATTTTTATTGAACCAGACCCGCGTTGTAAAGTTCTAAGATTATTCCTAATCGCGTAGACAATGCGTAGCCCTTGAACAATTACTGTCTCATTACTTTACACAAGTTACAACTTTTTCAACAAACTGAGACTCAGGAAAGTAGGTACGGACCCGGAATTTCAGCACAAATATAGCAAAATATGGGTACCTAGTTATTAAATAAGTTGTTTTTATATTTTTATTTGCCCTTAGGTACGCTCTTTATTTTAAGCAATAGGTCAAAAGTAATAATTTGTAGGCATTTGTGATTTTATACATCTCTACGTGGTATCAGTATGTTTTCAAACAGTATTTATTAAATGTATCTTATACTAATTTATGAATGGTACGCTTAAAAAAAAAGTATGTTTAATTACCTAATAGGTACGAAAAAAAAAGGTAATTTTTCTAGAAGTTTATCTATAAAGCTAAAATAGCTTCCATTTAAATTTTCTCGATCAATTACTTCTATCTGCAAACAAACTGGAGTACAAACTTTGTTTTCCTGGATCACACTGCTGTAAATAGCATTATAAAATAACATTTTATACAATGAAAATCTGAAGCAGAATATTTCCGCTTTTGGAAATTAAATGAAATCAACAATTTGTGGCTACAAGAGGAATAACAGTTCACTTTACCTTAGTTTTCACGTTGAGATTTTTACAGAATGGTCCGGCTGACAGTTGCTTTTTAATAAAACCGTCACGAGACATTTACATTAATAATATCTTTAATATTTGCCACCTCGACGTCTGCCCTCATTACTTGGACTGTTACATTTTTATTTCATTATTTATGAAATGAAATGAAATGAAATCGTTGTCATCGTGTCATGATGTCTGCTTGCTTTTATTATCCTTGTCACAGCTATGCCAGCTTGCGGACGGTGAGCGATGGGTAGCTCACCATCCGATAAGGGCCAGGCCCGGGTCGACGGCACGTCGTATTCCACGCGCGCCTTAAAGAGTTGTCAGCACCAACAGACGGGGTCCGCTAGGGCCAATGCCTGCCAGGGTTGCGAGTTTGTACGAAAGGGATATCGTGGCCCTGGCACACAGGCAAATGAAGGAATACGGGTGGGTTTTAGTCAGTAAAGGTCTGACACGCCCTCCCGCTCCGCCCAGAGCGGGAGAAGTTATTTGATAATTTTCCAACCAAAAAAAAAAAAAAAAAGCTATGCCAGCTTTCAAGTTTATTCTTGCAAAATTTGTTATTAAAAATATTTGCTTGGCAAACTTATTACCAGCTTTGTTAAAAACATTTGTTAAAGAAAGAAAGAAAGAAAAGAAAGAAAATTTGTTTATTCTGCACAAACAAAACGCCTATTACAACAAAATAACATTAAAATATTCACACCTACAAAATATTTAAATGCCTACGAGGCTTTTCACTATTTTTCAATACACTAACTAATTTTGACAATCAGGACCAAAGTCAATTACAGACAGTTACACTTACTTGAGTTGCTCATAATCCACATAAGATCCACCTTTAATTAATTATTTTCGACAATTTGGTATACAAGAACTGCTAGTCGGCAATCAGCAGGATTACAATTTATTATTTTATGCATGTGGATATCCTGATTCCTATTGCCTTCCTAATAGCGACCTTTGTTTTAATTTATTTACGTAAAATTTATACCATGTTACTCGGTTACTCTTTACAACGATTAATAATGCGGATAATATAAATTAATGCATTAAAATTCACTATAAATATAATTATATAAAAGATACGATTATTATATCATTTTACTAAATAAAGATACAAAATGGTCAGACAAATAAACAGCATAGAATAAAACAACCTTTTCAGCCAATGATATTATATTACATTTTCAGCTCAACCTTTTGCAATTTAAATGTAAATCTTGCTCGTGGGAGAAATACGATATTTATAATCTGATAAAAATATAAATGTGTTTTAAATTTTCTCAGATTATAAAATAGTATCGTATTTCTTCCACGACCGAAAGAAATTATAGCTAGTTTGAATCCTGTCGTGTAACCGGTCACAATTATTTCTCGTACAACATTAACAACCTTCCAGTTTGCAAAAGCGAGAAAATAAATAATTCTTTCGTCTGGCGATTTGCCAATTCCTATATTATCGTGTTCAGTTAGTAATTCCCATTCTTCGTGTAGACTCCAGCGCGGGGGAGGTCGACGAATATCTTTATAAATAATTCGACAGGGAGTTTGTTTGATGTATGTCTCTTTTTTCGTTAAATTGAGAATGAGGCTGCAAAATAAGCGAGAATTATAATGCTGACCTAACAAACTTTTGGCAAAAATACATTCAAGCGTTTCTTTACCTTTAGTTAATTTGGCATAATCAGCCTAGGTATAATGTTCCCACTACTGGGACACATGCCTCCTCGTTCTGTGAGATGGAGTGGGCCGTAATCCACCGCGCGGGCCCAGTGCGGGTTGGTATATGTACTCACATGTCTTTGAATTTTACGATGTTTTCCTTCACCGTTTTGAGAGCAGTGCTGATGAAATAATTTACACAAAGTAAAGCGCCTGTCTGGGTTCGAACCCACGACCTACTACTCGTAAGTCGAGGTAGTTACCACTGGGCCACCACTGCTCAGTTAGTTAGTTAACAGCATGCAAATAGTATTAGCATGTAAAATGAAAATGAGAGCTCTTCTTAAAAACACTGAAGTCGGATATTCTTATTAAGGCGACGATAACCGACTTTTAATGATTTTATGCTGAAGATCACGTCTAAACGAGTAATGTTAATGATTTGAAAAAAAATATATGTTAAATTAGAGCATTTTGTCAATAATTTAATATGTGAATATTTTAAATTATGTTTATATTACAAAGGTGAAATTAATTTGTAAAGTTATGTCTAACGCGGATAAAAAACTGGGAATGGCGCAAAATCTACCAACCGTATTTTTCTGAAACCTTCACCAATTTAAATATAATTGAATTATTGATGTTTTAGTATACCCGTTTTATTAAAATACCTTTTATTTTGTGTATAATAAATTAATAAAGCGTCAAATTGGGGACAGCGCTCCTTGATGGGCGAGTCCTATTATTGGCTGAACCACTCAAGGTCACTGGCATATATCTGAGTCTTAACTTACTCTTTATTTATAGATATGTTTTCGCATGAATGTTTAAACAGATATAAAAAAATATATTAAACATCGGCGAATTTGCAAATCCTTTAAATAATGTTTTAATGTCTATAGAAACCTACATGGCTTTCATGTTTCGACAAATAATTTGGCCTTTGGTAGTAGATATGGTGAGGATTTTGTTAACAGTTAACAGTAAAACGGGTAAAGAATTAACCTCTGTGAAAGGATGTTTATAACAATAACAGAAATAGTTTATGCATTCAGGTAAATTAAAGTTTAATCTGAAGGTACCTACAATATTACGAGTTTTAATAATATTGTTTCCAGGTCCAGAGTCCAGTGCTGGTGGTGGAGGTAAACTTGAACAGACTCGAGGGCACACAGCTCTGGGCACTGGGTTTGCTGTCCACGTATGGGTTGAACATGACAAATGAGGTGCGAGGAGCAGCGCAGTCACCGGGAGCTACTTCATGCAGCGTCTTTGATTGCACACTGCTGGGGCAAAAACAGCAATTTAACAATCAAAAAACTATTTCAACATTTTCTTGATATATTTATCCTTATCCTTATTGTTACTGTAACTTATAATAAATGCCTTTGATAATTACGTGAGATTGTGTAGAAACAATTTAATCCAAAAAAAAATGTGAATATTTAAAAACTGAGTAAAATAATATAGTAAATAAAATGTAATGGAACGCATAAACGTTACGATATACCTGTACAAATGTAGACTTGCACAAGTCTGCGTGGAACTGAATGGCCCGGATACTTGTAGATGGATCGAATTATTATTGTGCTAATTCATCCTACACACCTTGATGTATACTTGTGCAAGTTCAATTTTTCGCAAGTATATCGTCACGTGTGCTGCCTGCATAAGTAAATCAGAGGTATATTTTGCTAGATAGACACTTAAATTAGAATGCAAACGTTCTTATAAATACGGGAATTGCTAAACAGATATCCACTCAAAATGATAAATGGAAACATTAAACATTAGCTTTTTTTGTATGTCGGTCTGGTATTGTCATGTATAAACCAGACATTCACACAACGCCAAGTTGAAATTCTCTGGCTGCCTGCTAAGATGTATTGCCCCGATCTGAAAGCACTATTGTCTTCGACATAAGGAGCGCATCTGCATATTATTTGTCTACAGTTTGCTGCTCGTCGTCTAGAATTTCAGAGAATACCGCACTATGACCCGCTTCCTTGCTTAAATGTACAAAATGCAAATGCTGTTATCGATGATGCGAGATCTTTAGACACTCCAAAGTAAAACGTTTGAAGAACGTGCAAAATATTTATTGAATTACTATTTCGTTGTCATACAGAATATTTTTTTGAGATTCATAATGTAGTAATTAAACCCATTCAGCCGACCACTGCACCTGTCTGTTGTTTTAGCTGCCACTCCCTGCAGCGAGCATTTTTTAGGGAAAGAAATAATTATAATCTAAGACCACCAATATAAATGTAAGAGTTTAGAGTTATACTATATAGTTATATTCGTTTAAAAAATTAGTGCTAATAAAATAAGGCAGGATAAGAATACTGCGTAGGTACCTAAATAGACCTAGCCACGTATTCAGTACAAGCAAAAAGTACTCAGAGCAGCTGTGAGGTTATTGTTTACAAACGAATAGCTGTGTTTCTTTTATGGCGACCTTTTGCCCTGAATTCGTGAGTAACAAAGCTAACACAGCTGAAAATTAGTAAGCTTTGGGAGTAAAAGAAAAGTAATATTTTAAAAGTACTAGTTTGTCCGTATGTAGGTACGACAACAAAATATGAAGAAATACTATTGTAAAAGAGCAGTAGAAATTACACATCACAAAGTCAAGCACATAAATCACCTGCCACTATGTGCGGTCACCGTGACGTGCTTGACCCGCCGCGGCCGCCGCGCGATTTGCTTGGGCCGCAATATACCCGCAGACTTATACCAGAGCTTGGGCACTCTACTTCAACTGTATCAAAGTCTGATTCAAATAAATTTATCGTTTTGACGGAACTACAGTATAACGGATCAATATTGTGGGTTTTAATATAAAAACCATCTGAAGAACCACTTCGTTTGTCTAGTGGTCGCAAGCGCTACTGCTGAGCATGAGGTTCTGAGTTCGATTCCCGGATCGGGCAAAATGTTTTTCCAATCTGGAATTTCTCAGTAGTAACCCGAAGTGCCCGGTTTATGGCAATAAGCTCGCCCCCCTATTACATGGGAGTTAAAGATAACTGGTGAAATGTGGATACTATAGGTACACCTCTGCCCAACTTTTTATAGATTCAAGGCGTGATGTTGTGTTATGTTAATCTGTAGAAGACTACGGATAAAAATGCAATTAAGTTGCCTCCTTTGTACATACTAACAAAATCTCCTCAAATTACTTCTTACCTACGCTGTATTAAACATGCACTGGAACTATGTTCTTATAAATGAGTTCACCCCTGGCAATTATGCCGGCAGCCCATCTGCACACAGCTTCATAATAATTAAAGACAGTGTTTACCCACACCACACAAATCACTGTATATTGTATGCGCTGAGTGCTCAGGGAATTATTCCTCATTTGCCAACCTCAGAGGGTAGTCAATGTGTCCCTATGTGCCTGAACAAGACTATTGTAGTTATATAGAGGTACCTATAGTTACATGCCAACTGAATTTTTACCAAAAAGGTTGATCAGCATTAATATTACCGTTTCTCGGTAATGAGAATCCAAACTCAATGTAAAGGAAAAAGTGGAGAAAGAGTTCTATGTTTAAGAATGAAGAAATAAGATAGGTAAATAACAATTTCCTTAATAACTTGATTAATTCAGTGGACGAGGCGAGACGAGACTTCTGTGAAAAACTTATTACATAGTTGAATAAATTAATTAACTTAATTCTATCTGCTTCTCGGACGCGGATCGTAACAGTTGTGTATAATTGATGAACGAATTCAGGTCTCGATAACGTAGTCCGACTTTACTGAAATTAAATTTACTGCTGAGATAAAGTTTGTAAAAGAGTGCATCAACAAGAAATGAGGCTAAAGTATATTCGCGTGAAAAAAAAAAACTGACATAACAGCAAACAATAATGTGGACTGCGGGTGTTCGATTTTCAAATGTTCAAATTATCTTTTATTTATTTGTGGTCACTACAAAGCTTAGTTTTGTTCAGGGACATTGTTTTAAAATGAAGTAAAAAGGAGGTGTCTGTCGATTAAGTATGCTAAACATTATTATTAGAATTACGGCTTTGACCAATATGAACTTGTATTCATTATTTTAGAAATCTTAGACTTGCATTTACACACGATTATGAATTGTTTGTTTATTGGCGGTTTATGTGGACATTAAACTTATGTGACTGTAATCTTGTCACTTTTTTGTATGACAAAGACAGCGCACTCGCCTGGCACCAAGCCAAACTATGAGTTCATACGCACGCTACGCTAACTTGAGAGGCTCGTGGCAGAATTATGAATATACACAATCATTCAAAATAAGCTTAGCCAGTCGCTGACTTGACCTCGCTGGGATTTTCTGAAGATTTTTTCTTATTTTCTACAGTCCACTGTCTGTGTTTGGTTAATCAATTCCTGCAACGATGCCATTTTAATCCTACCTACGTATGCTGAATCAGTTTATGAAAACTCACGTCTGCGGTTGAGCGGTCAGATGTAAAATTGGGAATCAAACGAGCTTACCTCTTAAGCGAAGTCTTGATTCTAATTTTATGAACGGCGATCTGAAATATAATTAATTAAACATAGTAGTGTTCCTTACACACACGTATTAGCATCGCATTTTTAGAGATAAAATATATATATAATTTTTTTTTTTTTTAAGTTGGATTATTATCTCAGCGTTGGCAAGCGTCAACACAGAAACGTCACTTATTTTAGAGATCCTTAAGTAAGGAACAAGCTCTGTTTTCTGTACAGAGTAGTTCCGAATACTTACATTCACTAGGGTTTCCTGAAAGGATAAGTGAATTAGGTAGACTGATTATTGCAGCGTTGGGGTTGTTAGCTAGTGGCGGGTGGGTGATTATATTTCAGATCGCCGTTCATAAAATTAGAATCAAGACTTCGCTTAAGAGGTAAGCTCGTTTCATTCCCAATTTTATTTCACGGCGATCTGAAATATAATTAATTAAACAGAGTAGATGTTTAGAGTTGTCTGCAATATCTGGTTATAAATATTCTGGTTTGTTAAGTAGGTACTTTTTATTTTTGTTCATTACCGTTACTTTGTTAGGAATTAGCATTCCTATTATATGTAATTATTATTCCTGTTATTGCTATTGTTAGTCAGCAAGGAGGCATAATCAACAGCGAGAAAACCCACATTGTGTTTGTCTCAATTGATGTCAACTTTAAGTTGAGCTGTTGTATTTGTTGTACTGTGAGAGGTAAAGGATTAATATTACTTTAACTTACTATTTCGCTTATCGTAACTTACGGTTATAATGAAGTATTTGTTTTATTAGTCCACAGAGTCAACATTAGAGCCAAAACGGCAGCGAACTTGTTTAGTAAAGTTTGTTCTGTATGTGAGATTGAATACTTTTGAATATTTTCGTGACTGGGAATAGCAGTGTTATATGTCTCCGTAAGCTTTAACGTTCACTTATTCGGGATTCAGTGTGGAACTTACTGCGTGAGATTGCAATAAGCTCATGAACTCTATTATTACGTTTAATTGCGTATTATAATATGTGTTTTAGTCACTGAGGTGGCAGGTTTTGTTGCCCAGATCGTTGTAAGAAGCACTGCGTTTTTTTTTTTTTTTTTGCGTTGTATTGGCGTTGGATAAGCTTTTGACTTTCGCCAACCCGCCTGCCAAACGTGGCGACCATGGAGAACCCCCCCTTTGGGGGAGGCCTATGTCCAACAGTGGACGTCCCTCGGCTGAATAGATGAAGCTTTTGACTTGATCAGTTTTAAGTTTTATAAGCAACATTTACTTAATAGAATTAGAAAAAAAAGGAAATATATTTCTTAATTTAAAGTGAAACCGTTTACTTCAAGTACTTATGATCAAAGGGACCCTAACTTCCACATGATTTTCATACGTTCTGCTAGCAAATAGTCAATTATTACTTGACAAGTTGAGAGCTAATCGAAAAGATTAGTTTCATCTATGGGGCATAAAATTGAGTTATATGGCTTAGGTGAGGAGGTTGTATAATTAGTTATGTTCACTATACAATGTGCTTAAGAACGAAGAAATTTTTAGGTACTTTTGTTCATGGTGAATGCATTGATTGTATGGTATGCCTGGCCTAGTTCATGTTCTAATCACAATCCTTCAATACTTTATCCTCACAATGCGCCCCCCCTTTGTTTCCTTTTTCCTTGACAATTTTACTTTAGTGTTGTGATTATCATTGTTATCTAGGTACTGCTAAATGTGTAGTCTAAGTACTTAGTTGGAATGGTTAAATGTTTAATTAGACATTTTGATTTTATAGCCTTTGAATAAGATCACCCATCTCTGTCCGCCCCTTCTGGGAATGCGGGCGTAATGTTATGTAAATAAACTCTTACTTTTGTTTTAATATAGTTATTTCAAGGCACTTGTTTCAAGGTGTTAGATCTCCATGGTTAATTTTCGGGCGATTTTCGATTTGTGCACGTAAATTGGTGTCTGTCTAAAGGTGCTTATCATGTCGGTCTTGATATTTTGACGAATAAATAATCAGGGTGGGTTGGTAGGAAATCTTGTTTCGGTACTTAAGTGTCACTCACTACTGGTAATTTAGTCAAGACCACTGATTACATTTATTATAGGTCAATACAGCAGAGCTTTATGATACAGTTGAAGTATGAGAATTCTATTAAAGAAGTTATTAGACAATGTATTTATAATGAACCCTTTATTTGTAACCTATCTGGTCATAGGAAGAATCCTGCGGGTACCTATAGAATGAAATCATATAAGTAGATACCTATCTATTTTGATAGGTTGAAAAAATAATTGAATAGTGTGTAGTTAGCAGTATAAAGTAATAGGGTTATATCTGGGAGCTTTGTAATTTTCTGTCAATTAAGTACCTATAATAGAATTCTCACTGCCCTAGGAGGGGTTAAGTACCAGTTTTAGGTTCAGAATGAAACTGAATTTTCTATTTTGTTTGGGTCTAAAATGTACAAATTCATTGTAAATGTGTACTTAATGCATTTTTAATTCATCTCAGTTTTTACTAGCTGAAATGGTATTCAGAAGTTGAGATATTGAATTTTGATAGGTATCAAATAGTTTATTGTATCTTTGTACCCACAGCCGATAACAGGGTCAGTGGTCTGCAGCTGTTTTTTCGGCATAGCATATGGTTGTTGCATTCCAGTATCAATCTTGATAAATTGTCATTCAGAAGTGTAGATATAAGTTGGATTGTTATTAAGGTCCACCAACAACATTCATCTTTGTTTTCCATATTGATTGATTTCTGTACCCAGTTGTAGGATGTTTTATTTCTTATTTACTATAACAAGTCAACTCCTGTTGTGCTATTTAGGTACATTTTCTCAAAAGGACTGGTAAGTTTCTCTATTATCATAATAATAATATCAAAGAAATCATTCTAAATAGATAATATAAAAAAAACAGATTGATAGCGTTAGATAACAAGAGTCTTGTGGGTTTAATATGAATTAATTAATTATTATTGTTTGTGGCTATAAAATGATATACCCAAGTTTGTTATTGTATCTGTTTGTTTTTCAAATAGAGTAAGTTAGTATTCATGTCAATTTTAAAAGCAGTATTAGTTATATTCTGGTTTTAATTTGGTAGTATTATATTATTATTTATTTATATTTTAATTGTTTTTTATGTTGGCAGGTGTTTTTTGTTGCATCAGCCAAGTCAATCCACAGTTTGTGTTTGTATTATGTTCTTCATGGGCATAAGGTCAGTCATTGCCGTCCCTATGATAGAGGTAACCAGTCCACCCTGTTTATGCCAATCCCTTGTTCCCTGAGTTTAGAGGAATCTGAAAGTACGGCTTTTACCTTATAGATAATTAAGGGAGCATTGAATAATACTTTGTATGGTTTTGGTTCATTTCAGTTACATTTATGGAAATTTCCATAGATATCTGAAGCATTTGTTGTCTGCCATTGTATAACATAATCATTTTTGCAAAGTATCTTGTACTGTCAGCCATTGCATCACAGAATCATTTTAACGTATCCTGTACTTACAGAATTTGAATGTATGAGTGTAAAAATCACACAATTTTTCTTTATATAGTTTACAAAGTAGGTATCATTTGTAGGTCAGGATAATTAAGCCACCTAGGTGGCTGATAAAAGTAACCTGTTGAGGCGAGGTGTGCTTACATAGTATTGTCCTTGATGCGAGAGCTAGGTCACATAGTGGTGGGATAATATGCTATGAGCATATTGAGAGTATTTTATATTCAATAGTAACAAATGCTTTGCGAGTGTATAAACGCACAGGCAGAGTGCAGGGTTGAGTAAGCTGTCTCGCGGCTTTCATACTCGTAAGTTAAAAGCATATCAAACCCCCTTTATGACAAGAGTCAGTGTCATTAAGAGTATTTTATACTCAATGATAACAATCCAGGTACGGAGGTACGGTCCAGCACTCACAAGGGCGTATAATGCTTTTGCAAGTTTATAACACACAGACAGTGTGCAGGGTTGAGTAGGGCTGTCTCGCGGCCTTCTTACTCGTAAGTTAAAAGCATGTCAAACCCGCTTTATGACAAGAGTCAGTGTTGTTAAGAGTATTTTATACTCAATGATAACAATCCAGGTACGGAGGTAGGGTCCAGCACTCACAAGGGCGTATAATGCTTTTGCACGTGTATAACACACAGACAGTGTGCAGGGTTGGGTAAGGCTGACTCGCAGCGTTCATGCTCTTAAGTTAAAAGCCTATCAAACCACTTTTTAAATTTTCTTAACCTTGATCATAGAAATGAAACTTACCTGTTATTACAAGTACATACCCGAGTTAGCTATACACACGGTTAGAGCTTTTCATCCAGCTAGTAACGGGAAGGTCACACGTTACTGGCGTGTCTCGCACGCACTGAATGTTGTCACATACATGTAATGTTGATAAACGCATACCAGTTAGCTATGCACAGTAACATCGCTAAGGGATTCACGAGCCTCTCTGGCAGCTCCTCATCCAGCTAGTATCGTTGAGATAACGAATACTGGTGACATCTCGTGTCTCTGGAGAGATAATGCTTTAGAAAATTTGCAGCAACTGGCAATAGGCAGTGCTATTGTCCACCATAGTGCTTATATAAAGCGCTGTCAGTATCACGTACAAGGTGGTCAGTTAAAGCCAGGCACTCTCGCACATTAGGGTTGTGGGAGGCCTCCGGATCTTGGGTCAGGTTTAGGAGTCTGCCTCTGATGTATTTATCTGCTTTCTGTTGATGTCGTTCATGAACGTCGTGGACTCGTGGCCGTCTCAGGTCTCCACTAACAATGCACTCATTACACTTTCTATCACTTGGCATAATTGACACTTTGTCAAAGATCATCATTTCAATAAAGAGCACTGTAAACTTATTAAAAACTAGCAATTCGACGAGAGCGAATTTTTTCTTGCGATGTCATTTAAGCGCGCGAAAGAAAAGTGACGTTTCTGTGTTGACGCTTGCCAACGCTGAGATAATAATCCAACTTAAAAAAAATATATATATATATATATTTTATCTCTAAAAATGCGATGCTAATACGTGTGTGTAAGGAACACTACTCTGTTTAATTAATTATATTTCGGATCGCCGTGAAATAAAATAGCGCTATGAGCACTTAAAATTAAAATAGAGATGTAGGTAACTACGTGAGAACGTGAAAATAGATTGCTGCAGTGTTTAAAGATTCGTCAGGAGACACTGCTTTGTCCCCTTGGTGAATATTCTACTGTTTCAGGTCCGCTCGGCATAACTACATATTGAATAGCTCGGTGATATTCATAACACATAATATCTAAAAGTGGAACATCGGTCTAGCTATAATTAAATTAAATTACGAGCGACCTAAGAGATGACGTAAATATAGAGAGGGAGCGCAAGGCGTTGTCTGTGAGGAACACTACTTGCCTGCAGGTTCGCTTGTTGTACTACATACATCTAAGTAACCTATTTTAAGGCATTTTGTCAATCGTTTACAAGCGCCAAGCCTAGAACGGCCTGCGTATTCAAATTAATAATGCTTTTAGAATGCTGCTATGGCGTTGTAGCGCTTCGGGAATGTTCGCAGAGGCTCGTACAGACGGTTTCCATGCCATCATGCGAAAAAAAGCGGCTCCTTACTACAGCGCCTGCATGGTAGTGACGACAGCATTCTGAAAATGGTCGCTGCTAGAGCGGATTGTCCCTTTCAGGGACACTGCGTGGATTATTGGTCTGAATAAATAAATAATTTGTGAAAACTTACAATATTAATTATGGACCTTGGTCAGAAATAAAGTTTCATTTAATTAAATAAAAAAAAAACAAATAAAGTATTCATCTGGAGATTTCCCAATTCGTGTGAGACAATTTCGTAATTCCCGTTTTTCGTGTAGATTCCAGAGCGGGGAAGGCTGACGGATATCTTCGTAAACAATTCGACAGGGCCGTTTGTTTGAATGTCCGTCTCCTTTATTGTTGAGTTGAGAATGAGGCTTTGAAATAAGCACGAATTGTTACGCTGACCTTTATCCGAAAATGTGTTCGAGCATATTATAATCATTACTCCCATAATGATGAATAAGATTGAATATCAAATAATAACTATACTGTGTAGGTACCTAGGATAATAAGATGTTTGAGTCGACTTACCGGTTTACAATGTTGGCAGTCCCTTTTAATTCAAACCACTTGAATGAATTTGAACATTTCATCAGCTCAGGGCGCTGGGTCTGCTGTCCGTGTACGTTTTTAACGCGACGTATGAGGTGCGAGGAACAGCGCAGTCACCGGGACCCACTTCATGCAGCGCCATCGTGTGCCAGGTGGGATCATCAGTAAGTTACAAAAACGGCACTTTTTTTTTTCAAAACGGCTTTCATTTATGTGAGCCTGAATAAATTAATGACTGAAAAGACTTTTTTTTTCTTTATTTTAAATAAATCCATGACTCTATTAGAAACCCGTCAATGGCAATAAAGCGCGTAAATATGCAAGCGAGAACAAAACGGGTGCCAGAGTCAGTGATGACAAAATGGTGATTCACTGTTTGCGATTTCTGGTGTATGTTCACAACAAAAAACCTCGCTTTCATAATTATAATAATACTGTGGTGCGTATTTCCGCGCGATTGTTATTTCAAAGTCAATGTCCAATCATTTATTTCAAATAGGCACATTTATTTCTAACTCCACATTTTCCGCATCCCAGGGAGTTTTACTGTTTGTGTTTAGAGAGTTATTCCGGAGCAGACTGCGGAGAGGGCCCGCTGTGTCTGAGGAACTCCAGCTCATGTGTAAGAACGGCGGCAACTGCACGTGTGTTAACTTATGACCCTCTGTTTGCCATTATTTCGACCCTATGTTTCTATGACTGTCTTTCAGTTGATGTTGATTGCATGCAACCGTGTTTAGGTACATAAAACTATATAGGTACCTATACAGTTTATCGTAATAAATTATCTATTCAATAATAAAATGTTGAAACATTATAGCAAAGCAGGAAAATGTGCTGATAACACTTTTCTTTTCTTTTGTACTATAGTTCTGGTTTTTTATTTCCCCAGACGAAGTCACATCTGTTTGGAAGGGTCACGATAAGCGTTTGAAACAATTCCGCTTTAAGGCTTCTACATACCGGGGCGACTTGTCGCGCGACGCGACGCGGCACAAAAGCACCGCTCGTCCCGCGACACGCGGGGCCTTTGTGCCGTGTCACGTCGCGCGACAAGTCGCGCTGGTATGTAGAAGCCTTTATGCGTCGTGTATCCTTAATTTTGTTGGACTTTTGTTCTAGAGCAAACAGGGGTAGTAATTTAAGTAGCATAAACATAGGCTACCAATGTTTTATTTGTAGAATTTCAGACGCATTTTTCAATGTTGGCAGAAGTTTTGTAAATGAGTGTTTTCGGGCTAGACAAGAATATGTCAACCATCGACTCGAACAAAGATGCTCATAAGAATCGACCTTTAGATGTTATTCAATGAATCATAATGTACATACTGTATGTATCGATAGACAGATGGGATCGGCGCCCGGCCGCAGATCATTACGAAGCCGAATAACGAGGCGCTTTCAGGAAATTAATTAGGATTACAAAGGAACGATCTGCCAGTACAATACCCGATTAGAGAATTTATCGACTACTGAACTGCATTATTGAATCATGCTGTTTTTATTTGCCTTAGTCTATATTATATAGTAATTATTAGTCCTTGACATATCTACACTATTAATTAATTACATGCTACTGATGTCAAAGAGACAATAAAACTAAGAAATAAGCATCCGACAAAACAGTCTGCCCATTTTTCCCCCTCTTCCTCTCTTAAGTATAGACCAAGCTATTATTCAAACCTGGATTACTAGAACTTGTTAAACTTGTAATAATAACATCTGCCACGTCAATGTAAATTGTGTGAATTTTGTTCTAGACTGTTTAATGTGTGTTCAGAAGTTTGTAAGAAAGGAACAGCTTGTGACCGTAACCCGAAGTATACAGACTTCTGTGAGTAGTTTCATTAATCGATAACACTATGGAAGTGGTTATAAATTCGTTTAGTGTAATACCTCCATCATTCATAATTTGCTATTTTTTTAAGTACTTGGTACATGTTGATGGGCGTCTGTCCTCCAATACCTATTAACACTATAGCTTCAAAACATTGTAAAAGCCCATTCTTTTTAAAAGAGTAACCGTGGAGTTTCTTGCCGGCTCTTCTCCATAGGAAACCACCAATTGAAACCGTGTAGCTAGCTTCTGACGTTTCATAAGTGCCCATGCAGGTATACGTGATTTTTTTTTTTAACTAGTATGTAAATTTTTTATGTTTATTGCATCGGAAGAATTTTAAACAAGACTGGATATAGTGTATCAAGCAGGTGTAAAGGTATCTCAAGAAGTTTTAAAACAGGTATTTACTGACACATTTAACCACAGAATAATTATATTCTAGAGGAAAAATTTATGAATAACAACTATTTTACCTCTTTTAGTTAACAAGTTATTTATAGGCGTCAAACTTATCATGAAGGCTTCTACATACCAGCGCGACTTGTCGCGCGACGCGACACGGCACAAAGGTCCCGCGTCTCGCGGGACGAGCGGTGCCTTTGTGTCGCGTCACGTCGCGCGACAAGTCGCCTCGGTATGTAGAAGCCTTTAGAAGATGAAATAGAAGTTCTATATGAGATAGGTTCCTATGTACATACCTACCTATTCACAAAATACTGTTGGTAGTTGCGGACATACAGCGGGTGTATGAAACAGTGCGGTGTCTGCGGGCGGCGGGTGCGCGTGTGGGGCGCATGCGCACACACCACGTGCGCACCGACACGCTGAAGAGCTACATGCAGCCTGCGCTTAGCTTGGACGTCAGTATATGCCATGACTCGGTCTGTTATCTGGTAGCATATGTGCTGGATCCGACGCCAAATGTCGCTGTAGACGGCACTAAACGCTAAGTAGTAGTAATTAAACACAGTCAATCAATCAATCAACTCAGCCTATCGCAGTCCACTGCTAGACATAGGCCTCTCCCAGGCTGCGCCACAACACCCTATCCTCCGCTTTCTGCATCCAGTCTGACCCAGCCACCTTCTTAAGGTCGCCGGTGCATCTAGCTGGGGGCGTCCCACACTACGCTTGCCGATACGCGGTCTCCACTCCAGGACTTATCTGCTCCATCGGCCATTAAAAACATGATTCGAGCTAATTGTTGCCCAATTTTTATTTTAAGTTAAATATTTTTACCCAACTACCCCAGAAGGCGGGTTATGTTTTTCAAGTGTATGTTTGTGTGTATGTCTATTTCTTTGGCACGCGCTGTAACATAAGCGGTTTGATGGATTTTTAACATAATATGAGGTATCATTAGATTCGTTTTAATTGCGGGAGTGACATATTTTTTTAACTGAACAAACTCCCCAGCAGCACAGCTGTCTGAGTTGTGCTGCTGGTGAGTTTGTTGCGCCACTTCTTCGTCCCAGCGAAAGCACTAGGAAGTGGTGAAAGGGTGGGCGTTTTTGGGGGATTGTCTTGTGTAATTTTTGACGCTCAGCCTAGTTTGAATAAATGACTTTTGATTTTGATATGGTATACAATTTTAATATGGCATCTGCGAATCAATAAAGAGAAAATATTGTAATTATAATGGATATCAAATAAAAGCTAGAAAATAGCCAATTCCAAATATATATATTACTAGCTGACCCGACGAACTTCGTACCGCCTTATACCGATTGTGTTTTCTCCAATTGTGTTTAAAAACCATCCAGGAACCCGTTGAAATATAAATACAAATAATTTCAACCCAATCTGTTCACCCGTTTAAGAAGAGTTAGGTGACAAACACACGTATAGAAGAATTATATTTATTAAGATAACACTTTTAATCTACGATTTGGACACAAACTACAAAAAAGTACATTATTTTCTAGAACCTACCCTATCCTATCCTATCTTCCTAACCTTATACTTTACCGTATAGCTTAGTTACTAATATGAATACTTAACTGAAGAATTTGATCATTAATAACACTAAAATGCTTAAAATAAACAAATGATTAAAAAAAAATGACAGTTTTTGCTTATTGATGATTACCTTTGGAAGTGTTCATTTTTCTTTGTCCTGCTTCACCCGGCAAAATTGTATTGAGCCAGGCCGACTTAAGAAGTAAAGAGTATGGAATCTGTAGTGGCGTCGTAGCATGCTACTACGGCATACACGATACTTACTACTTTTTACTTAGTTGCGTAGAAACGAAAATATAGGCATCTCAAACATTTTCAATTAAGCTCACCACGGTGCCACGCTGTTTCAGGAATGTACAGAACTTCAGCAAGCTATGGCCAAAATTACCTTTGGAAGTGTTCATTTTTCATTGTCCTGCTTCACCCGGCAAAATTGTATTGAGCCAGGCCGACTTAAGAAGTAAAGAGTATGGAATCTGTAGTGGCGTCGTAGCATGCTACTACGGCATACACGATACTTACTACTTTTTACTTAGTTGCGTAGAAACGAAAATATAGGCATCTCAAACATTTTCAATAAAGCTCACCACGGTGCCGCGCTGTTTCAGGAATGTACAGAACTTCAGCAAGCTATGGCCAAATTCCACTGTACCAAATTCCCGTCTTTATAATTTATAATAAACTCCAACTAATACGCATGAAGTAAACAAGGTGGAAAGTCTTTCTAAAAATAGACCAAATATAATCATGAAAGTAAATGTAAGATAATCTAGATATCATTTTACAGGTAGTTAATACGTAAATAATGCTATATAAGGACGTAACAAAGGGTTCTTAAACTTCAAACAAAACAGTAATTAAAAGATACAGACATGAAGTTAATTAACGATTTTCAAGTTGAGGCGCCGCGTTTGAGTGGTTAGTGGTGAGTATTCATTTCTCTTCCAAATGCAAAAAACATGCTTTTTTCTTTCAAAACCCTAGATGGCGCGTAAAGTCTTATCGAAATTCGACTTTAGATCTTATGTAGGTATAGCTCGTTACATTAGATGTTATTAATGGTTGCTTGTGCGCGTAACAAAATGGTTACAAAGATTGTTGAGTCGTTAACATTTTCTTACCCTATCAAATTATGTTTGCATGATATTGGATTATCTTTGTTGAAAAAATTGTCTGGTGAAAATTGGGTTTGATTAATTGTAAAAAAATATCTTACGTAGGGGATGAAGGATGAAATTGAAAGACGCTTGTGTTTACAATGATGATATTCTAATGGTTTCTTTGGTATTTTGGATGACAAACACAAATTAATCGAAAATTAATTTTTACAAATCTTTTTCAGGGCATTGTTTTGTAAGACAGAAATAATTTAAATACCAGTATGCACTCCAAGCCAAGATTACGCTTCTTATACTCGTATCTCAAACTAAAACCTCGGAATTAGAGAAAGCAGTGCAGTAGGCATAATAAGTGCCAAGTAAATATTCAAATTAGAGCGCCGGAGCTTGTTAGTTCCAGGCAAAAAGCTCGAGTAAGACCTAGATAATGTTCTTAATGTTTGTTCTGCACCGTCTGAGAGACTTTGTGAATGAGTTTAAGTACGTAACATGTTATGTTGAGTTTTAAAGAAATGCTTTTATTTTGAATGAGCACAAAGACGGCTCAATATACGACGTATTCTGCAGTAGGTATTCACAGGAGCTTTATGGTGTTTACTTTTAATTCCGTTACCATTGTAGCGTTGTAGGTTATACCTACCTAAAGAAAGGGTTACTTGAAGTGGCCCTTTTGATCTCCCATTAGCTTCTAGTGTGATTGTTGTGTGTGTATGGAGCGCGCGTGAGTTGTGTGCAGGTCTCGGGGAATAGGTAATAATGTTGGTAATTGGTTCACGTGTGTGTCCCCGAGGACAGACGTGATCGGTTTGCGTGACAACATTCGTGGTGATTTATATAGTAAGTATGTCTTATGTACTTATGCAGTAGATAAGTCCTAGCAAAAAATATAAATCTGACCGTACTTGACTAACCGATTAGCTTATCCAGTGTTGAAGTGTTTAATGATCTCTATTATATATAAAAGCTTCTGCTATGTATTTTGGACAAGACTAAATAATCATGGAGATCTGTAACAACAAGTAATTAAACTAGTGATCGCCCACTGATCGAAATTCGACGCCCTCTACTTACAATCTATATAGTACTTACTAATTTTACGAGTACACAAATTCATTGCTATTATAAAGTACTTAATAATTCCATGCTCAAGCTGTCACTTCTGTCACCTATCAAGTCATGAGGCATATGTGTGTGTGCAAAACGCATGGTAGTGTGTGTAATATTTTTTTTAATAAATTTACATAATTTATTTATAATGCATATTACCTATATTATAAAAATATTAGTTTTCTGCGCTCCACCTCTATTATAAACTTTAACTCTCTCTTTCTCTTTCTTATAGTTATGGATCGGATTGCATCACATACACACAACAAAAATAATTTTCGGGATTTTTGGAAATGCACTAAAACATGAACCATGCAACTGTCCTCCCGGTGAGTGTCGATGGACTGTCTGACGTCACTGACATGTCTAACATGTTTAAAGATGTTTTTGTAATTGATTCACCGCTGGGGCCGCCGCCATCGTCGGGTGATGTTGAGTTTGGTACCGCGCCATCAATACCGAAAAATCTTACCATAAGATTTACAGTTAAAGACGTAAACAATGCAATTAGTCAGATGAAACGTGGTAAGTCACCCGGACACGACGGGCTCAGTATTGAACATTTAAGACACGCTGGTAAGCATTTGCCCCGAGTCTTAGCGTTGTTGTATAATTTTTGTATCTCGCATTCCTACTCGTATCTGCCCAGTGACATGATGAAAACAGTTGTGGTACCTATTATTAAAAATAAAACTGGTGACATGTCGGACAAGTCAAACTACAGACCGATCTCGCTGGCAACGATCGTCGCTAAAGTTTTTGATGGTCTCTTGAATACCTTCCTACAGAAGAGTATTACATTACATGACGCCCAGCACGATTTCCGCCAGGGGCTATCAACAGAGACTGCTATATTGTGCCTAAAAAAGGCAGTGAGCTATTACGTAGATAATCAGAGTCCTGTATTTTCGTGCTTCCTTGATATGTCAAGGGCGTTTGATATGGTGAATTATGACAAGTTATGGGGTAAGTTACGCAAGGCAAATATGCCATTAGAAATTATAAACATCTTTAGGTACTGGTATGGTCACCAGGTGAACTGTGTGCGTTGGGCTGAGACCAATTCTGATGAGTACAGGTTGCAGTGTGGGGTCAGACAGGGTGGTTTGACTTCTCCGATATTGTTTAACCTTTATATAGACGAACTCATTAGTGAGCTCAGTAGCTTGCAGGCCGGCTGTTATATAGATGGAGTAGCGTTTAATAATATCAGCTATGCCGATGATATGGCGCTGTTGAGCCCGTCAGTCTCAGGCTTGAGAAAGCTGTTGGATGTTTGTGAGAGGTATGTTGAGGAACACGGTTTAAGATACAATACCAAAAAGAGTGAGGTTCTTGTTTTTGGAGCAAAGGCCTCAGAAAGTCTTACTCCCATTAAGCTAGCAGGTAAAATCTTAAATCGTGTTCAACAATTTAAATATCTCGGCCATATTGTCACCGCGGGCATCAAAGATGATCTGGATGTAGAAAGGGAACGAAGAGCATTGGCGGTTCGATGCAACATGCTTGTCCGTAGGTTTGCTCGTTGCACGTGTGAAGTGAAAGTGACGCTTTTTAAAGCATATTATAACACTCGGGTAGGCGTGGAAATATTTCAAAACGGTTTAAATGCAATCACTTATATTTCCTCGATTTTGCAAATTATAATCAACCTCATGCCAAGGCGCAACTCGTTTTTATAATCCCTGGCTGGCTGGCTGGCTGGCGTGGCGGCAACTGTCACACCCCCCACTCAGGCCTTGTGGTAGGATGTGACGTCACGGCTATGGCGGTTTGGCTGGCTGGCTGTCACTACAGTGGCGACATCTTTGGCGGCGTTACATTCGGCCATCCTGTAAGCATTGCTCCCGCAATGGGAACACAAAGCATGATTAGTCATACAATCAACATAGCATGGGACGAAGGAACCCCTGGGAACAAATCAACTCTCTAGCAGATCTATTAGATCTTCTGTTTCTAGCTGCTCGTCAGTACTACTTGCACTATTGCACATACCCGCTCGTGCTACACTCATATATGGGCGAATAGCGTCGGCTGATACTAGACCGGTAAACTGTTTATACCCTCCGAGTCCCTTAATACTTCTAATCCTATACCGATCGTTGCCTAAAACTTTAATCACTACATATAGGGGCCATAATATACGTCATCTAACTTAGAGTTCACTTTACCAACGCTGTTGGTTGGTGCTTGTCGCCATAATACATAGTCGCCTCTTTTATAAATAGTGCTATTTTTACGTTTCTTGTCGTAATTTCGCTTCATTCTTGTACTAGCTACCTGAATACGTTTGCGACCTTTAGAACGCTTAGACTGAACAGATTCTGATACCTGACTGGGAATGGAAAAATCACATGCGGGCCTACCAGTTTGAGCAAACATTAGATCGTACGGCTTATATACTATAGTTGCATTAAACGTATTATTTATACCCCCAATGACGTCAGGTAAGCTGTTATCCCAATTGTGAGAAGCATCACTGGGTGCAGTGGTCCATAGAGCATCCAATATGGTACGGTTGGTGCGTTCGACCTGACCGTTTGCTCTGGGACATGCTATAGCGTTTATTATATGCCTAAATTGTTATCCAGTAGCAAATCTTTTAAAATACCTGCTCGTGAAGGCTTTCCAATGATCAGAAACTACTGGTTTAGGGTACCCAAATAAACTAAATATCTTTTTCAAAAGTCGAATGGTTTCCACAAAGTTAACAGTACGAGCTAGTTCAGCTACCACAAATTTAGAGAAGACGTCAGTCATCACGAACATGTGTATTGATACCCCTTTTTAGTACGAGTGAACGGTCCTAGGTGATCAATATGGACCATTCGCATCGGCTCGGCTCGGCTCATTAGGCTTTGGTATGGGGTGGAGTTTGCCTTCTTGCCATATTCACCGTAAGTACAATGCAGACATGATGGCACATACTTTTTTATGAAGCGCGACAATTTCGGAAACCAGAAAATATTCTTAACTAGTTTTTGCTCGCGGCTTCGCTCGCGTTATTTTAGAATTTGACAACCATGTGGGGTTGTACTCTGCTTGTCCCATAATATAATTCAATAAAGATTCGAAAGACACGTAGCGCCATCTATTACCTACCATAAGAACATTATTGTTGTTTTCCTCGGGAACAGTACTTTTTTTCGGGGTGAAAGGTAAGTACTCTATGTCCGTCTCCGTACACCTGACAACGTATACTTATGCAAAATTTCAGGATGATCGGCTCAGTGGTTTAGGCGTGAAAAGGTAACAAACAAACTTACTTTCGCATTTATAATATTAGTTAGGATTAGAATAGCCTCAGTACATAGCTTAAGACCTACATGACCTATATCGTTATGGTGTTTTTGTAATATTTGCCACCTAGCTAGTCCAGGAACAACTAAGCGGTTGCCATTCAGGGTTTTACGATAAAGTCTCTCATTAATCCACGCGTAATTATTTACTATACCTATACACCTATACCTTCTAAATACTTACAACCACCTTTTAACAAATCTATGATGTGTTTTAATTTTTCATCCTCGTTTTGCACGGTTTGCCACCAATCCTTTACATCTAAACGGTCAACATTAAACGTTTGTACAGGATTTCTTCTTAATGCATTTAAGTGTTGCATCCGCTCACCGGACCTATAATCGATAGATATGTCGTATTCCTGAATTAGTATCCACCACCAAGAAATACGCGGAATGAGGTCGCGTTTTGTTAATGTGTCGCGAACGGCGGTACAGTCTGTCAATACCCGTTGTACTTGTTTACCCACTACGTAAACCCGAAACCTACGTAAAGATTCTACTACAGTCAATGTTTCGAGTTCATAACTATGGTACACACTTTCTTCCCGACTAGTGACGCGGCTAAAATACATAACAGGGCGCAAACTGTCATCGGTTTGTTTTTGTTGTAACATACCCTCAATTCCTAACTTGCAAGCATCTGTGTGAATTTCGGTAGTGTTTCGGATCGTAAATTGCTAATAACGGTTTACTACAAAGTTTTTGCTTTAAATCACAAAAACTTTTGGGACTGGGTTTCATCCCAAGTCGTTAATTGCATTTTTCTTCGTCAGTTTCGTGAGTGAGCGTACCTACTACTAATGCAAAATTAGCTATATATTTACGAA
This sequence comes from Tiliacea aurago, assembly GCA_948098905.1. Taxonomy (NCBI): domain Eukaryota; kingdom Metazoa; phylum Arthropoda; class Insecta; order Lepidoptera; family Noctuidae; genus Tiliacea; species Tiliacea aurago. Next base: position 19,100,721 of record OX402594.1, read on the forward strand.
AGTAACTACATAAACCAATGAACTGTCTAATCTCATGAACATTGCGCGGTATCGAAACTGTGAAACAGCCGTTAACTTCAATTCACCCGGTTGAATGCTACCCGGGCCCGGGGATATTTCGTGACCGAGGTAAGTTATAGTTTTTTTTTTAATAATGAACATTTATTCTTATTTAAATTTAAATTTTTGGATCGAAATTTAACGAGAACCTTTTTTTAATAATTCAGTACCCGTCGGTACGTCAATAGAGGGCAATCATAAATCATCTAAGAAAGCTAGTATTTCCGAATTTTGTTGACTTATTCATGATTATTTAATATCACTAGGGTTATATATAGAGTTTATGATTTTATTTATCAGGCGCATAAATACAGATGCCCCATTCACGAGGCGAAACGGTACCTGATTGTATTCGTAATGAACGTAATGGTATTACAAACGCAGTCTTATGAGTATCTTCCGGTAAAATCAATAATTCATGATAACCTTGGGCTAGATCTAGACTGGTAAAGTAATTCATACCGGCTTACTTTGAAACCTGGTGGTCAATATTAGGCAGCGGATATCTATCGCGAACCGTGATGGCATTGAGCGGTCAGTGGTCAACACAACATAATCAATAAAATTATTAAATAAATAAAGTAAAAAATAATCTATCAATTTTTCTTTATAACTGGCACTACTGGGGACGCGAAGCTTGACTGAGATTCTTTAATAATACGGAACTAAGTCAGAAATTTTAGAATTAACAATTTCTTGTTACATGTGAGAAAGTCTATCTATAGGGATGACGAAATACAGGCTGATCGGTTGTAAGCTTAATAGGCAGGTTTCAAGATCGGTACATCCTAACTCTTGAGTGCTAGCTGCGAAGCAGTTGCCCAATTGTGATAAAAGTTCTATTTTGTTTTGTGCCTTACTGTTTCTATGAGCCCTACGTTAACTTTATCTACATCTATCCCCCCTGTGGCACGATTATTACTAGAAGCTATACTGGCAGTGTCTATTTTTGGCAGATAAAAGACATTTTTTGTCAAGGAATAGGCTATTACTGGCAGTGGCACTGACCTGAACATCCTTGCAGCTTTCAGCACGCAGCAAAATGGTCACTTCCTTCCAGTTAACACCCTTTTCTCCACTGTTGATGGTCTTCAGGTAGCCAGTGCTTCCGCTAAGCACAGATGTAGGGATCGAGTAGGAAGCGTCTTGGAGCTCATAGTGGCGTGCTGGAGTCACCACGTTGTTTCCTTCAGTGTTTCCGGTTATGCTAACCTTGATGATCGATATTCCCGGCGGCAAACATTTGTAAGTTATTAGTTGTTTTCGGTGTTGCGTGAAGGAACTTCAGCACCGTCAGAATCGGCACTTTCATCTTCACAATAGATTCGTCTTTTTGCGTGGATCACACTTCTGAATTATAACACTCGGGTAGGCGTGGAAATAATTCAAAAAGGTTTAAATGCAATCACTTATATTTCCTCGATTTTGCAAATTATAATCAACCTCATGCCAAGGCGCAACTCGTTTTTATAATCTCTGGCTGGCTGGCTGGCTGGCGTGGCGGCAACTGTCACACCCCACACTCAGGCCTTGTGGTAGGATGTGACGTCACGGCTATGGCGGTTTGGCTGGCTGGCTGTCACTACAGTGGCGACATCTTTGGCGGCGTTACAATATTGTCAGACTTTTTACACGTGCAGCCTCTGGACAAGCTGTACGCAGGAAGCCATCAATGTTCTTCGCGTCCAATACAACAATGCATTCAGGATGCTGCTGGGGCTGCCACGCTTCTGCAGTGCGTCGGGAATGTTTGCAGATGCGCACACTGATGGCTTCGCAGCGATCAGACGTAAGCGTGCCGCGTCGCTGCTGCAGAGGGTTCGGGGCAGCTCGAATAGTCTCCTGAGTGTCATTGCGGAAAAAATTGATTGCCCGCTCGTCCGTTTTTTGTCCAACCTGCACGTTTACTAACAGAGTTGTTAAGATTAATTTGTACTAACGAATTATGGTTGTTTCTGAAATAAAATGTCTATTATTAACTGTGCCAAATTTCATACTCCTCCGTCCGCGTAATTTTCGTTAAAAGGGGTACAAAGTTTTCGCTTCACGTATTAGTATAATTATTCTATTCTATCCTAGTGAAGATAACTATATCAGTGTTAATCGCTGTCTAAATTAACACTCATGTTGTTGCATTGTATTTCAGACGGACGGCTTCTAGGGGAATTCAATAGACTATGTGTTGATCGAACAACAATTTATGTTGTTTACACGTAGCGTACATCTCAGGAGACCTAACTAACTGGAGAACATTGTTCCGCAAATACTGGCAAATAAAGGCATTGTGTAGACACAGTAGGTCCTACTGGTATAGCCATGTAATGCAGATATTGCACCACACACACACACACACACACATGACACATACACTTACGCACCCAAATTCACGCTGGAGAAAGGTTTTACATATTTTTTTTGTTCTGTTTCATCATCATTATCATTTCAGCCGAAAGACGTCCACTACTGGACATAGGCCTCTACCAAAGACCGCCACTTCGACCGGTTTTGTGCTTCCCGCAGCCAGCGGATACCTGCGGCCTTCACAAGGTCATCGGTCCACCTTGTCGGCGCTTTCTAACGACTCCTTCCAATTTCGGCCCCCTTTGTTCTGTTTCTTTAATTTAACTTAATAACTTTATTTCCATTTCGTACTCAAACGACAGCTATTACGCGCAACTTTATACTAGTTTGTATAAATTGGAAAATTGGATTTATAAGTAGTGAGAGCCCTGGCACCCATAATCCAAACCAACCCATAATCTTAACTTGTGTACTGAAGGTAATCAGTAATATACGCAATAAAAAAAAAAATTGTCAGAGTAGGTACTAAGCTTTCGCCTGTGTGTAAATTTTAAATTTTGAAATAAAGTATATTCTATTCTAATGCATCAGCTAGGTACTATAGAAACTTAGCAGAGCTTTGCTTATTGATTGTTTTTATTGCATAAAAGCTGTGCCTTGCGGTTTGACCCATATACGAGTAAGTCTTGATCCCATGCGAATATCCATAAAAAGTCCTAACCCAAGTCCAGTATCTATGTCCTAACCCGGTCTATCCATGTTCCAAATATCATTCAATTCCGTTCAGCCGTTTTAGCGTGAAAACGTAGCAAACAAATAAACTCACTTTCGTATTTATAATAATTATCAAAGTTGGAATTACAACACAACACAGTCTTCTATAGAATAGATTACATTATCTGTAGTGAGAACATTATCTGTCAGTCCGTAATTACACAGGATTATCTCGGCTCGCCATCTCTCCACAGCCGTGATTGTGTAATTGAATTATTTTCAATTTGTTTCCACTGGACTGTCCCTAATCAGTTTCTCTGTTTGCCCTTTATAGCGATTGAACATTGGCGAAAAATTGTAAAATAAAGAACAAAAAATTCGATGTTGAATACAATCTTCAATGGTAAAACAGTTTGTGAAAATACATATGAAATTATGAAACTTTTTAACCGACTTCAATAAAAGGAGTTCCTCAATTCATCTGTTTATGCAAGTGGCGCCATCTAATTTTGTCACGAAGATGCCGGAATCACCGAAAAGGTCGGATAAGAGAGACACTGGCTGCTGACAGTCACTCTAGCAGAGCGTCGCGTCGCATCGATGGTTGCGTGGCGGCTGTCTTCTGATGATAGAAGAAGCTGTCAGGGGAGCCGCTGTCGCACCACGTCCACGACAAACTGCTAAATTCCGCCACCATTCTGATGCTATTGAAGCTGCTGAACCGCTAATTCGAAGACCAGTTCTGATAAAGCTATCCTGTGCCGTTACAAATGTCATTTTTTTTTAATATCGTCATAAATATTTTCATAAATTCTGGACCGATTTTGAAAAATCTTTTTTCATTTCGTAGAGGAAGCTTGCGCGGTGGTCCAATATAAACTTGGCTTGATGATGATGTTATTACTTCCTAGTTCCTGTCACTGTCCTTAACATAGCAAGTAGTGATATACGAATTGGCTTGGGGCAGGTACCACAGAAAATAATAACCTTTTAAAAAAAAAAAAAAATGTCTTCCAAAAAAATATTCTAAAATTACTTTAATATCTGAAATCGATGGCAAAAACTAAAATACAGAACCAAAGACACTGACTTTGCTTGGGTAGTTTTTGAGTTAGCTTCAATAATACGTATTTTTCGCACTTTGTCTATGTGGATGATGTTATTACCACTTCCTGTCACTGTTATTTACATCGCAGGTATTCGTTAATAATAGTGTTTCTCAGCTACGATCGTAATTACCTATGCGTAAATACCTTTGCCTACTCACGCGGCCGCGGCGCCGGCCGCCATACTGGAATCAAGTCAGTGGCATAGACTACTATCAGTGGTCTCGTCTCTAACTGGCGTTTCAGTTAGTCATGTGAAGTATGCCGTAGTTAGTACCTACCGCTCTATAAAAGGATGTTTTAAGAGCGACGAGCACCTTATATGTTAAAAGAACAATGATCGCTTCAAGTGTCAGCGCGTTAAGTTGCGGCCACTAAGTATCGGTACGCATGGGGGAGGGAAAACTCACCCTGAATTCCACTTTACAGCGTCAAAGTTTCAGTACCGCGGCGTCTGTCGTAGTGAGTAGACGTGAGCTCTGTGTCGGTTGTTCTCGTGATCGCGAGTGTGAATACGATGTCGAGTGTGGTGCGTAAATAAAAGTGAAAATAGTGAGTGATACACCGGGATGTTCATTCTTTATCAGAAATAAACCTCACTGGAGATTGAAATGTGAGTATTATATAATTAATTCAGCTAGTGTGATGATAAGATGCAGTGTCTAACTGACCGACTTAAATTCGTTACGGTGTTACTTAGATCGATCGAGCTTTATATAAGTATATCATTTTCTTAAAATAATATCACAGATAATTAGATCCCATAGATTTTATTTTAAAATAATTAGGACTAGTGCGCACTGCGGTGCGGTGGAATGTGGTGCGTTATTTCTACCAACCGCTACAACAAACGCAGTCATGGGATCGCGCACTAGCGGTGAAAAACATACACGATGACTATCTGCATAAAAAGAGTTCCCAAACCGTTTTGGGTCCATCCCAGTTAAAGCAATAAGGTCTACTTTTTTAAGATTTACGGGCGTAGGTATCTAAAAAACAAAGGAGACGTTTCATTCTTGTATAGGACTCTGACCATACCATGTACGCTTTTGAAAACCTAGGAAACAAACCCCTGAATACAATAAAGAATGTTTTTTTTTTTTTTTCTTTTTTTATTAGGCACTATAAATAAAATCTGAAAATGTTTGACGTTTGTCATGAGAGTGACGACCATTAACAACCAGCCATGACAGGTTGAAGAGATGACGTTTTTCGTTCAAAAGTACCTACAAATCTACAATCCACAAAATTAAGTGTAGAATATATTTTTTTAATGATCCCTTTCTTATAATTTGTCAAAAAATTGGCAAAGATAGCTATCTTATTATACATGCTTTTCATATTTATATTAATAATGTGTACGTGATATTATTATGTTTTAATGTAACATGATTTCTGGACGAAAGCAGTAAGATAACGCCATGATAGGATGAAGTGATATGACATGATAGAATAATGGGATGAAGGGGAAAGATATTTTTCTTCAATTCGTGGAATATTTTCCTCTTTTTTATTACCGTACACTTGCGATACATAAATACACGGTGACGCAGCGTAAATTTGCAGCGGGAGGCCCACTCTGAATAAACCTCATGCGTTTTTTTTATCGCAAAGCAAGCACTTCTGTGACATTCCATACCTCACAGATCATGCGGTAAAAAAAACGCACGCTGGCCTTACGACACCATATATAGGTAGACAGCACCCATGTTCTTATTTTATAGTGTTTCATAAAAGACTAACCTACATTAACAAAAATATTTCCCTTTGTTGATGATTTTTGTGGTCAGTCATGGTTCGATTGTTACTATACATAGTTTGTAGAATATGTACAACGAACGAGTTCTGTCACTCACAGGTTGGTTTCCCGGGGTTCCCAAAAAGATAGTCGTGTATTACTTATGTCATCTTACCTACGTATAAAGTAGGTACCCGTGTACAAAAAACTGCTCGTTTAATAAGAGGGAAAACACTACAGTACCTAATTATTGTCTTTGTATTTATTATATTTATTCGACCTTAACCAATACGTAAAAAAAGAAGAAGGAAAACAAAAAAATATAAACGACTATTTTTCTGTGCGCTCATGACTGGCACAGTATGACCTCAATTAATAAAGAGTTAAACCTACAGGGTGCGTCAGTTTTTTAGGAGTCCTCGAATTGCCATCAATTTTTATTGTAGTAATATTGTCAATCACTTCAATTGCTCTTGGTAGACGATCAATTTGCGCATCAATGTGTATCAATCGCGTACAAATTGACAGTTGCAACTGATCGTTTCGGAGAGCGTTAAGAATTTTAATACATCATCTTTATGAAGTGCGGTAGAACCGATGACCGTTGGGGTAGACGTGTTCTTGAGTGGAGACCGCGAATCGGCAAACGTAAGGTAGGACGCCCTTAGGCTAGGTGGAGCGACGATCTTTGCAGGTTGGCTGGTAGCAGCTGGATGAGAGTTGCCGAGAATCGAACTGATTGGAGAGGCCTATGTCCAGCAGTGGACTGCTATGGGGTGATGATGAAGATGATGATCTTTATGAAGTTACCAAGTTCCCAGAAACGTGATAGATGATAATTGTATTCTCGGAAAACCGTTATTTATGTACCTACATACTTTTTTAAGGCTCGTACAGACTTGCGCGATATCGCGGGTGCGACAGGCAGCGACATAGAAATAGTGCTACTAGTGTCGCGTAGCGCCCGCGATATCGCGCCAGTCTGCACGAGCCTTTATTGTGCAGAATAAATTGATGCGCAGTATCACATTCTTTTAGCAGTGCTCATGTTACGAATTTTAATTCTCGCTGTGACCGCTAGGGGCGCTGTACAATATTTCATACATATCATTTACGGAGATACTAGCGAGTTTTGTCTGTGTTGACCATAGATATAAAAAAGAAGGAGATATGCCCCGGTAGTTGAAAATGTATCGGAACCCGGTGTCTCCAGTTTGTCCCTACCGCCACAACTACACATGCAGTTCAGTAAAAGCAATCCATACGAAGTCGCGCACACACTCGCAAGAAAGAAATCAGAACGTACTACACAACCTTATCGCATGAAACGCAGCGTGCATTTACTATTCACCGTACAACTTACTCACACGAAAACAACAAACGCTATCGTTGTGCTGTGCAAAAGCCATTTATTTTACTTAGACGCTAGTGATTGACTAAATTGGAAAGTTATCGATCCTTCTATTTATCGTGGTATTAAAAATTTTGTGAGGTCCTAAAAATTAAATAAATAATAAATGATATACTGATACAAATATAATATAAATAAAATAAACCCTATACATATCTATAACTACGACGCGCCATCGAGTGTTAGAAAGAAAGTATCTTTGGCATGATTGGTGGAGTTTGCTAAGTTTCTAAAATTGCCCAATGGTTGCACATACTAATAATTGGGAGCCAATTATCATGTCTCACTAGGAATAAGCCACGCCCACGCGCCGTTGCGCGGCCGCCGCCGCACCCGAGTTTTCCCGAACCTTCACGAAATTCAACGAAATTCACTCGTCATTCATCACATCGTTCGTTTGACATTTATCCATTTACCATTTAATTTTTACGTCAGTCGGTCAGTCAGTTGAACTCAGTTGGACTTTAGATTGGAGTCGTACCCACAGAGCATATAACTTTAGTACCGTGATGTGGATGCCGAGAAATCTCATAGAGATCGGTAACAATAGAAAAATTAGTAATTGTGTCTCATTATTAGTGACAGTTGACTTGTAATAAAATAAATAAGTGCGGTTAAATATTAAGGCGCCTCAATTGACGCAAATTGAAAGGGAGCTCATCATAGCCCTGCGATGGAGTGTAATAGATATTTGTCGGCTTAACGGTGAGTAATATTTTTTTGTAATGATAATTATTAATTAAAATAAACATAGACTAATATTGAAAAAATGTTTCAATGGTGTTTATCTATAGAACTATCGAATTAAGTTAACAGAAGGGATAGTTAAATAGGTATCTTCTTTATGTTTTTTCTTGGTGAGTTCCCGATATTGTTAGTTTTTTAAGGCTTCTACAGACCGGCGCGACTCGAGACTCAACACAAAAGCACCGCTCGTCGCGCGACACGCGGGGCCTTTGTGTCGCGCCGGTCTGTAGAAGCCTTTCAATGTAGAGTAACCGTGCAAGCTTAAATTCAGAGTTATACATAAACTCCATTTGAAATAAGATAAGACGTTTAAATAAACCTTTTTTACAGTCCGTTCAACCGATTTTGATTTCTATTGCGTTGGTGGCATGACAAATGGCACCTGTAATAAACAGTTGATATCGTAACCACGTTTATGCTTTTAATGCCACCCTTATGCGTATGGCATAGAAGTCAGAATTGGATGTGAATGTGTAGCTTGTAATCACACTTAACGCTCGTACAGACTCACGCGATATCGCGACTCACGCGATTTACCGACAAAGAAATTGTCTTTGTCGGTGCCTGTCGTGACCGCGATATTGCGCGAGTCGGTACGAGGACGAGCCTTTATCACCTTAACTTATTCATCACTTACATTAAACACATGGTTTTCTTAAAAAGTGTAATAAAAATAACTACTACACAAAACAAACTACTACCTACTAGACGAATGTAGTTGGAAGGGCCGCGCGGCGCTCACTCAAACCGGTTTTACGCGCGCCGCGTGGCCAGACTCAGTGAATGTTCGTATTACTATTTGACGACACGGTTGGCGTTGGCGCAGTGGTTAAGCGATTGACTGCTGCGCTGCGTGTCGCGGGTTCGATTCCCGCACTGAACAAATATTTGTATGATCTACAAGTAGTTGTTCCGGGTCTGGCTGTTTGTTTATGTGAGTTTAAATGTTTGTAAACGCACCCACAATACAGAAGAAATTATTAGTAAGGGGCAACGTTTTTTTTTAAAAAAAGAGAAAAAAAAGCTATTTGATAAATCTTCCTTCAATTCTTTACAAACCACCTCAACAAAGGTTCTCAATTCGACAGTTTGTTTATTTGTATGAAGTATATTTTGAAGAATAATGTTTTACCATCCCATAACTATAAGTTGGCCCGTACAATTTGTTGTAATAAAGAAATCAGTAAGTATTGAAATTGACAAAATTTCTTTTTGTTTTAGATTTCAATGATCAGGAGGCGCCTGAAGGACGCCCGAGAGACCGCCCTGCCAAGAAACCTTCCTCCATGTCCTTCCCCAGGATTCAAACTATCTCCATATTTTTCATCACAATTGCCCAGCGGTTAGGCGGCGAAGGCGTAAGAGACAGTCAAAGTTACTTTAGCATTTATAATATTAATATGGATAATTCTTCTAATAACGTGACAAAGATAATTTAATAGTTAATACCGTAAATTAAAATTTTAAACTTCTTTTCGCACCATTGTTATATTCTTGAGAATTTTTCCTTTAATCTTGTATACTTAGTTTGGTTTTGTGGAGTTTCTTGCCGGCTCTTCTCCATAGGAAACCACTAATTGGAACCATGCACCTAGCTTCTGACGTTTTATAAATGCCCATGTGCTAAGTGAAATCAAATATTTTGATCGTTGATTTTGTTTTTTTTATTTGGTTGTAATTATATTTTAAAATTGAGAGTAGGTAGGTTTTTAAGTTTTTAATTATAATAATGTTTAAAAATAAAAAGATTAAGATTCCGCATTTTATTTTGATATTTTTCCCGCGGTTTCACACGCGTTCCCGTAGGAACCTATCCTATGTCCTTTTCTGATAGGTAGGTATACAAAATTCCATGATGATCGGTTGTGTAGTTAAGGCACCAAGAGCCCTACTTGCCTGCTTTTGGCTCCTTAACTACTTACATAACCGATCATAATGGAATTTTGCATTTTGGTAGCTACCGCCATATCTAATATACGGGGCCCCGACGGCATATTTATAGTATTTAAAAAAACGTCAGTGTCCTTTTTGCAAAAGACCCCGCCAAGAGTTTTTGATATGGGGCCCCATTACTAGCTACGTCACTGCGTGAAAACTGAAAGCGTAACAAATAAACAAACTCACTTTCGCATTATAGGCGGCTTCACACGAGTTCTCATATTAATAGGTTCATAAGGGAACCCATGTCCTTTTCTGTACCCCTGACAACGTGTTACGTGCAACATTTCATTATGATGCGTAACAAACAAACTCATATTCTCGTAATATAGTTTTTAAAGGGAAGCAATTCCGTCATACATGATTTTTGCGTTAACCGTTTACACAGCGTACGCAACGGGGCCGGGCCGTAGCATGCGTAGTTCATACAAACGTAATACCAAAATAATTTGTAAATCAAACAGTGTCTTTATTCCGATTGGAATAAAGAATATCTATGTTCCCAAATATATTTTGAATTGACACTGATTTAAACAAGAGTTATGAGAAAAATAAGTTTTGTATAGAAATATTAAATTTCTCATATCTCGTATCATAACCTCTTATAACATATATATATATATAATATAGATAGAAATAAATACACACTAGCTTCAGAATATGTTTGATTTACTAAATATTTTGGTATTACGTTTGTATGAACTACGCATGCTACGCCGGCCCCTTAAGGTAGTGTGTATTTATTTCGATTGGATTACAGACTATCTATTTTCCCAAATACATATTTTGAAAGGACAATGATATAAAGATGAGATATCAGGAATTTAAATTTATTTTTCTCATAACTCTTGTTTAATCAGTATCCATTCATAATATATATTTAGGAACCTAGATATTCTGTATTCCAATCGGAATAAAGACACACTACCGTAAGAATATGTTTGATTTACAAATTATTTTGGTATTACGTTTGTATGAACTACGCATCCATCCGGCCTCTTAAAAGGAATAGTTTTATCCGATTCTGCAACATTTTTCATTGATGCTCCGCTCCTATTGGTTGTAGCGTGAAGGAAACTCTGGTAGGTATAGATAATTCCGTTCCTAAGTTCAACTTTTTTTTTTTGACAGTGTCGCGGAACGGCGGATTACAAAAGGCTTTTTGTAGGTATAAGTAATTAATTAACTTAACTTCACACACGTTCGTCATGGGGTAGGTATCAATATTTTTTCAAAATTTCAAGCACATTGTGTATTGGGTTTTCGACATAAAATTTCGTAAAAATACTTAGAATAGAAGAGCAAGGAACGCACGAAAACACTAGGTGACCGCCAACCCGCCAATAAGTAGGTAACAAAACTCCGAAAAGGTAATTAGAACCTGTTTGAAATAAATAAAATAAAAAATGTTTTTCTCACATCAGATTATACCTGTCTACTTAAGAATATTCATCGAGATCTGTTTAAATGTAATAAGAGTAGACAATACCAACTTAATACTTGTATGTAACTTTCCAACAAATATTTAAGAATGAACGATTAAGTAAAAGATAATTTAAATAAAAAATATTGATTAAAGTATAAGCTTTCATAGATATTTTAGGCATTGCGCGGGCCGCCTGTTTTTATTACCATGCCATTATTTCTATTCGATTCAAGGATTCATTATTCAACCACGCTGTTTCTTATCGCACAGTATCTTATTCTACACCACGACGCGCATACGCACACACCCTCACGTACGCACTGCAGCACGAAACATAACAAGTAAGAACAGACAAAAAGCTATGTATCTCTTTCGTACGATTCTCGCTGTTGTTGCTCATAACGCGTTCAAGGTCAAAGTGGGGTAACTTGATGTGCTGGCGACTGTACCTAAACAAAAATATTATTAGGTAAATCAAAAAAAATAAACAATATGAGCAAAATGAGTAAAAAACATTATTTCCTCATGGGTTGACAAATTGAAGAATAAACTATAATAGCAATATATTCATTAGGCAATCTACATTTTTGTCGATAGCCTACGTTAGTGGTTCTGCACAAGGACATCACTAACTCGTCCCAAGATACAGCAGCGTACTACGCGATGCATCGGCATAAACAAAGTATCATTTTGTGATGTTTACACTGATTGTCCAGTCAGTAAGCGACATATTTAGGTAGTGGTTAAGAAGCAATGTATTTCATACAAAGATAGTACAGTCGCTGTGATATTTGAAAACAAAAGTGACGTAGTAAAACCAAGAACTATTTTACGATTTGATGTTTTTCATGATTTTAAAGACAAATAAAGTTAAATACTTTTACATAAATATTTTATGTGATTCCATTATTTATAAAGTTTTTAGTTTGACTTCGGTTTTTACAAGAAACCACTGAACAACACGGCATTCATATATGTTGTCACGACCGCGGTCGAAAGCGCACTAGTTGGCAGATATGACCATTTGCCTGGTACATGAGCGTTGCGATCATGTCGCGTGGACACAGACACGCCCCCTTGCCACTTCTCCTGTTTTTAATATTTCTATGGTGTAGACTCATGATAGAACTACAGGAACGAGAACTATCCAACGTCTGTATTAGTTTCCCGGATTAGAGCGGTAGAAACAGACATAAAACTGCAATGGAATTCATTTACAATAAACATACACTAGATAATAATAGTCTGCAAACCTTGACAATTTATTTAGCACCTCTGGACACAATAGATCTCCCGAGTTGGCACGCGTACAATGCTTGTTTAGTTAGTAAATTGATGTTACTGTTCCGAACAGAGCAGTCGTGCGACTGAGACCATCCTATGTTACCGAACAAACGATACTATAATATTTACGTAATTATAACAGCTGATTGATCATTCGTGTCGATTGTTGTTGATATTATTATACAGTTGTAGAGTGGCATTGTGGAGCTGCAGGTTAGACAAAGTGGAGTGTATACATATATCTACTAAGTTTCCGTATAATACTATAGTGTCGACTCATCATTGACATTAGTTCATTACCTAGTTAAAATAACGACGCAATACACAATTAAATGGCGCTTATAATGATTCTCAACTAAATAAGATAGTTACAATTTAATGGAGATAAATTGAGGAATAAAAAAAACGAGTGAGCCTTAAAGTAGTCACATATGATTTGTCACATCTGACATCTCACTCTATTTATAGTACTTACTAATTCCATGAGTACACTAATTTCATGCTATTATATATTATTTCCTAACTCCATGCTATTAAAAAGTACTTACTTATTCCATGCTCTCGCTTCCAAGTTTCACTTCCTGTTACACGCTTCCGTCCCTTTTCACAAAATGACTTCCACAAAAAGCGAAAAAAAACAATTTAATGATCATCTTTATCTTTATAAAGGTCCATACATTGTTAGAAATCAGTTTCATAAATTAGTTTGTACTTCCATTAAAAAGATGGCATGTGCGTGTTTAAAACGATATAAATCTATCGAGAACAATAGGTCATATGCAATAATAGCAGAGCCAAATTCTAAAGTCAATTTCAAATAAGCGCACATAGGAGGCACTTTTGTACATCAAAATTTACAAAAAAATTGAATTGATGCTAGTTGCCCCTTCCAAAAGGTCGTTTCGTATGGAGAATAATGGGCAAAAAACTCCACCCATACTGTTTTAAAAATGCTTTACAATATTTTGTATATATTTTTTATAAGTATGTTAATTATAAGTGAAGACGATGCACCTAGAATAAAATTAATATACCACAATAGGCAAAAAGAAGTAAAAATGAAGCAATGACAGATAATTTAATTATGTGCTAGATACATGGTGCTCACATATTAACAAACATCGTAAAAGTATACGTTTTCCTAAAAATACTTCACAAAATATACTATAATTAATATTATGCTACCTAAATGAAGTTATAACTCTCCGGGCTTGTACTTTTGTTAACACATTACAGCTTGAGATCTTAGCGATGTATAGAGATAAGTATTTCTTTTAAGAATCATAAAAGGCTCGAGCTCGTGAAATAACACGCTTCTCAAGATTACGTATCGAGGTTGAATCTTTTAGGGTGCGAAGTAAGCTCCAGCGTTAATTTGCAAACCTAATTTAATATAAGGTCTGAAGAAGGTTGTCGAGGATTGGAGGCAGTTCCTACTGTAGAAGGCAATGTCTCCTTTCAGAATAGTGGTAATTTCATTTGCGAGCCAATTCGATTTTTTGTTGAGATTTGTAGATGAGATGAGATTGTGTGTAGTTTGAACAAATAGAACTAAATAATCAGGGTTTATTTTTAGAGTTCCGTACCTCAAAAGGAAAAAAAAAGAACCCCTATGTGTATGTATGCCCGTCTGTCACAGCCAATTTGTTCCGAATCTACTGGACCGAATAAGTTCAAATTTGGTACACATATGAATTTCTGCCAAACACGACGTGTAACATAAAAATAATTTTGACTATGGGGTCACTTTCGGGGACAAATTATAAAATTTAAAAAAAGTTTTACAAACTGTATTGTGTGACATATAAAATGAAAGAACTTGTAAGGATATCCGATATAATATCTTATATATAAAATTCTCGTGTCACAATGTTAGTTACCATACTCCTCCGAAACGGCGTGACCGATTTTTATGAAATTTTATATGCATATTCAGTAGGTCTGAGAATCGGCTACTATCTATTTTTATACCCCTAAGTGTTAAGGGTGGCTTCCCCACGGGATCGAGACTTACGCAGGTGAAACCGCGGGGGGCAGCTAGTATTTTATATAATTTTAAAATATACACTTTTCAAATTTATTTTAGAAAATAGGTGGAAATTTACCATTTCCCTTATCTCCAAAACTACTGAGCCTAAAATTTTTAACAAAATACAGAAAATAGTTCTATACTTATAGATTACAGTAAAATCTATAAGAAGTTTATATATATAAACTTACCCTGGCGTACTTACCAGTTAGCTATAGCTAGCTGGTTTAACTAATGGTGCTAATAGTACCTACCGGAACGAGATTCCAGTCATCACCGAGATATTTGTAATGACCTAATCATGAATTGTCCAAGAATGACCGTATAGTTTGAACCTATATTAAATCATAAGCCCAGTTTGTTGGCGTCACATGAGAGACAAACTGTTGAGTATTTCATTGGCTTGACTGACATGTCAGTCATGTGACTTTTGATATTTGAGAAAGATATCTTGTTCCTTGTTCCGGTACCGATGCCTTCCTACCCAGTTCACACTCATGTTCAAATATTACTGCAAAGTAAGGTCGAGTACGTAATAGGAGAAGGATTCGGCTGATAGATAGTAATTAACACCGTGTTGCAGTTGATACGACACCACCTGCATTACTACCGCATACTCGTACTAGCAGAAATAACGGGAGGGGTAAGAAGTTTTACTCCATACAGCCACAACAACGTTACCGTAAAAGTTGTTAATAGGTACTAGCATGTGGGATGGCAACAAGGTGGACCAATGACCTTGTGAAGGCCGCGGAAATCCGCTGGATGCGAGAAGCACAGAAGCGGTTGGAGTGGTGGTGCTTGAAGGGCCTTTGTCTAGCAATGGATGTCTTTGGGCTGCAAGGATGATGTTGTGGGATTGTTATATGTATCGCTGTCTTTCGTTTTAAAGTGTGATTATAGGAATTTATTTCACAACTTGCTAGCCTAGAACATTATAGGCTGATTATAAATGATAAATGATTTTATTTCTGTAAGTAGGTTTGTACAAACACTTTTACACGTCAATCATATTTTAAAAACTAGATGAGGTCGGCGTTTCCTATCTGACTACTCTGAGAAGAAAGGCCGAAACAAACTCAGTCTCTTTTAAAGTCCAGACATAATCTTGGTCAGATCATGTGAAGACCATGTAGATTGGTGTCTGAAATGGTCTTTTGAGGAAACAACCACACAGGTTGAGTGGACCTGACCAGTCAGTGCACGCATTTGTCAGTAATCGTGCAGCTCTACTCAGAATTTAAGGAGCTCAACGATGCGACGATCAATACCAAAGAAAGGACATTTGGGTAGGCCACTTATATGACTCAAACTGCCAGACCATGATTAACACTAACTGAGAATAAAAGAAAGGGAAAAAAATATATTATGCAATAACCCACATAGTCTTCGCATTCACAATAATTAAAATAATATAATACTTTACAAGTAAATATTCCTGTCATTGTGTATAAAATAATAATTAAATGTCACTGTTTATAAAATAATAAAGTTAGCAAAAACAAAAAAAAACAATAAAAATAAACTACCTCAATATGTACAAAAATTGGAGCAGCTCAATCCCAAGCCTTTTTGTCCTCAATATAATCTTTAACAGTATAAAAGGCTTTCTGGCACAACTTACGTTTAATGAATGATTTGAATTTATTAAGGCTTAGATCTTGAACGTAGCTTGGAAGTTTATTATAAAAGCGTATACATTGACATCGAAACGAGCCACCTATTTTCTTGAGCCTTGTTGTAGGTACAACAAATTTGTGTTTGTTCCTAGTATTTATATTATGTATATCACTGTATTTTTTAAATAATTTTATATTTTTATGGGCATATAATAGATTTTCAAAAATATACTGAGAAGGCACAGTCATTACATTAATCTCCTTAAATTTCTCTCTGAGAGAGTCTTGGACTTAATATAAATTGATCGAACAGCTCTTTTCTGCAAAACAAAGATAGTCTGAATGTCGGCAGCATTTCCCCATAACATAATACCGTACATTACACTATGAAAATAGCTAATGTACACTAAACGGGCTGTCTCTATGTCTGTTAAATTACGAATTTTTCTAACAGCATATGCTGCTAGAAAAATTATGCTAGCCTCAGTCAGTAGTATATTAATGTCCAGTGTGTTAAGGTTGTCATTACCGTAATTTTTTGTATGCACGTGTTTCTATGACAAATAAACGATTTTCTTTCTTTCTTTCATTGAGTAAACCCAAATGCTAAGCATCTTACTCAACCGCTAAGGCAAAAGTAGTAGCTAAGTACGCAATAACTGTATGCATTCTCACACATTGTCGAAAATGGTCCTACTGCACCCTTTCTTTTTACACTGCTACGCTGTTAATAATTATATACAAAGTCATGTCATGGGTCATTTTGTTTAAGTTTAGCTTTGATTACACTATTTACATTCATTAATATTATAGTTATCCTCCACGTGTAATTTATATTTGTACTGTAGTTTGTCAAGCGACCTTTTCCTATGGGTAATATTTAACTGATCCTCTGAAGACTTGTTGAACTTCTATTGATGAACGCTTTTTTAACCTTTAAAAACTTCTAGGGCTTTTATTGGTGCACACCCGTTTTACCTAATAAATGAGCCTCTTTTTGACCATGGCTTTTTCAAAGCGAGCGGTGCCGCGGCAGCGGCCGGGAGAGCTACAGGTAACAGTTACTTGGCTATTTAATATTTTTAGGACCCAGGAATTGTTTGAGGTTTAGTTAAATAAAAACATAAAGTTTTTTGCTTATAGGTAAAGTAAATACATACCTACCTATTCGAGGTAGGTATGTATTTTTCTACTCGAGGCCGAATTTTTCACAAGTCTCCTCGAATTTTACGATAAGGAAAATACGGCCTAGCCTCAGCAAAAGTCAGCCCTGTTACAATTATTAGTAGTTAAGAAGTGTTTTCCCCAAATTTATATTTTAGTTAACCCTGTCTTCGTGTTTGCCTAATTAAACGGAAATACTAATTAACCGGGGCGGTTCTTTTGTTGCAACCCGTGAAATACTTATTATTAAGTAGTTCCGGTGGCCATTAGTGCTGTGGTTTTTTAGTCCTGTCAATGATATTCACACAGTCCTGTCAATGATATTGACAGTCACAGAAATATTCATATTTTAGGGTAAATAATACACAAAGAACAATACTAAATTAAATGGTTTTTCAAAATCTATCGTACTATTAAGGCATTTAATTACTTACCATACTATTAACAATAACATCTTAATTCTATCGCCAACTAATTTGAGGCAGTAACAACCCTAACTAAGTACATTATTAGATTACCATCTTTATATTCCATACAACACACGGGCTCAACGATTTTTCAAAATCAAGCTTCGATTGAAAATAGAATCTTTATTTATTTAGGCATCCAATATATCCATCTAATCTGCGTTTTCACATTCAGCCGATTTAGGTGAGTCAGCAAAAACATTCATTGGTTTATTGGTTACTATAGAAAATACGAGTAGAATTGCGAGCATTTAAGCTTTCGAAGAGTAGACTCTGAAGAAAACCACGAATACGTGGTTTGTAATTCCGATCTCTTATTCGCAAACATAGCAAATAAGAGAACTGGCGGTGCGCTTTATCGCTTGCAATTTTTTTTTTTTTTTTCTCTTTATTTGTTATTAGGGACTTTTATATGCCAGTCCCATCGGAACTTATAATTTAAAACGTAACAACACAAACTTAATTAGACTATAAGCAGCTTCGGATTTAGGTGACGACAAAATATGGTGGAACATGCAAACATCGTACATATTTATCTTAAGCTCTCTAAGTATATCTTCTCTTACAGACTGAAATCTGACACACTCCGTCAATAAATGGATAACATCCTCCAGTGTGCCACATACCTCACAATTAGGTGAATCAATTTTTTTCATTAAAAATCCAAAATTATTGAGCGGCATGACCTAGATTTCAGTCTGTGAGCTGTAACTATAATTTTTCTGCTAAGCCTAGTATTACAAAACCAGGGTATGGGAGGAGGCTCCGAAACCATAGACCTATACCATATTCCTTTTTCTTTAGATCTTTGATTAAAATATTCTTTCTAAACTTCATGACATTTATTTTAATACCTAGGTAGTATTTCTATCGCTTGCTTATTAGTGCTCGACTGTAACCAGTAAACGAAACAGAATTTATTTTAACATAAGAATATATTATAAGCCTATATTAGACTCTTAAAGCGCTGCGATAAAGGAGCTATGAAAAAGTTAACATATATTCGAAGTTCTTCATAAAAACATATTAAACAGAACACTCCATCTATAATTACTGATAATGACTGATAATTATTATTTGGCTGGTTTTAATATTAGTTGGCACATATTATTGTTTACCGACAGGTGCAACCATGAGTTTCAAGAAGGAAAATTAATTGTTTCTCAAATTGACACTAAGTCAAATTACCATTATATAGCCACTTCAGACAACTGTCAAAGAATGACAGAACTGTCAGCTTACGTGTTAAGCCTTAGATACAACAGACATAGTGTTCGAATTATCCTGGTGTTATGGTTAAGTGTGGTGTAGTTGGAACACGTTGGAAGTTTGAGTAAGCCCTCGGGAGAAGCTTATCTATTAATTAACATAGAGTATGTTTAGTCAGGTGATACTTAATTACTTAACGATGCGTCCATTTCACAGACATAATCATTGTTATCCTGCAGGTTGCTACTAAAGTACGTAGCACGTAAGTTCGTAGTAGTAGTGGTGGTTGTTTTTTTTTAGTGTATTGGATACGAGGGTTTTGGCTACTTTGTACGTGTGTATTTTAATTATGTTTTTATTATATTTGTTGAAATGTGCGTTTTGTTTGTGCTGAATAAACAATTTTTCTTCTTTTTTTTTTTAAGGCAGTAAAACATTTTGCTCTTCCCGTGTTTAGTAATCTTCCTGGTTACCTGACGCCATTTGACCCACATAAAACACGTTAGGACGCCTCCATTTTCTCGAGTCACTGCGAACTAATTTCCTTTGGACATTTTCTCGCGACAACACAAAGGAATTAACTACAGTCTAGACAGACTAAAGTGGCCGGCCAATGATTATGAAGGTCAGACTTTGCGATGGTGACGGTCATGGTCCAATCGGGGACTTTGGGAAATTCTCTAAAGATATTTTGTCCTAACGTTCCCAAACGAATTGCCCATTTCTAACCCAAGCTTCTTGGAATTAACACGAAAATATAAACGAACTCACACCATAAATACATACTTTTACTAGCATAATCTTATGATAAAATATTCGCTCGTATCTTTAATGTCAATTCTGTTTGATCATGCAGGTAAATATTACTTGTATTAGCTCTGGAACAATACAACGAGTACGTTTCCATGTAGGTGAATGAATAGCTATGACATAAAAGTATGATTTGTACATAGGAATAAACATAGGAATTTTGCTAAACTATTCCCACTTGTGGCTCAGGACATGACCGGTTCTCGGTATGCCATATAACTAAATGTATTTGCATAATTTAATAGTACCTAGCCACGTGTTGTACATCATCTATTTTTTATTTTACGAGTAGTCTACAAGGTTCTTCAGGACATGAGGAGGTTCGGTCAGTGCACTGTGTTTAATAGCTGCAAACACGTGTTGCAGTATTATTTCTAAACATTATTATTAGCAGCTTTGCCTTGACCGAGGTATAAGTAGAATCAGTTGGTTCATGGTTGTTTGTAGATAGCAAGCATTATGCACTATTTTTAACCGACTTCTAAAAAAGGTCAATTCGACCGTATATATGCTTTTTTTTATGTTTGTTCACCGATATATCCGTCAATTATGGAAGATTTTGAAAATATTTTTTTTGTTTGAAAGGGTATGCTCCCGAGGTGGTTCCATTGCCACCAAATCAGAATCTGATGAAGGGATCTCATGGAAATCGAGGGAAACCCTCGAATTTTATAGGCAAACCTGTATTTTGCGATTTGGGTATTTTTTATAGTAACTCGTGCATTTGCTCCCGAAAATCACCATTTGGTGAAGTGGAACTGATGATGGAGACCACAGATGGCCACCGGAACAATATGATAATAAGTATTTAACGGGTTGCGATTCGATTAGGTACTTTAATATGGTTGCTAAGCAATTTATGCTCGTCACAATGCATATGGTGAGTGGCAGTTCTCCTGGTTCTTACCAGGAGAACTCCTCAACAATTAACGTCCCAGCATCGGGAAAAGCAATATTTTGTAAAAGGTGATGAGCAGTTAACTTTAGGCTATAGTAACTTAGATAAATAAAAAGTTGGCCCACTAAAAAGTGAAAAATAAAAAACTTTTTGTAAAAAAAATATAACCGACTTCCAAAAAAACACTACAAAGTGAAAAATAACTTTAATTTCGGAAGTCGGTGTCTTTGGATCCGTATTTTAGTTATTTGCCACCGACTTCCGAAAATAAAGATATTTTTCTCTTTGTAGTGTTTTTTTGGAAGTCTGATATTTTTTTTTTATATTATTACATTACAACATATTATATTACAACGTTGCAGTTGACTGCAATTATTATTAACGTTTGCCAACAGTTTGTACAAATACAAGTAATCTGTAGAAAATGTAGCCTATATTTGTTAAGTTAAATGATATTTCCGTTTATTTTTAATATACTACTGTTTGTTTGAAGAGATCCGCAGGAGAACCAAGGTAACCGACATAGCCCGTTGAATTGCCAAACTTACGTGGCAGTGGGCAGGGCACATTGCTCGCAGAACAGATGGCCGATAGGGCCGAAAGGTTCTGGTGTGAGACTGCGTACCGGAACCGAAGACATAACGTTAGAAGGCTTTCCACAAGGTGGACCGATGACCTTGTGTAGGCTGCAGGAATCTGCTGGATGCGGGAAGCGCAAAACCGATCAAAGTGGCGGTGCTTGGGGATGTCTATGTCCAGTAGTGAACGTCTTTCGGCTGAAATAATGATGATGATGATGACTGTTTGTTTTACCATGAAAAAAATAATAAAATATAAAAATTACCCAACAATTCCTGCGCTAGCTGGCAACGTCGCATTTCTAGAGGGTGTTCGTGATTATTTCATTAAATTTAAATCAACGTACTATTTTTTTTTCCAGCCAAGTACTAGATCGTTGTATTTTATAATTTTTTTAAAATAATTATACTCTAGAAAATAAAAATATTTAATCGTAATTAAATGCAAATATAAAATAAATTGATTAGAATAAAATGTTTTTTTTTTTATTAGTTTTATAAAATAACTGTCAAAAATAGCATAAGCACTTCATTATTGATGGGTTTAGGTAGTGAAAACAACGTAGATAAGCACATAGAATTTTTAATTTTCTTAACAATTATAAATACCAACGATCTACAACTTGGCTGGAAAAAAATTGTACAGTCTGTTGTCAACATTATCTGACCCACCCTAAAAACAAACGAATTTGGACCCTCTATCTGTAACATTAAGGCTTATTCAATTTATATGAGCTTATCAGACAAGTGCTCGAGGACTCGATGAACAAATACAATAATAATACAGACACGCAAATTTGATCTTTATAACGTTAGCATTAGGTTATATGTTAAAACTACTTGTTATAATGTAATTAGTGTAATAGCTTATTTTAATGATTATGTTCAAGTAATTCTGGTTTCGTGGTCTGTGTATAAGACCGAGTAAGCCGAGTTGCGAGATCATATCCTGCGACGAAGATAATTTATTGTTTTGCTTTCAATTTAGAATTATTTATTCCAATACTATTTATTGTATTATTGCAAAGAACTATAGACGGATAATCTTCAAATATAAACTTTCTAAAAGGGTAATATTTTCGCATAACTTGTAATAAGTGGGTAGTCGAAAATAAATATTCGAAAATAAATACTACTAAGGGTATGCAGTGACTACGCGCAAACATATTTTACCTTGCCTTACTAAATTGCAAAAACAACGTCTCTTTACAATTTTTTATTTTCTATTATAAAGGTAGTTTTTTTATTATCATGTCACAATGGAGTGATGATTTAAAATACAAAATAATCTATTTGCACGAGGAGAAGGTTGGCTGCTTGTGCTGTGCAAGAATAAACTTTATGAAAGTATTCTATATGGTTCAAATTCTTTAGAATATTGTGTCTAGCATTACAACTAACATCAAATTTCAATGTGTCTCATAAGAGTTAAGTTGGTCTTGTGGTCACTAAGGTAGTGCGGTATTCAACGTTGTCCACGTTCGAAATCAAGTTAAACCTTAAAAACTTTTAAGCGTTTTGCTCAGCTGTTTTATGTTATTATTTTATTACTTTTTTTTACATTTCTTTTATGGATGACGTAGGGTCTTGTCTTTTTAAACGGGCAGTTTGTATAGAAATAAAACTAAACAATTTCAAATTTAAAATGTTTATTATTTCATTAAAACACTTGGGTAAGATAAAGAAAGTAAATGCTCAAATATTTCCAAATTAATATACATTTTATATTAGTATGCCTGTCATGATGCCATAATCAAAGCTAACCATTTATAAACATTAAAAAGGGCATGCTTATGATTAAATTTTTTTTATAAAGAAAATGAATTCATCTGTGAAATGCTTTACAGATTTATAGTTGCCTATACGTAGTGAATAAACATGTTATTTAAATAGAAATAATCTATTTATAACAATTACGTCACCACTCTGCAACATTTTAATGATTTAACAACCAATCCATTGAGCATTTACTTTTATGGTGTGTTTAAAAATACCTACTAGATTAATAAATTAGTAGCGGAGTGGCGCACCGTCCCCTGCTGTAGCTTGCTGTAAGAGGCTACACATACCGCGCACCATAGTCCAACACAAATCTTTGCATCTCATGTGCTCCCAAGTCGATGTCACGATCTCAACCAAGTTGTGTTTGTTTCCTTCTCACTGTTTCCACTGAAATATTGTGGTTTATTGCGGTTACACGAATGGGCAAAAATGGATTTTCAACATGGCTTGAAACAATGGCCCGGTGGCATTCGAATTCGGGACTATACTTGATGGCTTTTGCTCCTGGACGAATCCGCTGAATATTTCCATTGTCTCCATAACGTCTTAGCCATAGTCTGACCGTATTTCTCTAAAACAAAAAAAATAAACATTTTTGGAACCGTGTATGTAACTTGTAAGGAGTGAATGTAGGTAAAATAGACAAATAGGCGTTCATTAATCACAATCAATAAAATAAAATAGGTATAAAAAAACACTTACTGCTATATTATGTCGACGACCAATCTCTCTAATTCCAACATTCTGCTCATGTAAAAATATGATTTTATGTATGGTAGTTGCTCATTAGTTGCGAATGATGCTTTTTTACACCAACTTGCTTAAAAATACTTAACGAATTATGTTAAACGATTTACAAATGTGTGTGCGCAGTCACTGCTATTAGGCGTAGTGTAACTTTTGTCACTTAGATGAATTTTGGATCTACCTCACGAAGCAAATTTCTTGGTAAATATAAATTCTGTGAACTTAAAGTTTTTTAATTTACCCACCTGTTTACAAGATAAGTTATTAGGCGTAAATCATATTGGTCGTTCTTTAATAATGCAAGTAATATTGTAGAAATGAATACAAATTAAAAAAGAAACTGATATTAGGTGGACTATGTTTTCGAACCCACATGTTGTTCGTCGCCAATCCAGCATCAAACCGCTAAGCCACAAGAACTTGTTGGAAATACGCGAAATTAAAGATTGGGTTGTAATTATGTTGTGTGACTTAAACGCTTTTCAACTTCAATGTCAACGAGATAATGATTAAAATAGCTTAACAAAATCATACCTATATAATGCCGGTGGCTCCGACAATGTTGGGTGGGTTTACCTTAACGTTACGTGTTAAAGATCAAATTTGCGTGTCTGTATTGTTATTGTATTTGTTCATCGAGTCCTCGAGCACTTGTCTGATAAGCTCATATAAATTGAATAAACCTTAATGTTAAAGGCAGAGGGTCCAAATTTGTTTGTTTTTAGGGTGGGTCAGATAATGTTGACAACAGACTGTACATTGATTTAAATTTAATCACGAAAACCCTCTAGAAATGCGACGTTGCCAGCTCGCACGGCATGAACGCTCTTAAACCTAATAAACTAAAACTATTTATATGAGTTGTTTCTTTCATATTAAGGCCATATTTCGATAAGTGCCTACGTACATAATTTATATAATTGCTTGGTATATAATTTGATTGTCTAGGTGGTTTATCTAGGTAGAAATGTGTTTCATGTTTATTAACTAGTTAAGTATACCATATCCTTCGGTGATTATGTAGTGTGTTTATGAGAAAGGTGTGATAAGAAACACGTACCTATTACCTATTGTTCTATTCAGCGAGACATTATTATAATGAGAGAAGTTGGCGTAGACATGATGAATGTCATAACAATTCTATGTTGAGGTGTTTCATAAATAAACTCTAACAAATAATAATGATTGAAATTGATGAGAAAATAATGATTTTCATTACCAACGAGAGATTATAGTTCAGAGTTAAATCAAAATCAAAAGTCATTTATTTAATCAGCACTTTTCGAACGTCAAAAATTACATAAGACGGTCCCCCAAAAACGCCCACCCTTCACCACTTCCTAGTGCTTTAGTTTGGAAGAACTGGCGCAACAAACTCTCCAGCAGCACAGCTGTCTGTTAAATTAAAAAAAAAAAAAAACTATACAATTTTGTAAAAATAATTTGCATTACGTAACACAAAACATTAAATTAAATAATTTACCTTTATTAGACTAACTATATTTGGTTCCTAAGCTGTAGTCACTCATTGTCTACCTATTGGGTTTGTTCAAGAAGCTCATCACGTACTTACATGGATGAAGGAATCAGCGGCGCAGTATAAGCGTACGAATGTCAAAGACAGAATCTCGTTTCTTCAATTTTCTTCGTAGATAGTGAGTGTTCACATACCTACACATCACTGGTTGGCTACTGATATAACCTATAACAACAAAACGTAATCGAAATTATAATTTGATTATGTCTGGGGTTATTTATTGAAACGGAAAAATTAAACCCTTACAAACGCAGGACGAGCCGGTAATCAACTATAAATTCAACGAATGTTTTTGCCTCGAATAACGCTTTACGTGTCTATAACGCATTCAAAAAGAAAATAATTTTTCAACACATTTGCTCAAAAAATGCATTTATGAAGCGTGTTTACATATAAAGCAAAAAAAGCGAAAGTTAAAAATTACGCACCATACATCGGAACCGGCGGTAAAATAGGTACTCTCACTTAAGAACATGTTTTACCGCCCCCTTCGTTGTATAACACCGTGCGTATCCTTTACGGTTTTTTTTAATTACCATAAAAAATATATAAGAATTCCACCAAGGAGTTTCTGAATGATCGAACCTCCTTGGAAGCGCTTTTGCTCAATACGTTCATCTCAATAGTATTAAAGAGAAAATGAGACGAAAGCGGTAGTACTAATTTTCACTATGTGCACGTAGCGCCATTTGCAAATTCGCCCCATTTTCTTATTAGAAATGTCAAAGATTGTTGCGACTTTCCGACTGATATTTACAAAATAATAATATGAGCTCAAGCCAGGAATCCGATATTAATATGGAATCTACTGCACCTGATATCTTGAATGAGCTGCCAAAATCGTGAGTGCTATTTAATGATCTACAATAATTCTATATCATGGAAGACTCGAAGAAATATTCAATCTTTCACTTAAAATGTTTTGATGGCTTATTTTATTACCTATTGTACTGTTTTCTCGCAAATGTGTTGAAAAACGTTGTATGACACACGCGCGGAAATTGGTATTTACAAACTCGTGACTATGGTAAGCCTCGTCTACTCGTTTGTAAAAACCAACTTACCGCAATAATATCATAAATAACTAAAAGAGTAATGTATCCCACGGGCAAAACTTCAACACACGTACGTGGCAGTACAAAACTACGCATTGTATGAATGAACACAACCCCTTTGGGATGGTAATGTTCAGAATTATCCTACTTTGTACTTTACCGTACAACAGTGAACCAAGAGAATCAGTATTAACCATGACTTAGTTCAATAACAACAGAACAGCCTACTTCAAAACAGTATTAACATCAGAAATCTGTTATTACTAGTTGAGATTAATGTTAACCATTGTTAGCTGGTTATTGTGTATCAATGTGATAAGTTGTGCCGTTAATTTGACGCATTGCCCGAACTGTTTAGATAGCGGATATTATACAGGCTATTACAATATTGTGAATTGGTGTTTATTTATCATTATGACGCTATTATGGCTTTAAGTACGTTACTGCACCTTTAGGGGTTGCGAGTTTGTCTGATATCGTGGCCTTGGCACACAGGCAACTGAAGGAACATGGGTGGGTTTTAGTCAGTAAATGTCTGACACGCCCTTCCGCTCCACCCAGAGCGAGAGAAGTAAGTTGATAATTTGCCACCAAAAAAAAAAGGTAAGTTACTGCAAATTATAACTTCATAACGTAATCCCAAAACCAAATATTATTTCCATTACAATTGTTACACTCAATTCATCACGTATGCGTGGGAGTAATACACCACAAGGAGATAAGTAATGTAAATAGAGAGTACAGTAGGCGACCAGTGTAACCTGACCTCTTTTACAAAGAAGACTAATGGAAAAGGGGTCGGGTAATGCTGGTCACCGACTGTACAAGAAGAGATTGGTGCGGAGGATCTCGGACCGAAACGTTTCAGGCAACGGAATACATTATGACTAAGTACTCGCGAGGGAGGAGCTCGTGGCTAAGTAATACCAGCCACACGGGTCGATCCATCAGGTTAAGCTATGCTTGCCGGGGTTGGTCCGCGGATGGACCATCTAGGTATACATACCAAGACTCCTCCGTGCCTCGGAAAGCACGTAAAAACGTTGATCCCGGCTGTCATTCTTGGCTCTTTGATAGTCGTTACGGGTCGTCAAAAGCCCGAAAGTCTGACAACCAGTCTTACTAAGGGGTATCGTATTACCCAGTTGCTGGGTTGTGGAGGTCAGATAGGCAGGTAGCAGTGGGTTCGACTGGAAGCTGACCACAACATAGTTAGGAAGAGAATGATAAAACGAACTCTTACAAAGGACTCGTTTCTCTATGTTGTACCATGAGAACAACACTACTAAACGTAGTTAATAGAGCCTGTTTGTACAGACTCACTGCATTAGGCAGCGCGGAACTAGCGCAGGAAATAATTCCAGCTTTTCTTCCTTTTTTGTATTTTACCCCTTCAAGAACTTTATGCAAATCTACGGCGAGGTGGCGGCCGTTACAAATTGCACTACAAAGTTAGCGTGACGAAGGTTTTGTATATCGAAACTATATCTATCTATCTATCTTCGATTTTCTGAAATGTTTTGTGCTAGTTTTAACTGAGCTTTCAGAGTACGTGACATAGAGAGATTGTTTGTAGTTTAAGTTGGCCTTTTAATTTTACATATTATATTATGTGTTTCCAGTTCGTAGCAATTAAGAGTTCTATTATTTATAGAGTACAAGCACTGTAAAGGCTTTGTATCGTAGTTTTGATAGATCTATCTGAGTTATTAGTGAGCATTTGGTTGATAAGATGCTACATAGCTCGTCGTGTTTTACTTCTAACCGACTTCCAAAAAGGAGGAGGTTTTTTAATGTATTTTCACCGATTTCTCCGTCAATTGTGAACCGGTCTTGAAAATTATTTTTATGTTTAAAAGGGTATACTCTTGAGGTGGTCCCATTGTCACCAAGTCAGTATCGATGAGGGAATCCCATGGAAATCGAGGGAAATCCTCAAATTTTATAGGCACACCTATAGCGATTTGGGTGATGAAAGATGACCACCGGAACTACTTAATAATTAGTATTTCACGGGTTGCGATTCGATTTGGTACTTTAATGAATGAATGAATGATATTTATTTGCAAGAATGTAGGTATACATAAGTTCTTAATAGCTATGGGTTTCACTATATTCGGCATTTCAGCCGAGCAAATATTTAGATTTTACATCTTGGTTATACTTATAGCATGCAGTACACATTTAGGAATAAGCAATAACATTAAAATACTAGTAAAAATTTCAAGAACTAAATTTAGATTACAATGCAATTCATAAAAATCAAATTATATACAATTATATTCATTTAAAATAATAATTTATATCAAAAATAGCCATCAGTAATAATGATGTCATGTCAATAAAAAATGTGTCAATATTATTTATGTAATGTCAATATTTAGATGTCATAATAATTATTAATAATAAGTTTTACATTTTACACTCAAAATATTCATTTATGGAATAAAAACATCTCTCACACAACCAGTTATATATCTTTTTATTAAATTCCAAATCTGTAGCACTTCTAAATTCTTCAGCTAGGTGGTTATATTAATACGGTTGCTAAGCAGTTTATTCTCGTCACAATGCATATGGTTAAGTCACCATCAGCTCCAGTTCTCCTGGTTCTTACCAGGAGAACTCCTCAACAATTGACGCCCCTGCATCGCGAAAGGCAATATTTTGTAATAGGTGATGAGCAGTTCACATTACTTAGGCTATTGTAAGTTAGATAAATTACAAACTGACCGACTAAAAATTGAAAATAATAACAATTTTCTAAAAAAAAAAAACAGCCGACTTCATAAAATATACACTGCAAAAAGTAAAAAATTACTTTGATTTCGGAAGTCGGTGACAAAAAACTAAAATACAGATTCGAAGACACCGACTTCCGAAATTA
This sequence comes from Tiliacea aurago, assembly GCA_948098905.1. Classification (NCBI taxonomy): domain Eukaryota; kingdom Metazoa; phylum Arthropoda; class Insecta; order Lepidoptera; family Noctuidae; genus Tiliacea; species Tiliacea aurago. The sequence goes on from OX402594.1 coordinate 19,130,228, forward strand.
ACATTATATTTTGTTTGTAAAATTTTGTAGAATTATTAAGTCGGTTGGTTTTTTTGTAAAAAGTTTTATTCGCACAGAGTTTTATGCTCTCATGTGCGAATTTGACTGAATAACTCTGAAAAAATGAAAACTTTTTAAATCAATTTACCAGCCACAACTAGTGATTAATAAATTTTACTTTGTATATTGATTGGTGTTCTCATGGACGACGTTATTTGTGAAAAGTATCCACACAATGCAGAATTGCAGACTGCTCGTCATCATTAGCTGTGTATCTCATCGAGACACAACCGCGGTGACGTCACATTACAGATTGGACGGACGCCAAGCGCACAATGTATAGAGCGATACTACAAAAGCACGTGGTTTTGATCGAGTGTGGATCGTGTTTGATTATTGACTATAGTAAACAAAGGACGAGAGATGTTGTGCCAATTAGATCAGCATGCTTGTAAATTAATATAAATAGCTAAGCCACTTGCCAATCCAACAAATTTTAATTCAGGTTAGTCTTAGATTTAGTCTTAGCTCTGTACCTAATTCAATTTCTGGTCCTGTTTTATTAGTTTAACAATGGGTAACGTAAGCTTTGACAACACAAAGAATTTACATGATTTAACTTGAATATTGATTATGACATGAAGTATTATTAGGTGGCTCTGAAGTGTGCTACTCGCTGTGCAATACCTCACCCCTCACCCCCGCAGACACATTAATTCGTTACTGCGCAGCGGCTCGCCTTATGTTCCGACCCATCATAAAGTTTGGATCGGGCTTTACCAGCTAGTAAGTACCAGTTTACAATTACATGACTTATCATAATGATACGTGCAAAAGCTATATTTTTCACACCACAATAGATATCTATTTATATTATAGGGACAGATGATATACGGCCCCAATTAATAAAATTCAAATATGCGGGCTTTGTAACGATATGCAAATTGTTGCTCATTCGCGTGTCCATTACACCGGTCACCGAGTGCTGGGTAAGCAGAACGTGCGCTGTTTATAACATGCAACTGATGCACGATGGCCATAAATGGGATGCGTTTAGTGTCAACAACTTTGTTTTATAGTTTCCTTTCCACGTGTAAGCTTTATTGACTTTTCTGTACTGAAATATGAGCTGAAAGCTCAGATAAATTTTATTTTCAAAACATGGTCATGTAGTCTCGTACACAACCTTTTAACGGTCATATTATTTTAGCCGTAACCGCTGATAGCTTCGTCCCAAACTTATGTGCTGTGTGTTTACACTTACCGAACAGTCGGCCGATAGCATTGTCTCACCCATCTACTCGATACGTGTGATCAAGGCTAATTACATTACGCCTCTAATTACATTCACTTTTTATAACTGTTTGAACACCACGTGTGTGATCAATTTCAATTTAGCTGTATTTATATGTTATTTGTTATGTTATGTTAATTTAAGAGTTGATTTTAGGTACTTAATTATATCAAATTCTATTCGAGGATTCTTTACTGGCACGCTTAAACTGTGGTCCTATAATAATATTGCTAAGGTCGTGGAATTTCATCTCTTCTCTTCACTATTTAAGTTAACCCCCACTTCGAAAGCGTGAACAGTTCTCTCTACATAACTCAAGATGTTCAGGGTTTTGTTCCGTTCAACTCGACTGCAGCATTCAGTTTGGTGCACCTCAAGATAAGTTTAGCTCGCTCGCTCTGTACAGTTTTTTTTTTTTTTTTTTTAAGAAACGTTGCCCCACACTAGGAATTTTTCCTGTATTGTGGGTGCGTTTACAAACATTTAAATTCACATACACAAACAGCCAGACCCGGAACAACTACTTGTAGGTCATACAAATATTTGTTCCGTGCGGGAATCGAACCCGCGACACGCAGCGCAGCAGTCAATCGCTTAACTAACTGCGCCAACCGTGGTGGCGATTTGTTGTTTTATTTACTTGTGGGCTTGTGGCTAGGTAATAACAGCTTAACAGGTCGATTGATCACGTTAAGCTACGCTTGCCGCGGTTGGTCCGTGGATGGGTGACCATCTTTACATACCAAGACCCCTCTGTGCCTCGGAAAGCACGTTAAATCTTTGTCCCAGCTGTAGTTTGTAGATCTTTGACAGTTGTTACGGGTCGTCAGAAGCCCGAATGTCTGACAACCAGTCTTACCAAGGGGTATCGTTTGACCCAGTAACTGGGTTGTGGAGGTCAGATAGGCAGTCGCTCCATGTAAAATACTGGTATTCAGCTGCGTCTGGTTAGACTGGAAGCTGAACCCAAAGTAGTTGGGAAAAAGGCAGATGATGATTGAACATTGGAAGTTTGTGTACAGCAAATACCTTCAATAACTCTCACATATTACAGGATCATTTTAACATCACTATCATCTCTTTTATTGGATACCTACGTCGACAACGAGAAAAAGAAAGTAGCGCAGGTACCAAGGAGAGTAGATCATCAATCAAGTTGATTAGGACTCAGTTTGTCAGATATATCTGGATTGTGCAGAAAAATCCTATCGCTTTTTAATTATTCCGCCTAGCTGTCATGCTGGATTAACGATGAAATAGTTTTTAAGGTCGAGTCAAAGTTATTTTTAGAGCTGAAAACCTTTAAGGGGGATGCGCGAAGGTAGCCCGCGAAATTCAATTTTTTTTTAGTTTTTTTTGCAATTTGCAAAAAGCAGTTCAAAAAATCCTACAGAATGATTATTTCTGAAACAATCATTCAGTAGGATTTTTTTAACTTAGAAAGTTGTAATGCTGATTCTAATGATTATAATTCTATAAAACCATATTTGTTATGGCCGCGAATCATATTTAGATCAACATACAACCTGTTACTGACCTGCTAATTGCAAAAAACGTATTATTATTTGAATTTCGCGGGCTACCTTAGCGCATCTCCCTTTACAACTATTTCACTACTACCGACTTATCGCGAAAATATGAAATATTAAAACAGCTAGGCACCTATCTGATTAATTGTGGAATGAGAAATGGATCACGGCGGTTCCGGATTAAATTGGTACAAGTTTAAAATTTGAGTTTATTTTAAATTATGTTCATAAAAGTTTAAAGTTAAATGATCCTTGGTTATAAGTTGTAAATCAGTGGGTAGTTATTGAATGGATTTTGCTCTTCTTTTCATGGTTCAATTAAACAAGAAAGCAATGAAATAAGATACCAATAAAGGTTTTATTATTAAAAATCAATTGTTTGGTTGGATCTACTATTAATATTAAATCGGAGCATTCTTGAATTAATGAAAACCAATCCAGCGGTTTATCGAAACAAGAATTTACATTGAAGTTCATTACTTACGGTCATAAATATAATTGCGGTTAACAAATCACTTTGAGTCCTTTAATCCATTGAAACCAACCACAGAGGATCTTCAATTTATGCAATTTACAACTGTATTTGGTAACAAATTATCTCTTTAATTATCAAGTGCGCGGTTTTATTCCGCTGGAGAACATTCGCATTAACAGCATTCATAGTTTTGTATTAAACTGAAACTCTACGTGAAGTACGTATATGAGGACGAACAACGGTGTGACGCTGGACTACAATGCTATTTAGCGTCTGAATAATCTCACCGAATTTGAAAACTTTTCCGAGCATAATGGATGCAAATTCTCTTCTAGCTTCATAAATATTTACAGCATTCCAGTTGAGAGCTTTATTTTACTATTTTGGGCTATCTAACTATACAGGGTGTTTGGTGCATCGTGTGCCAAATTAAAATGGTCGACTGAAGGGGTCATCCGCTAGCCTTTCAGACCCCTTAACACCCCTCATGCTCTGTGGATTTTTTTTATCGACTTTTTATTGTTTTCCAAAAAAAAGACCCAAATTTTACATTCAAATACAGATTTAAAAAAAATATAAGGCGTAGACTCTGAATTTTAATTTTATTTCGATGTGTATTGTTTAAGAATACTTTTAAATACAAAATTAGTGATATTAGTCACCTAGTTTTTTTTTTAATTCACTCGCAAAGGTAAAACTTAAATTAAAGCTGTACATGTTACAGCTATTTATAAGGCTACAAAAAAAAAACCAAAAGCGACCGGGATCTTCCAACTCCCTCATTAATTTTCCAGTCTATCCTCTTTCTAATGATGTGCCACATGCCATAAAAGTATTTTAACAACTTTGTGAATTCGCTAGAATTGTGAATCAAGTCACATAAAACTACATTCCAAATTCTAATGAAAAAATATTTATTGCGGAACTGTTACTTGAGAAAGAGGTAAAATTTGTTTTCTCACTCTTTCACAGTAAAATCTATCTTCTATCTCTTTCTTGCATGCCTTAAATCGGTTTGAACAAATCGCGCCGCCCGACCCGCCATTTTTTTAGTCGAGACATGACTGCCTCTGCTACCTAACGTGTGTGCTAGTTCACCATACTCCGCGATTCTTTTATTACTTTGTTATCGTTAAGTTTTGCTGGTTCTTGTTACATTTGTTTAATTTTTGTTGTTATTGTTAAACTTTGAGTTTTTTGTTATTGCAATGGCGACATTCTCTAACGAAGAATATGCGGACATCATGATGGCTTACGGAGCCGCTAATGGCGTCGCTCGTGCAGCGCAACGACTTTACCAGGAACGCTTTCCTGGTAGACGATTACCTGGCCGCAGAGTCTTCCAAGACACATACCGACGCATACGCGAGACTGGCAGTGTTACTTTTAATGAACCAAGGGGCCATATTGTGCGACATAATGTTGAAGTAGACGAGAGAATACTGGCACTTTTTGAGGAAGACCCTACAAGAAGCATTAGAAATGTGGCATCACATCTTGATATTTCAATATGGAAAGTGTGGAAAGTACTTCGTCAAAACAAAAAGCATCCATTCCACTACACTCCGGTGCAAGGTACGTAATTTTAAACTAACTTTAAACCCGTGCAAGCTTTGTTTGACCTTGCCTTTGTTTAGCAGGTAATGGGTATGGTATGGCGTCACTTCCAGGTAGTGAATCTATTAGCACGAACAGCGGGTCTTTTCTTGTGCAATTACTTATTGCCCAAGAGAAATTTAAAAGAGTTTTTGTTTGTTGCAGGTCTTGAGGGTGGCGACTTTGAGAGACGAGTGGCTTTTTGTCGGTTTCTTTTAAACACGGATGTGGATGATCCTGATTTTTTAAAAAGAATACTGTGGACGGATGAATCCAAATTTACCAAGGATGGGATCCTCAATTTACACAATTTGCACCACTGGACAACGAAAACGCAAAACCCACGTGTTAAAAGACAGAAATCTTCTCAAAGAAGGTTTAGTGTAAACGTTTGGGCAGGAGTGATTGGGAATCAGGTAATTGGACCGCATTACCTGCCCGATAATCTCAATGGCGAAGACTACCTGGAATTCCTACAAAATGACCTGCCCGAATTAGTGACCGATGTGCCCGTATTTAATGAACGTGTGCCCATTGTATTTCAAAATGACGGCTGTCCCGCGCATTGGCGATTGACTGTGAGGGAATATCTCGACAATGTGCAATGCATGGATTGGACGCGATGGCCCTATTCCATGGCCGCCACGTTCCCCAGATCTAACTTCGTTAGACTTTTATGTCTGGGGACGTGCCAAAGAGTTGGTATATGCCACGGAGGTTCCAACTAGGGAGGTATTAGTCCAACGCATAGAAGCGGCATTCAATACTATTAAGGAGGAAATACGACTTCGTACAACAACTGTTGAAATACGAAACAGGTGTCGGGCCTGCATTCGCAACAGAGGCCAACAATTTAAGCAAGATTTGTAACAATGATTAAATAAATGTTAAAAATGCAATTTTGTTTTTTTATTTCAAGTAAATCCCACGAAAGATACAGATATGAGACACGAATTTACCTAACCATAAGAATGAGATAGCAGATTTATAGGTTTGACAGGTATCATTTAAGAGATTTTTTTTTAAATCATAATTTTGAATATTAGCCTTAGGTGACTCGATTCACAATTCTAGCGAATTCACAAAGTTGTTAAAATACTTTTATGGCATGTGGCACATCATTAGAAAGAAGATAGACTGGAGAATTAATGAGGGAGTTTGAAGATCCCGGTTGCTTTTGATTTTTTTTTTGTAGCCTTATAAACAGCTGTAACATGTACAGCTTTAATTTAAGTTTTACATTTGCGAGTGAATTAAAAAAAAAACTAGGTGACTAATATCACTAATTTTGTATTTAAAAGTATTCTTAAACAATACACATCGAAATAAAAATAAAATTCAGAGTCTACGCCTTATATTTTTTTTTAAATCTGTATTTGAATGTAAAATTTGGGTCTTTTTTTTGGAAAACAATAAAAAGTCGATAAAAAAAAATCCACAGAGCATGAGGGGTGTTAAAGGGTCTAAAAGGCTAGCGGATGACTCCTTCAGTCGACCATTTCAATTTGGCACACGATGCACCAAACACCCTGTATATTATGCTTTTTTCCCCCTGAGAGCTTTACTTATTAAACAGATAACATTTTACTATCATGTGCTAATTAAAGATAGTTACGCTTTTTAGCACTTCCCTATTTCTACCCGTGGGTGTCATAAAAGGCGACTAAGGGACTTACTAGAGAATGGGCAGCAGCGTTCTCTATGCATTTCAACACCATACTGCGATCGTCAACCCACCTGCCAAGCGTGGCGATTATGGCAAGCCCCCCTTTGGGCAGGCCTATGTCCAACAGTGGACGTCTCTCGGCTGCAAGGATGATGATGATGATGCTTTTTTATTCCCCTAATAGTTTTTTTATTTCATAGTAGTCCACTGCTGGACACAGGCCTCTCCAATGGCACCCCATTCAGCTCGATTCTCGCAACTCTCATGCAGCTGCTACCAGCCACCCTGCGAAGATCATCGCTCCACGTTAGCCTGAGGGCATCCTACCTAACGTTTTCCGATTCGCAGTCTCCATTCAAGAACACGTCTACCCCAACGGTCATCAGTTGCACGGCTAATATTGCCTCCACATTGACGAAGTGTCAATGTCATGCTTGCTTATTCTGTGAGCCATGTCGGCAACTTTGGTTCTCTGCCAGATCACCTCGTTCCGGATTTGATCCCTCAGAGACTCCAAGCATAGCCTGTTCCATAGCTCGCTGAGTGACCTTGAATAACATAAAATTTTGTAGTCTGAATACAGTCTACAAAATTTCAATTTTAAACAGTAACTTTTGATTAGGTGCCAAATGTCAGGTCGGGAGAAGTTATTTGATATAATTTCCCACCCTAAAAAATAATAATTAAGTAACTACGATCTTAGCAATCAAGGGCAGGGCAGGGGGTGCTTGAGACTAGCTCGGCTGCAATTTCGCAACCTAGAGAATTGTTCAGTCCTTATTTTCGTTTTGTGTGTTACTCTTCTATGTAAAAACAAGTGAAAACGTATTTTCTTACCGTCGTCGACCCAAACGATTTGGGAGAAAGGAACTAAGTAAGGCTTTATTTATAGATCTACTGTTGTTATAATAGAGATTATTTCCCAAAAAAAAAACTTACCGTATACTATCATATCGGTTCTAAAAGTGTTCCTTTAGGTACCTGCTTGTTCAACAGTGGACTTTTAAGAGCTTTTGTGTGTGCTTGTGATAAACTTACAGTAAAAGCACTTTGCATTTTTGTGGCAATATTTTCTGTTATATTAATATTTATTTTCTTATTCAAGAGTTATAGCCGTGCTGGAAAATTTGGAGACGCTACTCTTGACATAATATATGGGCGAAACACTATTTGTTTTTATTATTGGTTTTTATTAGTTGTTTGTCACATTCAGAATATCACTGAGTTCTGCTTAAATAAACTTACTAAAAAATATGAAGGGAAAATGATGAAAAATACCTTCAACACGGAAGACTTTCACAAGATAAATGGGAGAGTTAGTACCTAATTGCCATGTATTTTGCGAACTTCGACGTTTTAAGATTTATTACTATCACGTAGTCTTATAAAATCATCTTTGCTTGTTAGTTTAGAAACTAAATTCAGACCGTCTTATTACAAAACAAGGTTTATCTTCAGATCCAGGACCCATTATTGAATTTCGAACTTCATTCCGTCTATGGTAAAGTTCCTAATACAAAACGGACAACTTAGTACCAAACTAAGTTTTCAGTTTTGTATAAAGAACAGTATTTCAATCACAATTACGTTCTTATTACAAAATCTGGCTCCATGGTTTAAGCCATGTCAAAATATAAATTTTGTTTTGTAATAAGACGGTTTTAGTTTGATGATAAAACAGAAGAACCATGTTCACACCTGTCAGTATCAATCAGTAACTAAAGCCCCATTTACACGGTGCAAGTTTGTGGAACGTTCAAGAGCAATAATCGCATGCCATAAAGCACGTTAAATTTATTGCCATTCAAGAAATGCATGCAAGTGTTGACACGCGTGCGATTTCCATAAAATGAAAGAAATAAAGTTTTGCCGTTCAATAAAACTGCATGCAACTGCTTGCATGCAATAATCGCCTTGCAATAAAAAGCCTTGGTGTGCTTTTTATTGCAAGGCGATTATTGCATGCAAGTTTTGCTTTGTCCTAATACAGAGTTGTACGTCCTTGTAAAATTGATTCGAGTATTGCCCGTATTTGCGCTGCCAAATATTTCATTAAAATATCATTAAACGACTTCTCAAGATTTTTTTTAACATGTTTAATTCGTTCGTACTCGTAGAGTTGAATGCGATTTTATTGCATGTGCAATTTTATTGTACACACGGCTACACATCAAGCTATAGAAATCCAGTTTACGCCGATCTCGCACTGTACGGAAATCTTATACAATGCGAGATCAGCTTATACTGGAAATGTATAGCTTGATGTGTAGCCGTGTGTACGTGCTGTTTACACCTATTTATATTGGTTTTAAACGGCAACTAACTTGCCCGTATCGTGCAACAATATTCGTACGTGTTGTTTTGATGGAGTCAGTTAGTTGCCCTTCTATTTTAGGGTAAGTATGCCACAGGAAATAAACTTGCACCGTGTTAATAGAGCTTTACTCTCTTGATTGCTGGCAGGTGTAATTAGTTCGTAAATCAGTTGCACTGCGTTGATATTTTCACAACAGCTAATATTTACTCACATTACATTCTAATTATAGCCTCACATGTGCACTCAGCAACGTGAACTGCTGCCAAGTTCAGCAACTCATCTATTTAGCTACAAATGCCACGTTCGCTCGCTACTTCATATGCGAACATTTTAAGAGCTTTTTAATTAATGTACCCATAGTTTTTATGTAACACAATTGCATGCGATCTTTTATACCCGCTCCCTCATCTCATTCAGCACATCTCTCATGATATTCATAAAATATGCGGAAATACGGGAGAGGCCGCTGTGAAGAAATGCTTCACTAATTAAAATACTGGAAGTAAGAATGTGGAGTTAAGTGGGGTCGGGTAATAACGAAGTTTATGACGTATTACAATGCTATTACGAGTACAGTTGCCATTTTTTAATATTTCTTATTGAAAAATGGATTTTTAATTATCAATTAATGAGAAATAGGTTCCTTTATTATTATTATTTATTTTATTTACTAAAAATAACGTGTATAAAAATTGTAACTTAAGAACTTTGCCCCGCTAAACCGTTTTCACGGTTTGTCTGTGGGAACAGAACAAACAGTATTACAAATAAGGTTTATTAGTGCGGACACTTAATGTTCACATAATATATAATTATTGCACGTATAAAGTAATAATAATAGTAGCAATAATATCTTATCTTATATGTATGGAAAGTGGCTCCCGATTTTTAATTTTCTGTGTGGTGACATCTTGTACCTTTTTAGATGGTGTTTTTGTCGTAGTTGTGTATTATTCTTTTTAACTTTCATTTTTATTTCACTTATTTTGGGGATTGGGATCATTGAAGGTACACTTCTCCACCCACTTCTTTGGTTTGAGAAAATTCAGTAGTAAAATTAGGGATTTATGCATAAATAATTTTATACAAATCATATTATATTTTCAGAAAGTACAACATAAAAATTTTCATTAGATACCAAACACGATATAATAATTCGAAATATATTTTATCGGTAGTAGGTACTTTACACCCGATATAAGCCGCCATCTTAGATTGTATGTGATGTCATATAGCCTATAACCCATGGAACAACATGATGCTTCCACCGATAACTTGTTTGTCATACGACTAGTAGTTTTGGAATTATGAGTGAACTGATGAATATACATACATACATAGCCTGTTAAAATCATAACCCTCCTTTAGCTTTGCCGTAGTTGGGTAAAAACGTATAGCTCAGTTTCTAGACTTGATCATTCGCTCACCAGTAACGCCTCGTCTTCAACGAGGTCAGACATAATAGGGTAAACTAGACAAAATACAGTAAGTAATTAAAAGCGAGTGTTTTCACTTCATCGACCGCAAAAAGCTATAAACTGGGTGTATGAGTCATGTATCGGACATGGCATATGTGCAAGACGGAAAAGTCCTGATCTATGGATCAGGACTTTTCCGTCGTTTTGCACAAATTATAGTGTAATGCGACTGTACATAATTAGCGTTCATAGTCAGCTGTACTCATTCACACAATATTAATGTGAGCCTATTTTCTTTGAAACATTAAATTCATTAAAATAATGGAACGTAAGATGAGTGAATGAGTGGCGAGAGTGTGAAAAGGGGACAGAAAGGAAATTGCGGATGAGTTCGAACTAAACGACGACGTTACGAAGGAAAATTTGGTACTTTGTGTTTATCGAGCCAAAATAAACCAAGATATCTTGAAAAAGTGTTTCTCTCATCACGCCCCTCTCGTAAATTCATATAGCACACGTGGTAGTTAAAACTATTCAATAAATCATCATGTTTCGTTATCCTTGACTTAGCATTTCGAGCTAACACTCAAGGTGTGTGCGACCCGTTCAGCAGCCCATAGATGGCACACTGTTTTAGTCTCGGAATGAAAAATAATGTTTGTAACCTATTGCGTAGACACTCTCTAGAATTACACCACAACACCACAAAATCCCCTAGAAAGCCACTAAAGGAATTTCATAATTTATCAATATTTATTAAAATAAATTACATATCCATTCACATGAGCTTTATAACGTGGCATCTCTTTTTGATGGAAACGCAGAAAACCAATTAATAAAACCATCTTTTCGTGTTTGCATTGTGTAGTGATATTGGACATTGTGACTGAGTTGTGAAATATAAAATAGTACATAGACTCAAGTTACTGTTTAATTTTGCCAATTATTAGTTCAAATCATTTTTTTACAATTTATATCCCGCCATAAACAGTGGTTTCGTATGTTTAAGAGGAGTAACGCGGAACATACGAGTAAGCCACAGCTACACAAGCTGCTGGTAGCTTACATAAGCTGGCTGTAGATCTTATTGACAACTTATCAGGCGATGACTACAAATATAAACCTAGCAAGTCTAGCTTATAAAGTAGGTCGCCACGAGTGAATACTGTGAGTGCACAGCGCTCACATTGACGTTCATTAGCCACAACTCACAAGACTTACAGAAAACTAAATTAAATAAAACAATTAGACCCAAATATATCAATAATTTTCTCTGCGGTGCCTCGGATATTTCGATGAAGCGAAGCCGAAGCTTGCGTATCTAATATCTTCAGTACTTAGTAATGGCTTCTACAGACCGGAGCGACTCGCGACGTGACACAAAGGCACCGATCGTCGCGTGACATGCGGGGCCTTTGTGTCGCGTCGCGTGTCACGCCAGTAGGTATGTAGAAGCCTTTAAGCTTTTAATAAACATTATTTGCATTAGTTAGGTATATCTAAAAGCAGGGTGATTTTAAGACAAATTTAGAGCAAAGACAAATTTCTGGCATTTTATTGTGTGTTCTATTAACGCTTGAGAAGAATTTAATATTTGTCAAAGTGAGTTACGAGAAAATGGCAAATTACCATAAAAAGAATTTACTTCAACGTAATTTATTACATCGGGTTAGTTGTAATTTGTTACACCGACTTCGGGGTCAAATTTATTTCACCGCTATATTTTTTGCGTAAGTTTGTTAAAACGCTTTCATAAAGGCTTCTACATACCAGCGCGACTTGTCGCGCGACGCGACACGGCACAAAGGCCTCGCGTGTCGCTGGACGAGCGGTGCCTTTGTGTCGCGTCGCGTCGCGCGACAAGTCGCCCCGGTATGTAGAAGCCTTCATACATTTAAAACTATATTTCAAGACTTGTGAAAGCGAACACTGCTTGTTTGCTTTTGTATCTCGACCAAGAATGTTAAAAGTAATAAAATTGGACTAATACTAGTTCAGGATATAAAAAAAATCTTTAGAATACGATGAAAGAGTAATATCATAGAGATACAGTTAAATCGAAAATGCGCAACCACTTTTAACTTAACTGAATACCCCAAAACAGTTTGCCTATGACGGGTTATAAATGATCTACATTCCCTCCGCAAAGATTTGTCGCAGGATTTATGATACAGTTGAATAAAATAGACCCTGTTCAAACCACTCACGTAACGGAAACTTCCCAAACTCGTGAACTAGGAACAGTTTAATTTTTGGTTCTGAGTTTGGAAAATATTTGTTGTGCTTGGATAAATAATTTATACTATTTATGACACCGTGGTAGAACGTGAATGCCCCTTTATAACATGATGAGATATACTTACAAAAAAAAAACAGCAATAGCATAATAATATTATGAAGTATTAGAGGACTACACGGTTGCTACGACGTAGCCAACGAGATGACGTCATGGCTTCGACCACTATTACGATTTATTTGTTCCTGAAAGGCCTGTTATAGTGGTATAACTCGGGCATATTTTTTTAATATTTCGTATTTCTTTCACGTTATCGTTTTCATGAGCTCTGCAGAAGGGTATCAAATATGAAATACAATTTAATATGTATTATAGGGGCTTCTAATGGCTTGGTAAAAATCGAAAATGTTCTTAACTTTTTAGACCTTTGTATCCGGCTTATGCTTATGAAGTTTCATTAAAATCGGTTCAGTCATTTCGAAAAACAAGGGCTTGAAAGTTTGTATGAAATGCCGTACGTCGTGAACGCTCTTAAGTGTGGTGTTATTTGACCTAGGTATGTTGCTTTTCTATCGTGTTTTCTTTCGAAAGTGCTTAAAAGACCTTCCACTTTATTTATAAGTTGATGACGTTTCTTCTTTACATCACGACTATAGAATATTACTAAACGTACTTCACTAGTAACGCTACTAAAAACTCTGTAGTCTGTAGTAATCTTTCAAATAAATGAACGTTGCAAACTATTTTCACTTGCTTTAATTAATCAATACTGGTTCCACACAGAATATATTAATTTATGGAGTAGCATTTAGGTACTTTAGATAACGCAGCCATTTTTCTTGCCAATTGAGAAAATAATTTCGGTGGTATTTAGGTTGTTACTAAGTAGTACAATCGAGGCTTATGAGCACACATTAAGGCTGAGGCTACAGTAGGCAACGATTTGCGATGCGACAGAAAATTATGTAGTTATTTATAATTTTATGTTCTTTTTGTTTGAGGTAAGAGACCACACAACGTATTCTATTTACACGTTGAAACTAAGGTTAGACCGCAATTAAAATAGCCGTGTCTATCAAAGAAAAAAATTACTATCCGCATACTAAAAAAAATCGGCCGAGTGCGTGTCGGACCACGCACAATGAAACCCTTTATTGTGCGTGGTCCGACACGCACTTGGCCGGTTTTTCGTCATCCGTAGTTGCCATGAATTTATCCCAAAAATACACATAATATTGTAGTTGAAAATCATGTTCTCCCATACATCGATACACGTCACGGCCAATTCTCCAACTGCAAATGAAAGTTCGTAATTTAGCAAAAAAAAATGTTTTTGTCATAAAATTACAACTTAACGATTCTCGAACTGTTTCCTTTACTTATGCTGTGAGACCATGGTTCTCTTGGACACACTCCAAGAAGCGTAAACTTTATATTGTGTTCTGTGAGGGATGCATCTGACCCACGTAAACAGCAACGAATGATATAGATTTGATTTTAATAATTATACAATGTGTAACAGAAGTTTTTCGGATTATTGTGTGGGTTCGGAAGCATAGAATGTAATTTCCTAAAACCCTCATTAGTTGATCGGTGCAAAGGTTATCTTGTTCCAAACATGTTTTTCTGTAATTGGTGAGATTATAATCTGATAAGATCCGTGATTGCTGCCTGTTGCACGTAAAAAACTACCACTCTTGAGGGTCCTTCATTCATCATCATCATTTCAGCCGAAAGACGTCCACTGCTGGACATAGCCCTCCCTCCATAATCGCCACGCTTGGCAGGCGGGTTGGCGATCGTAGTATTGTGTTAAAATGCAAAGAGAACGCTGCTGCCCATTCTCTAGTAAGTCCCTTAATCGCCTTTTACGACACCCACGGGAAGAAATAGGGGATTGCTATTTTTTACGTCCGTTCCTTCATTATTTTGTTATAATTATATATTTTAAAATATTAAATAGGGGAGTGCTATTCTTTACGTCCGTTCCTTCATTATTTTGTTATAATTATCTATTTTAAAATATTATTATTTTTTAAGCAATTGGCTTGATCACTCATACTGTAGCTTAAATAAAATTTCAGACGATGAGTCCTACAGGAGTTACAGTAAAAATTGTAATGGCGACTCCGTCTTTGGCAAGTGTCCAATGTCTTGGCGGCAATAATACGGACAGTAGTAGTAGGATGTGTCGTTATCATAAGATTTTTTCTGGAGGGGCTTTTTCTTTTAAAGATTAATTTGAAATCAATTGACCGGATTATATTAGGAGTTGCCATTTAATATGAGACGAACATGGTATAACTCCTGTAAAAAATCTTGTGTCACTCCGGTTTTCGTATTGCCAATAGTTAAACACTTAATTATCCCACCCCTGCTTCGCACGGTTTTTATGACATGACAAACCATCGAGATTTCGTTATGATAATATTTGTTTATTACATTAAAAAAACCGGAATAGATGATATATAATAAATAAATAATAAGTTCAACCAATCGCAATAAATGGAAATGATTGTCAAAATTTTTAGTGTATTGGATACGAGGGTTTTGGCTACTTTGTATGTGTGTATTTTAATGATGTTTAAATTTGTTGAAATTTGCGTTTTGTTTGTGCAGAATAAACAATTTTTCTTTCTTTTTTTCTTTATTTTTCTTTAAGTTTATCGATTCCAAAATATACATAAACATGGGTTGTATATTATGCTAAGACTTACTTACCCTTAATAAACCAACGATGGACACTAGTGAAAAAAAAAACAATAATTTTCTTTATTAACAAAAAATTTAATCCTGTCTCCTAAACTAGGGATGGCCTATAATATTGGTGAAATGCAAGAAAATTCGTTACGTGGTTTAGAAGAACAACGCGGTCACACAGATAGACATGAAAAGCGACTTTAATTTATAATTGATGTATAGATTAGTAAAGTGGATACTATAAAAACACCGTCAACTACAATGTTATACTGACAAGTTAAATAAACTGTAAAGTTTTCAGTGTTCTTTACGGAATTTGTAAAGCTAAGCTTTGCCAAAAACCTTTCTTCTTTGTCTTTCCTCGTAATATTCAAAGTGTGTACGAAAAGTACATTTTATATTTTCATGCTTAATAGACCTTTACGTTTTAAAACAAATGAAACCTTTGTGACTTTCACATCACAGAGAAAGAATAACAGAGCCTGCTAAATAATTTAACAGATTGTTTGATTCCGACAATGGATTTCGTCGAGTCTGGTATTTATTTTAAACAAAACACGATCATTATTTGAATAAAAAGGCTTTTGTGGAGTCACGTCGTCCAACCGAACGTTTCGAGTGATGAAATGCTAAATTAGAGATGAAATATTTTTTGAGAGATTTGAATGATTGAATTGTTGACACGCTGATTTAGATGAAAAGGAAATTGAATTGGACTGTACGACTTTTTTCTCTATCGGAAAATGATGGCAAAGCAATTTTGTGTTTGATGTTCATTAATGAAGTGTCACTATTATTTCAGTTGAAATAAATTCTAGAATTTCCTCCCCATCTAACTCAAAAGAATTGTAATTCACTAGTGATTTTAATACATTGTATGCTACGTTTAACGTTACCGAAAGACGACTTTTATTGAAAAATAGCGTAGAAATTCTGTCACACGAAAATAATAGAGGAACCGGAGTACCGATTCTTAAAAGGCAATGCGTATAAAAATGTCTCTAGCACATACGAAATTATACTTTTTAACTGTTAATGCTTCCGGAGAAATAAAATCAGATACGTGATTAAATTCTTCTAAAATATATTGGTCCCACATATTGCTCCAATATAAGGCTGCAGGACTGCCACAAAACGCAACGCGGAAATTTTTATTGATATTCAATCCTATATTTATCTACTTGTTGCCATGTTACATAACAAATCACTACTTCTGTGTTTAAGAAAAGTAATACTATTATACATTACATTATTAAGGCATTTAGGAACTTGAGATTTGTTCTGAGGCAGACGTGAGACTTTACCAGCATCACAGCCATCAGAGTCCTGTATGACGCATTAGTCAGGAGTCATCTGGAACATAGTGCTATCATATGGGCTCTACATGAGGCTAAGTACTCAGTGATGTTGGAGAGAGTCCAGAAAAAATTCACGCGCCACCTGTACAGGAAACTTTATGGGGTGTACCCATTTTACCCTTTGATGTACCCCACTCTATTCGTGCTGGGTATGGTGAGGTACAATCAACTCGTGATGCGACGGGAATTTGCACTGGTGTCGTACTTGATGCAACTGCTGCGCGGCATAGAACACAACCCGAGAGTGCTGCAGCGGTTGCACTTGTACGTACCCGACCGTTATGTGTGGAAGCGACGGCCCCCGCCACTGCTGGTCGTACCAACAGCCAGGACCAACTTGCTGGCCAAAACCCCTCTGACTCGAGCAATTCGCACCATCAATTATATACAGGTCGAAATGGATATATTTACTTGTTACTGGAGTGAATTCGCAAAGGTACTATTGTTTATACTTTGTTACAAACAATGATATATATGATCGTGAGAGGTATTTTTTTTGTCTTTAATTTAAATTTTGTGTGGGACCCGACTTGGCTATCGCATTAGGTTAAGACCTGTAATGATAGTTTTAAGGCATTAAAATAAATAAATAAAATAATAATAAATAAATTATAAGTACTGACATCAACAGGTTACAAGCACCATCGTCATGGTTTTGGAAATGTTGCTCCATGAATACTCATGTTATAGTCTTTCAGGAAGCAATGTAATGAGCTGATAGCTTTTGATTAAGTATCGATAATGTCTCCATCAGGCAGCCCTAGTGTGGGTGTGCTCACGGTCGACTGATCTAAAATCTTTAGAGATATGGATTGTGCTAGCTTTTCGTAGCTAGAGATCTGTGAAAGTCGTCTAAATATGATTACGTTCCGGCTTGATGCATTAAGTGAACGGCTAACTAATTGGCTAATGACTGCCCTCTGGATTACGCCTGCTAATTGAATTTGCTAATTATGAATATGCAGGACCGGCTTTGCATTATTATAGATAGCAAACCGATTCTTTTCCTCTTGTTCAATAACAGTTGTTGATAATAATGTTCAGTAGTTGTAAATGGCTGCGTTGATAAACTGTCACGTACAAGTATGTCAGTTCTTACGTAGAGAGGATACTTTACGTGTTCATAAAAAGGAGATAGATATTGTTTAGCGAGGTGTTTATTTACAGACACTACTTTGTACCGCCCGCGTCACTGGAGATATCAACTTGATTAGGAATACTAAGCGGTAGTGAGTCAGTATTTAATAATAATTTTATACAATACAAAGTCTCATTATTTTTCACTCTCCTTAGTAGATAATAATCTCTCTTACGTTACAATTTCTTTCACGAGCCCTACGGTAGGCGCTGTTAAGATTTAATAACCTCCTCTTAAAATTCAAATGAATCATGTTTATAAATGGGATAAGAAAACGATAACTTTGAAAACGGCTATCCAATGAAATTAAATGTTTTTGTTTGAACAGAATAACTAAATTAAAATGAAGAAACGGCTTTGAAAAGCACATTTCACTCAGACAATAAAGCTAGATCTCCTTTATGAATTACTAATAAATAAATATAGCTTACTATACTTCTTTGTGTTCTTGTATTGAGCTTAAAGTTCACCCTAGTTCTTGTTAACATTTTTTAACTCACGTTGGAATTAGAGTTTTACAACAAAACCCTAAAACTGGGTAAAGCCAACGATCAATTGGCAATTATATAACATTTTGTAAAAATGGGTTGTGTAAAGTTCGACGTATTACCGCGATGGATATTAAATACTCGTAATAGGTACGGGAATACTTACGTGCGCGCTTTAGCCAACTCGACTCGAATAACTTAACGAAATGTATGTATAATAAGCGAGACTTT
Organism: Tiliacea aurago; assembly: GCA_948098905.1. NCBI lineage: Eukaryota > Metazoa > Arthropoda > Insecta > Lepidoptera > Noctuidae > Tiliacea > Tiliacea aurago. The sequence goes on from OX402594.1 coordinate 19,148,674, forward strand.
CGCTGCGTCTGAGACAACGGAGGATGCGATCATCAAGAGATTTAGATACTTAATTATGGCGTATATTTTATGTACATTTGTGGGAAATATCTACGTATCTAGGTATATTCTATACAAGTGTATATTCTTACAATGAATTATTGTTACCGTTAACGTTCTAATGTTGTTTGTTTTTATTTGAAAATAATCGCCTGAATTGTTTTTCTTGGATTCTTCAACTTGGATTAATTCAAAGTAAAAGCATCGTGTAAACTTAATAATTTGTTGGTAAACTACGTTGACTGTTTTAAAAGCAATATACACTTTATATATTTAAGAAAATGGGTCATCAAACAGGTTTTTTACGAAGGGGTCTTCCTTGGGCTTGTCAACACGGCTGATCGCTCAGATTATGGTAATTCTGTGAAAATGTTGCTGAACGGTTTTCTTCATTGGTTTTCTTGGATCCAAGGGATTATGTAAACATTACCTACATTTCAAATAATTTAGGCGAACCTTTGAGACAGCCAAAGGTTGTTACTGATGACCATGTTCACATATTATTATTTTTCCTTCAGTGGATAAATGAAATATAACACAATATGGCTGAAAGTGCTTGGTTATTAGCTTGGGCCATCCAAGTTCATATTTTAACATATTGTTGTTCAAAGAGTCTCAATTCTTTAGAGAAAACTTGAACGCTAGCTATACATAACATAACATAACATCACGCCTTGTTTCCCCGAAGGGTTGGGCAGAGGTGTACCTATAGTTCACCCACATTTCGCCAGTTATGTTTTAGTCCCATGTAATAAGGAGCGAGCCTATTGCCATCAACCGGGTACAAATCCAGACTTCTGCTGCTGCGAAATTCCAGATAGAAAAACCGAATCGTACATACATAATGCATAAAGTCAAGATACCCATTATTATGAACGTGTGACCAAATAGACCACTTTCACATCGTCTGGACGGTGTGCAATTGCTCACACAGGAAATAAAAAATACCTAGGTAAGGAAGAGCTTTTCCCGATATAATTATGTAACAAAAAATATAATAACTATCGTATCTCTTTGTTATTCTCTTTATGTGTCGTATCATAAACTGTTCTGTATTATGATAAGCGAACTTTTTATAGTTTTCTTTTTCCCAACCATTCTCCCGGAGGTGTCATAGTCTTTAACACAAGAGCTAAGTGTCGTAGTTTTTATGATCTAATGCTATCGTTAAATGTTTGGAGAAACAAGTAGCATAATAGCATAATCGGCCTATAATGTTCCCACTGCCGATACACAGGCTCTTTGAGAGGGAGTGGGCTGTACTCTACCACGCGGGCCCAGTGCAGGTTGGTAGATTGTCACATGTCTTTGAATTTTAGGTCCTAGGACTTGCCGGTTTCCTCACAATGTTTTCCTTCAGTGATTTGAGAGCACTGTGGTGATGAAGTTATATACACAAACTAAAGAGCCTGCCTGGGTTCGAATTCGAACCCATGACCTACAACTCGTAAGTTGAGGCCGTTACCACTGGACCACCACTGCTCACCAGAGAGAGAGAGAAAGAAAACCTCACTGAGAAACAGTATTTATTTATTTATAATAAGCACACCAACAGCATAGTCACTTACTATTCAAAATTATATAACATATAAAATTGGCACTTCAGTAACCATGCAAATAACAGGTATGCATGACATTTAACATATGAATATTAGAGACAAAAGAGAAAAAATTAAAAGTGTAAAAAATTGAAAGTGTGCCCAGAGACCCAAATCCAGAACACGACAAAACAAACCAATTTGAGTTACACAGACGTGCACTCTTCGCACTGTTTGAATAGGGAACGCCTGTATGAAGCGAAACTCATGGAGAAAATATCAATAGGGTAATCTGTCAAGTTGGACCTTTCATTATATTGCCTTGCCATACCGGTTAGGGGGCTATTAAATGTGGTATTGTGTGGTTGTATGGTATGCTATGCTTGAGTATGGTCAAGGAAATTATGTATTTTTTTATGTCGCCATTAAAATTAACTATTACTTGTCGACAAGCGCCACTTTTTCTTCTTGGTAATGACTGTAGGGAGCTTCAATAAGTCATGGGCAATCAATCTGCCTGCCTTTACCCAAATATGTTAGGGTTGGCTTCCAGACAAACCGGGTGCAGCTGTATCAGTCTTATACATGGAGCGACTGCCTATCCGACCTCCACAACCCAGTTACTGGGTAAATTTATTAACACGCTGCAAGTGGGGTTTGGAAATTCTTCTGTTTTATCGTGTTTCCGGTTTCATTACTATTATAACTAGATCTTAGTTATTAAATAGGGAAATCCACGCGGTCTATAGAATGGGTCCTCGTGAGTCCCTTAGAAACAAATTCAAAGAAATTGACGTACTAACTCTGCCTTCTCTTGATATCTTAGAAAGTATTTTAAATGTTCGCAAAAACGTAGGCCTCTTTAAAATAAGAAGCGATTTCCATAATATAAATACACGTAGTAAAAATGAAATTGTGATACCCAAATTTAGGTTAACTAAAACAAGCAAGTCATTTCTAATAAACAGTATATCCGCTTTTATAACAAGTTGCCAAAGTCTGCTATAGAACTTAGCGATGGAAAATTCAAAACCCACATCAAACGTGTCCTTATCAAAAAAGCATATTATAAGATTAAAGACTACGTTAAAGACAAGGAAGTTTGGCATTAATTCATTCTGCACATGTGGCTTCCCTGGTACCTCATTAACGGCAAAAATATGTAAATGTCTATTAACTGCTCCCAAGTTGCGATGTTTATGTTATTTATTTTTTACATACTTCCTTGACATAATCTTTTTTTTTCTTTGACTTTATATACCTATAATTTTAATTTAAAAAAGGTTCTAAATTTTATTATTTTAATAATTTTTTATATCGTTTTGTTTTAATGTTTTGTTAATGTGAGAACGTTTGTAGGCATAATGGACTTTTTTTTTTACAAACTTCACTGACATAATGTTTTTCTTATTTGACATAAACTACCTGCAATTTTAACTTCAACAAGGTTCTACCTTTTATTATTTAATCATATTTTATTTTGTTAATGTGAGGACGTCGTAGGCTTAATAGACTGTAGATCTGTAGACCATTTTCTATTTTGTTATGTACCTGGTACTTTGACGGGCCTACGCTGTCCTCTCATACCTATTAACACTGTAATTTGAAAGCATTGTAAAAGCCAGTTTTGTTTAAAAGAGTAACCGTGGAGTTTTTGCCAGCTCTTCTCCATAGGAAACGATCAATTGGAACCGTGCACCTAGCTTTTGACGTTTCATAAGTGCCCATGTAGGCTTATGTGAAATAAAATTATTTTTGATTTGATTTGATTTTGATGTTTTTCAAGCCTAATGATCGCGTGAAGAACATATCTACGTTCCTCGCAGTAGTTGCAGCTTATTTTTACGTGTGTTATAGTGAGCTCTATGACTTACCGACTCTTAATACAGTGACCCACTTCTCTCAGAAGATGAGGTGAAGGCTGCTAATGCACGTCATAAAGTTTATACCCGCAATACTATTACATGTGACACATGATACGAGCCGCGGACGCCTAACTCGCATACTCACAAGCTTGCGATAGATGGCAATTTCTACTTACCCGTAAAAACAAGATTAGTCTCACCGAGGCGCTGCACGGGAAGCGAGTCACATACATGCATAAATATTCTCTATTTATAGCCTGTCCTTCGATTTGTGAGAAATACCTGCAATATCTGCTAAGCACGCGATAAATTGAACGTTTTTATCCTGAATGTGTTGCGGCATCTGCCAAAGTAATGCCGTGAGTTATTGTTGTTAAGACAATAAGGACGGAATGAATACTGATATATTTAACACGTTTGGAAGTTTACTGAGTTTGGGGGCCGTTTAAGTAATTTATTGTTAAAGTTGACAGATATAACGTTTGTATACAAGTAAGATATAAACATTACACCTTACCATCTATCTCACCTAAAACATACAAAGGATGAATAGGTAGAACATTGAGATGCAACCCCAAATAATTTTTGACAAATTGAGAAAATTACTACCGTAACAGCAAGTATATACAGTGATATTACTTATGTTTTGTGAACTGAACAAACCATTATTGTGAAGACAGCAGGAAAAAATAAAATGGTTTCATCTTGCCTTGTGTTGATTTACGACTCACGATAAATCCGATTCCCTGTACTAACAGGGAATCGCATTTATCATGAGTCGTACCTTCAGAAGATTTTCAGCTCACTAAAAAAGTAGGAGCCTCGTAAGTAAGGATTCGGAACAAATGTAGCAGAGATCGTAATATATCTACGTGTGCGGAGATATACGTAGGGTGTAGTTCAGGGATATAAATTCAGCAATTAGTCACAAGGCACATCGACTTGTGTCAGAAAGACAGCGTTATAAGATTCGTTACGTAAGCGTTATTTTATTTTTTATTTTATTATTTTATTGGTTCACCAACAACTGTTTACACAGGATACGTGCTAAAGGTAACATGTGAAAGTGTGTATGCAACAGTGCAACAGTCACTTACAGGCAAACTCCGCATGCAGAAAGAAGTTGTACAAAAAAAAAAAAAATAACTAAATTACATATCTAAAAGTGTAGTTATTGAATATAGCAATATGACATAAAATATTAGTATGATAATATGTAAAAAATACATCTATTTAAAAAGGTATTTAAGAAATTTGACCTTCAACTCGCCCAAACTTTCAAAGTGCACATCGATTTGATCGCTGCAGCTATTTACGATCTTGCTTAATCTAGCATAAGGGGAATTGGCGCCTAGAACCGTTCTTCTCTGCGGTGGGCAGAGTGGTGTTATGGGACTGCGAGGAATTCTTGAGGGAGCACGGAAATTAAAGGTTTGCAATATTTGTGGGCAGTCAATTTTATGTTTCATAACTTTGCACACAAACATTGCGTCATTAGTGCGTCGGCGATTGTCTAGCGAAATCATTTTAAAGTGTTTCAGTCTGTTACTGTACGAACGTACTTTTTTAGTTATTCCGCTAGAAAATGCCAAGTGCCATAGAAAACGCTTTTGAACGCGTTCTAGACGCAACGAGTGTGTGGCATAGTGTGGACGCCAAATCACGCTACAATATTCCAATATGCTTCGAATTAAGCAATTATATAGTATAATTTTAGTTTTACAACACCTAAACTGTTTGGAATTCCTAATAACAAATCCCATCATTTTAGAGGACTTTTTTATTATATTGTCTATATGTGGAATAAACGTTAGCTTTCGATCAAATGTAACACCAAGGTCTCTCATTGTGTCCAGTTCCGCAATTTTTACTCCATCGATATAATAGTCTTGGTCTATTAGATAATGCTTTCGCGTGTATTTAACATGGTAACATTTGCTTGAATTTAGATGCATCTTGTTGGTTTGACACCATTGCACAAGCCTTTCTAGATCGCTCTGTAGGTCAGTGGCATCATCTTTGGATTTAACTACTTTGACTAATTTTAGGTCGTCGGCATACATAAAGATAACAGCGAACCGAAAGCAATTGGGAATATCATTTATAAAGAAATTAAACAAAACTGGCCCCAAATGAGATCCCTGTGGTACGCCAGACGAGATATATCGTAGGGTTGATCGAAAACCGTTGATGACCACATAAAAAGATCTATCCATAAGATACGAACTCAACCATGAAAGTAACGACCCGGTGATACCATATGCTTGTAATTTACTAATCAATATTCCATGTGATACCTTATCGAAAGCTTTACTAAAATCTGTATATATGACATCAGCTTGGGAACCTGAGTCTATTGTCTTCGTTAATAACTCAGTGAACAGTATCAAGTTGGTACTTGTGGATCTAGACTCCACGAAGCCATGTTGCTCTTCGCTTAAATACAGCTTTAAGTGACTCTGAATGCTGGGGCAGATCAAAGACTCAAAGATCTTAGCCAGGGTTGACAAAATTGATATGGGTCTGTAGTTGGACACTATGTCGTCATTGTTTGACTTGTGGATGGGAACAACTTTAGCTACCTTCCATTTTGCAGGAAAAATCCCAGAAGCTAAAGATTTATTGAAAATTAGTGACAGTGGTATAACCAACTCGGCCGCACACTCGTGAATAAAAATAGGTGGTATTCCATCTGGCCCAGGGCCCTTATTGCAATCCAGGTTCTTTAACTTTTTGTATAAGGCCTCACAGTCAATAACTAAATTAGATAAACATAAGCTATAATTTTGAAGGTTATGTAAGTATGTATTATTATGAATGTTGCCACTATCCTGAGCCGGACTATAAACAGAAGAAAAGTAAGATGCAAAAAACTCGCATATTTCTGTTCCATCAGATGACGTAGTGTTACCATCTGTCATCGACCTAGGATACATGCTAGACCCCCCACGTTTAGCTTTTATATAAGTCCAAAACAATTTGGGGTTATGTGTGAGGTGGTCTTCCAGTTTCTTAATGTAGCTATTGTAGCAGACAGTTGCAAGGTCATCACAGCGCTTACTGATTATTTTCAATTCTATTTTATCTAATGGGTTTTTGTAAATATTGTAACGTTTTCTGATCCTGTTTTTTAAATTTAACATTTTAATAAGAGTTCGGTTGAACCATGGTGGGAATTTGATATTCTTGGGTACTTTAGTGGAAATGAACCTATGAATAGCTGTGTTAATAATGTCGTAAAATACCTGTACCATCCCATTGACGTCATGCTGTCCCTCAAATAATTCCTCCCAGTTGAGTTCTTTTAAGTATTTACGAATGGGTACGTAATTGGATTTATGAAAGCTAGGCATTCCACTGACAATTTTGTATGGAAGTTTGGCTTCCTTATATAAAGAAATAATAATATCTAGGGCTGGATGGTGCTGATCAATGTTACATAATGAATTAATACTTTGGCTTACGTTACACAATGGATGATTACACAATACAAGGTCGAGTATCCGTCCTAAGGTATTATTTATGTTGTTAAATTGATTCAGTTTGTTAACATGCGTAAAATCCAACAAAGCTTCGCACGTATTAGTCAGCTTGAGGCTGTTATTCGTATTACAGACTAATTTCCAGTCGATATTACCCAAATTGAAATCGCCTATGATACATACGCACGAGTCGTTAAGTTGTTCAAAGGCCGCATTACATTTATCCAAGAAATTTTCCAAGTAGGATATACGCACAGGTGGTGGCAGGTATACTGTACAGAGAGCCATTCGACGAAAAGACTTAGCTACAGGAAAATCCAGGGTAACCCAAAGATCCTCACAACTACTCTCGAAATGCACAGCGCGTTTAGAATGTATATTTTTTTTTTACAGCTACCAATACTCCCCCACCCTCTTTACCACTTTGGATACAAGAAGTTTCTCTATCTCTCCTGTAAACCACATACCTGTCGTCGAATAGCTCACTGCTATTGACGGAGCTGTTAAGCCAAGTCTCCGAAAGAATTATAACATCGTAGTTATTACAACATACATTGCGATAAACCATGTGCGTTTTTGTTCGCAAACCTCTACAGTTCTGATATAATATTTGCAGGCTATCGAATTTTGAGAAATGGTATTTTCACAATAACGTGTATTTTTAGTTTATTCGAGCAAAAACAGTTACTAAGGCATGTTGAATTAAACTAACTTATTTAAAGAGTCCAGGTTCTTTATCAAAATATGGTCGGCTTCAGCGGTCTTCCTGACAAAAATTCTGCCGTTTCTTACCCAGACAAATTTGTACCCCTTATCCTTTGCCCTTAGTCTTGTGGCAGCATGGAGCGCTTTATTAGACGGAGATAAGTGTTCGAGCACATAAACCGGCTTTCGGTCGCCAGCCATCCCAAGATCTGCACTATTGAGTTTCTCGCTATTATTTTTCTTTTCCTTGTTGTAATTGATAGTCGAAGCCAAGAGGTTGTCGCGAATTCTTGGAGAGGCCAGCTGGACAACGACGGAGCGCGGGCGGGTGTTAGTAGCTTGGAGTTTGGCTACGCGAGTGCAGTGAAGAATGTCGTTGTCCCCTAGCACACATCCGACAACTGATCCCAACTGCTTAACTACAGTATAAAGATTCTCCTGTTTGTTTTCGGGTAGGCATTGAAGTTCAAGGTTGTTTGAACGAGTTTGTTGTTCCAGGTAATTTGTGCGGAGGCTTAGGTCCGCCATTAAGTTTTTAAGATTATTATTTTCTTCCGTTAACACTTTCATGGCGTTTTTTAATCCCTTTTGTTCGGATTGGTACTCTTCAAACTCCTTAGTGTGAAAATTTAATGAAGTTGACAGGTCTCTAATATCATGCTTTATAGGTTCGAGTTCCTTGTTGACGACGTTGAGTATGGTATTATTGATTTGCTGAAGCATGGAAGCGAATTCCGCCTTCATAACTTCTTGGACAATGGCACGCACTTCCTCAGTGGTAACAGGTGTCACTTGAGGGGGAGAGTTCAAGGCCGGTCTCTTATTTCCTCTTGTTGTGGACACGTTCCGATTTGGTGTACCCTCATTTTTAGACGCACTCGTAATGAGATTTATACAACCCGAACATTTCCATTTACGATAAGCTTCAGAATCAGCAGGAATCCCCGGGATAGACAGGCACACAAAGTGGAATGACTTATTGCAGCTTGTGCAATTAATGTGTTCTTTGTTATCTTCGGAATAATTATTATCGGCACAGCAACCCCACGACTGTGTTGTCGAAGCCATGTTGTCTTTACAATTTTATTTTAATTTTAATGACTCTCAAATAGTAATAAATAATGTATATATTCTTTATTTAGTAAGCGCCCTCAAAATATTTTAGGCACGCTAATTAAGGCCCTCCCAGTTATTGCCCGGTTCTCAAAGCAAAGCAAAAGCGCACACCAAAAAAGGCCCACGGTGAGTCGACGGCAGGTCACAGCGAGTTCGCGGGAAGAACGTCGTAAGCGCCGTACTATACGCGGAGCTTACGCGCTTTATCGCGACGCACCGTTAGTTTGCGGCTGACGGTAGATCGGATTCTTTTTCGATGCAATTTGATCTAGATTTGTTTAAATACGCACTAAAACACCGAGTTAGTGTTGCAAGTCTATAGTTCAAAGTATGACCATGCAACTTACACTTTTTATGGCACTTCCAAACACTTTTTGCTCAGTTTTTCGATATTTTTGTGGAGCAACAACAAACAGCGGTTACACGTACGGATCGATCCTAGTAAGTGTAGTTATAGGTAGCATAGCTTACGTAGCATCTTCATGCGTTTCTTACAGTCTCGAAGGCTAACTTGTCTTAAGAGGAAAAGCGAATACCTCTTACTAATATTTCCTGTTATATTCGCTCTTCATTTGTGTAAATATTTCTCCAACAAGGTTTTCATTTCAACAATGATGTAAAAACTTCGTTATCTTCCAACTCTTTACGGATTTCAATGGCTATCATAATTCAGCCAAGTAGTTGCTTGTCTCCTTTAATAATCTATAGATTTTGTTTACCAGCAGCTAAATAGACCCCACTAATGCAAGGGCGATCGCAATACTTGCAAATAACTGAATAACACTTATAGTTGGGAATTTGTGAATACTTTAGGACTTGAGATCAACCTTGTAGCCTGTACTAGCTAGTATGTATATTTCAAACGTAAGGGAAAGCTTTCTGGTTCACTTTATGGTTTTTCTTCTTGAAATTTTGATAAATTGGGAATTCAACCATTTACCGGACGAGTCGCGCGTATTATGTTAATCTTGATCGTATTCTTGTTTACGTCAGAAGTCAAGTTCCACCCTTACACTATTTTCGCTTTTGCGTATGATTGTACTTTTGTCTACTCAACCCGATGGTCTACAGCTGGGTCTTAACTATTCAAAACAAACTAAATGAACATTTAAGTTTCTCTTTGCACTCTCATTCATCTAAATTGCTTCCAGGACGAAGGTCTGTTCACAATATTTGTTGTTAGATGCTTATTGTCACTTGAACAATGCTTTTAAAACCGACCCTTTTCTTGTTAATGACAATACCTAAGGTCAATTACTTTCTACACAAAACCGTCGGAAAACAATGCTGGAACGCAATTTAATTTTCTAAACAGTTTTGTTTCATCTCTGGGTTCGTTTCGGGTCCTTTCTTTGGTAAGTTTGGATTTTAGAAAATATCAGACATAATATCCTTTACTTATAAAAAAAAACAACGTAACATTAAGGTTAGTTTTGCATAGTATCAAAAACAATTTCCTTTCAGATATCTTGTTTATTTTAAGACTAATTATAGTCCCGCATGTAGTAGAGTATAGAAAATATATACAGTATCCAAATATTTACAGTCGTTTAAAACTTTGTGGTAATTTTTAATTAACTTTATAGTTTAGCACCCCAAACAAACCACAAGTTGGGTTGCCTACATGCGTACCCGTGGTTAGTTAATAGGTGAATTATGAAACCTACAATTATTTGTTGGTCGTTAGTTTAGGTACTACAAATATAATGTGAATTCAAGTGAATGAATTTGAATGATCATCATCATCATCATTTCAGCCGGAAGACGTCCACTGCTGGACATAGGCCTCCCCCAAAGGGGGGGTTTGCCATAACCGCCACGCTCGGCAGGCGGGTTGGCGATTGCAGTATGGTGTTAAAATGCATAGAGAACACTGCTGCCCATTCTCTAGTAAGTCCCTTTAGTCGCCTTTTACGACACCCACAGGAAGAAATAGGGGAGTGCTATTCTTTACGTCCGGCACCACACAGACGAATGATATTAGTAGTAAACTAACGAAAGCTTAACTGAAGGGTTATTTGATAAGTATAATATCAATAACGCTTTTGTTTAGTTAAGTGTTTACAAATCAGTCAAAGAGTTCAGCTTAAAAATGAAGAGAACATATTTGTAAGATTGAAACCACAAATATGTTTTATTTACATACGCATAGATCAACTCACGCCTTCATCCCATGGGAGTTGGTAGAAACTATAGAACGCCATGGTTTACATCGATACGAATATAAATATGAATCTGTATGTTCGAAACTGAACACACAAGCAAAACACTTTTAACACGTACCTTTTTATTACGAGTCACAAATATATCGCGTACTGTAACATCTTTCAAGCGTGTCTCCTAGATGACATCACAGATCAGTAGCGCTGGTACACATGAACACGTTGTTAGGGAAAAGTTTCAAACATGGTGCCATATTTGTGTTTAGTACACGATTTGAATTTCCATGACTGGTCTGGTAGACAACATTGTTAAGGCGACGATAACCAACTTTTAATGATTTTATACTGAAAATCACGTCTAAACGAGTAGTGTTAATGATTTTAATAAAAATATATGTTAAATTAGAGCATTTTTTCAATAACTTAATATACGAATATTTTAGATTATGTTTATATTACATAATGAAATTAATTTGTAAAGTTATGTGTAACGCGGATAAAAAACTGAGAATGGCACAAAATCTACCAAGCGTATTTTTGTGAAACCTTTACAAATTTAAACATAATTTAATTATTAATCTTTTCGTATACGCGTTTTATTAAAATACCTTTTGTTTTGAGTATAATAAATTAATAATGCGTCAAATTGGGGACAGCGCTTCTTGATGGGCGAGTCCTATTACTGGCTGAACGTTTCTCTCAGTACAGAACCTTGCGTGTTCTGTACGGAGCTCACGCAACGCGTCGTGTGAGCTCAGTACAGAACACGCAAGGTATCCACTCAAGGTCACTGGCTTATATCTGCGTCTTAATATACCTACCTAGTAAAAGAAGCTAACTGTTCAGTGTTGCTTGGTAACTGAAATATTTTGTTTATTAATTTTAATATAAGGAAAACCCCAGCAAACGGATTAATCATAACCAACACTTGTTTATTTAGACAAAACTTTAATTATGCAAGTTTGATATTTCGTAGTTAACATCATAATCATTACTGTTTATATAACGCTTCTCATTATCATTAAGATAAAGCCTTGTTTACAGTTTTCCTGTGATTGTAAAATGTACATACAACCAAGCCTAGCCTATTTGCTGGCTGGTAGGAATCAGTAAAAATAAATGTATCGAATAAAACAATAACTTGTTATAATGGCCTCGTTTGTATGATATACGAAAACTTTTGGGCGTTTCAGCACTTTACTGCGTTTCTGCTAGACTGGTTATAAAAGCACATTCATTTTTAGGTGATCCTTTTGTAATACCTGATACTATGTGATTCAGAATGAACGAGTTAGCAGTAATGGGGTACTTAATTCTGTAATGGCTGTATTATTTTATCATATTTGTGTGGTTTTGGCCATTACGTAGCCTTATTTGTATTATTGGCTAATGCTTTGACCAGTATATTTACAGTAACTGACTATAGTTAGTTAGTTTGACTAGTAGTATTTGTAAAGTGATAGTATTTTGAACGGCGCAGGATAGCCTTTACCAGAAGTGATCATCGAACTAATGGTTCAGCAGCTTCAATATCATCAGGATTGCGCCGGAATATAGCAGTTCGTTGGAAACGTGGTATGACATCGGCTTTCCTGACATCATGTTCTGTCATCAGAAGACAGCCACCACGCAACCATAGATGCGACGCTCTGCTGGAGTAACTGTCAGCAGCCAGTCTCTCTTATTCGACCTTTTCGGTGATACCAGTAACTTGGTAAAAAATCAGGGCGGCGCCACTTGCTGCGCCGTCATACTGATATTTTGAGTGTTATGAATATAGCTTTAGGGTAAAATAATGTAAATTATACTAGGAATGATTATGAAAGTAAATATGTAGGTAAGTATTATAACTGGTTTAACGAATCAATGAATTTCCTTTACCGACTTAATCAATCATACATAGACTACCCTTCAACGGGGCTTAGATTCTTTCTCGTTAGCGCGACACGCTCGCGTGTGACGTCATCGTCGTCTAGTGTTGCCAGTAATTAACTGCAGAGCTCTGTATCATCGAGTTGAGTGAACAATTATTTGTGGCTAACGCAGCCACAAATAATTGTTCACTCAACTCGATTAAGAGAGGGATACTAATTAATTTTAATATTATTATGTTCGATTTTAAAGTGGGAATAGCTCCCTTTTAAATATTACTCTTGCGTAAGGAAATAAACAGGAATCCTTTTGATCCTGTAACAGAAATTAAGCAGTTTTAATAAGTGGAAACTTGTAAAAGTTGTCATAACCGACACACTATTAATCTTCAACACAGCCATAAAGTTATAACTTAGAATTGGATCTTACCAAAGGTTGCACTTTATAATGCGAAGCACGAGGTACTTAAAAATAAACAGAATCTGACCGGGTTCCTTCCGTCCTCGCCGCCAAAGCCTGCCACGACGTCCCCGTCCGTCCCCGCCCCGACCGTTTAAATTCGTCCCCTAGTAATATGACGCACTAGAACCTTTCAGCCCCATCGGCCATCTGTTCTGCGAGCAATGTGCCTTGCCCACTGCCACTTAAGTTTGGCAATTCTTCTGGCAATGTCGGTTACTTTGGTCTCCTGCGGATCTGTTCATTTCTGATTCGATCACCGGTGGGTCGAAGACCTTGTGAAGGCCGCGGGAATCTGCTGGACACGGGAAACAGAGAAACGGTCGAAGTGGCGGTGCTTGGAAGAGACCTATCTCCAGCAGGGGACTTCTTTCGCCTGAAATGATGATGATGATAATGAAGGTCATTTTTGTAACAATCAACACATAAATGTGGTTTTATTCTTACCTGAACTTAATATACATAATTCATTCTTTGCTTTTGCATAATATTAGTTATGAGTTTACGGTTTTATTAATACGTTAAAAGATTCTACTCATTGATTTTTTTCAGCTAAATCTGTGTATTTAAACCGTACATTCCAAAACGGATGATTAAAACGGTTTATACCTATCCGAAAAAATATCAACTTTTATTTCCGCGATATCACTTTGCATTAACTTTAAAATACTACTCCATTAACAGATAATGAGTATCATCAACTTTATTTAAGTTTTATAAAAGCGCGTTAGTCTTTTCCTGAAAAATGACGTCTGAAAAACAGTTTTATCTTTGTTCCGAAGTTTGCCTTTCACAAAAAACAACTTTGTTGAAAAAAGTGTTATGTTTTCCTCTCGGTCCCAATTAGTCAGTAGAACGCATTAATAATAAGGGTTCGGTACAAATGTTTCTGTAATTGGAAATTAAAGGTGCTTTTATTTTACGACACTTTTAGTTTTAATTCCGTTATGTGTCTGAAAGTTGGAGATCCGCACGAATACCGTGTCAAATGTCTGACTATGTATTAGAAACTTAATTACTTACTTTAAGACCAACACTGTTCCAATATTTATTGCAAATAAATGGTTATGATTACCTGTTCCCGAGTAAAATGGAACACTACATAATTCTTATCATCGTATAGATATTCATACAAAGGACGTATACGTACCTAACATCTAAAATGATACCTACAATAATTCAAACTCTGAAATTTTCTGAATAATTTAAATATTCAGCTTCGGTTAGTTTTGCACGTTCCGTAACTAAACTTTAGCAAAATATTTGTTCACAATAATTTAAACTTAACTAATACCACATTTTACTACAATGGCTGACCAGGCATGCGTAGCATGATCACTTCTATTTCTACTCTACAAAGCATATACTTATCTATTTTCATGCAGTGACATTTATTTTATCAATCTCTTACATCACCCCGTAAAAATCTTTCTACAATCTGTCATTTTGTCTTTCATTTCTACCGTTTCTACGGTTATACTAGTGAATTTATATAATATATTATTATGCACATCGTCGATATAGGTGTATCTATTACAAAACCGTTTCCATCTTTCAAGAAGGAACTACAAAGTGAAAAGAATCTTTTATTTTGAAAAAAAAAATACATAACCCAAGACACCGACTCGATTTCCTAAAAAGTTTTTAGTTGTGGTACCTAACCCACACAAATTCATTTATCACTGCTTGCTATGTAAATATCAGTGACAGAAAGTTATTATATCGTCATCAACATACACTAAGTGTAAAACATACGTAATAATGAAGATAACTCAAAAACTACACAAGCAAGGGTAATAAAATGTATATTTTTTCTTTCAAAACCGGTCCACAGTTGATTTCGACAAACATATATAAATATATATATATATATATATTATATCTATAAATACAGACGAGTTCAGATCCCCTCCTTTTTTAAAGAAGTCGGTTAATAAAACTAATTATAATAATAATCATTTATTGGGAAAACATTTAAAGTCCTAGTTAATTTATAGGGAACTAGAAATTTCAGACCTTTCAGTAAAGTTTCATTGAACTGTAGATCTTTTCAAACGATACAATACGCAGTACTTTGAATAGGCCTGTCGCTTTTCTATTTAATTTGTAAAGAGGTATTTATATACAAATGGACCATAGCGATCCTTGGGATCTAACTAAATACTGAAGAATAAATTTTAAGTAACATTTTCTTTATGTTGTGCTTAATTTACTATGGAAAGCGCACAACTTGGTCGAATCGGTCCTCTTTTCATTGAATTGAGCAAAAGTTTCGGTTTGCAGTGACTTTAACTAGAGCAACGATCTTACAGCGAGATCAAAGACGACAATAATTCAGTATTTAATACAAAAGGTTATAAATATTCTATTTGAATAAGGTCTTATCTTAGTAGACGTAATAAACGAGATGCATCTTCAGAAACTTATTTTCAATTTCTGCATCATGAAACCCACTTTTCTCCAAAACAAATACTTGAAACCCGATTTCCCTGACACCATGCCGAACACACCATCAAACTAACCAGACAGTGATGTCGTTAAGGGAACAATCTTGTACGATCGTAGTAACAGAGCGATTATTGCCTACATTCTCTTTAGTCACTGAGGAGCTCATGGCTAAGTAATAACAGGCCGGGATTGGTCCGTAGTTAGGTGACCATCTTTACATACCGAGACTCCTCCGTGCCTCGGAAAGCACGTAAAGACGTAGCTCCCAGCTGTCATTCGTCGATCTTTGACAGTCGTTACGGGTCTGTCTGACAACCAGTCTTACCAACGGGTATCGCATTACCCAGTAACTGGGTTGTGGAAGTCAGAAAGGCAGTCGCTCCATGTAAAATACTGGTATTCAGCTCCATCCGGTTAGACTGGAAGCCGACCCCAAAATAGTTGGGAAAAGCTCAAATGGATGTCCATTCGCCAGAGAAGAAGTTTGCGCGCTTTGACCTCACTTTTCTCCCTTCTCAACTCTCCCAGCCCTCCTTCTTATCTTATGTCTCACTTCCAGTATCTATGTTCTTCACACGCTAAGAACCTGCGTTCTTCCAACAATCTTCTTCTACTCTGTCCTTCTCATACTTCTGACTTTGTTCATTCTTCCTATCATATTCAGTCCATTCTTCTCTGGAATGCGCTTCCTCTTGATATCGGGACGGCCACCAGTCGGTATGCATTTAAGCGGAAATTGCAGAGTTATTTACAAAACAAATAGGGTAGAGTCATCTCAATTACCTCCTTTCCTTGAATTTGTATGTATTATATTTATTTATATATATATAATATAGGGATATGTTATAGTGTATATGTACGTATGTATATGTATTATAAGTTTATAATCTATTTATGTACTTGAGCACCTATTTTATTAATAGTAATATAAATAGGTTAGAATTTAATATTTTTTAATATTATTATTTTCTCTCCATCAGAGCACCCGCCATCTTATCTCTTCACCACCCTTGGTTGACTGGTAGAGAATGCCTAAGGCATTAAGTCCGCCTTTGTACCTTATTGTGTGCGAGAAGTTTAAATAAATAAATAAATAAAAGGCGGGCAGATTGATTCTCTGTAGTCACAGTCACTGGTATGGAGTGGAAACTCCATACCTACTCACATGCAAAAAAACAATGGAGCGTGCAAGTCGACAGCGATAAGTTGTTTCCTGTATTCTGTGATGCCACATTTGACCGCTGCTATCATGCGTGCAATATTATACATGTTCAGTTTTTCCTCAAAAGGGTAAACCTAAAATAACTCATGTTGCAGTGTTGTCAAAGGAAACACTTTCAACATCAAATGCTAGCTAGTGCATTTTCTAATTGCCAATTTCAATTAACGAAATGACTTGCCTGAAATTGAATTTAAATTGGCAATTCGAGAAAAGATCTTTTAACAGAAAATACAACGTAACCACTTTTTATATTTTTTTACAATAATATCTGGTTCGTTTAAACAATCAAGCTTCTCTTGTCAATATTTTAGGTTTGTTGTTTGACAAAACTTTTGCTTTGTTATGATTGAAGGCTCATAAAAATAGTCAGGAAAACGCGGGTTTAATCCCGACAATTGTTGGAACTATCCCAAGGGATGCAGATGAGGATGTCAACTCAGCCTATTGTAGTCCACTGCTGGACATTGCTGCGCCACTACACCTTGACCTCCACTTTCCGAATCCAGTTTGTCCTAGCCACCTTTTTGAGGTCGTCGGTCCATCTAGTTGCGGGGCGTCCCACACTACGCTTGCCGATACGCAGTCTCTCTGCAGGACTTGTCTGCTAAGACGTGGATGGGATCTTTACAAAAAAGCTTAAATTCCAGTAAGTAGTTCTGACCCAATGATGATTAAAAGGTTATGAAGGGGAGAAAGACCTCTCATACGGTTTTTTCTTTGAAGTTGAGTTAACTCAATTATTAAAAAGAAAGAAAGAAAATACGTTTACTTGCAGTAAACATAACGCAACGAAAAAAACACAATCACGAAAGAACAAGTTGGGAGAAAATATGCGTCACATTCACGCGAAACAGCCAACGCTTAGCATAATGCTGCGACCCTATGCGAGACAGAGCCGCAGCGCTGGTTACTATCTTAAAGCTTATCTCCACGCGACAGTCCGGGGTGTCGTTCAAAGTGAGGTAAACTATAAACAGCTTTCTTTAACTAAACTCTCCACCAAATTAGCTAATGTCACTTTAGAGCAGGAGTCGCCAACTCGCCTCACCGACTTCCCGAACATACCAGATATTGAACGAGAACTTCACCCGAGTCCAAGTTAACTCGAGATATTTCATACATATTTGATAAGTTGGCTTTCAAAGTCTGATAGATCACGTGCTTTTACTGAGGTAGAACTAGATTGGGATATTTCGTAGATGTAGTTTAACAATTTGATAACCTACAGATGAAAAAATTCTGTCACTGCGACTACGGTCATAAATTTTGCTCAACTATAGATTCACAGATTGTTTGACAGTACTGATGTGATATGTGTTATAAAATGTCCCGATTACAAGAGTTTCTAAATAAGCGTTCCTAAACCTAATAATAATAAATAGTTTATTAAGCAAATAAATTATCCTTACATTTCCATAAAACGAATACAATTGAACTACTTAAAATAATTGTAACAAAAGAAACATAATTTTAATATTTTAATTTGTAGACTCCACATTAGGTCGAGATTCGAGACTGTCTCGTGGAATCCTTGATAGTTTGTGAGACTACTACATAATCATTAAATTTGTATTCTCTACCGCCAAAATGTAATTTCCAACAAAAGGGACTCGTTTGTGTGAACTCAAACATTCTGTGTGGTAGAGCTTCATCAATGCGTTAATGAAGTAGTTTTATTCGTGAGCTCAAATTAATGTGTTGAGCTTACACACAACATATCGATAGCTACCATTAAGTGCTACTTTAATATTTTAATTGTGCATTAAATAAATCATAATAAAGCATGTGTTTAAATAACACATTCATTTATATTAACATTTTAAGTTTAGTTAAGGTTTAGAAGTACACTTCGTCGAAATATAAAGTTTTGGCCGTGAATATTAACCGTAGATAAAGTTTAGGTTTTCTAATTACAGTCACCTTATTATAAAAGATAAGAGCAAACTCAGATCACAGGACAACCATTCTCCCTGAGGTGACTTAATTAAAACGAAAACTTCTGTGACATCTGACCCTGATTTATTAGCTCGCCACGTGACATATTCATCGAATTAATTTCCTGTGAGACGATTTTCTTTTGACGTTACTTTGTGATATACTGGCTGAACTATCATCATTTCAGCCGAAAGACATCCACTGCTGGACTTAGGCCTTCCCCAAAGGGAAGGTTTGTCATAATCACCACGCTTGGCAGGCGGGTTGACTATCGCAGTATGGTGTTAAAATGTATAGACAAGGCTGCTGCCCATTCTCTAGTAATTAGGCCCTTAGTCGCCTTTTATGACACCCACGGGAAGAAATGGGTTAGTGCTATTCTTTACGTCCGGCACCACACGGACGGGCTGAACTATGTCAGAACATAATAACGAATAATATTATAATACTGAATTTAGATTCAATTAATTCAATTGATTTGGAAACCTATTACATAATTCAATTAATTACCGATCAAGAACCAATTTTAGTAGTGATTGTCTACACAAACACCGGGCAGGAAACTATTAATCAGTTGCTTGTGATCATTTCTGATGAACTAATCAAAATCTATATTTAACTAGCTGACCGGACAGACATTGTGCTGTTGATAGCAGCGCCACCTACCGGATCCAATTGTGAATCTAAACCATCCAGGGAGCCATTCAAATACAAACAAAAAATTTCGTCAAAATCAGTCCAACCGTTGAGGAGTTTAGTGACATAATAAACACATACACAGCATTAACCCAAAGTCTTTGTCAAAATATAGATCTCGCTGTAGGAAATTAGGTTACGGGCGTAAATAAAAAGCAATACTTTGAATTTAAATAACGGTCAATTATATTGAACGTTTCACAGGGAAGGAATTTTGTCTGATTCCTATCGCAGCAAATATAAAAAAGACGAACTAACTGAGGACAGTTGTCGGTTTTATATTAAACATTGAGTGACAGTATTGATAGTGTTGCCATTATCAGAAAGTAAGAAGGAATTCATTTTTGCACAGTCAAATCGACTACATACCAACACTCGCATTTACCTATCAAAATGATAGGAAAGCACGAAAGTTCAATTAGCGTACTAGAATATTATACAAATAAAAAAAATTGCCATCAAATAATAATAAAACAATACAAACAAATATATTACTACGTTATGGCTTACAAATGCTGTTTTTTTATCATAATAACACAAGTAAAGGCCACAGAGAGGCATACTATCTCAAGCAGAAAATCGTTTGCCTCAAACTGCAAATATTAGTAAAGCGAATTTATTGCAAAGAGATTTTGCTTCATTTATCACAACTGTAAATGTAATTACCCACACTGAAACTAAATATTTGCTGGCACTGCAAATATCAAGATATTCCCAGCAATTAGCTAGCTAGCATTAGGGCAGAATCATGCTAGCTTTGAATTTACTTGGTTTATTTATTTTATTTTACGATAGCAGCATAATGACCTGCTACGTACGTTACAGAGCGTACAAATGCCTACTATGATGCCTTCACACCTTTTTCTTCCATCCTTTAAGCCCAATTCTATCTGGGGTCTGTGCCAGGGAGCTATGTCTTGGGTTGTCATTGGTCAGTTAGGTTCTGCGTTTTCATCTCCTTCTCGATACTGGATCACCATATAGCCGGGTGTCTTCCTCTTCCCGGGCGTTTCTTAATGATATTCAGGACTGGTTTTACTGAGAAAGTATCATCCTTTCTCTTTACGTGGACGTACCATCTACGCCTGCTTTCCGATTATGATGCCTTCACAAGATCTTGTTAATATTTATCTTCGAATTTTCCACTCTATTCGACATTAAATACAAGATAATTTTCTCACCTTGTTGAAAAATTAATTTAAATTTCGAGAAAGATTACTGAAAATAACCCCCGCTTTGAGCGAGAATTATCATAACGTTATTAGCCTAACAGTAAGTACCCCGAAATACTTTATGACTTTTTATATCGCTTAATAAATTCTTCGCTAATTAGTTAGAATTCCAAGTCACAAAAAAAACATTTATATCTCCGACAGGGTAATAACTGATCAAGATGAAGTGTTTAAGATAATCGTGTGCTAGTAACGTTCAACGTCTCAAGATCTGAAATACAGCCGTAGGAGCGACACGAAGAAGAACGTCGCATTATGAATATTTTTATTTCTAAAATAAACGAAAGTTCTAGTGTTTATCCTGTAGGTATCCTGTCAGTAATATACAATGTTAACTTTGCCATTACGCAGAATTTATGTATTTTGTTAGCTTAAGTTATATTAAAACATCAAAACTTATCTGAGAAGTAGGCATCTACGTGATAGAAAAAGTTTTGTAATAGCTCCACCAGCTGACATAAATATAATGTTTCAAACATTCGGCAGCTCGTAATCTTGCCACAAAATTTCTAATATTAGACAACCAGCTGAACAAACACAGAACAAACAATATACACTGAGAAACATTTTTTTAAATGCAGGCTTCCTTAACCTCCGCATCCACTAATATTGTCCCTAATTTGACCGAAGCCTTTTACAAAGGATACTATAAACATAAAATGTATGTTGTTTCCTGTTTGATAAATAGAAAGTCACATAAACTCGTTACAAACTAAACAGCATCTCGCCGACTTTCTCTTTGCAGTGACGTTATTGGTGTCCAGATTTAATTAGAGAACACAGTTTCACTGTAATATCTGTCAAATTTGTCTATTTTATTGGCACGACGTTTCTGATCGCAAGTTATACTCAGCACACTTGGCGAATGAGAGCTAGACCGAACAAAGTGTAACATTTTGACGGTCAAATGTTACACTTTTTTCGGTCGCTCTCTCATTAGCCAAGTTTGCAGAGAAAAAGTGTAACATATGCAAAAACAAAATGAAATGAAATTCATTCCAACCGGATGTTCCACAACACCTCTAGTTTTTATTTAGGTGAATGAGCATTGAGCATACGTTTTTTTCTAAAAATCAGTGGTAAGTATATTATGTGTGCATATTCACATCTGTTTTCCACCACATTTTCCGGATATTTGAGTGTCCTAATAGAATGGACCGACCCTTATGTCAATAGTTTCCATCAGCCCTCGGTTTACCTGAACGTCTCTGTGATTCACATGCTGTTATATGTGTATAGGACTGTGACGTCATAGTTTAGCCGTTTATATTTTTCGTACCCTCGTGTGTTTAAAGAAGAATGGGAAGGTTTAATTTTATACGACTTATATACGGTATGTTATATGTTTATAAATTACTGAATATGTTTACTATTTAAATATCTTTCACAGAACAATTGTGTTGTTAAGTTTATAAGTAAACATTATTATACCTCGGAGTGAAGAAATTAATCTAATAAAATAAAAAAAATAAAATCAATTTATTGACACACACAAGTTAGGAAACATTTATAAATAGGAACAATTTTAATTGAAGGAGTGCTTACGTAGATATAGCCGTGGGCCCCAAACTAGGCACAGCCTGTATCTTGGTGGTGGGTGTATCTCATATCTCCTAGCAATAAATTTCAAGCATTCACTTGAATACCTATTGTGTACTGTAAGATTTATTTTTACACCAAGTTAACTCTCCATTACAATCGTTTAAAATTAAATTCTACCATCTCAAAGGACACTGCTAGCTAGCTAGATAAATTATGTACACGTTAATATTCTTGGATAAGCAACAATCAGACGCGGATCTGTTCTCAATCATGTTTACTATTGCTACCATTGTTTACTATTCTCTATAACACCACAATCCACAGAATTATGCCTACATTGTGGTAAGCAACATTGATTACATAAGCACATTATAATTATGTACATAATCAAACTAGTAGATGTTTACATAAGAAAACATGGCAAGGGTTGAGTTTGAACTACTAAGAAACTATTGAGAACTTAACTCCAGCTGGCACAGTTGGGTAGATAGAATCAATATAGAGATTCAATCAAAAACAGGTCAATAATGTCTAACAATAGATCAGACAACTTCAATAGTATAATTTCAGCTTTCCGCAATTCAGGTCAGGATAGAATTATTATAATATTTCATTTGCTATATGAATACATATAAAATTAATTTGTAATCCAATTGTAATAGAGTAACGTATTTGTTTATTAAATATTTTGTATTACATCTGATTTGCCTAATGAAATTAAAGAGGCTTTTGTATGTGCTATGAAAATAATTGAATTCACCGATCCATCCCACTCGCACTGGCTTCAGTTCATATTATGCAAGGCCAAATTGATCATAAAACTTTGAATATTTCGCACCTGCTCTGCTGATGATGAGTTTTTTAAATTCGGCTCACAATGCGCTTTCGCCGCGCGTCAATCGCGTCGATCGCCGATCGCGTGATCACTGACTCACACAACCATAAAACCGTTAAGTGGTTTTAAAGCATCCCTCCCCAGTTAGATCCAAAGACATAAACTCACGCCTTTTGAATTTGATATGGTACAGAAATATTACCTTCATTATACGACGAACATTAATGTTAGGAAAGAAGCAACATTTACCAACGTTAAAGCCAATATAGAGACGTAGCTGCGTAGTAGGTAGGAGGTGCTCAAACTAATAATATTTCTGCCGAAATAACTTCCATCAACT
Organism: Tiliacea aurago; assembly: GCA_948098905.1. Lineage (NCBI taxonomy): Eukaryota > Metazoa > Arthropoda > Insecta > Lepidoptera > Noctuidae > Tiliacea > Tiliacea aurago. The sequence continues at coordinate 19,172,162 of OX402594.1, forward strand.
CAATATAATTCGTTCGATGTCTATGTTACCTACCTTTATTATATTTATTACTTTTCATACTAAAAGTACCGATTGGATTTCATACTAATATTGAATTCAATATTATCACCACAAGTTAAATTCCCTCTTCACATACATCTCTCTGTTGCACAAGACGTACCACATTGTGTAAGCTGATAATATAATTTCCTTGCAATATGCAAGAGAACCCGACGATGTGTGACGTCACATAGCAATATACTGAATTGCTGTATTTGTTGTGCTCGGTGGAGTTGGTTAGTGCTGAACAAGTTTGAGTATACGACATCGACGTTCGACGTTCGACGATGGTGTCAATTTGTTAAAGCTACTTTCTATAGTTACAAAATTGTCTGTTTGTAGACAAGTGAATTATATTATATAATTTTAAACTCAAAACAAAATCATCCTATAACGGTTAAAGGCTTCTATAGACCGGCGCGACTCGCGACGCGACACAAAGGCACCGCTCGTCGCGCGACATGCGGGGCCTGTGTGTCAAGAAGGATTCGCTTTGATTCACGCTTCATAAAGTTGTTCCGAGGCGAAGATTCATATTTGCATTTGCATTCATATTTGCATTTGCGATTTTCAGCGTTTGTTTCCTTATTCAGAATGATATCTATATTATATTTATTTGCATTCAATAATGTTTAAATGTTTTACAATGGCTTAAAACTAAGGTACAATTACGGTCTAATATTTTTCAATATTATATAAGGAAGTATTAGATAAAAATATTATTGTGTTTAAAGTTTGTCATACCATACATACAGCAGAATTTAATAAACACAGAGCTACACCTATTTCTAATGTCTCTCAGATGATTAATTAGGTATTAATGCTCACAAAACATTGCAGGCAACGGCAAGTATGCGCGTAGCGGTGTCGCTACGACGTAGCACTGAGTTGCGGCGTAGCGCTGTCGCTACGACGTAGCACTGAGTTGCAACGTAGCTGACTCGCTACGCTCAATGCTACGATTTCGTGTTCTACAAACTGCAACACATCTTGGAGGGGCTTACTATCATCCATAGCTTTCAACCCAGCGAAGCCGTGGGCAATGAGTATGTTAAACGTCTCGGTGCAAATGAATACAGAATTAATTAATACAGCAAACGAAACAATATTCTAATAATCACCAAGATCCGATAAAATCAATCAAGAACCCTTAAACATTAAACTATTGATTATACCATAACTGGTTAATTTCAGTTACCTATAGTCTCGTGGGTATCGGAACAGGTCTGTTGATAGAAAAAAAATTGATCTTAGACCGGGGTCAAAAGACATTTTTTGAAAAAAATGAATAGATTAATGTACAATGAATTATAATAAAATTCTAAATATTTCTAATATTACCAGAACTAACGAATTTGTGTAGCGAAAATAATACCTACGCTATTGAGCGAGCCACCGCAAAATGATTACACGTCGTATGTATATTTGTATCGTATCACAAACTACTAAATATTCTATAATTGCGCTCCTATGACCGACATCGACGTAGATAGTGAACATTTCCAATGTTATTGGCACTTAGACAATCGGCGCACCGCACTGTGTGTGAATATGAAATTAGATGCTCTGAAAGCGTGCACTGCGTTGGGTTAGTACTGTGCGCTGATTCCATTGAAATGGTAGTTGTGCATCATATCAACCAAGTACCAGTATAATGAGCCGATTCAATCCTACCGTAATCACAACGTTTACACAATGATTTCTCCGTTCAATCGTATATTGTTGGAATGAAAGCTGAAAGGCGAATAAATTAAGCTCGTAATAAACATGTTCGTAGGGCTGTCACACTGAGGCCGGGTGATATACATACATATAATCTGATTGATTTTCTAACAGAAACATTACGAGAATCGTATTAAATGCATTTTCTAGTCAAAATTCAACGATTGCATGAATTTTACTCAATGATGGAAACTATCTCATAAAAACATTATCTCGTTATTTCAATTACCAAAGGTCTTGCTCTCTTCAATATAAATTATCATTTATAGTTATAATTACGTAAAAACCATATTGTTTACTAGCTTTGGCGCGCGGCTTCACCCGAGTAGAGATCGGAAATAATCCCAAGGGAACGACCGAGATAAAAAGTATCCCATGTCCTAATCCAGCTCATGGCCTACCTACCCAGCATATGCCAAATTTCATCCAAATCGAATGGATTTCATCCAAATCGAAAGAGCCGTTTTAGCGTGAAAGCGTAACAAACAAACAAACTAACTTTCGCATTTATAATATTACTTAGGAAGTTAGGAATAAGCTTCTCTAATAATACTGACCTTAATGAAATTAAAAGAGGAATTTTAATGGCCTTAAATTATTAAATTGTAATAAATATCTCTTCCGTGTGGTGCCGGACGAAAAGAATTCTATTTCATCCCGTGGGTGTCGTAAAAGGCGACTAAGGGACTTTCTAGAGAATGGGCAGCAGCGTTCTCTATGCATTATTAACATCATACTGCGATCGCCAACCCACCTGCCAAGCGTGGTGATTATGGCAACCTAACCCTTTTTTTTTTTCACCGGGTGGAAAATCCTCATGGATGTCCTCCGCCCTGGGGCGGGCGGAGGGGTCTGTCAGACTCTTACTGACTAAAAACCACCCCAGTGTTCCTTTCCGACACTTGCACCGGGGATCTTGGGATCTGTTATTACATCCGCAATCCCCGGCTAGTGCCGGCCCGCCTCCACGGGCCACCTCATGTCTGGGGGGGGAGGTGTTTGACCCCCCTGCGATGTCTCAAAGGGGCTCGCGTGGAACACTACGCGCCGCCACCTCGGGTCCGGTGTGATAGGGGCGGCGGACGTATGGCAACCTAACCCTAACTCAATCCTATTGGGGGAGGCCTATGTCCAGCAGTGGACGTCTTTCGGCTGGAATGATGAATAAATACTTGAATCTTATACCGGGTTCATGAGGTCCCAAAATAATTATGCTTTTAAATATTTCAGTTGGTAAGGACTGAAGTTTTAAGAATTGATATTATCTACTATTTTTATGGATGGTAAAGATTGATATTATGTCGCAGGCTTTAGATTTCTCGTAGAAAGTTACAAACACGTGTTTTGTATAAAACAAACAACAATAATAATAATATTTTGCGACTAGTTTTTAAGCTGCTAGCCCTGGCAATTGTAACACACACCGAAATAATAATGTATGCCTCCGTTACAATAGTAACCACAAATAATTGAATTTAAATACGATCAGAGTGCGCACTAAATGATAACTAACCTATTAGCTGTTCATAAGTAATTATTGGTATTACATGATACTATAAAATGAGGTCAACAGTTTATTAAAGTGAAGCCGCGATTACACTGAAACTAAGCATTAATAAAGGGATATCACCGCCGAGCAAGATTAGCATATCAAAAGCCGCATTGCCCGGTCTCGGGACAAAGCGAAAGAGTGTGGGAAAAACGGTGACGCAAAACTCTGACGTCATAGACTGTGGCTCAAGTACTCCTTTGAAGTCGGGAAGAAAAGTCGTTTACTGCGACTGCGGACACAACGCGACGAGATTTAAATCTCTTAACACAATTAGATTCAAGCAATTTTCCGTTTTACTGAGATCCATTGTCTTGGTTTATACCTTTGTGAGGTTTTGTGGTGTTAACTTTGTTAGCTCGAGATTTTCATGGAGAGAATTTCCTTATATGTTGCACGTTTCGTTCAGTGCAAAAATATTTTAAATAGGTAACTTTTGTAAAGTATCGTTGGTGAATTATACTGTTAGAATATTATAATTATACTAATTAATCTGTAGCCTTGTAGCCTTGACCTTAGAATGTTAATTATAAATTAATCAATATACAAATGTTATTTTATCAAAAACCTCGTTTAATTTTACATACATACATTAATTTATTGTACCCACCCCTTTTATTTGCACGTTCTATCGTCTAATTGTTAAGCCCAAATAATAATTATATACGTAGTCCTAATCTGCAACTAAATCCCAGTAGGCTGCTAACATAATGCTGTATTTAGTTAAAAAACAAGATGAGTCCACATTCACATGTTTACTTAAACATACGCTATGCATGTTGTTTATCACTAGATACCCACCACACCTGCGTATAAAACGTTACAAATAGTTTCCTAAGTAGTCGACTAAAAGTGCTCTCATTATTATTAGTAAGATAATATTGCAAGAACCATTACTCTCTAATAACTACGTAACTTTATACTTTTTATTCGTCTGCTGTCGTTTTAATTAAATCCGAAATTAACATAATGCTGCCATGTTGTTGGCTTTTGTACATCACAGTATTTCACAAAAACAATAAAATTGTATTTTTTGTTTGTTTTGTGAATTTTAATGTTTTATGTTTTTAGTATTTTTGTAATGGATATCAAAATTGAATAGGTTTTTAAAAAATGTAGGCTAATTTTAAATAATTTAGTGTAAGTACGTAGGTATGAAAAACCGTACTTTTTTTCTGCGGTACCAAAAAAAATATCTTTAGGTTTTTACTTAAATATTATTATGACAAACCGCATATTTTCACAAAAAGAATTGACTTTGTAATCGTGCTTGTTTCAGGTACGTATTCTTCTATAATTGGGGTTAAACAATAGAATATCAAGGGTAATTAAGATAGAATTATTCCCAAACTAATTATGTCAATTAAGAAACAATTAAATGTCAGTGGTAAGTACTGTTCCTGTGAAAGTTTAGTACTGAGAACTTTATCAACTGCGACCCGGAGATGCTTCTGTTAAATTGACTTTGTGTTTGAGTTTCAACTGAGAGGTACCTAATTAATCACCGAGCATAACAACACACAAGTTTTATAGCTTAGATAATTATTTATTCTGAAATTAGTTTTGATAAAAAGTTATAGGCAACTGTTTTTCTTGGTTCCTTTGTTGTAGAACTAACATAGTTATTTTTGGCGAACCCCATTACTAAGCTCAATAGAGTTCTCTGCTTACACTTATAAAATCATCTCTAATGCTTCCCTAGCCACTAGAAAAAACAAAATGTAAAAGGGTTCTTCAACCAGTGTTAATTAAAATTTCATTGCAATTAATTCTTCCATCGCTGCGTTCTCATTGATTAATGAGATTCTGTATAAAAAAAAAAGTAGTTACGTTATGTCGTAGTCTCTCCCTCTGCAAAAAAAAATTACGTATTGTAACTGCTTCCTTTAAATAATCATAGCGATGTCAACTAAAAGGAAAAACTACTTACAAAACGTGTGTCTGACTCAAAACATAAAAAGATAATCCTGCGCGCCCCACTTTACGTCAGATATTCTGTAATGTTCTTTTAGAACTGTATTTGCAAATTGTCAACAAGATTGGGTTTATTTTCCTTCCGCTTTTGTAGTAGAAACAAGAGAACCAACGTATTCCCAAACGTGTAGTAAAAACTGTATCAAATTCATGAAGTTTCACAATTTCTGAAACTGTTCCCAAAAACAGTTTCAATTTATTTTAAAAATAAACAAAAAAGATCTATTGCATACCGTTACACTTCAGCGCAGCATAAAGAATATTATTGTTTTTTTTTAAATTAACCATTTAAATCTAGTAATCTAGACCTACCTACTTTTACGGTAAAGGCTTCGCAAACGGCCGCGACGCGATAGCGCGATGCGACACTAGTAGCACAATTTCTATGAAAACTTCAAGGAAACAGTCGCGCTGCGCGTTGCACTGCCTGTCGCGCCTGCGATATCGCACCAGTCTGCACAAGCCTTAAAGAGCGATACATACACGACTTCACAGTTTTCGCCAGAACACAACCATAGATCAGGCTGACAAGTCGAGAAAAACTCGCCGAAAGAATTTCACAATGAACAACTAGTACTTGGCTTTGATAATTCTAGGATAATAGGTATATTTAAAAAAGATTTCGTATGCACGTGAAATAATTACTGCACAAGAACTAAATTTCCATGGACAAGTTGCGAAACCTTGCAATTAGTGCTCATAGTTTGACGAAGACGTCACATAGATCACTAAATTAGGAGTAAAAAAATATTATAATTATGTATGTCGGATCGTCAGGATTTACTCAGTCAGTGTCCGTACTAATGACCGGATTCGACATGTATAATGTATATTTTCATAACCCAACTTTGGTAATTGGGTTGGATTGGTCGAATTTCGCTGCTCGTGTGCAAATTAGAAATCTCCGTAGGTCCAACATCATGGTATCTGTTTACCACAAGTTATGCGCGAGCTCAGGCTGAGCCTCTGTTGTTGTATTTTTTTTTTCCTTTCACATGGAAAATATATTATGACTTGTTCAGATTCACAAAGCAGGCAATTTATCTGTCTAAAATATAGGTTTAAAAATGACTAAATCCTTGAATAAAACTGGAATCTCAAAAATCTAAGCTCTAGGGGAACAAATAGTTTTACTCAGGCTGGCGGGAGAGGTTCACATCGGCGTTGAGTCGACGATGAAGTACCTGGGACTAGTCCTCGACAGCCGGTGGAACTTCATGGAGCATTTCTGACATTTGGCTCCCAGACTGGAGAGGGCCAGGGCTGCCTTGAAGTGGCTTCTGCCCAATCTAGGGGGTCCAAACGCCTCCTACCAGAGGCTCTACGCGGGAGTTGTGCGGTCCATGACCCTTTACGGGGTACTGGTGTGGGCGCGATCTCTGAGGCTGCTCGCAGACTCAGAGAACGCTGCTCGCGAAGGAGTAGGCGGAGCGCGTGAGGGAGAGGCAAAATTCGCGCCCTCACGCCCCTAGTCACTTCGGTCATAGGCTGTTTCCCGGCCACCGTAGGCGCGGACTTGTGGACGGTGAGCAGATGCAGCCTCATACTAATTAACTAAGCTGGCAGCAAGCACTAGTTAGGCTTCAACCCGTAATCGAAATGATGATTTTAATTATTGTTTATATCGTTTACTTATTTGACGCTGTAAGGTTTCCTGCTAATTTCACCTTTATTTGCCATACTGATGTAAGGCCCAGAGTAGTAGGCACCTTACACTTATACAACAAGTTATAGCTCGCTCACTAGAAGTAGTTAAAGTTAGTTTAGGTGAGTTGACGGAAACCACGGATTTAGTAACACTTGAAAGTTTATTAAGTAGCCAGATTTACAAGTAAAGATTTGGATGCTAATCCGCAGCGCTCGCGCTAGTAGTAATTTGTCAACTAACTTAAAAAATGTTTAACGCTAATATAAGTGAATAAAGTAAGTAGGTTGCTGCGTATGCAGTTTAATACATTGTACGTGAACCGTACACTGATGTTTGAGATCACATTGTATGTGAACATTATTTTCTTTCAAAGATGTAGGTATTATAGAAATAATCAGCCTATAACGTTCCCACTGCTGGGACACAGGCTTCCTCTCTGTAAGAGGGAGTGGGCGATAATCCACCTCGCGGGCCCGGTGCGGGTTGGTGGATGTCACATGTCTGAATGTTTGGTTCTGGCTCCTCACGATGTATTCCTCAAGATGGGTTCCTTCACCGTTTTGAGAGCAGTGGTGATGATATACATTACACATAATTAAGTGCTTATTTTGGGTCGAACCCACGACTACAACTCGCAAATAGCCGTTACCACTGGGCTCTTTGTGTAGGTAATATGCTGGTAATATATGACACCATTTCTTTTTAATTATTGGCCTATAATTCCCCCCGCAGGATAAAGGCCTCGCTACTCTGATTCCCTTCCACTTCTCTCGTGTGGCGTTCTGCAAAAAGTAAGTCCGTTAGAAAAAACTGGAAAATACTTTTAAAAAAAAATCTGTTGTGCCACAGAATGCTTTGTCCAGACTATTGTGAATGCTTTTTCGGTGTGTGTTAATAATATTATGTACCTACTCCTACTGGATTCTTTGATATATGTTATTTTTCGGCGCTTTCCGCGGCGTAATTAACTTTTTCCTAATTTGCACAAAGTCTGATTCCTTATAATCTACTAAATATAATAATTATTACGCTGATACTCAACACACCGAGTTTTCCTAATTAGTCTTATCTTGTTTCTGTGTCGTTCATTAATTTTCCTCAATTATCCGGAACTCTGCTGACCAAACTGCCCGTCGGTGTCTCAGGTCGTCAGCAATTTGATTAGCTCATTGACGTCACTGAGCTAATCAAATTGTTGGAGCCGGAGCGCGTAATCAGAGAGGCTATAAAGATAACTCGAAACTGCGACGCAAACATTACGCGGTATTCAGGATGGTCATTATATTAACGTGAGGGAGAGGCGCAATGTATGCCTAACCTTATGTTATAATCGAACCACATCCTGGCCGTTGTTAAAACAGTAAACATGTTTCTCCCAGAAATAAGAACCTATAAACGATGTAAGGCATTTTATTGACGTCTGCCAATTTAAACACAGCTGTTGAAAAAGCCAGCACATCTAAGCACGAAATAGTACATACACCATAACACAGTTATAGTTCTTAAAAATTGGCTCATTTCACAGAACAAAACATTTTACAAAAAAAAAAAACAATTGACTTCCAAAATAAAACACTACAAAGTGAAAAATAACTTTAATTTCGGAAATCGGTGTATTTGGATCTGTATTTTCATTAATTTGCCACCAAATTCCAAAATTAAAGTTATTTTTTGTAGAGCTTTTTTGGAAGACGGTTGACGGTTTTTTTTTTGTAAAAAGTTTTTTTATTTTTCACTTTTTAGTGAGTCACTTTGTAATTAATCTAACTTACAACACCCCTAAATCAACTGCTCATCACCTTTTACAAAATATTGGTTTTCCTGATGCTGGGACGTTAATTGTTAACTGCACCATCAGCTCCACTTCACCATATGCATTGTAATGAGAAAATTGCTTTGCAACTATATTAAAGTACCTAATCGAATCGCAACCCGTAAAATACTTATTATTAAGTAGTTGCGCGATGACCATGTAATTAAATTAAAATGCAGCTCTTTGGTAATAAACTTTTATTAAGAAAGTTACTTACTGATTAACTACGAATATTCTGCTCTGTATTCAATCAAAAACATTTCAAAGTCAATTTATAAGTTCATTAACGTGTTGTTTAATTGGAGGATAAAATAAATATCTTATTAAAATAGAGTCTTACTCCGTGAATTAAGCATCTTAATGTAATTTATGAACAAAATTGCTCCATTTAGTAGTTTGCAAACTAATTTAATCTAAAAAGCTTCTAATAAATCTTTATTCAAAAAATTCTTTGGAACTCATTTTGTATTTTCGTGGTCTTAGATCTATACTAATATTATAAAGAGGTAAAGTTTGTGAGGATGTAGGGGGTAATCTCTGGATCCACTGAACCGATTTTGAAAATTCTTTCACTAATGGGAAGCTACAGTATTGCCGATATTTTAAGTTAAGAAATTTCACGCGAACAAATTCGCGGGCAGAAGCTAGTAATACATAAACAAAGGGCAAACAATATTAATACATTAAACTATAAAACCTTTTTGATTGACACAAGTCTTATACCTCTTACAAAACGTCTTTCAAAGACTTCATGTTTCGTTTCACATGAGTTTAATAATTCCACATGATTTGTAGAAGATTAATTATAATTTTCCTAACAGTATGACTGGCAGGCGCCACATGTTGCTTAACAAACAAGATTTATCGCCTCGACATCGACATAATTATTCGCTCCATGACGCGCGTGCTCGTTACGTAAAATGTTGTTATCACTTGCCGTATTAGTTTTTAACCGACTTCAAAAAAGGAAGAGATTCTATGTTCGGCTGTATGTATTTTATTTTATTTTTAGGTATGTTCATCGATCTGTCGTCAATTTTATTGAGGACCGATTTTGGAAATTATTTTTTCATCTTTCACAGAGCTCCACATAAATTGTATTAACTTTGCTTGGGTAATATAATGAGTTAGCTTCAATATTACGTATTTTTCCCACTTAGTCTGTGTGGATGATTTTATAATAATTTCCTGTCACTGTTAGTTACATAGCAGGTAGTGGTATTTGAATTTGTGTGGGGAAGGTACCGCAACTAAAAGGCACAAATTAAAAACGTATCTTCAAAATCAAATTAGTACAATTTTACAGAATTTTTTATAAAATTAAAATAGTTCATAGGTACGCCGCGTTGGTGGCTAAAACGAAACTACAAAACAAAAAAATACACCGACTTCCGAAGTTAAAGTTATTTTTCACTTTGTAGTGTATTTTTTGGAAGTTGGTTGTTTGTTTTTTGATATTGCATTTTGTGCATAGCACAGCCATAACAAAACTACTCGTATGATAACGTAAGAACTATTTAATTTTTTTATAAAAAATCTGTAAAATTCTTCTAATTTGATTTGGAAGGTACGTTTTTTAAACTCATCAAAACTACTGAAAAACTTAGCCGGAAGATTCGGAATAAAAGTCAACGATAAGAGCAAGTAGCTCTCCAAGATTCATGAATCCTTTGGACGTTTCGAAATCTAGATTTAGAGAGAAATTTTATGCGTTCACGGCCTTTTCTTCGATTAGACATTAATCGAAATTGCGGCCACTGTCTGGACAGTTGACTTCGATTTATCACAAATGAATATAAATAACTTAGTGTTTGTAACAAAATAAATGGATGGATCTAACATTTAGTTTATCTAAAGATCAAACACATAGGAAAAATTAACAGTTGTGTAAATTGTTTCAAAGAAACAGTTTTCTTACCAAAAACTATTAACTTCGGGAATAATATTTAAGTTGTCTGTAACTGTCTAGACGAATGTGTGTGTTTCTTTTGTTCTAAAATAACATGAATGATAAATGATTTTTATTTCTGTAAGTAGGTTTGTACAAACACTTTTACTCGTCAATCATATTTTAAAAACTAGATGAGGTCGGCGTTTCCTATCTGACTACTCTGAGAAGAAAAGCCGAAACAAAGTCAGAGGTCACAGTCTCTTTTAAAGTCCAGACATAATCTTGGTCAGTTCATGTGAAGGCCATGCAGATTGGTGTCTGAAATGGTCTTTTGAGGAAAGAACCACACAGATTGAGTGGACCTGAGCAGTCAGTTTAGGTAGTCTTTAATAGTTTAGGTGCGTTGTTGAAATAAGAAACTGACTGAAAAACCTTGTTGTATTTTCGACATCAAAAACATATTAAAGCGATTCATTAGTTATTCATCTACTCCGGTTTACAAGCTCAGCAGCGATTAATAGTCCGGAATACATATTTATGGTAAGATCAGACGAGCTCCTGCAAAGATTCCCTTGCAATATATAAGGAATAACATAACAAAACACCACGCCTGTATTCTTTGAAGGGATAGGAAGACATGTACCTATAGAAAATCATGGTATCAGTAGGAATCTTTGCAGTAAATAAAAATTCAATCCATATTTAGACTAAGTATATTTTATTCTATGTTTATTTTATGACTAATTATCCTTATTTATTAGAAAAATGCATTTTAGGTAAGCAGGAACATAATCGATAAGTGTGAAACTGTCAGTACTATTTAATTACATACTATTTTATATACGTCAGGGAAAATAAACGTATTTTTCTTTACACTATTAGTCGTAGTAGAGCCAGTAGCCATCTGTTCAGTAACATGTCTTTATTCTTGCTCAGTACAGTGACGTCACTGCTAGCGACTGTACGGGAGCATTCATCTTCTCATTGGCTTCGGTTCACTGCCGCGTGATAGATCGCCATTCGTCGGATACATTACTGCCTGCGAATGTACAGTCGACATGCCAAACAGTACGGGTACGATTTGGATGTAGCGAACAGGACAAAGGGAAAGAGGGGAAAGAACCATATTATTTTAGCGTCAAATAGTCGCATGTGTCGAGGTTTTTTTATGTTTCTTGATGGCAACTATGTTAGAAAGCCCTCAGTTCCAGTAGGTACTAGAATAGGCTCTCAAACATCTTTTCCATGAACCGCGGATGGTAAATGAATTTAACCTTTGATCTGAAGAGGTATACCAATTATTTCTGAAGGGTGCTCGTAAGTAGGCGTATGTAGTGTGTATCGAGACACGATACGGAAATACGCTTTGATATTTCTGTATCGTGCGTTCTCATTATCCTATGTTATCGATTGTGTTATCTGCAAGCTTCAAAATAACGAGCTGTTAGGTCGGCGTTTCACCTAGCATTCGATAGGTATTCACAATGTAATTATCACATCGTATCCGTGTGACCATTTGTTCCAGTTACACCAATTCACGAGTTATCACGAGGCGCAGGCTTTGTGCTTCTGTTATCTTTGTGTTTGTGCTTTGGTAATAAAGCGTTATTTGCCGTGTGATACGTACAGAGCCTAACTGTGATTGGCATTATTACTAAAATATGCATTTGGAATAATAGATTAACAAATATCTATCTCTATAGAAATTTCTGCCATCCAGTGAATATAATAATCGGCCTCTAGAAATAGGGGAAGCCGGGGCATTGCGGGCCCCCGGGGTAAAACGGACACCCCTTCTCCCCCGCAGGATAATAAATCGAGACGCTCGGAACTAGTCGGATCGCGTCCCATTCGACCTGGCGCTAGCAAGAGAAGTGATTGTGTGTGTGTATGTGGCTGCGCGTCGTTCGTCGACAGAACAAAAATACGTAAGTTGATGCATTTGATATTAATTTTAATTTTTTTAATTCTGCGTTGTAGCTAATTCGTGAATGTGTTAAATGCTCAGTTATTAAGTCAATTCCTAAGTTCAATTATGTGACTAAATAACTAGAAAGAGTTGTGAACTAACTACCAGATATTCGTCTGATTAGGTTAACATTTATTTTATTTGACCTCGGGGGCATTTTGAGCGGGGCAAAATAAGCAGGGTGCCCGTTTTGCCTCGGATAATTGTATTGAGTTTATGTTTTTTTCTGCAGATACAATTATGGTTCGCCATTACCAAAGGAAGCTATGTACAACTCCACCACCTGGAACATCTTTTAATGTTATGTCGCCAGTAGATATGATGCCAAAACCCAAAGCACCAGCCCAAAAGCGAGTCACTAGGAAACGCGGAAAAACGGCATTAATAACCAGTTCACCTTATAAGAAGGATATGGAAGAAGTCCAGACACGGAAACCACTGGCTTGTGAGAAGAAAGGAAAGAAGAAAAAGACGAAGAAGACTGAAAAAAATTAATGAAAACGAATCGGAGGAAGAAGATGTAGAGTGTTTGTACTGTGGATATTGGTACTCGGAATCTACTGAGGGTTGGGTCACTTGCCGTGCATGCCACAGATGGGCCCACTGTTCTTGCACTGGCTAAAAATAAATGATGACGAGTCCCTTCACATTTGTACATTTTTTGCTCGGTTTTAAACTTACATAAGTGAATATGCCTGTGTATGCCTATTAAGCCCCGCATATGACCATTGTACCCCGGACATGGGGCAAAACAGGCAGTTTCTTCTTCTTTTTTTTAAGTTTCATTAGCACCAAAGACTGGTAGACTAAGACAATTATTTTACGTTAATTTTAAAGAATATTAATGAGACTAATAAATGGCTGTTGATTCGTTTCATTATCTTGTTTTTTATGGTTTTATTCAAGATTTTCCACCTTTCAGATCCTGTGACATAACAAACGCCAAAACGCTCAAGTACCGATCCTTATCGTAATGGCCGACAGATTTATGACTTCCGTCGCCAATGTAAACAAAAAAACGTTTCAAGTGATTTCTAAGAGATTAGCATCCTTTGTTTAAGCAGATTTGGCTTTGTGTATAAATTACTGTAATAAACAAATAACACAATGGACATAGGAAGGGTATTGTATTATTAATAATAAACTGATTACAGATAACAGCTGCGATTGTTTTGGTCTTATGTTATGGCTATTTCTGATAAAACTATTGTATCAATTTACACAAAATTTTGCAAGTTACATTATGAATAGATAAGAAATCTAACAACAGCGTTTCTTTGAGAGTTCTATGTAACATTGTTGTAATAATAAATCACAAAGTTCATGGCACTTGAGGCCGGCCTTATGATATCTTTGAAACTTTGAAAATTCACATCGGAGTAACACCGAGTAGTTTCTTATACAAAAATGTTACTAAGATACTACATAAACCTTTATTGACTGATAGCTACCTATATCTTGTAAAAGTATACCACCATAATCAATTAATAAAAGATTTTCTTGAAGAAAGAGGGGGGGTTAATTGATTTACTTATTAATTAATTAAAAAATAAATAAAATATTTTGTTTTTGAATATTAGTGAAAAATACACAAGTGGTAACTATATTTTTATATTAATTTAACACTTACTCATTCTTGTGGAAAGAAATAAAGATATTTAACTTCAAAGTTTAACAATTATGATGCAATTTTTGACATATGATATTTTGAAACTTTTCACAAGTATTTAGTGCAAATATTATCTAAAACGATGTTTCAAGCACTTATTTATGATTATTATTGATTATTTTCAGTCGATAAAACACAAAATTAGTCCAAGTTCGGACGATAGAACGGATCTTTGTCGAAACTTTTCTTTGTTCAAAAATTTGAATTTTATGATGCAATTTCGTGCAATTATTATCTACAATGATGTATTAACAACAGATAAATGAAAATGTATCCACTTACTCATGTATAATACACTTTTATAAGCACTTTTCACAAATTTTATTTTCACAACACAAACACGACCACAGAAAAGTAAACTGACATTCAATATTTTTTTTAAATGTTTTCATGCTATATTTTACGTTCGGATACGTTCAGTTTACGAGAATATCTACCAGACCATCGACTAAAACCGCCACAAACAATACTAAACCTTATTCTTTAGAAAAAATTGGGCTTTTAATAGCGTGTAGTCGCCGCCGCCGCAGGGCGGTCGGGCCTGACGGTATTGGCAACGCCGCCGCCGCAGTGCGTCGTTCGGGCGTGACCGGTTTAAGGGGCCCGCATTGCCCCGGTTTCCCCTATGAGTTCTACTAAAAGCAGTAAAATTTATATAATCCATTTACTATTATAAATATATATAAGTATAATGTTTAATATTATAAATGCGAAAGTAACTTTGTCTGTCTGTTACCTTTTCACACCTTAACGGCTTATAGAGGTATGCGGAACAAGGTGTGAAGTTCAGTCATCCTCCATAGAAAAGGGAGGATCCTCCGACCAGACGGGTGTTATGTCTGGTGGGCAACTGCCCGACGGTTGATGTCGAAACGTTGTTTAAATGCTAGTTGCGCGGTAAACTCTGCTTGCGCGATGCAGGATTTTGCGTGACGTCAGTGTGATGCGTAGTTTCGTGGTGTGTGTGTGATGTAAAAGCCGCCACAGGCTTAACGGATTTTGATGAAATTTTACAAAGGTAAACAATGTCTTGGGTTAGGACATATTATACTCTATATCCCGGTAATATGTTTCTGTGGGATAATTTCCGATCTCCACGCTAGCGAAGCCGCGAGAAAACGCTACATATTTACAAACGTCCCAAGTAACAGATTCCCCTATACCTCATGCCCACCTCAGTATCACGTACTGCAGGTGTGCCGGTCACGTAGGAAGCTCGTGAACACATTGCCACATAATTCAGTTATGTTTCCGACTTATGCAGCATTTTATTTTGTTCAGAGGAATGCAAATTAAACATGAAAAAATTCGGTGAATTCCAAATTGGTTACAAAATGGTGCTTCGATATTATGAAACACTGGTAATACATATATACGTAGTTAGTAATTCACCTTTTGCTGTTATCGTTCCAAAGTTTCAAAAAATATAATGTGTCTTGAAAACATTAACTGCAGTATCAATCTTGTCTGCAGATACACGTGATCAAGTGAAATTGCTTCAAACTATAGTCTTCTCATTTTGAAGAAGATTGGTGTAACTTTCAAACTACTTACTACACGCCTCGCATAGTTACGACACTTTTAGTTAGAAAACTTTGAATCTGACATTAATTGCGGTTCGTAA
The DNA here is from genome assembly GCA_948098905.1 of Tiliacea aurago. Lineage (NCBI taxonomy): Eukaryota > Metazoa > Arthropoda > Insecta > Lepidoptera > Noctuidae > Tiliacea > Tiliacea aurago. Next base: position 19,188,060 of record OX402594.1, read on the forward strand.
CATGAACATAATTCACTAGCATTCCTCTTTCATGGATAAAGTAGACTAACAATTAAATTGTATTCAATACGAATAATATTAATTTACATACATAAAGTCACGCCTTCTTCCTATGGGGGTAGGCAGTATTTGTTGATTTCGTTGCTGAATTTCTCTGACATTTAAAAGGCATTTTATGGCCATATAAACTAACATGCCTGGTGCAACCTGCAAAGTATTCTATATAACAGTTTAGTACAGGTATAAAGCGAGAAGCATTACTTGCTGGTTTCATCGGAAAACGCTTAAATTGGATGGCGACCGATTGTGAAAAATTTAATCTAACAAAATGAACGAAATGCTAAGTTGCCGGAAAATAGGAAAATGCTTAGAGATAGAAAGTTTTTCTTTGACTTTTGCTTCAGAAAAATGTTCGGTTTTCTATACGAAAACCGAATATTTTATTCTTATATTTTATTTCTCTCATCATAATAATATTGTTTTGTAAAAGCCCGGTATTCGCTAATCCGTCCGGAAAATCTTTAATATCCCGCCGCGTTCACCAGACCGTAAGATTTAAGAAATAAGTACTGCTATATACTTACTTACGCCTCATAACTCAGCCCTTTGTGAGGTCTGAATAACAAATTACCATACAATATCATCCAATATGCCTGATATTAGCTAAGATTCTCGCGCACGAGTCACGGTAGTTATGTGACACATCTGTCTCACCCCACACACTTGTTTAATCTTCACGTGATTTATGGTATAATAATTATACATTGTATATCTGTATGGTCGTAAATTATATTATTATGTTGAAGTTATTATTAATGATGTCCAAGGGACACTTGTCAGACTAAATTAAGAACATAACGAGTAGAGCAACCCTTATTTATCACTATACATTCTTTGACCAGATTTGGTGTTATAAACAAAACATTTATCCATAGCAGGCTGACTTCCATGTTTTAAAAAACTGGAAGGCATTCCATCATTAACCTGACTTAAATAATTTCCCGCCATTACCTCTAGCTAGCTAGTCGGCACATCTGGCGATATAGAATACACGAACTTTTCATTTAAGAAAAAAGTACCAAGTACCCAAAATAAGGCAAGGCAAAGTGTACGAAGAATTTGATATGTAGAGAGTTTAGTATTGATGACCGACCTGAAGCTTGCAGTGCCTATAAACAATTTGTGAGCGGTACTGCCAGTAAAATATTTACGAGGCTTTTTGATACAAACTGAATATTTAGCAGGTTCCCAACCATGTAACTCCTTTCCTCAAAAGTAAAAATGGAACCCTTCTAGGATCACTCGTGTATCTGTTTGTCTGACCGTCTGTCACAGACTATTCGCTCCGAAACGACTGACCGATCAAGTTGTAATTTGGAACACATAAGAATTTTTGTGACTCAAACACGAATTTGCAACGTAAATAAATGAATTTTAATGATGGGGTTCACTTTTGGGGTAAAAATTAGAAAATTCATAAAATGTTTTGCAAACCGTAAGTGTTATATCTTTCAATAGGGTAATTAATTAATACCACTAATTAAGATTAATATCCTTTATTCCACAATTAACACAACGTGCGTACAGTCCGTAAATCCACGAATTGTCACAACATAAACATGGCGGCAGCTAGTGCTGCCCCTGTTCGATAATAGTGCCGGGGGCACATATCCAGTACTATGACAGTAAGGATGTGGAAGTCTGGAACAAATGTCTTCCATGTATATGTTGTGTCCCCACACAACATAAGTGGAAGACAGCTGCGCCACAGTATTTTACTTTTGCAGTTATCTTCGTGTCTTTTGTTAAATTATACCTAAATTGTTCTTAAAATTGTTCCTAACTGTACCGTGTGATAATATGAAATCTAATGAAAGGACTTGTTGTGAGGAATACAAATATTTGTTTTTATTAAAAAAAAAAAAAAATTAGTTATAAAGTTATTAAAAAAAATAAACTATACCCAAAACTGCATATATTTACATAATAATTATCTCCAAAACTGCTGAGCCAATTTCTTTTAATGTTTTTTTCTATACTTATAGATTACAGGAAAACCTATAAGAAGTCTATGGTCTTAAAATAACACAGTAAATCACTTAATATTGTTCGTACAAACTTATATTTACAGTTGGAAAGTATGGGTGAACATGTTTGTCAACAAAAATGTTAAGTTTGTTCTTGGGATATAAATTCATCCCAACTACGGAACCCTTCATTGGGCGAGGTCCGACAGGCACTTGGCCGAATTTTTGATACGGAACTTAAACTTTTATAAGCGACTTAAGGGTTCTACATACTGTCGCGACTTGTCGCGCGACGCGACACCGGTAGAACAATTTTCTTGAATTTTTGTTCTACCGGTGTTGCGTCGCGCGACATATCGCGCCAGTATGTAGAAGCCTTTACGTGCTCTTGAGCTTTGGTTTTGTCCTCACGTCATCACATAATTATGTTCTGGGTAAATGCTTTCACCCACAGCCATATAAAATGCCATAAAATATCCGTTTTAAAAGCAGGCTCTATACTTTTTCCACACAAGGCAGTTTTTTTTTCCTTTTGTGGGCCGTATAAAAACCCCAACGCAGTAACCCTACAGACGGATGCTCATTGTGGAATATCCCGTAGAGTGACTACATCCGCCACACTCACTAAGCCTCCGTGCGCACGGGCGCTTTTTTAAAGCGGCGTTAGTTAAATGCACACTGGATTTTTAACTATCAACGCTAAGCCGAGCGTTGACGCATCTCTGGCGCCTTAAAAAGTGCACCATTGGACTTTCAACTCTCAGTGCCAAGCCGAGCGTTCAGAAGCCAGTACCCGGTAAAAAACCGTCGCGTGTGAACGTAGGCTTACTCGAGCTATATTTTGTTCATGAGCCTTAAATATTAAAGCGGACAAAAATTTTCTACCAGGCACAGGAAAATAGCAGGCATTTCCGTTGTACCGTGACAAACGCGACCATTGTGGATGAGTTAAATTAAGGCGACGCGATTCGACCGATGCTTTATTGAAACCCTCGACGAATTCAGAGAATAGAGAATCTGGAGGTAGTTAGGAAAGTTTATGTAAGGTGTAGTGAATTATTGTCACTAAATTTAAACAACGGTTAATTAATATACGCCGGACACATATTAAACTATCAGTTTTAATAAATGAAATTCATGCTTATTAAACGTATAGAAGAAACGTTTAATATAGGTGTGTGTCGCGATAAAACCCTTTGTTCAAAATTATGTATGATAAGCGAGGCTAAAAGCTAAAATCTCTATTTTCATAAATATGCAACGGTATTGAAGTGTAAATATCGCGTACAAAACCCTTTAGGGATGCCATCAGCTAGAAGTAGAATGGATCACTTTTTATCTCAAGGGATGCAAACACAGAGAAAAGGTGATCGGGTTAACTGTAATGTATGAACAACAGAGCGTTGAATAAAATATTGAACTTACAAATAAAATATGGATTGATAAAAAAACGGAGTTTTTATTTTTTTATTTGGTGCTGTGTTTGGTATCAGTGTTCCACATGAAATATGTTCACTATGCAACATACATAGAAAAATCACATCGTAAATTCCAAAATTAATATTCTCCAAAAACGACGGCTGCTAGTATATTATTGACAAGACACAAGTAAATAACTTGGCTGAAATGGTATTCCCTTTCTTACAGGTGGTTTTTTTAAAGAAAGTATTCATCACATAGAGAATTTTCATTTCTAGAAAGTCGAACAGGGTCTGACCGAGATTGCGCGTGCCAAGACCGAAACTATCGACAGACCTCTCCTTGCTTAATTATATGCCTACTTTAGCGATACAGTCTTCTATTATAGTGATAAAGTAGCAGGGTTTTTTATGTGAAAGCTTTGTTTATGTCTTCGTAAAACTGCTCAACTTTATCGTCATCATGTGAGGACGTAGGGGTATAAACTTGAATAGCCTTAAGTGAAATGCGCTTGTCAAGCATTACTAAAGGCTTCTACGCACCAGCGTGACCCGCGACGCGACACAAAGCACCGCTCGTCGCACGACACGCGGGGCCTTTGTGTCGCGTCGCGTGTCATGTCAGTATGTAGAAGCCTTAATGCTTAACAAATGCGTGTGGAAATACTCTTTTCATCCCATCTATTCGAATAGATCATATTCGAAGGGTTCCTCGACAAGTGCAAGCAAAATGGGTCATTCTGGCGCACTTAATAACAGTGATGAAATGACCTTTGATTTTGGAACACATTTAATTAAAAAGTTTGATCGCAATTCGCTTGGATAAAGTCCTGGCCGGTAGGTAATAAAAAAAAATACGCGGGAACTTCTTATACAGTCTGAAGTTATTACGAACTAGCTTATGCCCGCGGCTTTGCTCGCGTTAATTTAGAATTTGACAATCAATTCAGGTTGTATACTGCTTGTTGTTTGGCGTTTGGCGGCAAAAAACTCTTAACACACTATTAAAGTTTCTATAATAATATAATTCAATCATGATTAGAAAGACGCGTGGCGCGTGGCGCAACGTTAAAGTTGTTTTCCTCGGGAAAAGATTTTTTTTGTCGAGATGAAAGATACCCTATGTCCGTTTCTGACAACATATATTCAAAATTTCAGGATGATCGGTTCAGTGGTTTAGGCGTGAAAAGGTAACAAAAAAACTTTCGCATTTATAATATTAGTTAGGATACTCAAATGATGAATAAGTCAACGACATTTTCTGTTCCCAACAAAACAATTACAAGCTTCTAAAATTGCGAAAACATATCTAATATTAATATAAATTGTAAATTGGTTGTGTAAATATAATTATGTATTCGACACTACGAAAAGAAAGAAAAAGAAAGAAAGAAAAATTGTTTATTCTGCACAAACAAAACGCACAATTCAACAGATATAAACATAATTAAAATACACACATACAAAGTAGCCAAAACCCTCGTATCCAATACACTATAAAATTTTGACAATCATCAAAAGCATCTCTTATTTATTTTTCTCATAGAGAGGGATGAAAAGAAGAGTGTACCAAAATTATTTAACCTCAAGCGACGTACTTTGTTGTCAATACGTTATTAAACAATAGCTTTCACCCTCAATATATTATTTTGGTCCCTTATGACACAATCTATTATGTCCTGGATAGCTGGCTAATACAAATAATGACATGCCACTGTTTTAAGAGCACTAAGACTATTACAAATCATGTAATAATAATAATAATAATAATCCATTTATTTCAGGCTACGCAGGCCCATAGATAAATACCTTAACCTAAACATACATATTTTTACTATAGTAACATTAATCAAATTAAACTATAACTAAACACACGTTGTCGGCGTCGTGTATCGCTGCGTGGTGTCGCGTAACCGTCCTCGGAAACATCGATATACGACACCTTTCGGCCAAAAGTCCTCCTTCAAGCAGGTCTGTAGATGGTTGGTTGGGATTCGCACCACAAATGACTTAAAGTTGATGTTGTGGCGCGATTCCAACCTTTCAACCCTCAGAATCCAGTTGGTCTTCACTTTCACATACTGCACGACTTCCTCGATCGTCGTGGAGTGGTGCAGAGATGTAATGAGTAGAGACATACTTCAAACAAAACAAAAATATTATTGTATGTTAAACTTCTGACAGTAAACCGTTCTGAATTAATTGCTATGAAAGACATCTGAAGTATCCTGTAGAAGCCTTTCATAGAACTTGAAGGTACATAAACTTAAAAAAACCCGGCCGAGTGCGTGTCGGATCACGCACAATGAAGGTTTCCGTAGTAGGGATTAATTATCCTACGAACAAACTTAACACTGCAGTTGAAAAACTTGTTCCCTCATACATTCCAACTGCGAAAGTATGTTTGTACGCACAATATTGACAGATTTACGATATTATTTTAGTAAAGAACTATTTACTGTATTTTTTTGAACAATTTAGGCTCAGTAGTTTTGGAGATAAGGGGCCCATGGTCAATTTTCATCTATTTTTGTTAATAATTTTAAAAGTGTTTATTTTAAAATTATAAAAAAATATATCTGAAATCCTTACAAAAAGCATTTAATTTGATGTGTCGCACGGTACAGAATGAAAAACTTTTTTTTGATTTGCCCCCCAAAAGTGACCCCCATATTCGAAATTCATTTATTTACGTTATACGTCCATGTTTGGGTCACAAAAGTCTATATGTGTACCAAATTTCAACTTAATCGGTCTAGTAGATTCGGAGCAAATCGGCTGTGACAGACAGACAGACAGACAGCCAGCCAGACAGACACACGAGTGATCCTATAAGGGTTTCGTTTTTTTCTTTTGAGGTACGGAACCCTAAAAACGATGTTTTTATGTAAGTACAACTGAATTACTTGAAGGTACAATACAACTGATTTATAGGTAGGTATACGATGTTGGTAGATCGGTAAACTCTTTAAATCCTTTCGTCTGTGAACAAATGTTTACCTTCGTGAACTCGCCCATTGAGTTACCAAACGTACACGACGTCAGTATTTCCAGACTGGCATATTAGGAATCGTGTGTAGCGAGAGACGATGAGGAAAAAAAGTGCTTAGAATCAAACTGTAGAACAAAAACGGATTTATTCTCACAAAAATCAGCTTGATTTGTTTTCTAAAATATTTACAATATTTAATATATTTTATTATAAATTTTTTACTCGCTTGATAATTTTCAAGTGGTAATTCTTTCCATAATAAATACCTAATAATAATAAAAGTTTTTTCAGGTAAAAACGTAAAATTCTAAATATAAATTTGCTTAAATCTACAACTAACGATTTGCATAGATATCTATTTGAGAATTTGTGAAAAGTATACCGAACATATTTGTTTCTTTTGACGGATCACCTCATTTCCATTTCAGATGTAAAATTGATTTTTTAGCAACGCGCTTGAATAAGTAACGTTAAGAAAATCTTATAGCTTTTTTCCTTTGTGGGTTTAGCTGAATTTTATATTATTTGAACAAATAAGAATAAATGGTGTATTTCTTTCCCAAGGCGTTGATTTAATTAAATTGTTGCTATCAGCCGGTTATCAATAAGCTAAATTAAAAAAGCAGTATGTATATTTTGTGATTGCGATGTATATTACGACGAACTCTGAAAATATAACATTTTTATTTCTTACTAGTATGAATTTCCTTTTTCTTTTATTCAGAGAATAGTAGGTACTTTCCTCCACTGTTTTTCTTGGTCTCTGACTCTGAGCTAAGTTTCTTAAACTTCTGTATCCGTCGACCTCCGAGTATAATAGCTCTTCTGTTCTTTATAAAGCAATAATTTATTTGAATAAACTCCTGTTGAGTTACTTGTTGTATTGTTCTTGATAATAAATTAAGTTGATGGTTATTTCTTCAGGAAAAAACAGCAAAAAATCTTTTTGTTTTTCTTTTATTTGCCAAACCCTACCTTACCTACGGTTACCTAAATGACCTTCCTTTGGTATTGTTCGTCGCGTCGTTGAGCTTCTAAAGTTCTGAGTTGAGCTGCACGATTACTGACAAATGCGTGCTGACTGGACAGGTCCACTCAATCTGTGTGATTCTTTCCTCAAAAGACCATTTCAGACACCAATCTACATGGCCTTCACATGGTCTGACCAAGTTTATGTCTGGACTTAAAAAGAGACTGTGACCTCTGAGTTTGTTTCGGCCTTTCTTCTCAGAGTAGTCAGATAAGAAACGCCGACCTAATCTAGTTTTTAAAATATGATTGACGTGCAAAATTGTTTGTAAAAACCTACTCACAAAAATAAAAATCATTTATCATATAACAACAAAAATCCGACGATGTTGCCACAAATCCAGTACGCTCGTAATATGCGGCTTCAACTAGTTAATTCACATTTACTTAGGTAAATCTCTAAACTGATTGAAGCAACGGTTAGACAACGCTATTAACATTGTGTCCAATGATGTGCTTTTCCATTAACAGCCAGTGTTAATACCATATTAATTTACTGTTATACCAGGAATGAAAGATTCAATTAAAATGGTAACTGATAGGTCAAAGGCATCAAGTATTAAATAATATTTAAACATGAAAAAAATATTAGGATATTGTATTTAATGGTTTATACAGCCTACATTATAAATTGAATCCAAAAACAACGCAACAAAACAAATGAGCCTGTCATATACAAATACAAGGTAATACACACGGGATGACGTCACAGTGAAGTTGTGCCTTCCCCCCCGTACATTTACATATTCACTTATATTGTTACAGCAGATGATATGAACAAGGACGCGTGAGTGTTAGAAAATATGGCAACATGTTACTCACGTGAGAGCTTTGCAGATCGTCGTGATTTAACATTTCTCTCTACAAGGAAAATATCGACGGAAATTTATCAAAGTCAAAGTCAAATTGTTTATTTCAAATAGGCACATAAAAGGCACTTTTGAACGTCAATATTTACAAAAAAAAATAGAATTGATTCTAGTCGCCCCTTCCAAAATGTAGTTTCGTATGGAGAAGAATGGGCAAAAAACTCCACACATATCTTTTCACATATCCATGTCTTGTAGCATTGACTCACAAAGGTTCTATGTTCATTTTCGAAGCATTGAAGCTTATACGAGTATGATCTATTAGGCGTGTCTGTTTTATTTTTTATTTTCTCTCAGTCTCTAACATTAAATTAAAGTATTTCCTAATCTGCCCGAAAGTGTATGATCCTTATCTTGTTTTCTTTTTTCAAAAGAATACGGAATATCTTTAATACTTGCTGCGTCTTCGTTCGCTTGGAATTCGTATGACAGCACGATTTACTAAATAACAGCCACATTTTTATAAAACTTCCTTCCCTTCGTTTGTAGTTTTTGTCGCAGCAGCATACAGAGAATCAGGAGTGGTGACGCAGGAGCAAGTGACGTACAGATGTCCGTGTGCGAAGCAGCTCATCTCGAGGTCGACACCCGCAGCCTTCAGTAGCAATTTCCCATTGCTTACAAGTTTTTTTCGTTTTTAGTGAATTAATGAACACCTACGTTCCTGCATAACCTGCTTAATGGCACAATAATAAATGTTTAGAGATTATTCCTGACAAACGGTTATCACTAAAATAATATAACAGTAGATTGTAAACACACGGGATTTCTCATTAACACACATAGAACTTTAATATCCACTTCAAAGCTTGATACGTGAACATCCTTCTTACACTTTAAGATAAACCTCAAGCTTTTAAAAAAAATTTAAAGATCTGTTTATGTAAGTTTTAATTAGTAAATTTTAATTAATGAAAAGCTTTTTTTTTTAAAAGATTTTTACATAAATTTAATTTTCTAAAACATTCATTGTACAGTTTTGGCTTCGCTACAATGTTATTAAAATGTATAGATAGGTTAGTACCTACCTACCACGAATAAATGATACTCGTGTAACCGTGTTCCATTTGGACAAAATATAAATTCAAAATAATCGTTTTGTTGATTTTTCTTGTTCCACCACCACCTTTCGCATTTTTTTTTTAATATTCATAGAAATTCATTTTTCGACGCATCTAATTTTATTATTAACTATGGCATCGTTAATATTATCGAGTTATAAAAAGAAGCAGGTGGCTTTATATATTAAGGATTTCGTGCCGAAAAATCGCGAAGACCGTAAATAACTACGCTAGCGTACCTAATTATTCAAGCGGCTGAATTCCTTAACATCAACCTGGCAGAATTAATTTTGGGGGACGCACAGAATAAATCTCAAAATTTTTATAAAGAAGTCCTCAACCGTCATTATCCTGACGGTGTCACTAACACAAAGAGAAGCTTTGTTTTTTTGCAATGTCGACCCACGATTGACTTATAGGATTTTAAACTTTCACCATCAGAGTGCTAGTTCATAGCCAGATATAGACATTGTATAACACACTATCTAATAAAATACGAAGAGTCTACATAGATATTATATCATAATTAGAGGATTATATCCAAGATAGGAACGCTTGGAAACATGCTGGTCCAGCTCCATAGGACAGTCTAGAGTCTAGACAAACATTTATTTTACATTCTGTGATTACCTTAAACTCACACACAGATATTATTTTTTTTAGGAAAACGTTTTTTTATTTTTTTTTATTTTACAATGTTTGTAAATATGTGAGCACCATGTATATATCACATAATTAATTTATCTGTCATTGCTTTATTATTAATTATTTTTACCTATTGTGGTATAGTAATTTTATTCTAGGTGCATCGTCTTCACATACAATTATATAATTGATGTACCTATACAAAATATTGTAAAACATTTAAAAAAAGTAACGGTGAAGTTTCTTGCCCATTCTTCTCCATACGAAGCTACCTTTTGGAAGTGGCGACTAGAATCAATTCTACTTTATTTTAAATTTTGACGTTCAAAAGTGCCATTTATGTGCCTATTTGAAATAAATAATTTGACTTTGACTTTATCAAATCTTGTCAAACACAATGTCGAACTCGATTTCAAGTACCTACCTATTGTTTCCTTACAGATTGTGGTTCAGTTCACCGCTTAGATTATATTCACTCGTTGGTTGTATGTATGTCATGTGTTCTGTAGTCTGTTGCAAATATTGTAGTATATCTGCAGACATCCGCGGCTCATCTCTTATCTATGTCTTTATGTACGCGCGTGTTCGTGACGTGCGTGACAGGAGACGACACGAAGTAAAGCGGTGCTTGTCGCTTAGTGTGCACCAGTAAAGTTTATAAAATGCTTAACTCGTGTATATGGGCGCCAAACCATTATTTGGGTTTAAATTTAAGCTTGTTTTGATTTATTTAAAATATATTGGTTTCTGGTGTATTTATCAAAGTTTCTATTTTGTTACTTCCTTTTAATTTATTTAAAATATTGTCGTTTCCGGTGTAATTATGAAAGTTTCTGTTTTGTTACTTCCTTTTGATTTATTAAAAAAAATTGTCATTTCCGGTGTATTTATGAAAGTCTATTTTTGTTACTTCCTTTTGACTAATTCAAAATATTGTAGTATCCGGTTAAAATTATATAATGTTTATTTCTAGACTTCCTTTTGATTTATTTAAAATATTATGCGTTTCCGGTAGACTTTATTTTTAAGTTTCTATGTTGGTAATATGGATTTGTCTTGACACATCCGCTTGATTTATGTTAATTCTTTTTGGTGGTTAATATTTGTATAAAAACTGTTGTGATACGAACGATCGTGGATTAAACACCCTGTGCTGAAGGAAGGTATTTTCTTTATACTCTCATAATATTTTCCTGCCATTTGCTATTACTGTGTATTTGTGTGGTGCAAAACAATGTCCGACTCCGTCACGACGGCGATGATGTGCCGACATGTACTTATTTCGTTTATCTGCATGCTTTTACCATGAAAGATACAGATTAAATTAAATTTGATTAAATTTATTTTAAAACACTAAAATATTGTTAATTTAAAAACGAATATGCTAAACAGTGCACAATTAATTAATAATAATAACATTCTACAAGACTAAATAATATTCTAAATATTTATGTTATTGTAATTTATAATATTAATAATATAAATCGTGGAATATATAATATAAAAATATATATATACATATAACTTACAACCAAATATATAAATACTTACATAAAATATAAATACCATAAAAGCAAATTATATTATTTTAATGTTACTATTTCAATTTACTATTTTTATTATAATTTTTTTTTTCTTAGTTAAATGCGCCTTCATCCTCTCTCCTATTAAAAATTTACTTTGCTGTGCCCGACAGGGTCCATAATTGATTCGATGTTTTAACATATCAACTGTTTTATATACACATTATGGAATGCAATAAAGTATTGAGTATTGAGATTGTTTCGCCATTTCTTCTCAGGGGTAGTCAGATAGGAAATGTCGGCTACATCTAGATTTTTTTTTTTATTTGACTTGTAAAAGTGATTTTATAAATGATAAATGATAAATGATAAATGATAAATGATTTTATTTCTGTAAGTAGGTTTGTACAAACACTTTTACACGTCAATCATATTTTAAAAACTAGATGAGGTCGGCGTTTCCTATCTGACTACTCTGAGAAGAAAGGCCGAAACAAACTCAGAGGTCATAGTCTCTTTTAAAGTCCAGACATAATCTTGGTCAGATCATGTGAAGACCATGTAGATTGGTGTCTGAAATGGTCTTTTGAGGAAAGAACCACACAGGTTGAGTGGACCTGACCAGTCAGTGCACGCATTTGTCAGTAATCGTGCAGCTCTACTCAGAATATAAGGAGCTCAACGATGCGACTATCAATACCAAAGAAAGGCCATTTGGGTAGGCCACTTATATGACTCAAACTGCCAGACCATGATTAACACTAACTGAGAATAAAAGAAAGGGAAAAAAAAATATTATGCAATAACCCACATAGTCTTCACATTCACAATAATTAAAATAATATAATACTTTACAAGTAAATATTCCTGTCATTGTGTATAAAATAATAATTAAATGTCACTGTTTATAAAATAATAAAGTTAGCAAAAACAAAAAAAAAAAAACAATAAAAATAAACTACCTCAATATGTACAAAAATTGGAGCAGCTCAATCCCAAGCCTTTTTGTCCTCAATATAATCTTTAACAGTATAAAAGGCTTTCTGGCACAACTTACGTTTAATGAATGATTTGAATTTATTAAGGCTTAGATCTTGAACGTGGCTTGGAAGTTTATTATAAAAGCGTATACATTGACATCGAAACGAGCCACCTATTTTCTTGAGCCTTGTTGTAGGTACAACAAATTTGTGTTTGTTTCTAGTATTTATATTATGGATATCACTGTATTTTTTAAATAATTTTATATTTTTATGGGCATATAATAGATTTTCAAAAATATACTGAGAAGGCACAGTCATTACATTAATCTCCTTAAATTTCTCTCTGAGAGAGTGTCTTGGACTTAATTTATAAATTGATCGAACAGCTCTTTTCTGCAAAACAAAGATAGTCTGAATGTCGGCAGCATTTCCCCATAACAGAATACCGTACGACATTACACTATGAAAATAGCTAAAGTACACTAAACGGGCTGTCTCTATGTCAGTTAAATTACGAATTTTTCTAACAGCATATGCTGCGGAGCTTAGCTTTTTTGACAGTTTATCTACATGTGGGCCCCACTGAAGCTTAGCATCCAAAGTCAAGCCCAAGAATACAGTGCTATCTTCAGGATTCAATTCTTCGCCCTTTATTAACACATTAGTTTTCACCTGCCTAACGTGAGGTAGCGTAAACTTAATGCATTTGGTTTTTTTTTCATTTAGAAGTAAATTATTAACATTAAACCAGTGAACTACTTTTGAGATCGCGCTATTTACATCGTCAGTAACCAGCTGCTGACGTTTAAGTTTAAACAAAAGTGAAGTGTCATCTGCAAACAACACTATATCATGATTATCCTTTATGAGGTAAGGCAAGTCATTAATGTAAATAAGAAACAAGAAAGGACCAAGAATTGAGCCCTGTGGGACTCCCATTCTTACTATAGATCCGGGAGATCTTTTCCCATTGACGTCAACGCTCTGAATCCTATTACTCAAGTATGAAATAAGAAGATCCAGAGCGGTGTTCCGGATCCCGTAGTGGCGGAGTTTCCTGATTAACGTTTCATGAAAAACGCAATCGAATGCCTTGGACAAATCACAAAAAATGCCCAAGGCATCGCATTTATCTTCCCATGCATTATAAATATGTCCTAACAGTTCAACACCGGCATCAGTAGTCGAACGGCCCCTTGTAAAACCGAACTGTTTGCTATGTAGTAATTTATGTTTATTAAAAAATCTTTGCAATTGGTCTAAAATTAATTTCTCAAAAATTTTACTAAAGGTAGGTAGTACTGAAATAGGTCTATAATTTGAGGGGTCTGATGTACTACCTGATTTAAACAACGGTATTATTTTACTATTTTTCATAAGGTCAGGAAACTCCCCACAGTCAATACAATTATTAAAGATAAGAGCTAAAGTAGGTGCTACAATGTCTATAATAGACTTAGCAACTTCTACAGAATTACCCCACAGATCTGCAGTCTTTTTTACATTTAAAGTGTGAAAGGTTTTAATTATATCTCTACAGGTAATATGTTCAAAATGAAATTCCGACTCGCAAACATTAACATTTTCCTTAAGCAAAGACTCAGCAACAGAAGGTGATGAGTTTAGGGATTTAGTAGTTGAAACGGGAATATCTGAAAAGAAATTTTCAAAGGCCACGGCGACTTGTGAGTCTGATTTTATTATGTTGTCATTAATTGACAGGCTATAGTCAGTATTTCGGTTACTAGACCTTCCCGTTTCACTATTAATAATATTCCAAGTCGTTTTAATTACGTTACTACTGTTTTTAATCTTCGAACTCAAATAACGCGACTTTGCCATACAACAAACTTTTTTAAATAATTTTGAATAATTTCTAACATACAAATTGAATTCATCAGTGTTTACATAATACCTTTCATTGTACAGCTCATAAAGCCGTGTTCTACTTTTATGAATACCAATGGTAGCCCAATCACTGAAAGATGCGTTACTATTAACCGAGATAGTCTTGGGAATAAACGTGGAATTAAATTGTTGACAGTAAATATAAAAAAAATAATTATATAGATTATTATGATCAGTATGCATAAATGAAACTGGTAATTTGTTACTGAGTTTACCTTTAAAAGCTTCCAAGCGCCTTGCAGTTTTGGGGTTAACAGTGATATCCTTTTTAGCCACTTTGTTGTTTTGGTTTTGGATAGTAATCCTTTGCCCACAGTGATCAGAATCTAGTAAATTTATAATTTCTTTGTGGCTTGGTATAATATCTGTATAAATATTATCTAGGCATGTGGCACTAGTAGGGGTTATTCTTGTGGGCTCCAAAAACAGGTTTACAAGATTATATGACTGAAACAGACTTATTATTTTACTACAAGAACCCGAGTTTTCTAACAAATTAACATTAAAATCACCACAAGTGATAATGGACTTGTTCGAGTTACAAATCTTGTGCAACACTTCATCCATTACCCTTTCAAAGCAGTCATACAATCCTGAAGGGGGTCTGTACACACTTAATACAATAAACTGCTCCAATTCTATACAGGCTATTTCAACTGTCCGCTCAACAGATAGGCTCACAATATCCTTACGGTCTTTAAATTTAAGCTGGTTACTTACTAAAATTAATGAGCCCCCGTGTATAGCATTTACTCTGCTGAACGAACTACCAACCTGGTGATTATTAAAATTGAACAAGAACTGGTGGCTTTTAAGCCAATGTTCTGTTATACAAAGAATATCAATACTGTTAAAATTCATAAATAATTCTACTTCTAAATCTTTGTTTAGAAATCCTTGAATATTTTGATGCACCAGGTTGATACTATTGACTGAGTTTAAACTTTTATTTGATTTATTTTTGCAATTATGTACATTATAGCTAGAGGTTGCCTCTATTGTCCTAATTTCTAATTTAAATTATTTTGAATGTCAATTTTTGTTACCAATTTATTGGGTGAATTATTTAACATGTCATTGCATTTTAATATCCTATTTACAGAATAAACGATTTCATTTCATTTCATTTCATTGAAAAATGATATATTTAACCTACACCTCAAAACATTATACTTTAGTACTCGTATTCATGACCACGAATGAATGCTCTCTTTATTAATTATCATTCATTCTCCTAAAATATTGCTCTCTCACATCCGTTACAGCTTTTTCACACATGATGCGAGCAACTTTTATGAAGACACCTTATTTATTGCGACCCGCAACGACTTTCTGCGGTAAACGTTTATCTTCAAAGCTCGGGTTCAATTCGAGTCTGTGTGAGAACAAAATGTCTCAGAATTGTTTTTCGTTCCTAAAGATCATCCGCAAAAGCAACCGAAAGACATAAAAATATTGTTTCTTTCAAAACAGAGTTTATTCTATAGCAGCTTTAGTAAGCAGTAAGAAGAGCATACTATCGATTACATCTAATGCAGTAGAAAGTGACTGTATCAGTCGTAATATGTTAGCCGCAACCGAAATACATAAAAATATTGTTTGTTTCAAAACAGAGCTTATTTTATAGCAGCTTTAGTAAGCAAGAAGAGCATACTATCGATTATTTCCAATGCAGTAGACAATGACTGTATCAGTCGTAATATGTTAGTCCCTGTGCTGGATGCTAAACATTCCCGTCATTTGTCACATCCTCAAGTTTTCTGCATCTAGTGGTGTATTTCCATGTTCATGGAATGATGGTCAAATAATTCCTTTACCGTCTTATCATTCCTATAGAAAGTCCTTGAACGATTAATTCATCATCAAATATGCACTTTCCTCTCCAAAAAATTTCGTCTCAACCCCTTCCTGTCTGGCTTCCGTCGTGATCATAACACCACCACAGCGCTTCTGAACATTATGGACGACATAAGGTCAGCCATGGAAAATGTTAATCTAACGGATTTAGCATTGCTAGATTTTAATAATGCTTTTATTACTATTTTTGATTGATGTTTTACTTGGCAAGTTGGAATTCTGAGCTCCCATAACATAATTATCTCCATCGGTAATTGACTGGTTTCGTAGTTACCTATTTGGTCGCCGGCAACGTATTTGCATTGGAGAGAGCTTGTCTTCTTGGAGTAATACTTCTGCCAGTGTACTTCAGGGTGGCATTCTATGCCCTTTACTTTTCGCAGTATTTATTTCACTCTCCGATGAACAAATTTCTTCCTACTATCTTTAAACAGATGACTTACAAATTCACTCGCGAGCTCCTCTTGGAAATCTGTCTGAGGCTCTTAATGATTAATCGTAATTTCTTTTCACAACTCAGTTGTTCCCTTCAGTGTGAAAGTTAAAAACTTAGGGATATTCCTTGATAAAACTTCTCTTGGACGGCTCAACAAGAAGTTAGGCGCAAGCTATTTGCATTTGCTGCATCTTTAAACGGATTGCGTAATTTTCTACCAACTTCCACGAAGATTGCGTGCTGATGCCAGCTATCTTTACCTTACCCAAGACCAACTCGATCATTTGAGCGGGTTCAATAATGTTGTACAAGGTTCACATATTTTGTATAATGTGCTCTTTTCCCCGTGAGGCCTTCTTTATATAAAGAAACGCTTCCAGTTTCTTTGCGACTCCCACTCGAGAATAAAGTCATCAGATAATTTGAACTCGAGCTCGTCAAAATCTCGTTATAATCATTAGAATCAGCAATACAACTCTCTAAGTTCGTAGAATCCTATTGAATGACTCTTTCATAAAATATTCATTCAATTAGGTATGTAAAGTATTTTTCAGGTATGTTTTTTATATTTTTATTTTAATGATAAGAGTATTTGAAACACATAATTTCATCTTTTTGTTTTTACAAGCTGTAGTTATTTTTATATATTTTTTTAAAGTATTGTTCGTACTGACGTCACTAGTAGAACTGAATAGCTTAGGATCTTTGCCACGTTTAACACTTATTTAAAACCAAAATTCAGTAAAGTCAAACTGTCAAATTTGACAATTAATTTGTTTACATTTCATACTTTAGCGATTTCCGTACTTTAGTTTAAAGAAAAATGAAGCTATATATAAAAAATGAGCGTTTTTTCTTAGGGGTTCAAAGACTACTTCTGCTAAGTGCTTCATACCGTCAAGTATAAGAAACAACACAACAAATAGCCGACACAAATTGATTGTTAGTAAAAGAAACCTTAAAAAGGAAATGGTGCGAGGAAGTAAATGTTGAGTACAAGTCTGGGCGGCGTCTGTTTTATTGTGAAGATCATTTGAACGTAAGTTAAGTTTGCCTGAGGATTTACATCGATGTGATTCGACTTGTACTGTCCGCCGCTGGTGAAAAACTACACTATTTACGTATATATATACCTGAATAGAATAATAATATGTGCTTCATGTAAATTTGACGTTGACATGACACTTGACACATAAAGAACAACTTAATTACAAGAGGCACTGAAAGTTTCCAATTCAGGCTGCTTTGTGACGGCATTTAGAGGACAAATAAAAGTCAAGTGATTTTAAGTATTTTGGGAAAATAAATACGATCTTATAATTTTAAGACCTATTAATAGAAAAATAAGTCTTAGAAGCTTAAAATCTCGAAATGGTTTTGGAATCGGCATAGGTAAATTTTTACTTTATATACCCAATTGTACGAACTTAGAGACTTAATAACTTACTTACTTATAATTCAGTTAAGCCATATTTGTTATTACGTCCGTGAATCATATTTAGATCAATAAACCGTGAATCATACAACCTGTTATTTAAATGTACTTTTGTATCATTGCTACCGTTTTTTTTTTTTTTGTAAAATGCGTTGAATATGTATTTGCGGGTTTACTGGGGTTTAGTTGATGACGCGGTGTGTACATTAGGGCTCACTTAGAGTTATAAATCGAAAATCAAAATCCGTCAAAAGCGTCTTTTAAAACTTAACACGTTAGAGTGATGAGGATGACGAGGGTCGATGAATTGAATTTAAAGAGTTTTAGAATGAAAAATGAGGCGGACATTTATCATAAAGTGGACAGTTAAAGTAACGCAGGAGATAATATCTAATAAATGACTGCATTTTAGTTTTTCTGTCCTTTTCCGATTACTTAAGTACTTTTTCCTCGAAAGTAATGATTGCTTCTTATTGGATACGTTCGGTAGCTTGCAATTTCAAACAGATTAAAAGATAGTTATAACAGATTTCTATTGAAGATTATTGATGAGTGTCATGTCTTGTATTTTACACTAAAGTTTTAATAATAATTTATGAAAATACCATAGTGGGATCAATTTACTATATTATATATAATATTAGCACGTATACCAAAAACATAAACAGCATAAACTAATTTGTTTGTCTTGTTCTAGGCTCGCGATGCAGCACCTGCTCAGCATCACTCTCCTCAGCATCGCCGCAGACCACGCCCATGCGCAACAGCGCGACAGGGGGCAC
This sequence comes from Tiliacea aurago, assembly GCA_948098905.1. Classification (NCBI taxonomy): domain Eukaryota; kingdom Metazoa; phylum Arthropoda; class Insecta; order Lepidoptera; family Noctuidae; genus Tiliacea; species Tiliacea aurago. The sequence continues at coordinate 19,207,025 of OX402594.1, forward strand.
CAGGGAGTACAAACATGCGGCGGACACTTGAAGGCTCCCGTGGGCACGATAACGACACCAAATTTCCCCAACCCTTTCCCCGTCCCGATAAAGTGTAAATGGATAATAGAACACGAGATAGTGAATGGGACGATATCGATATACTTTACTCAGCAGTACACTTCCAGTGGGTTGACGTTCACTGAGTATATGTACTATGACGAGTCTTACAAGTTAGGCGAGAGGAGAGCGCTCACCGTCACCGACGAGAATATCACCAGGATCAAGTGGCTTCAGGTACGTTTACCTTTAATACTGTTGATGTTATTTCGACTTCCTGGAACTGTTGTGTGTACCTATTCTGTTTTGTGTTGTGTCTATGTGTGGTATTTGCTAATTATGTCAGCGTGTTGTTTGTATGTGGCGGATGACGTCATTACGTCAGCGCCGGCTGTCTCTGAAAACCAGCGCTAGGGCTCTGTCTTGCATAGGGTCGCAGTATAATGCTGAGCGATAGCCGTTTTGCGTGGATGTGACGTATCTCAACCTTTTCTTATTTTTGTGTTTTATGTTCTTTATTGCGTCATTTTTACCGCAAATAAACGTATTATCTTTATTTCTTTCTTTCTATGTAGGATAGTTATACCAAGAGTTATACATGTTCTCAAAATAAACCTTTGGGCAGGCAAATTAACGCGATAATGAACGACTAAAATATCTTCTCTTTATACTGTAAGGAAGTACAATTACATTAGATAAAGTTATTCCCAATAAAATATTATGCCAAAGTACTACATTTATAGTTCACTTTTATGAAAAAAATTAATTTAATGCTAGATCACGCGATAGTATAATGGCGACTATAAATCCTAGAAGAGTTATTCTGTTATACAACTCTAAAAGCTATTTTCTGCTTGCGTGTGGAAGTCCTACCACACGCCAATTACCTAATTCACTACTCCAAAGGCCACGAATTGGTTAATCCACGTGTGTCTAAATGTGAATTTGGCACATTTATGATATTAAATATTTATTACGATTACGATATATATATCTATGTGAATTTTATTGTGAGTATTTACTGAAAGTTGTATGTGGATTTATATCTGGCAATATTTAATTTGCATTTCATTTAACATTTTAAGTTATATGAAAAACTTTTCCTTTAACTCAACACAGAGACTACTCGTACTACTCGTAACAGCTTTACTCTATACAACAAATATTTATTCCATTCTACAGCCTTTTGGCTATTCCACACACGCTAAAATCCATACCGTATAGCACCAGAAGCTGAAATAGGCTGGGCAGATCAAATATTGACCGTGGGAATGTCCCGGTGTGTCACATGTATGCTTTTTTTTTTTGGTTGGGAAATTATCAAGTAACTTTGCCCGCTCTGGGTGGAGCGGGAGGGCGTGTCAGACTTTTACTGACTAAAACCCACCCGGCCCTGGCACACAGGCAAATGAAGGAATATCCTTAATTTTCCTGTGTGCCAGGGCCACGATATTATTAGAAGTAGGAAACATAAAAAAAAGGTTTGAGCGTCATTGGCTCTGTCATTGGGTAATGCCGCTCAGGTGGAGGGGTAAAACAAGTAAAATCCATTAGGTATCATTAGCAAATAAGCATGAGATCCAAGTATACAATTAAGTTTAACGGGATAACCCCAAACGGTCTTTTTGAATTTAAATTAAACAAACATTGAATGGCAATTGTTGAAAATTTAATAATTCATCATAAAATAGAATGATTTACCTAGGAAAACTATATTGACAATTTAATAAATATCAAAATTCTGCACTTATCGAAAAAAATATCGTGACAAAAATTAGTTCAGCGTAGCCGCATACAAACAAACGCACTTCACGGTCGCTTACCACGAGCTGACTGCCCCTGCGCGTCGCTACGTGATAAAGGCCCTTCCCCTCCCCCGTTGTACGTATAGTGGCATGTTGTTATGCACCATTTTCATAGACTTATAGAAGTGCGCGCCATTACCCGGTGAGCGTCATTCTTGCTTACCCTACCGTGCCGCTGAAGAATTGACCAATATCGAGATTGGAATCCAATCAGACAGCTAAATTGAACAAACTGAATAGAGGTAGAGTGTCAAATGTAAAGAGTCCTGTGGTACAACACTTCCAATTTAGGTAAAATGCTTCAGGTTAAGTTACGATCGATGGTTCAGATGTCTTAATTTTACTGTATCTATTGACCTCGAACTTGACGAATTTATAATCCCATTTTATTAAACTTGAGATTATGTATTGTATTGCCTATTTCAAATTAGTTACTGGACTTCATCTTGACATGGCGAACTTGTATTGATTTGATTGAATGTGTTAATAATATGCAACGTGTAACGTTAAATGCGCAAAACCTCTAAAGGGGATTCAATTATGAACAACTTTTACTATGGGACCAAACATGAATTCGCGAAAAAAAAAATCTGCTGTCCATAAATTTATGTTCTCATAACTCATCATAATGTAGGGAACAGATGTTTTTTTTTAGCGATTTTAGTATTGGTCCCATAGTAAAAGTTGTTCATAATGATGAGTACGATGACCCCTCAAGATGTTTTGCGCATTTAACGTTACACGTTGTATATTGAGTGAGTGAGAGTTTAAACTGTTTGCATGCCCTAGTTAAGATAGTATATGATATGTAACATATACCTACTTTCTGTGCAAATAAAGAACTCCTCTATTCTATTCTATTCTATTCACATACGAGTAGATACACGAATGACGTCAGTACGTAGGTAGGTCGCGGGTGCGGGGCACTCACAGCTTTCAACTCTACAAACAAGTTTCGAAAAAAGTTACTCTAAAAGTTTCGATTGGCGTCATTAGCTATTTTTGTGGAGAACTGAACAAACATTACCAACTAATTTACCCTTTAGAAGTATTCATTCAATGGCTCGATTTGTTTTAAGTACGTTTAATTTGACTTTTTTGTGATTTAATCGAAAAACTTTCTTTGGCTTTTGTATGAAATGGCTATTACCCTGCAAATTGACGTAGGGTGTAAATTCGTTTAACAATAAATTTTCCTGACTGTACACCGCCTTTTGCCTGATATGTTTTAGTGGGGGGTAAGCCTACTGGCAATGGAGAATAGCGCACCTTAAATCAAGTCCATCTACTAGGCATCTAGGTACATCTACTAGGCATCTACTGATGGAAAATTCTTGCGTTCACATATTTGCGCCGCAAAAACAAGTTAATCCTACCAGCACCTAGATTACAAATGTACAAAAATAGCCCAGAATACCGAAGCATACAAATCTACAATAAATTACCTGAAAATATACGGTCCACAAAAACAACATGTGTATTTAAAGCTAGGATAAAGGCATTGCTCTTAAAAAAATGTTACTACAGTATCCAAGAATATATGGAAAATAAAATGTTAAAATAAAATTCAAATATGTATCTGTGTTAATTATAATATATAATATTTTACTTATAAAACTAGATATAAGTATATAATTAGTATAAGTCTATAAAACTAGATATAACTATATTTTAAAATGTAAAAGTTCCTAACCTACATGATACTCAGTACTAGTTTTAAGTTATCTTGCTGCGCCCTAACAGGGTCATGTACTCACTAGTTTAAGCCTAGCGTGTAACTGCTCTAAGGTGTAACTATGTTGTGTACATTGTGCATTAAATAAATAAATAAAAATGAAAATAAACCAAAGATATGCCATCAAGTTTTAGTTTAAATTATTAAAATAAACAGATGTTGTGAAAGAAATCACGAACATGACTTTACGTTCCCATTAGCATATAATGCCAACAGAATTAATAGTCACGTGAGCGAAACCGCGAGCACAGCTATTATTCATAATTACGTTAATAATCCTTTTAGAAGAATCATATTCCAAGGGAGGGGCTTGTGGCTAAGTAATAATAGCCGCACGGGTGGATCGATCAAGTTAAGCTACACTTGCCGCGGTTGGTCAGAGGATGGGTGACCATCTTTACATACCAAGACCCCTCCGTGCCTCGGAAAGCACGTTAAACCGTTGGTCCCGGCTGTCATTCGTGGATCTTTGAAAGTCGTTACGGGTCGTCAGAAGCCTGAAAGTCTGACAACCAGTCTTACCAAAGGGTATTGTAATACCCAGTAACTGTGTTGTAGATAGCAGTCGCTCTATTTATAGTACTGGTATTCAACTATATCTGGTTAGACTGGAAGTTGCCCCAACATAGTTGGGAAAAGGCTGGGCTGATGAATTAATAAATTGATGAATTGGATGAATATGAAATGAATGAATTCAATGAATATGCAATGAATGAATTCCACGAAATAAAATACAGAATGAATATGGCCAAATTTCTACAACCCAATAAGGTAGCTACACTTGCCCTGATAAGCAATTTCTCTTTTTGGTCTCAAACGAGGACCCTTCAGAACACACTGCTGTCTATGGCAACATATATGATACGTCAAAAAATAATGTAATGGTCTTGCTTCATAACCTAACGTCGTTGTGTATAACTGTAACAATGAAAATTAAAGAGTTATTAAAATAGCAAATCCTTTCAACTATACGAGTACTACCAGCAATATACAGTCCACCAAAAGTAAAACAAGCATTAAACAACTGCTACATTCTCTTACAAATTAAATTGACTCTGAAATACAAGAACATTTTTTTCTCCAGATTCTATCCGCCTTATTACAAAACAAGATTTATATTTTGACATGGCTTAAACCATGGAACCAGTTTTTGTAATAAAAACGTAACAGTGATTGAAATACCGTTCTTTATACAAAACTGAAAACTTAATTCGGTACTAAGTTGACAGTTTTGTGTTTAGGAACTTTACCATAGTCGGAATAAAGTTCGAAATTCAATAATGGCTCCATGTTTTAAACCTGGGTCTGAATATAAACCTTATTTTGTAATAAGGGGGTATGAGTTTTTCTATTGTAGCGTGGGTGTGACAGGGGTCGGACGGCCGCGACCTTCGTCAGTTGGCTGGTGAGGTACCGGCCGTGAGGGAAACAGTTGAAACAACGGACGAAACTGGGGTCAAAATAGTGGAAGTTTTCATGATTCAGTTCGTATTTAAATGATGCAGAAATTGAAGCGAAAAGTATCATAAAACTGTAACGGTAACTTACAAAACTGGTAGAATTTAATAGACTTGATATGATTAAGTTAACGAAAAGCCAATGACCAAAAATTATGCAAACTAACTTTTCTTCGCGGCCATCAATCAAAATTGTAAATTCGTGGCAGAATAATATGACGAACAAAAGTTAATATGCGGTAACATGACCTAACAAAAGTCTGAAGTGAGCATTGTTCTGCGGAACTGAGTTATATGTATACAGGATGACTATAAAAACATGCGACAAAATTTAAGGGAGTGTACCCATCAATCCATCAAAAACCCATCAAAAACCAGTGTTCTACCCATCAATATGAACAACTTTTACTATGGGACCAAATTAGAATTCGCAAAAAAAGTTTTTTTTTTTACTTTGTCTTGCATCTAAAAGCAGGTTTGTACAGCATAGACCTTTTTTTTACAAAAAAAATCAAATATATCATATCGGTCTGCATTTGTAGAAAATCGTTTATCGATTTATTTTTGTGATAGGTTTTTCTGATATCGACTAAGATTTCAACGATGCCCGCTGTATAAACTAAATGCGGCACTTCCTATAGTGATTTGGTCACTGTCCTTTACTATAAAATTCTACCAACCAAGCTAGTATTAGATCTAAATAAAAGAAAGAAAGAAAATAAGTTTATGCGGTAAACATGACGCACACCTGCACGCGTACGCGAAACTTGATGACCTAATTCATAAGGTTATTTGAATTCGACCCATTTGTGAGTTGTTTAAATAAACAATGCATAGGTGTCCAGTGAATTGAATGCATACAAAATATAATGCGATTCGAATCTAATATTTTCGAAACAGGCTAGTTGAGACTTTTTTAAAAATCAATTAGTAATAGCGAAATATTCACATTAACAGTACAAATTTTTAGCCGACTTCAAAAAAAGAGGAGGTTCTCCGATCGTCAGAATCTTTTTAGTTTTGTTTTATGTATCTATCCCCGACTACTCGAAGACGGCTGGACAGATTTAGTAAATTATTCTTTTATTTAAAAGGGTATAATTTCTAGGTGGTCCCATATAAATTTTATAAACTTTTCATCGGTAGTTTTTATTTTTTATAACGTAAGTAATTTCATAAAAAAAATATTGTCTAAACAATTCTGTCATGGCGGGTCGAGTAACTTCAATTCTTTTATTCCGTTAAATCTGCGAGTTTTTTAAAGTGTTGCTCGCATACAATCTTTATTTATTACTTATGTGGGAAGATTTTAACGGACGTAAAGATCTGTGTGGTGCCGGATGTAAAGAATAGCACTCCCCTATTTCTTCCCGTGGGTGTCTTAAAAGGCAACTAAGGGACTTACTAGAGAATGGGCAGCAGCGTTCTCTATGCAATTTAACACCATACTACGATCGCCAACCCGTCTGCCAAGCGTGGCGATTATGGCAAACCCCCTCTTTGGGAGAGGTCTATGTCCAGCAGTGGACGTCTTTCGGCTGAAATGATGATGATGAGATAGTGTTTGTTGAGTACGTTTTTGTGCGTAGGGTTTTTATAAATCTCACTAGTTTTTTTTTTTTTTTGAGCAGTAACCGGTACCTACTTGGTTCTTTACTTTATGTGGTTTTCTCGGCCATGAAGAGCGTGGCTGCCGTGGCTACTTATGTAATGACTTTATAGATGTTGTTTTTTTATTTAAGATTTTCCGATTTCCAAACAAATCGAACAAAAACAAAACAAACTTAACAATGAAGTAATTTGAATGAACCTCGGTAATTTTTCACACGCAAAGACTATTTTATTTACTCTAAAGCTAGTATTTATTATCATCGTTTGTCCTTTGTTCAATCGTTCCATTTAGCTGTGCCGAGCGTTAGAGAACTAAATGGACAATTTATGCGTTTTACAGCCACACTCGTCGACAATTTTTCTAGAGTGTTTTATGTGCACTGAATGAGATCGGGATTATTTTTTTTTAGGTTTAAACTAAAAACTGAATACCTATAGCAGCATGAATTGTTTATTGAAAAGATTGTGATTCGGGATGTTTAACGCCTATTTACATAATTTAACTGTAGTCACAAAAGACACGTAACTACGTAAATATCATTAGTAAAAACCTTTTTTAAGCTTAAAACAGAATTATTATTATGTTTATCCATTAGAGTCGTTTAACGTCATCTCAGAGTAAAGGCTTCTACAGACCGGCATGACTCGCGACGTGACACAAAGGCACCGCTAGTCGCGCGACACGCGGGGCCTTTGTGTCGCGTCGCGTGTCGCGCCGGTTTGTAGAAGCCTTAAGCTGTTCTGCCAGTTGAATGAGAGTATAACCACGAATAGGTATCATAACACGTTACTCATACACGTAACCACCCTACCACAGAACCATAACGTGTACATTCAATTATTCCATACAAAAACAAAGCCTTTATTTATTAAATAGAATACTGTTAAAATTAACGAGTCGCAGTTTGTTTTCATACATATTTTTATGCTGCTGTCGGTCGGTGGAAATGATAATTGAATTCCCAATGAAACGTGAGACAGGTTCACAGCTACGCTTTAGCTGCGTTATGTACGCTAGCTAGTAACAATAAAATTAATTTCAGTTAAATCAATTTGATTAAAGTTTATTCGTGCTCATTGAAGTGCTTGTCTGTCTCCGAAAAGGCATACGACCGAGTGCCTCGTAAAATTTTGTGGCGAGCCTTTAAGGGAAAATGTTTACCTGGGAAGTATGTGCAGTTGATTCGAGCGATGTACAGTCGATGCAGTACCCAAGTGCGGTCTATAGTGGGCACTACTGTCAACTTCAATATGGCTGGCGGCTTGCACCAAGGGTCGGCACTCAGTCCTTACTTCTTCCTGCATGACCACCGTAGAAACGGGGTTTGTCGACGGAAGAATCGAAAAAATAACGTAATATAGAAAGATTGCTACCGTCCTAAGCATGGCAATGTTAAAACTGAAGAGAAGAAATGTTTCTATTCTTCAGTCGACAAAAGTCTATAGTGTCGAACATGAAGACCAATTTTTCTTTTTCTCTACTTTTGACACTTGGTGTAGAAAAATTTCTTCTCGGAAAGCGTTAAATAGTATACATCACATTTGACCTAGACAAGAGTCTGTATTGATTTTGAATACTCAATTCAATACTTTCACCGTCAAAATTTCTTTTCAATGAACAATCTGGTCAGTGGGTCGCCTTTGGGGCGGAGTTGTAGGAGTTGGAAGTATATGCTTAAGGGCACTATGAGCAGAAAAGAAAACAAAAAAAAATAAATGGGAAAATAGTGGGAAATAAACTGTTGTTCTAGTCGAAAACCATCCATAAGGTGATGTAAAAAGACAAGCGAAAATTTTAAAAAAAAATGTATTTTTGCCTTAAATTCATGTTAGATTTTATTTTAAACTTAAAGTCATATTGGATTATTTTTTAACTTTGATTCATGTTGGCATGCTGCTTGCACGGGGGGTGGCACACAGGGGAGGGGTAAATTTCTGTGTTTTTTTGCCTAGGACGCACCGTTTTCGAGATATTTGAATTTAGCTGGTTTTTATTAATGAAAAAGTAATAAATGACGCTATCTGATTCTCTATTTAGTTGAGGTTTTCCTATGGCCTTCTGGCTTCATCAGACCAGCTCCATGGTATCATATTTTTACTTTGTCTCCGTAGTTATAAAAATATACCCAGTTTCAGCTCAATCGGATGCCAGAAATAGATGACAATGCGAGTAACTGGAAACACAAACGAACGAAGGAAGCTTAAAATATAAAGCTTGTAAAAAGGATGGAAAACAAAATTAATTAAATAAAGACTATCACCAAACAAGGTTTATAGAATACTCATTACAACAAATACTCATATATAAGTCGAAACTCCGGCCACCAGCGGTTCCCCCAACTAATAAGATAAAGAAGTTACACAATTATGCAAACCAGCTATCTACACACGGTGCCTCCAGCAGGAGAGGAAATTCAAAAACTTTGTTCGTGATTCTTCCGAAATCTTTTAATTAAATGAAATATCGGCGTGGGCGTGGGAAAATCGAACGATCTCTGTATCGCAAACTCTTAATGTCGGGACTTCTTGGCGGGAAAGTGAAGCGTCATGTTCAGCAGTTTGTTTTATTTTCCAAAATTTGTGTTTAGCCGAATACTAATGTGTAATAATGGTGGATTATTAACCATTAAGTGTTTGTGAACGTGCATTAGTGTAGGCAAATGAAACAAAACAGTGCAACTTCGCTTCAAGTTCTCTCAAGAAGTCCGCGTGAGGACTCAGTAAAGTGCCACATCTTTACTGAAACTCAAGGGGAGTGGGCGGGGATATCATCATCATTCATTTATAATTCATTTCATCAATATTAGACAAGAACTAAAACTTGACATTGGCTAAATGCACAAACCGTGCGAAGCCAGAAGGAAAAGAAAAAAAAAAAAAAAAAAACTCTTAATGTTCATGTGTTTGCTATTTATGAGGCTCTGTTATATTTGCTTTTTATTTAAGGGCTAAACATGTTTGGTTAGCAGATTAACATTTCTATATCCTTTCGTACAAAAAATATTTGGGGTAGACTACCAAAGCTACGTGACCCTTCTGTACTAAGTAGGCGAACACCTATATTAAATAACAACATTTTTAAATTGCATATCTGAAAGGGTGCGGAAAGGCCTGATATTATGGTAAACATTTTACCTTCGGAAAAAACAGGTTAAGTGCCATTTGTGTAAAACCAACTATGAATCTATAATTATGTCAAATATAAATCTATGTACTCGTTCGCAGCAAACTAGACTCCAGTACAAGCGTCTAGGACCCGTATGAAAAGAAGTACACTTTACTCTTGTAAAAGGTACAAAAAGCCTATCTTAGTTAACAATTTAAACATATTTATGAATTGATAATGACGTGTATGAATAGATATTATCCGTTTATGTACCCTTCGATCTTTCTTTTAGCCTTTAGGGTACAATTCTCTTCAGGTAAGAAGAAAAAATTACCAAATTATTCATATGTCTAAGACCCTTCACGGAAACACAGATGCTCCTGAACGACATGAATAACTGTCCCATGTTTTTGCTCCAATAAACTATAGTCGTAACAGGACACATAGGTTGTTAGTTGTGTCTGGGAGTCGAACCGTCGCTCGAGCCCATTATCCTGTCTCTCGAACACTCTATGCGCTCAACGCTCTCTTGGACGCTAAGCCTGACAATGATCTGACCACGGACGAATGGAAGAAGATCTCATCAGTATATCTGGAGTATTGTAAGATCAGCGAATGACTGTCGAGTAAAGAAAGAAGAAAGAAAGAAAATACGTTTATTTGCGGTAAGAACATAAACACAAAAAATAAGAAAAGGTTGGGGGAAACAAGCGTCACATCCACGCAAAACAGCGCTATCGCTCAGCATTATGCTGCGACCCTATGCAATACAGAGCCCCAGCGCTGGTTTCCGGCGAGAGCGATATAAATATGTTTCTTATTGGTTGTCTCTTTGACATAAAACATATTGTTGTGTGAAAAAATAAGTATCGGTATGGAGATAATCACATTTACAAAGCTTTTCGCTAAAAGTTTTGTGTTATATCATAATCCCAGTAACCACCCTCGATAACGCATTTCTAAACAAAGTTCCACGACAAGGTACAACGCGAAATCCTATTAACATTATCGAGCCAAAGTTTATACATATAAGTTAGTAACTTAGTATAGAAGTACATTAAACACATTACATGTGGAACTTATGCTGACTGAAATACATTCAAAACTTCACATTTATGTCGTACGATCTTTCATTCAAACCTTCATTATATTCAAACCCTGAACTACTAATTATAATGTGAAAACTTATAGGTACACTCCAAGACTAATCCACAAAACTTTTCATAGAACCATTCACTGACTACTATAAAGACAATTCTAAATAATACTATGTTTACTGATTATGTATGTATCTGAACCAAGACGGTATCAATCAATTTCGAAACGACGAATTACGAATTAGTCGGTTTACAATAGGAAACAGTGTCTAATTTAGTTGATCTAAAACAAAGGATGGTTGACAAGGTAACTACAGTTTCACGGCCTCTTATTTATTTAGACAACTGCAGTTGATTAGAAATAAAAACGTCCCGGAGATATTTCATGTTAAAATGATGTGTGTCAGACTAGTCATACGAGTGATATTCAGAACCCGATCGGATTTAATATTAACACGAATATACAGGCATCTAACATTTTATGTAGATTTTATGTTAATATTTGACTAATTGTAATAGGTACTGGTGGTCTGATAAGGCCCATTGTGGGCTGTCGTCGCTGCTGTGTGTAAAAAGTGTGCTTAAAGTAACCCATAGGGCAATGGAGAGGGCTATGCTTGGAGTTTCCCTACGTGATCGAATCAGAAATGAAGAGATCCGCAGGCGAACCAAGGCAACCGACATAGCCCGAAGAATTGCCAAGCTTAAGTGGCTGTGGGCAGCGCACGTTGCTCGCAGAACTGATGGCTGATGGGGCCGAAATGTTCTGCAGTGGTGACCGCGTAACGGAAGACGTAACGTTGGAAGGCCTCCTACAAGGTGGACCGATGACCTTGTCAAGGCTACAGGTATCCGCTGGATGCAGGAAGCACAGAACTGGTTGAAGTGGCGGTGCTTAGAGGAGGCCTATGTCCAGCAGTGGACGTCTTTAGGCTGAAATGATGATGATGATGTCGCAGGCAGATTGTAACATCATTTCAGCCGGAAGACGTCCCCTGCTGGACATAGGCCTCCCCCAAAAGGGGGATTTGCCATAATCGCCACGCTTGGAAGGTGAGTTGGCGGATTGTATAATTCGTCCCGAGTCAGATATGAGTTTCATAGCAAAAATTATTATAATTATTAATTACTATATTGAACTCAGTTTAATCCTCTAACCGAATATATATCGATTATATATTAAAGCTTTATCGATAAAGCGTAATACTCAGTTCACGTTCCGTGTACATAACTAAGGGATCAGCTACACTTGTGCGTCGCTATTAATTTATCAAACAAGTAATAAACGGTGATACTTCAAAATTGTTTTCTAAAACACTACAAAGTTGTGGAATCAGTTAAATAACCAGAGATAGATAAAGATAAAGAGATATTTATTTGTATAAAAAAAAAAATGTGTTTATTATCTTAAATCTATACAATTAAGTTGCCGGAAAAATGCAAATGTGGATGTAAAAGTTAAAAATGTTCAACATGTTTGGCCACCATTGGCAAAATTAATTATAGCCACTTGAAATATAACACAATTAAGAAAGAGAAAAAAAAATAATAACAAAATTAAAATTACACACAAATAGATTGAAGAGAAGCAATGCAGACCTTGGTTTTTAGAGGAAGCTGGTTTTTAGAAGACGGTCGTCAATCAGATAGATTTCCAGGTAGATAATTATGAGTGAGTGCTGTTGAATCAAGATCTGGATAACAAAATAAATACTGAATTGTGTAAATTATTTCTTTGACACACATCATGGGACATATTATTATTCACATTGCAAATCAGAATCATGACTATATCTTTTTCTTTTAACCCTTTCAAAAGTCGTCTAGAAGTTTGCACTAAGCCTTAAGCCTACTTGATGCTAAGCTATTGCATTCACAGAGTCCACGGCGGCAACGTCGCTTTGCACTGTATGTATCTAGGTACAGAGATACTAAGAGAGATGCTAACTACGTAACATGTTTGAATACTTAGGAAGCTTCGGAATATTGATTATAGTATTCTGGAGCACATTAACCCTTCCTAATCATATTACAGCACTTACAAAACGGTAGTAATTTGATAAATTAGCTAGATGAGAGGCTTTTATGTGTTACCTACAAATAACATTTAAAATGGACATGTAAAACAGAGTAGAATGGAATGTTTTTGCAATGCAACCTGTTGTCCAATTAGGTACCTACCTCACGGGTTTTCCAATAAGAGGTGTTATTTTCATATTCAAAGAAAAATGCCATTTTTTAATATAAATGATCGGATGTTTATTTCATTATAAAGAGGAAGGTATGCCGTTAATAGTGGAAAATAACATCAGGCAAATGACCACCACGACCACGCTTACAGGTCCATATCCTTTTCATGAAATTTTCCATAACCAAATCGCAAAATGGCTGCCCTATGTCCTCGATTGCCTCACGAATTCCATATTTGAGGTCTTGAATCGACGCTGGGCTGTTGGCGTAGACCTTCTCTTTCACGTGGCCCCAAAGGAAGAAGTCACAAGGTGTTAAATCACAAGATCTCGGTGGCCAATTGTGATCACCTGTTCGAGAGATAACACGGTCCGGAAACTTTTCCCGTAAAAGATCAATGATTTCGTTGCTTGTGTGGCACGTAGCGCCGTCTTGTTGAAAGTAAACGTTGTCCAGATCAATACCATCCAATTCCGGCCATAAAAAATCATTAATCATCTCTCTATAGCGCATCCATTCACTTCCAAATTTTCACCATTCTTTCTCTGCCAAATTTTAACCATTTTTATTGTGAATTTTAATAATTTGAATGCGTTGTTGAAGCGTGTTTCGTTCCATTTTTATGAATGGCGTAGTTTCTACTTGTCAAATGTTAAAAAATGACAGCTTCAAAAGTGACATCTACCGAAATAGCGGGCTATTCAAAATAACCTCTTATTGGAAAACCCTGTATTTAGAAAGCAAAGTAGTTATAGAGAGCTGATAATGTAGGCAATCTCTCCAAAAAGGTTTATGCATATGAACCTTATTGCAATCGATTTGTATGCAGTCGGATGCGACGAGATACAGCCTGGTGACAGACGGACAGACAGACAGACAGACGGCGGAGCCTTAGGGTCTTAGGTCGTAAACTTATAATTAGATCATATGGACCCTGTCGGGCACAGCGGGCACAGCAAAATAAGTGAGTTAGGAGAGAGGTAGCATTTGTTATTATACAAACATTACTTAGCAAAACAACTATATTAAAATAATGATGTAGGTATTTTGCAAGATATGCTAATTAATAGCTTTTATATAAAATATATAACAGGTTAAGAGATGTAAGTACTATTCATTAATAAAAACAAGTAAAATTTAAACTTATGACTTTATGTGCCTATCACTTACGATACTCGTTTATCGAGTAGTAGCTTTTATTTAGCAAAAAAACTCGTTAATTTTCTCTTTTTTTTTTATTGTTGCGGGTATTTTATTATATTATAATTTTATGGACATTACATAGGGACTTGTAGAGTGCATTTTTAATCGAGAACTTTATTAAGTTTAGCCTAGATCGGTGTCTGAGTAGATAGCGTGTCTGAATGTCTTCACGCTTTGAATAAAATTCTTGATGTTTATGCACGAATTTGCACGTTTCTAAAATATATATACAGGGAAACCAATGGTAACAAGCAACTTGTTAGCTTATTATCATTCTTAAACTGGCCAACATTTGAGCTAAATGAAATAACTACCCGTTATTAAACTAATTCATTACTTAGTAGACGGAACTATGATAATTTCACAAAGTTCTCCTAGCTTCAGAAGATAAGATCTTGTTAGGCTCGTATCGAGTTAAGATGCGTGATCACATTAAACATTTGTTTTGTTAAAGAAAACACTTTTTTTTTTCAATGCGGGTCTTCGTTAATTTTAAGTCTATTTTACCAGACCACGGCAAAGGCAAAAGAAAGGGTAAAGATTTTAGCAGTCTATTTTCATCTAACACCTGCATTTTCATCAGCGAACATCATCTAGCTTTATCAACCAAGTTAAAATGTATCTGCTAAATGTAATGTGGTTTTGGTCAGACTTTGCAATGAGATGCATCCGAAACATGTGTGGTTTGTAGACTAATGGCTCATTGATTTAATAATAGTTTGAACTCTATTTCTATAAAACTACAGTTTGATATGGGTTGTTTTAAGGTGCGTATAATGTATATTGTGACGATAACTGCTCGGTGGTAAATAGCGTTTCTTCCAACATTAACTGCGGCAAGAGCTTCTGCCTTATCCCTGAATATTTATCCGACACTCGGTATCATATAAGTTTCTAGCGATTTCATATCATCGAAGGCTTTCGAAAAATGTAATTAAGTGCTTCAAGTGGAGTTTTTTGCCACAGTAAAGATGTCAACAAATCATGTTTTATATATAACCCATTCGAGGTACCCACCCAAATGACTCATGGGCCTACATTCAGTACAAGGTTGTGATTTTTTCGTGCTTGTCAAGTAATTTTGATTGTTTAGGGACCGCAATAGGACTTTACGACCGAATTCGGTCGTAAAGCGATCGCTATCTATATCGAGACTGCAGCCTCTGACGTGGGAACCACGTATCAGCTGCAAGCGTAGTGTGGGATGCCTCCCAGCTGTATGTACCGCCAACTCTATAAATGTGGCTGGGACAGACTGGATGAGGATGTTGGAGGTTACGGTGTTGTGACACAGCCTGGGAGAGGCCTGCAGTGGATGTCCAGCAGTGGACCGCGATAGGCTGAGTTGATTGATCCCACCCATTTACCTTCATCGGTATCTTCTTTTATTTCATAAAACAGCTGTGTCGATCCAATGACCTACAAATATAACACAAGTAACTTACACTGTAGGGACACATTTATTTTGAGGATATGGAACCAGAACCGCAAATGCGTAAGTTTGATATTTGTAGAAAGTTTTCTTCTAAGATGGCTTTGGTCCTCTGAGGGAAATGAATTGTTTTGTTCGATACTGAAACCCCACAAAAACTTTTAGCTTATTTATGTATTGTAATAGTTTTCTCCATCCAAAGAAACCTCAAGTTCTTTCGGTAACAAACGATGGATTACGTACATTCATCATCATCATCATTTTAGCCGAAAGACGTCCACTGTTGGACATAGGCCTCCCCTAGAAGAAACCTCAAGTTTTTTCGGTAACAAACGATGTATTACGTACATTCATCGTTATCATCATTTCATCCGAAAGACGTCCACTGCCGGACATAGGCCTCTCCCAGAAGGAGGAGTTTGTCATAATCGTCATGTTTGGCAGGCGGGTTGGCGATTGCAGTATATTGTTAAAATGCATAGAGAACGCTGCTGCCCATTCTATAGTAAGTCTCTTAGTCGCCTTTAACGAAACCCACGGGAAGAAATAGGGTGGTTCTATTATTTACGTCCTGCACCACACGGACATAAAGTTCCATATATTAATACAAAATAAAAATAAAAAAGCCTCTTTATTTCATGCAAACTTTGTTACAGTGCAAATATTTAAAAAAATTGCGACGAAGTTCCATAATTATATTACTACGCTCTAATTGAAAAGAGGCGCACATGGAGTGTGCGTGAAAATGATACGCGTTTAGTGAGATCCCTCAAGGAGGATTCCCAATACGGAATCACTGAGGATCACATGAGATCTACAGATACAATGTGGTTGAATAATGATGTTGTTAGTAAAGAAGTTAGCACGCAGCGTAACATACGCTGCGCGCTAACTTCTTTATACAATGCATTAGTGAGAAGTCAGCTCAAATGTAACGCAATCATATGGGCTCCGCATGAAGCTAAATATAGCCTTAAGCTGGAACGTATACAAAATAAATTTACTTGGTTTCTGTACCTAAGGTGGTATGGTGTATATCCGTTTTATCCATTGAAGTATCCAACTTTGTTTGTTATAGGCATGGTGGGATACAATAAATTGGAAACAAGGAGGGACATACTCGTAGCTCTTGCTACCTATATTTTTAAATTATTGCGTGGCAAGACTTCAAACCCAGGTATATTGAAAGAAATAAACCTGTGAGTGCCCGACAATTATGTATTGCGAAGGCGACAGCCACGTCTATAGGCGGTGCCCAGTAGTAGGACCAATCTACTGAGTAAAGCTCCTTTAACGCGTACCTTGCGTGTGCTTAATGACGTAGCAGACAGCATAGATATTTTTACTTGTTCTCTGAGTGAGTTCACAAAAACCACAATGTATATAATATGATATAGTAAATAATAAAATTGTAATTATGGCCACACTATTGAATTAGGAATTCCCTGTAATGATGAACACTAACTCTTCATCACGAAGAGTTAGTGTTATAAAGAAGACCGTGGATAAAGTAAGGTTGCATTAAAACAAACGTCTGAAATAACCAGCACATAACATCACGCCTGTAATCGAAGGGTTAGGCAGAGAGGTACCTATAGTACACCCACATTTTGCCAGTTATGTTCCCACGTAATAGAGGGCGAGCCTATTGCCATCAACCGGGCACAAATCCAGACACCGGGCTGCTACTAAGATATTCCTGGCGGAAAACCCAATAACACTTTGCCAGACCTGGGAATCAAACCCCGGGGCCTCGTGAAATAACCGATATACCTCAAAATAAACATCCTTCATAGTAAGTACTGTCTCCCACAAAACATCGAATGCGAAATAAAATACAAATACAAACACCAAGTTTTTATATAAAAAAAGGTGATGCACACAAAGTACAAACACGCGGGTTGACTATGAATGCCCGTTTTACCCAGCTGCCAGCGAGGAATGGAAACAAATGGAAAACGTTGTGAGAGATGCACAACAGTGAGCACTGAGCAATGAACAGTCTTTTTTGTAAAATGAAATGTAAATACCTAAAAGTTTTCTTCGGTGGTCGTAAATAATTACAGTCAATAGTATGTAATTAATAATGAATTTTAATAATATAAATTCGATATACCTATTATACAATTTGCAATGCTCTTACCGGGCGCATTACTTTATACTGTGTCATGAAATTATAATGCATGCCTACTAACCAGTGTTTTACATGTTAGCAAATAAATTAATTAATGGCTTCAATAGTTTTTACGTATTTTTTCAGAGACATGCTATTTCATTTAGGCCCTATAAAATACTGTTTAAATGTTTATTTGGGCCTTCAAAAATACCAGTAGACAGCGGGCTTGCATTTTTTTCTTAACGGTCACCTTTAATATTGTTTAACTACAGTAGCCTATAAAACATTAGATAAATAACATTATTTTTCAATTTACATACATCTTTAAGGTGGATTCGCGTGGTAGCCTGCGAAATTCAAATTTTCTCAGGTTTTTTGCAATTTGAAAATCAGTGTCTTGATCAAAATATGATTAGCGACCATAACAAACAATGTATTTACAAAGTTATAATCAATCAACAAAATGTAGGGCAGTGAATAGCAAGTTGGTGTTGGCGGAATTCGACCTCGAGATCAGAAGTAGGATCAAATCGTGCTAATGAGATCACACGCGGGGAAAGTGACATTAACAATCAGTGACGGTTACTTTTTTAAATGCAAAACCAACGAAGAAGAACGATGTTAAGAAGCCGTTGCTTGTGCCGGCTGCTACGGGCACCGGGCAACGACAAAAACCCAGCCAGTGAATAGCAAGTTGGTGTTGCCGGAATTCGACCTCGACAAATACATCTCTCTAAGTTAGATTTGATCCATAAGAACTTTACCATACGAGATTATGGAGCAAATCTAACTCAATTTGAATTTCTCTTTATACTACTAGAGTTCAATTTGAACATTCGTCCCCCAAAAACTCTTCCAAAGTAGAACTTAACCAGTTTAACATTTTGGCATTGTATTACCCAATTACGGATGGACCAACATGACATGTACCATCGCCATGGAAGCCACAACTGCACTTTATTTATGGTATAATTGACCGGACAGCTCGCCATTGTGTGATTAACAGATTGAATAGTGGAAAAAAAAACGGTTTTCCTCGCGTGATATATGTGATTAGATTACTGGATAGAATGGCAAAGAGTGCGTTGTTCTTTGAATATCTGATAAAGTGGATTATTTAGTTAACTAATTGTGGACGTCCAAGCAAAAAGAGTCCAGTTCTCGGCGTTTAGTTTCCGAGATATTCGCAGTTTTGTAGAAGAAGTTGGGTGAAAAAAATGCTTTTGCGATTTTAATTGATTAGTAATTAATGCTCAATTATCTACAATATCATAATTATTATAATTTTTCTCAAATTAACCTTTTTCAGAGTTTCAATTACAAACGTCTGATAAAAAAAATGTGCCAGTTATTCAATATTTTTTTATCCTTATTTCAAATTGACTATTCTAGATAGTACCGTGTAGTGCCGGACGTAAAGAATAGCACCTCCCTATTTCTTCCCGTGAGTGTCGTAAAAGGCGACCAAAGAACTTACTAGAGAATGGGCGATCGCAGTATGATGTTAAAATACATAGAGAACGCTGCTGGCGTTCTCTATGTATTTTAACATCATACTGCGATCGCCAACCCGCCTGCCAAGCGTGGCGATTATGGCAAACTCCTCCTTTGGGAGAGCCCTATGTCCAGCAGTGGACGTCTTTCGGCTGGAATGATTATGATGAATCTAGATACCGAATCTAGTCTTAACTCAATACCCCACTACTGGATCCTTTTTGCTTAAAAGCCCACAATTAAGGCTCTTACGTTACTAAAACCTTATATTTTCAATTTCTGTTTAACTTACTCACTTCTTTTCTACTAATAGAAAAGTTCATTAAGAAAAAGACCCTCTCTCATTGCCCTAATTAAATTTCGCTACTCTGTAGACTGCTGTTAGCTATACCGCTGCAAACGGATCTCAGAATCAACACTGAATACTGCTCCCAACTTGGCGAACAAAGTGGTCCCTTTTATTCCTCTAATTCCAGCAATACTTACGGACAAAGGTCCACCTTTTCTAAGGTAGAGGATTATATACAAGATAAGAATGCTTGGAAACATGCTGGTCCTGCTCCATAGGACAATCTAGAGTCTAGACAAAATCAAACAGGTTGCTATTTTAATTGTTTATTTTATTATTTTTATGACATTTATTTTAAATTCTGTGATTACCTTAACTCACACTGATATCGTTATCTTTTAGGAAATCGTATATATTTTTTACAATTTTTGTAAATATGTGAGCACCATGTATCTATCACATAATTAATTTATCTGTCATTGCTTCATTCTTAACACTTTTTATTACCTATTGTGGTATAGTAATTTTATTCTAGGTGCAACGTCTTCACATATAATTATATAATTAATTGTACCTACAAAAATATTGTACAAGATTTTAAAAGAGTACCGGTGGAGTTTCTTGCCCATTCTTCTCCATACGAAACTACCTTTTGGAAGGGGCGACTAGAATCAATTCAATTTTTTTGTAAATATTGACGTTCTAAAGTGCCTTTATTGCCTATTTGAAATAAACAATTTGACTTTGACTTTGACTTTAAGCCCTATCGCTTCAATAATTACACAAATATCTGACTGTGTAATGATATTAATTTCGTAATTGGGTAATAAACAGAAGGAGCTCGGCTAAGTTATAACAGCTGCACGGGTCGATCCATCAGGTCAAGCTACGCTTGCCGAGGTTAGTCCGTGGATGGGTGACCATCTTTACACACCGAGACTCCTCCGTGCCTCGGAAAACACGGTAAGCCGTTGGTCTCGGCTGTCATCTTTGACCGTCGTTACGGGTCGTCAGAAGACCGAAAGTCTGACAACCAGTCATACCAAGGGGTATCGTATTACCCAGTTACTAGGTCGTGGAGGTGAGATAGGCAGTCGCTCCATGTAAAATACTAGTATTCAGCGAAATCCGGTTAGACTGGAAGCCGACCCCAAAATTGTTGGGAAAAGGCTAGGCAGATTGATTGTCGAAACATCACGACGCGCGACGTGCAGGGTGACCGCGGGCGGGAAGCAGCGGTCGCGGAGGGGGCGTTCGACCAGCGGGCGCGCACCGGCCGGCCCAGCAGTATGTCAGCGTCCGCCATACTGAGCGTCTTACATTATAAGCCTGACCATAAACAGGTATGGGCATATCCTCAAGGTGGTACGAGGACTAAAACACGTTATGCTATTACTCACTACAGGAATATTTACTACTTCAGAAAATTGTACATTACCTCACCTATTTTGACGATTTTGAATTTTGTTTGACATTAGCATTATTATGACATGTAACTTGAATTTATTTGACATTATTATTGAAATTGATTGTATTTTAGTATTGTTATGCATGTATGTACCTATTAATATTGACTTTATTACTAATGTGACATTTTACATAATTCTACCGCCATAAGATGTCTTAAAAATTAAATTTGTGTTAAAAAGTAAAAATTTCGACAATGTTAATTAAATATATTTGTACGCATCTGGGCAAAACATAGCGAATCTACTAATCTGTAACATCTCGCACACTGTCGTAATTTGACCTATGTTTACAAATAAAGCATTCTGATTCTGATTCTTTTAGATGATGATAGTGGACTGTATTACAAGGTTGATAAAGGGAAAAACAAACGGTTGACAAGGTTTCACTGGCGAAAAAAGACTAATAATGTAAGACGCTCAGTATGGCGGACGCTGATGAACTGCTGGGCCGGCCGGTACGCGCCCGCTGGTCGAACGCCCCCTCCGCGACCGCTGCTCCCCCGCCCGTAGTCGCACTGCACGTCGTGATGTTCTCGACATTGATTGAATTGGGTAATAAGCAAAGTTGGCGAGGTTTTCACGTTAGACTTTAGATGATTTATTAACAAGTGAGAAACCAAACCCAATTAATAACAATTAAGCAATTCACTAATGATTCTCTCTTAGTTATTGTTGAAAAGTTAATTTGAAAGTAACTTAATTTGGACGTTTGAAACTTTGATACGCTGATGGTCTTGATAAATTTAAGAGAGAGTTAGAGTCATCGCAACTTAACATTAAGCATAATATACGTCGACTTAACATTAGATATAACCACTCTGGCTCTTGTTTTACGGGAACTCCTAGTACATGAGTCAGGGCTTTTTTGTGTGTGGGAAATTCTCAAATAACTTCTCCCGCTTTGAGCGGAGTGGGAGGGTTGTGTCAGACTTTTACTTACTAAAACCCACCCGTGTTCCTTCAGTTGCCTGTGTGCCAGGGCCACGATATCCCTTTCAGACAAACTCGCAACCCTGGCAGGCATTGGCCTTAAGAGGAAATGCGGGCGGAGAAACTTTTAGAGTAAAAAGTCATGAGTCGAGGTTCGGCTCTCGCCTATTTCCTCCTCCAATATTGCACCAATTTAAAAGATATTTCTTATACTGAATAAGAAGGATATATACTGTGTCTCTATGTTTTCCTTAGGTAGAAAAGTTATGTAACGATTCATCATCATTTCAGTCCAAAAACGTCTACTGCTGGACATAGGCCGCCCCTAAAGGAGGGGTTTGCCATAATCGCCACGCTTGGCAGGCGGGTTGGCGATCGCAGTATGGTGTTAAAATGCATAGAGAACGCTGCTGCCCATTCCCTAGTAAGTAGTGTAACGATTACAAAACCATTACTCATTGCTTTATAACGATCATTATGAAATGTATCTGTAGAGAACCAATCATAACCTAACTATAAAATCACTACATTATAAAACAAAGTCCCTTCGCCACACCACGTCTGTCTGTCTGAACGCGATAAACTTAAAAACTACCAAACGGATTATCATACGGTTTTCATCAATGAACGGAGTAATTCATAAGGTAGGTTTAGATGTATAATTCATTAAATTTTTCTGTAGGATATTTTATCAAGCGCTTAAAAGCGTGGGAGGCAGGGGCGGGGCGGGTCGCTAGTAAAATATAAACCACACAACGTTAACTCGATGATGGTCTGTTCAGTTTATTAGACCTGCTGTCTAGTATGGATCAGAATATTGGGCCACAAAAGGGATGAATGAAAGGCAATTGTATGCAGCGGAAATGAGAATGCTAAGAGGGATATGTGGTGTGACACCAATGGAAAGAATAAGAAATGAGTATATTAGAGGAAGTCTAAATCGGTTGTCATGGTATGTGATGCGGAGGGATGAGGAAAATGTCGTGAAGAAAGTTTTGATTATGAATTTCAATGGCGATAAGAGTAGGGGAAGACCAAAGAAACGATGGATTGACTGTGTGAAAGTTGATATGGCTAGGTTGATGACGTAGATGACGTCGACGATGATGTCTATTAACTGCTCCCAAATTACGAAGTTATTTTTTAATTTAATTTTATCTTTTTATTTACAAACTTCATTGACACAATGTTTTTTTTATTTGACATTATTATACCTACAATTTAAATTTCAACAAGGTTCTAACTTTTATTATTTTTAATAATATTTTATATTGTTTTTTTTTTGTCAATGTGAGGACGTTGTAGGCATAGACTGTAGATCTGTAGACCATTTTCTATTTTGTTAAGTACCTGGTACTTTTGACGGGCCTACGCTGTCCTGTCATACCTATTAACACTGTAATTTGAAAACATTGTACAAGCCAATTTTATTTTTTTTAAAGAGTGACCGTGGAGCTTCTTGTCGGCTCTTCTCCATATGAAACGACCAATTGAAACCGTGCACCTAGCTTCTGACGTTTCATAAGTGCCCATGTAGGCTTATGTGAAATAAAAGTATTTTTGATTTTGATTTTGACGATTAATAGAAAAGTATGCAAGTAAGGGACGTGTTGCGCTAACCCCAAATAAATTAGGATAACGTGAGGAGAATGATGAAAGTCTGTTTAGTTTATTGGTTTAATTTATTCAGTTGGTCTGTAATTCTCAGCTTCTTTATGGCCAGAGGACCAAATTTCAGGCGGGTTTTATGATACTAAAACTGCGTTTAATACTCAGGGACGCTTTATTACCATACAGAAGCAATAAAATTAAAGTGGCCGTTGAGGTTTTCTAAGCTTATATAAAATGGTTGACTGCAGTTCTAACCACGGGGAATGTATGCCTTTATAAAAAAGTCACTTAACTAACTAAAGGCGCTGATAAGAGGCAAATGATCTAAGTAGGCTTAACTTAAACAAAAAATTGCCAAATCTACATATAGTTTGTGGTAGCGGAAAAAATATATGTTATTCTTGATCATATTTCTCAGAACTTGGTTGTATCCAAAACACGTTTAGAAAAAAACATCTCGATACAAATTAACGGTAAACTAACCCTTTACCTTCAAGTTTCAATCCAAAATATCTATATTAAATATCAACGTATGGTTGGTATTTAATTAATAACAAGAACGTCTTATCTACATGCAGAACTTGGTTGTTTTTTATTTTCGATTACTCAACTCATTTTAGAGTAAATAGATATTTGCTTCATATTTTGCAATAAATTACAAGCGTTCTGTCATCGCGCTTCTCTTTCTTTTGTATGCAGTCTGACATTGACGGCATAGCTGTTGTCAGCGTCTTAAAGGCGCCACTGTTATATTAACCGCACCAGTTTCTTCCAAGCCAACTAAAAACAACGAGCGTTAAAAGACAATAGCGCTATACTTTGAAGAAGCCTCTTAGAAAAGTGAGTTAGCTAAAAGACAAAAGGCAAGCGCTTTGTCTTGAAGTTATAAAACCTTTTCGCTACCAAATTCTAGAAAAATCTTTTCTTGATTTTCTAACAATGTAGGTCGAGCACCGAACTTGTTCAGATTTTATTATTATGATGTTCTACGCTGGAGCAGTACCTCATAAATACCGTGTCTTGGTGTTAGTAGTAATTAGATCGTCCATATTTACAGAGTTAGTGAAAAGGATCCGAAACGAATATACTTCGGTAACCAGGTACCTTAGTTAGGCATTAGGTACCCAACTAAGGTACCTAGTTACTTAGTTAAGTAACTACGCTACCTCTAATGGAGCCTCTCATTTGTGTGAAATGATACAATCAAGAAAGTGAGTTTTCAACTTATACGTAATATTTTCCTTAAATAAAATATTTTACAAATGACGCTTTTTTGGTCTTAATACTTCATACACAACTACATAATAGGAAAACTAAGCTACTTATTCTAATTAGTACATAATACATCTTAAAACTAATTAAAACTTGTCACTTTTAGCGTCTCTCATAGGGCGATCCACGCGCTACTTGTGCCCATGTGCAAAAATAGGGTCTCAATCTTTCATTAGTATTGTTTATTTTCACTTTCACTTGATTCTATACATACTGAATGCACTTGAATCATTACAGGCTCCGGCGTTCGTATCATTGAGATAGGATTAATATGTCATTACTTGTCCGCTGCAGGCGTCATAAAAATTAATCAAAACGCGAGTTTCACTTTCATAGCCCCGAAGTGTCGGCATCAAGGACGCGTCCGGAATAAATGTGAAATTTATTCAAGAGGGAGCCAATGCTGCAACTAACTTTAGCAATTTATTGCTCAAATACGTGCATGGTCCCGGTACCTAGTTGTGTTCTTATTATTTGCTTTGCTTGCGATTCCATTCGCGCAGTATTTGGAAGATGAAAACCCTTAATGAAATTGCTGTTTGTGTCTTGTATCTTTCAAAAAAAGTCACAGCGACTATTGTGTCACCTTAAAATAGGACCAACCCTAAATAAAAGTACATAAAACATTTTGTTTTCTGTTTCGTGTATTGTCATCTGACACAGAGCCGTAACTTTCGTTTAGGTGACCCCGGGGCAGGACAAAAATGGGGCCACGTTCATCAATAATGTTCAATGCTTGGAAGGGACCAAAAAATACTTTTTTTTTTAAATATGTAAATGTCTATTAACTGCCTCCCAAGTTGCGATATTTATGCTATTTATTTTTTACATACTCCCTTGACATAATGTTTTTTTTTTCTTTGACATTATATAATTACCTACAATTTTGATTTTAAACAAGGTTCTAAATTGTATTATTATAATAATATTTTATAATATCGTTTTTTTTAATGTTTTGTTAATGCCTTTTTTTTTACAAAGTTCACTGACATAATGTTTTTTTTATTTGACATTATTATAACTGCAAATTAATTTCAACAAGGTTCTAACTTGTAAATTATTTTAATCATACTTTATATTGTTTTTTTGTTAATGAGAGGACGTTGTAGGCTTAGTAGACTGTAGATCTGTAGACCATTTTCTATTTTGTTAAGTACCTGGTACTTTGACGGGCCTATGCTGTCCTCTCATACCTATTAACACTGTAATTTGAAAACATTGTTAAAGCCAATTTTTTTTTTAAAGAGTATTCGTGGATATTCTTGCCGGCTCTTCTCCATAGGAAACGACCAATTGGAACCGTGCACCTAGCTTCTGACGTTTCATAAGTACCCATGTAGGCTTATGTGAAATAAAAATATTTTTGATTTGATTTTGAATAGTTACTATACATTATTTAAAATATTTACTATAATGATACTTATTTTCGCAACGTAAACAAAGGGGATCAAATCTGAGACAAAGCTCAAAACTCTGAGTCTGTCACAGTGACAGGTCGTCTATCTCGACGGAGACTGCTGATAGCAAAAATTGTCACTGAGGCCGCCAGACATTTAGTGATTAGTGCGTATATTTTGTACGGCGTTTATGTGTCGGACCATATTCCGTTATTCATAGAGTGTAACGTTAATCTAATTAAACCTAAAATTACTGGATCTAACATTTCTTGTAACAAAGTTGTATGGGGTGAGAGGGATTCAGAACAGATAAATAAGTATTATGATTACTGTATTAGCAACTTAAAACAAATAGATTTTGCTCCAGAATTTTGTAAATGTGCTGATAATATGTGTCACAAACCTGAGCATCGGTTGGTGATAGATAGGTTGTATAATAAATTAATTTGTATTTTGAAAAAGGGAGCTGAACTCACTCATGCAGGTCCTGTTAAAAAGCGTCATAAAGGAAATTATGTAGTAGGGTGGAACAAACACGTTCGCGAGGCTCACCGAGATGCCCGACTGTGTTATCAAATGTGGCTGTTATACAACAAACCGACTTCTGGATTTATTTATGAAAATATGTGTACATCGCGCAATCTTTTTAAATCTAAATTAAAATACTGTCAAAACAATCAAGAGCAAATTAAAATGGATATGCTAGCATCTTGTCATGAAAGTAAACAATTTAATAAGTTTTGGAAATTAACGAATAAATTAAAACATAGGTCGGGTACGCCGGTGAGCGTCGCGGGCGTGAGCGACCCCACTGATATAGCTAATGCTTTTCAAAAACATTTTATTGTAAACTCGCGGTCGTGTAGCTATAGCAGGCCGTCAAATGGTGGCGTTGGGGTGGCTGTGACCGGGACTCTCCCTGTCAGGTTCTCCGCTAAAGAAGTCGCGAGAATTATACAGAACATGGTGAGGGGAAAGTCCCCAGGTCACGATGGCCTCAGCGTGGAACATCTTAAATACGCTGGGGTACACTTACCGCGAGTACTTGCTATGATTTGTAACCTATGTCTAAGTCATAGTTACGTACCTGTGGAACTTAGTAATACGATCGTTGTGCCAGTAATAAAGAATAAGACTGGTGATGCCTCCGATATCTCCAATTATAGGCCGATATCGCTTGCTACTGTCTGTGCTAAGGTATTGGATAGTCTGCTTGATAAGATTCTAGCTAAGCATATTGTTCTCGAGGATAGTCAGTTTGGTTTTAGGCCGAACTTGTCAACGGATAGTGCTATTTTATGCCTTAAGCAGACTGTCCAATATTATACAGACAGAAAGACTCCTGTAATAGCATGTTTCTTGGATTTATCGAAGGCTTTCGACCTGGTAAATTATGACCTGCTCTGGCATAAGCTCACTCACGACACTACTGTCCCGGCTGATGTGATATCACTGTTTAGATATTGGTACAGTAGTCAAAAGAATACAGTTCAGTGGACAGGCTCATATTCTGATATGTATGGGCTGGATTGTGGGGTGAGGCAGGGGGGTCTGAGCTCCCCCCGTCTTTTTAACCTATACATAAACAAACTGATGGATGAGCTCGGTAGCACTAAAATTGGTTGTCACGGGACGGTGTTTGCTTAAACAACATCAGCTACGCTGATGACATGGTGCTGCTGAGCCCATCTATCGGTGCTATGAGAAGGCTTCTTATAATTTGTGAAAGTTATGCGGTGGCTCACGGGCTCAAATACAATACCGATAAGAGTGAATGGTTGGTTTTCAAATCGGGTACTTTAAGTTATAAACAGCTGCCTGAACTCACACTCTCTGGGTCCCCTTTAGGTCGGGTTTCGAAATTTAAGTATTTGGGTTACTGGGTCACTGATGACTTAAAAGACAATGCAGACATAGAGAGGGAGCGCAGGTCGCTGGCTGTCCGTGGTAACATGCTGGCCCGCAGGTTTGCACGCTGTACTGATTCTGTAAAGATGACGCTTTTTAAGGCCTTCTGCCAGTCGTTTTACACGTGCACCCTGTGGACCAAGTATACCCAGCGGGCATACAGCGACCTGCGCGTTCAGTACAATAACGCATTCAGGGTGCTTTTGGGGTTGCCGTGGCGGTGTAGCGCGTCAGGGATGTTCGCGGAAGCGTGCGTTGACGGGTTCGCCGCGATTATGCGGAAGCGATGCGCTTCCATGGTGGCGCGCTTGCGCTCCTCCTTCAATGGCATCCTGAATGTGTTTTCAGACCGGTGGGACTCTCCTCTCTTACGAAGGTGGGTAAGTGTTCAGACACACTTATCCAAATAATTGGCTGTTTATTTAATTTAATTTAATACTAACATTAGGCTAGGACTACTACTAACATTATATGGATTTTATCTGAAATAAAATATTTGAATTTGAATTTGAATAAAGGCAGGTTCTCAAATGGATGAGACGCGAAATTCAAAAAGGGAATTCAGATTATTGTAAATTGACCTTGAAAATTTTTTACGGTGCTTTCTCGTACGAGTGTCAATTTTTTCTCCCTGCCCAGGGCCCCCCCTAATGAGGAGCCCTGGGGCGTTGCCCCGGTTGCCCCATAGTAGTTCTGACCCCGTCTGACATCCATTTAGTGAACAGAACGATGTCCTTGGGAGACCGCCGTAAACACAGTTTATTTTCGGAAAGTGAATCCAGATAAAAGTACCTAACTGCTATTAGAAAACGAACCTTAAATATTATAGGTTATATTTAACTGATCCTCTATAAACATATTGATCTTCTAATGATGTACGCTTTTTTAAATTAACGTACCTTTTTTAAATTTTTTGAGCTTCTAATGAAGCTCACTTTTTTAAATAAATGGGCCTCTTTTTTTAACTTTCTGTCTTTTTCCCATAGTTGGTCGCGCTGGAACGTCAACTTCAAAGCGTCCGTCGTTCGTGTACCGAACTGTTATCTGCGAAGAAGATATTATTATTATTATATTATTATCTGTTCCATCATGGAAGAAGACTTTTGGCCGCAGGACGTGGTGTTTTTTTTTTTTAATTATCTCATTCTATCCAAAATTACTGCTATTCATTATATTTAGGTACACTTAAAGTTTGCCGGAGATGATCCGGCAGAGAACCACAGTTGTCGACATAGCTCACACAATAAGCAACCTGAAGTGGCAATGGGCCGGCCATATTACCCGTAGAACCGATGACCGTTGGAGTAGACGTGTTCTTGAGTCAAGTTCGAAGCCATGTGTTTTTATGGTCCTCGGAACGCGACACTGTCGGGTTCCCAGATAACGGCGGGAGGGGTTCACATCGGTGTCGAGTAGACGATGAAGTAACTGGGACTCGTCTTCGACAGCCGCCGGTGGAACTTTGTGGAGCACTTCCGACGTTTGGCTCCCAGACTAGAAAGGGCCGGGGCTGCTTTGCAGCGGCTTCTGCCCAATCTAGGGGGTCCAAATGCCTCCTGCCGGGGGCTCTACGCGGGGATCGTGCGGTCCATGGCCCTTTACGGGGCACCGGTGTGAGCGCGTTCTCTGAGGCTGCAACCAACCCAGCGGTTGAACGCGTCCCAAAGGGTCATGGCCATCAGGTTGGTATGGGGTTACCGCACGGTCTCCCGTGAGGAGGCCCTGGTTCAGGCCATGGTTCGGAGCGAGAGTGCATGGGAGGCCATCACCTCCTTCTGCGAATCAATAATGCTTGCGAAGGAGGAGGCGGAATGCCTGAGGGAGAGGCAAGGTACGCGCCCTCGCGCCCTTAGCCGCCGCAGGAGACGCCCCGGGCGTCGGGAGTCGCGAGCCGATTTCCGGCCACCGTAGGCGCGGGCTTGCGGTCGGTGAGCGATAGGTAGCTCGCCGTCCGATAAGGACCAGGCCCGGGTCGACGGCGCGTTGTATTCCACGCGCACATCAAAGAGTTGTCAGCACCAACAGACATGGTCCGTTAGGGCCAATGCCTGCCACGGTTGCGAGTTTGTCCGAAAGGGATATCGTGGCCCTGGCACACAGGCAAATGAAGGATACGGGTGGGTTTTTAGTCAGTAAAAGTCTGACTCGCCCCCCCGCTCCGCGCAGATTGGGAGAAGTTATTTGATAATATCCCACCAAAAAAAAAATTACGTATTCATGATTAAACGCTAACTATTTAAGCAGGGCCCCCACTATGTGATAAAAACAATAGAAAACCTGTCTTCAACTAAGACGTGAAGACCTTACTCCGGAGCAATACCTACTCAGCATTACATAGCAATCTCCGGCGGTCAGAGATGTGCAATAAGTTATACCTCGCGAGTCACTGAAATTAAGGACAAAAACTGTGGAAATATTGAATCAATCTTGGTACTAAAACAAAACTGCTTTCCCTTTACGGCACGGTTGGCGCAGTGGTTAAGCGATTGATTGCTGCGTTGCAGTTCGATTCCCGCACGGAACAAATATGTATGACCTACAATGTTTGTAAACGCACCCACAATACAAGAGCAATTCCTAGTGCGGGGCAATGTTTTAAAAAAGAAAAAAATAATCTTTTTTATAAAACTATTTAATATGTAATAATCTTAAGGGCTCTGTACTCGTATCCACGTGAGTGTTTATGTTAATCTGGCCAGTTTGCCGGTCGTTTTATATAATTAATCTAATCACCGTAGGATTATCCGG
The DNA here is from genome assembly GCA_948098905.1 of Tiliacea aurago. Taxonomy (NCBI): domain Eukaryota; kingdom Metazoa; phylum Arthropoda; class Insecta; order Lepidoptera; family Noctuidae; genus Tiliacea; species Tiliacea aurago. The sequence goes on from OX402594.1 coordinate 19,237,934, forward strand.
GTCATCTTCGACCGGCTGCTACTGGGTTGTTATTTAACATTAATAGGGCAGCATTAATTTAGCCCGAATCTCTTGGTAATTTTGGATGCTTATTGATTCAAAATATTTTTGAAATATATTTTGACGGCATGGTTGGCGCAGTGGTTAAGCGACCGACTGCTCCCATTTCTTCCCGTGGGTGTCGTAAAAGGCGACTAAGGGACTTACTAGAGAATCGGCAGCAGCGTTCTCTGTGCATTTTAACACCATACTGCGATCGCCATCCCGCCTGCCATGGGTGGCGATTATGACAAACCCTCCTTTGCGGAGGCCTATATCCAGCAGTATAATCGTCTTTCGGCTGAAATGATGATGATGAGGTATAAAATGAGGACAAAATGTGTTTTTATAATGCGAATGCTATGGATAGAGTTCAGCGCTGTTCCTCCGCGTTCAGGGCTGTACGCGATTGCAACTTGTCGACGAGGAGTCGGGAACACCAGCGTCCACGTTCAGCTGCGAACGTAGCGGAACAGCGCTGAACGCTATGACAGCTTTTCACAATCTTACGATGCTGTGCGCATCTGATAGACGCAGAACTGTATAAGTGTGACCAAAATCGTTCAGCGAAACTCGAATAGAGCTGAATAAATATAACTCTGATTCTCCGCTAATCACAAAACGCATAAAATTGTATATGATCCATACAATCATAGATGTCCGCGAAACCTTTGACAAGCGCGCGCTTTCTATCATTCTCGCCGAATTGATGGTCCAGCCTGGTCCGGTATGTAAGGTAAATATTTACATTATGACAATACAACCAAAAAGAGATATGACAATTTATTGAGACTGACGTGAAATTGGACAAAAAAATTAATGGTTTTCATTTAAACAATCGTGAATAAAGGAAAAGGAAACGGGAGTTATTTAATAACTTGTGATGGAAGTAGGTAATTTCTCCCGACGTCCTCCATCAAAACTTGGCTAAGTAGACATTAAGTTAGAGCCGCTAATGGCCAAGTTCGCAGAAGCAACATTCTTATTTTTACTGTAGTTTTATAGTAAGTGCTTCCACAAGATGCATCATAAGACTTTTCAAACCTCTACCATTGTGACATTTTTCATGCATTTTAATGTAAATCTAAAAGCATCGTGTTTAAAGGAAACTTCCTAGTTTATAAAAGTATTTTTAGTCTATCCGTTGTTGCTACGCGGTACTATATTGTAATTATTGCTTATCTCTAGGGTCAGACACAAACAGAAACGCCAACACTCGAAGCTATTCTTCTCGCTACATAAAGTCACATACATTTACATGACAAAAGGTTATCTTTATTTCAAAGGACGTTACATTACGATATAAGACTTTTCTATTCAGCTTATAAAATTAATAGGAATAGAAAAGGCCATTTTCTTACCTAGAGTAAAAATAAGTTTCTGAAAATCTACGAGTATTCTCATTAGAGAATACTTGTAGATTTTCAGAATCTTGTTTTAAGCATATTAATGCTTGACAAGGTTTGAATTGTTTTACCTAACATTAAGGAGTCACTTGGTCAGACATGTTATTATAAGCCGTAATAAAGCCCATGCAAACAATAAATGTATATGTCACCACATAATTATGAACTTCGTTAGTTTATAATCCATCGGTATTATTTCCGTTAGATAATTATGAACTGTCGAAAAATTGTGAACTGCAACAAACCATTTACAATTTAACGCATTATTTTACGATATTTTATTATAATCTATCCATGGGAAACCGACACATTGTGAACTGGTAACAAACTTGCTTGCGGCGTAACGCACCTTGTGCTAATAGTAAATAGCCGGCCTAGCTGCGACCAACTTGGAAGTAGCGGTCGTCGGCCGCTGCCGCAACACTGCTTACTTCGCTCGCTCGGCTCGCGCGCGGTTATTCTAACCTAAACCATTTCACCCAGTTCACAATTTATTGACAGCTTATTATCTAACGGAAATAATACCGATAGATTATTATAGCTAACGTTCACACAATCTCACTGTGACATAGACATATTGTTTACATGTTTTGTAACATTTTCCTGTTTTATTATGGCAATAAATCTAATATTATGTCAATACTTTAAGCGTGTCTTTGCTTACTCCCCGTAAGCAATACTTATTGGCGGTAAGATGATGGAAAAATATATTATGTAGTTGCCTTCGCAAATTGATCTAAACTGACTTAAACCATAACCTCATTAATTTCAATCAAGTTAAATCATTTATTAGCTAAACAGTCAATCAAATCCATAGAACCAGCAATAGCTGAATTAATTCATGTAATACCAGAAGAAGGCTGAAAGTGAAAGCCCTTTATTAATCTGTGCGATACACGGGATACTAATCCGTGGATCTGAAATTTTTATTTAATTATTTAATTTTATAACTTAATATTCTGTGAATATTTCAAGCGTCTACCTGTTGCCGTTATCAATATCTAGCAAAAACGAGCAAAAAAATCACGTTTGTTGTATGGGAGCCCCCTTAAATATTTTTTTAATCTGTTTTTTAGTATTAGTTGTTATACCGGCAACAGAAATACATCATCTGTGAAAATTTCAACTGTCTAACTATTAGGGTTCATGAGATACAGCCTGGTGACAGACGGACAAACGGCGGAGCCTTACTAATAGGGTTCCCGTTTTACCCTTTGGGTACGGAACTCTAATAATATCTTTTGACCCCTCACGCCGGCGCAATTGAAGAATCACCGACCGTCCGAATTCACAGTCCCAGTCCCAATTCACTGCTATTGATTTTGTCGAGAAGTCGCTTGCCTATAGTGAGCAAACGCAATGCGAGTCATTTTGTTTTTAAGGATATTGCTAAACCGTTGCATCATCTACTTATATTAATATTTTATAGTTTGTGAGGTTGTACGGGTCTACTGAACTCTGGATCTACTGAACCGATTTTGAAAAATCATTTAACCAATGAAAGCCACGTTATTATTTTTAACCGACTTCCAAAAAGGAGGAGGTTCTCAATTCGGCTGTATGTTTATTATTTTTTTTGTATGTTTGTTACGCGATTACTCCGTCAATTATGAACCGATTTTGAAAATTATTTTTTTGTTTGAAAGGGTATACTCCCGAGGTGGTCCCATTGCCACCAAATCCGAATCTGATGAAGGGATCTCATGGAAATCGAAGGAAACCCTCAAATTTGATATGCAAACTTATAGCGATTTGGGTATTTTTTATAGTAACTCATGCATTTACTCTCCGAAAGCACCATTTGGTGAAATGGAACTGATGATGGAGACCACAGATGGCCACCGGAACAATATAATAATGAGTACCTATTTAACGGGTTGCGATTAAGCTATTTATGCTCGTCACTATACATATGGTGAGTGGCAGTTCTCCTGGTGCTTACCAGGAGAACTCCTCAACAATTAACGTCCCAGTATCGGGAAAAGCAATATTTTATAAAAGGTGATGAGCAGTTAACATTAGGCTATTGTAACTAAAAAACTCAAATACAGATCCAAAGACACCGAATTCCGAAAATAAAGTTATTTTTCACTTTGTAGTGTTATTTTTGGTAGTCGGTTACTATTTTATATGAAAACTTATAGCGATTTGGGTATTTTTTATAGTAACTCATGCATTTACTCTCCGAAAGCACCTTTGGGTGAAGTGGAACTGATGATGGAGACCACAGATGGCCACCGGAACAATATAATAATGAGTACCTATTTAACGGGTTGCAATTAAGCTATTTATGCTCGTCACTATACATATGGTGAGTGGCAGTTCTCCTGGTGCTTACCAGGAGAACTGCCACTCACCATATGTATGTGTTACAATTTTTTTGTAAAAAGTTTTTTGTGAGTGTCATAACATAAGGCCATAATTTAATCCGAAAAATAAAAAGACGGTAAAATGTTTACCGCCCAACGAAGTGGGCACGGGTCAGCTAGTTATTTATAAATTCCAAAACGCGCCAATGTGTTCATTTGTTTATTTTCAATAAACAACTTTCTATTTGCAAGCCAGTTTGGAATTTAAATAAAACCTTTGATAAGTTACCTCCTTGGTTGCCATGTTACGGAGTAAAGATCGTTACATTTTTAAATTACACGATAGATATGAGTTTACTATGTAGTTTATTTGGCCGCTAAACCACAACACATATGGATTTTCTTACAACTTTTGGCGTCCGCTGCTCGCATGTATTTGGCCAGTACAGCAAACTCGATTTATCTGGGAGAAGGTTGTCAAAATAATGCTCTTATTTCCAAGCATGTTTGAGAAAATGTATTTTCTATCTTTAATAGGTTTTTTCAAATCTCAATTAAGTATTTGCTTTCGAGAAAACTATCCAATACAACAGCGGGTTAATTACGTAACACACATATAATTACAATTGATCGCAATAGGTCATTTTGAAAGTTCACCCACGTCCATTACGTTATTTACGTTGTTGAGCAGACGAATTGTTCAAAACCTATAAAGCAATGGATTTCTAATATCCTTCAAAACCCTCGGATCGTGATTCAAAATGATGTTTCACTCTTAGGGTGCTGCTATCGGTATATAAGTACATGAAGCTTCTCAAAGGCCATGATACGTTTAAGCTAAGTTTAAGTTCGTTAATCAACAAACTTTGTTTGTGAATCTAATAAGCCGCGGCTTCCTTGTAAACGGTTAACTAAAGTCAATATTAGGGGTATAGTCAGCTTATCGGCGGCAAGTGTACTAACTTGTTTTTAAACAATTATTAGTTCTAACGCAGTAGTGGCTAGGTGAGCTAACTTACCGGAATATTTGATAATTAGTAAACAGTATTAAATGATATACACAAGTAGTTCATATTGAGTATTCAATTGTTAGAAAAACAATAAATACTTTCTGTACTGTCGAATGTCGGAAAAATGGAAGAGAATATTCTACACGGACCACGTCTCTACATCAACATCCTGCAGTTCCCGCCTGCAGCGATCACCGTGTGTCGTTCGTTACAGAAACAAAAGAACAGAGCTGTTATGTCAATGCGACAAACGCTGTTTACGATGCGATACAGCGCGCTGTATCACGTCGCATACTATTCACAACTGTATACCCCAAAGCAATAGCCAAAAGTTTCCCGCGAATCATATTTAGATCAACATACAACCTGTCACTGACCTGCAAATTACGTAAGGAAATTTGAATTTCGCGGGCTACCTTAGCGCATCCCCCTTAATCACTAAAGATGCAAATCTTTTGTGGTCTAAAAAAATATGTTATTATCTGCTCACTTAAATGTCTTGCTGATGCTGGCGCATGTATTGGATCATTCGGTTCCCTACAAAATGGTTGAGCTGGATAGTGGTGATTCACGCGTCATTTTTGTAAACGGGCACCGTCAGTTGAGACTGGTCATCTCTTAACTGCCAGGGCTTCGTTTTAATATTTTAATCTTATATTTAAAATTGTTTATAATTTTATTAATTTTTTACATTGTTCTCACATACAGTAGCAACAATGATAATGTACCCAGGATTTTGTAATATCTTGATTTAAAAGAGTGTCCTTGTCCGTTCTTCGTTTTGGAATGGGCAAATAGCTTCAACTTTCTGACTAACTGACCGACTCTTTGACAATTCAAAAGTTCCTGTAATTGGTTTAATTGAAACAAATGCTTTGAGTTTGAGTTTACTTCAGTACCTACCTATCACAATACTCTTTTGATAACAAAGGATTTTGTAAACGATTTTTATTTAAAAAAAGCTTTGTGTATCTTTGTTTTTTATTTGTGTGCTTTGTGTGCTCTGTTTCATATTTATTTACTTATAAATGCCTTTGATTAGCATTAAAACAACAATTGCCATTCTCATAAAAGGTAAGGAAAATTAAAAAAAAAAAATGTAGAGTATTACCCAAATTCGTTTAATTACAATTCTCATTTTTATTTGATTTTGCAACCTTTTCCTGTGCCTGCTTACCGACTTCGTTTGTATTTTTTTAAATAAATAGGTGTATCCAACCCATAGCAATTCATAATATATCTGACTTAATGAAACATCATAATATCTCATTTAAGTACAAGCTATCAGCTTTCCCATTTAAACCGCATCGGCCGCACGGGGCGATCGATCAAGTTAAGCTACGCTTTCCACGGATGGGTGACCATCTTAACTTACCCCTCCGTTCCTCGAAAAACACCGTAAGCCGTTGTTACGGGTCGTCAGAAGCCCGAAAGTCTGACAACCAGTCTTACCAAGGCGTATTTTGTTGTACCGAATGGAACAGTTAACATTGATACGAATTTGATCGAATAACCAAGGAAAACCGCTCGCAAATTATGCGAAATTTTCGTGTAGGGTCGTCAAAGAGAAAGATTTATGGGAAACTGTAGACTATATATTATACGGGTATCATAGTAGTAGGTACCTACTCATTTATATTCTTTTCTTAGATTATATACTTGTCTAGATTGAGCAATGCAAACAAACGGCACGCGAAAACTGTCTCCAATTGCGTGCTATGTGTGAGTACCGCTCGTGTACTTATTGTAGTCAAACTCTCAAGGTGTGCGTGTTTAGGGATGCTTGCTCCAAATCATTGACTTACCATTTCTCCATTATTAAATAAGATGAAGGTTAATCAAACTAGGTTAAATAAAGTTATTATTTTGTAGATTGGTGTTTTATTAATTTAAAACTGATAACTTATACCTATACTTAGTCCAAATTGGTTCAATGCCTCTATTTACACCATCTCGCGCCAGAGACGGTCTTCTTTATTCGGAGGTGATTTTTTTTTATCTCGGCAATGATGCGTCTTTACGACGTTAATATTTTTGGAACATTTTATAATGTTTATAAATAGAATACCATGATTATTACTATAAAAAAAACCGGCCAAGTGCATGTCGGACCACGCACAATGAAGGGTTCCGTGGTTGGGATGAATTTATCCCAAAAACAAACTTAACATTGTAGTTGAAAAACATGCTCTCCCATACATCGATATACGTTACGGTCAATTCTCCAACTGCAAATTTAAGTTGGTCGACTATTACTCGTTAACTTGTGAAGCCTACTTAGCTATGATAGTTTTCCTTTTAATTTCGTTATATATACTATTGCCATGAATTTTTTCACATATCCAAAACCAACCATTTAGCTGGCAGGGGGGGGGGACACTTGACTCTAACAAAAACTAGCACTTTAAAGCTTAATATTACCCAAACGGATCCCTTAATTGAAAAATGGTTTTCCCAAACCCACAATATTTTTGAACGGCCTATCCAACGATACCCCACACCATGGAATAGACGAGAAAAAAATATCATCCCCATTTCACGTGTAACCCTAAAAAAAAATGTTTTTCACAATTTATTTTACCATTTTTTTGGCATGATTAATATGTATACCCATGCCAAATTACAGCTTTCTAGGACTAAGCGTCTCTGAGCTAAGCTGGCGACAGACGGACGGACGGACAGACAGACAGACAGACAGACAGACAGACAGACAGACGGACATGGCGAAACTATAAGGGTTCCTTGTTTACTACGGAACCCTAAAAAACGTTTATGAACAAATTAACATATTTTATTTGTGTTCTAAACTCAAAAATATTTTAATTTTCTATCTTTCATATTAGGCTGTTTATCGGCTTTATACCTTTGCTTCTCCTTCAACCTGGCGAAAGCTAAGCGTGGAAAAAAAAGAAAATTAAATCCTAGTTTCCTAATAATTCATGACAAAAATATTTTTCGTCTTTTTATTTTATTTCTTCAAAAGTGTATTGAAAAACGTCTTTTGATACACGTGGACATTTGTTATTGTAGTTTTCGGCTCAAAAACAACCTCGTCTACGGCTCGGGTGTAAATTCCGCCTCGAATGCAATAAAAAACATTCTCCACTTGTATCAAAATGTACTATTATGTAGGTAAGTTATCATGTACTGATCAAATAAATACTGTCATTTTAAAAATAATAATGTTCTCCTGATCGAATGATGATGTAATGATATTTGTATTTTGTCTCCCATAGTTTCGCCAAATCTCCCTAGTAATAAACTAACAACACCAGCTAATCAGACTAACCTACAAAATAACGAATGAAAAAATCGTGTTTTCTTAAAATAATAGTGGTTGTTTATCAAAACTTACCGATGGAAAGTGATCTTGGCGTTATTATGCGGTTTCCCACATAATTGCGACACAATTTGATGGCACAAACTGGTATAATTAATTATTTTCCGTGAGTAAGTTATCCTTAGGTGATTCAAATGACACTGACGTAAGTGAAAAGCGCGTCTACCAAAATAGTACACTTAATTTGGGCTGGTCGGTACGGTCAATGCGTCATCTAGACAAGTACATAATCTAAGATTATTTTATTTCCGTCCTTGAATAAATATTGTATGTACCTAAGAACATAAAAGAGGAAAAGCCTATAAGCTCGCTCACAAAGCTGTTATCACACGATCTCGTTTAGATTCTTTCTAAACTACCTAATATTTGAAAAAGATAAATCCTTCTCTTTCCAGAAGTGATATTATTTGGACATCCAACCCTAAGAAGGCTTTTATAGCCTATTCTATTCTTCCGTGTCATTTCTGCCAAACATCGTAAGCAGAATTGTGTTATAGATGAAAAAATTAAACAAATTTTATACTGAAATACGTATGTCCATAGAACTGGTAAATAAAAGCTACATCTATGTGCTGAATTTCAAATACACTGAACAAAATAAAACATCTCACGTATTTAAATATCGAACGAAATTGACAAACAAAAAGTTGCAGTACAAACAAAACACGAACACAAAACTAAAAACAATTGCTGTTAAAAAAAAATACAAGACTAACAATTTCCAATGAATTTGAAAAAAAGTGTAGCGTAAAGAGATGCTGTAGGTTCAACATTCCCACATACATTCCTTTTCGCAGCAAGACCGGCTTGGAAAAGCCATTGACAAAGGCTGAGTGACGATATCCTTCCGTCGTTATGGACATGTTCCCGGAACGCCGCACTGCCCGGGATAGGCAATTAACATAAACCATCCTAAATGTTACGGTTAAGAGCCAACTAGTCGCGGGCTCGAACTCAATGGCGGGCGCGGCCAAAAAGCACGCTGTCTCACCTAGCATCGTGTCCGACAGAGATAGCACCAGTGATGAGCAGTTAAAAGCTAGTCTACACGCATTACGTCTAGTCGCATGCACACAAACACAGTGCACGACGATTCATACTAAACCGCGCGCGTAAAAATATACGAAAACTCCTTTGGAAGGTGGGGTTTTATGAAAAAACTACTGCATAAATCAATTACGAATAAAGTTTATTATAATCTTTGACAATTGAGCTTTGTCGGAACGAGCTTTGTTTTTGAGATTTATGCTTCTCTTATTACTTATTTACGCCCAAAGTTGCGTTAAAATTAGCAGGAAAAACGAATCTTTGTTGGCTCATAACTTTTTAATGCCTTTGTTTTTTACTATTCTGCTTCTGTACAGACAAAATTAATAATAAAACAAAACGATATCATGTTTTACTTTAGATAATTTACAATGTCTAACAGTGGAGTAAAACCCCCCCGAAATTTGTATGGAAAAAGTATCGACTAGTTGCGCCTTAAGAGAGCAGTCGAGCGTTCATGAGACACAAATGATTTAGTTTACGCAAAATGTTCAAGTTTGATGGTGGTATGTGAAGACAAAACATGAGAGTAATGTACACAAAATTATTCCAATAATTACCTAGTTAAATGTAGATGAACCAGTCCATAGACCTAGAACAAACTTTTTATTCGTATTAAAATGAAAATTGGATAGTAAATTGTATTATAAATGTTTGCGTTGTCTGCGTGGTGCCGGACGTAAAGAATAGCACCGCCCCATTTCTTCCCCTGGGTGTCGTAAAAGGCGGCTAAGGGACTTATTAAAGAATGGGCAGCAGCGTTCTCTATACATTTTAACACCATACTGCGATCGCCAACCCGCCTGCCAAGCGTGGCGATTATAATAAACCTCCCTTTGGGGGAGGCGCATGTCCAGCAGTGGACGTCTTTCGGCTGTAATGATGATGAAAGAATAACACTCAGAAATTATATATGCAATATGATGGGGAGTTTAACAACATTCCAATACCTATAAAGGGCTATTTATAAGTCGTCGCGAAAAAAAAAAACAGCTGTTCTCTACATTTATTTTTTATTTATTTATTAGGGACAAAAAACAGTTACATGCTAAAAATACAAAGAAATACTTAAACTAAGATTTAACAAACATGTAACCCACACCATTGTCCACGATTTAACTAAAGGTTAAAAGTGCTAAAGAGAAGTGATGAAAAAGAAAAAGAAAAATAAAACAATAGTCGCTACCACAATATTGCTGTGTTCTATAGGTTAGCTTAATTTAACTAAATTACTCGCTAAACAAAATATCCAGAGCCATTTTCTTAAATGAAAATTTATGTTCGAATAATTCGTTAAAATTTAGGGAACATCCGTTTTTTTTTTTGCAATTTCAGGTTTGGTCCCATAGTAAAAGTTGTTCATAATTATGAGTACAATGACCCCTTAAGAGGTTATTGACGACTTAAAAATAACCCTGTATAGACACACGGCCTACAACGGCTCAGCGGCAAAATCATATATTGAAATAATTCAAAGGTTCCAGTAGAATAGTAACGAACGCACCTTGGTATGTCTCAAATAAGAGTCGCCATCACGACCTCTGCATCAAAACCGTAACAGAAGAAATTTCAGAAAGGACAAAAGCGTACAAAGAGCTATTTATAAACCATCCAAACATCCTAGCAGTAAACCTGATGAACACCCTAGAAGACTAAAGAGAAAGATTCCTCAAGAACTTATTTAAGAGACTGTAAGAATAAACGGGGCAGTCACTGGACAGCTTCCGTACAAACGCGTTAATAATATCAAACATATTGCTCGATATCTGCTAAAATGACAGATTGCAACAAAAACGAAACGACGTTCAAGTTACATTGCTTTGACCAAAACTACTACCTAAATTACTACCATTACTAAAATATGGCACCGAACCTCCAAGATCCCGTCAATAAATACGATATTGGTAAAGACATACCATAATCGTTAATTTGAATGAAACAATCGACATCAGAAATATATTAAACAATTATACATATCTGGCGATTATTCCGGAATTCTCTCAGATTTTGTCATCGCAGCACAAATAGTCCACGACGCTGATAAAGAGGTTTAGCGTCGAGGTTTCTGTGCCAAGTAAGACATTCGAGGTTGCAGAGGCAAGATTTATCGGTGAATAATTCACTTGTACATAGCCGATTCTATTGCAATGCTTGAATTTATTGGATTCACTTTGATATGGTCTACAATGAACCATTAAATAACGTCCAGTTTAACCAAGAACTTGATCGTACTCCCTTTTGTTTCAAGGGAAACGTCTTGTTAGTATTTTAATGGAGGCTATCCAATCGTTGATTTATTTAAATCAGAGGCAATTCAGTTGCTTAAATCTAAATTGGATCACCTAAATTCGGCAGTATGTTTGAATGTTGTAAATCCGGCAGAACTGCCATTTAAATTTCACTGTAGCAAAGTTAAACTTGAAACTTACAAGTTTGGTTAACGAAATGGGCGGAGACACATACTTAACTATCTTATTAAACTGCAAACTACTATAACAACCGCAAACCGCATTTAATCTCCTTAAAAATTCTAACGTTACCTTGCCTTTACATATACGAGACCGCTTTGGTCGTAAAGAAAAATGGCGATTTATTTAAAAAAGCTTCAGAACAAAGCTATCGATCCATAAGACCCACATATCGACACGAATTATGCCTAAGACGGTCTATAACTGCCCTTATGCACAAGAGCATACTTTGCATGACTCCAAAAATTTCTAATAAGCTACCAAATGACATAAAAGATTTAAACTTAACACAATTTAAACGTAAACTAAATACATTTTTAATAAACGATGCTATTATACCATTGACGAATTCCTAGTTGACAAAATTACATGTGACTGACCATTTATGTATTTATTAATGTGAAATTCATAGAAATTATGTCTGTTAATTTATTGCAATATATTATATCTTGTATTTTAATTTCTATAGATATTAATTTACTTCATAATGTTTAATTTCTAATAATGTAATTTAACAATGCATGCCTGATAGGGTATATTTTTAGGTACCTACTATAAAATATTTTTAAGAGCATTTTATATCACCAATAATCGCATTAATAAAGACTTTGAACAACGATGTTATCTGACACATACTGTTACTGTTAGCCTGCATCATCCCACTGCTAGGCAAAAACCTCTCCCCATGACTTCCAGCTCTTTCGATCCATGGCTAATGGACCACTCGTCGTTTGTTTTCTCAAGCTCGACCCGACATCTAGATCTTCATCTGGGCAATAAATACTATAAATAACTTTATAGACGGTTGTTCGATAACATTCATCAATAGTACGGCAGTGTAAAGCCTACCCTTTCAATGGATGTGACCAGAGCAATCGATTGTTCAGCAGGCCCAACAGACTTCACTAGCACTCCGATCGTAAAATGAGCTTTATTTTTCACACTGAGAGCACACATTTCAATGAATCAGGCAGCAATATTGGCTGCTAGTCTATTCAAAGATAATATCCACCACAATGAATCTTGGTTTGACAGTAGAATATTCTCCTAGCGGGAACTTTGCTGCTAAGTTCTCTAGAATATTCTTTTAGAAGAGGATTTACGTTTTTTTTTTTAACGATCTATATTTATAGTAGTAGTTTTGAGTGCATCTGATCGTTTTACGAAGTTGATGTCAAAACATTCTCGACAATATTTCCAAGTAAATTCTCATAAACTTCATGTGGTATTTATGTTAAATTAAGATTTCTGTACTAATAAAACCTTTACGATATAAAAATAATCAGGTTTAATAAAATGTCTTAAAAAAATATTATCGGAAAGATAAAAGATTTACTTTCTTAATTATAATTATTAATATAAACAAAATATCAATTACGATGTCTTCGGAACAGACGTAATTTAAAACGTTTTTGGTCGTTACTGGGTATTGGCAGTTACATTAATTGCCTCCTGCCTAATTAACTACTACTTTTAAATTATATAAATTTTGAAATTAAAATTTTCTCCATATCGCGAGAGTATTCTCGCGAAAAGAATATTGCAGAATATTCTCGATCGGAGACCATTCTCTGTGAGAGAATATTGTGTCAACCCATCACTACTCCGTGTCAGTGTAAATACAAGTTTTCCACGGTTTATTTTGTTTATACAGGGTCATTTTTAAAACGTCAATAACCTCTTAAGGGGTCATTGTACTCATCATTATGAACAACTTTTACTATGGGACCAAACCTGACATCGCGAAAAAAAAATCAGCTGTTCCCTACATTTCGCTATTTCAGTTTTTGTCCCATAGTACAATGACCCCTTAAGAGGTTATTGACGTTTTAAAAATAACCCTGTATAACACCACACAGAACTTTTGTCCTTATATGGCTTTGAGTAGTTCCTATCAGTTTGTAATACAAGCCATAAAGAGACAACTTTTCTTTCTAACAACTTAGCTGATCCGCCACCGGGCAACAGCCCGGTCATATGTGCACATAATAACAAGCTTCAGACTGTTTGATGCGAGACACTGCACACTGTAACGAAATGCACCGAGTGAGTTTACTTACTATCGTCGTTTGCCGCATTTGCCAAATCACTAGTGCAATGCTAATTGGCTGGTTTTGCAAACATTATGCTTGTGGCACTGAAGACGTGAACTTGAGTGGTTAGCTTGCGTGACCTGTACTTACTGAGCTCACAGAACGTGTCGTACGTTCAGCCAGTAATAGGACTCGCCCATCAAGGAGGGCTGTCCCCAATTTGACGCATTATTAATTTATAATACACAAAACAAAAGGTATTTTAATAAAACGCGTAAATTAAAAAATCAATAATTAAATTATCTTTAAATTGGTGAAGGTTTCAGAAAAATACGCTTGATAGTTTTTGCGCCATTCTCAGTTTTTTATCCGCGTTAGATATAACTTTACAAATTAATTTCACTATGTAATATAAACATAATCTAAAATATTCACATATTAAGTTATTGAGAAAATGCTCTTATTTAACATATATTTTTTTCAAATCATGAACACTACTCGTTTAGACGTGATCGTCAGTATAAAATCATTAAACGTCGGTTATCGTCCCCTTAACAGCGGCGCCGAAATTACACAAGCGCAGCTACTCGTATTTCACGCTGAACTTAATCAACTTAACCATTAGTTTTCAGGAATGAATAGTGATATCAAAAATAAAGCTTTTTGGAATGAATAGTGATATGAAAAATATTATGGTGCAATCGAGATATTATTGTAACAAACAACTCTATATTCAGTGATGAATATTAAAACCCATAAGTACTCAACTTAACCTGATTCAACGTGATTTGACCTTACTGTATTTCCCTTCACATAAATCACCTGGAAATATGACTGACGGTGTAATAGTGCGATGACCCATAAAACGTATACCGGGATCCCAAGCTTCCTTAAATTTGACGTTATATGATGTATAGTGCTCGCACGCGGTGCACGCTGACAGTTCACCGATACTGCTAAGAGTTGATCCCACTAAACTAGAAATTTTGGCACGTGATTTGATTTCAGATTTTGTCGAACATTTGAACAAAAGTTATGTTATTACTTCGTCAACCCTTTTCGGATTCCTTCAGCGTCTTTGGGGAAATAGCCTATTTGAAGAACCAAAAATCGTTTCCCGGTAATATTTTTTGCACAAAGTTATTTAGTCAGAAAGCGTAAATGAAAAAATAAATGCGATTCCATATCTGGATTAACTTGGAATGGCATGTTCATATACTTGCTATTTACAGCCCCTTCCTCTTCCTCTCTAGAGAATACAGACGTTGAATTATAAACGAAAAATCACCCCTGACCTGAGGTGGGGGGCAAAGGCGGGTCGGCATCAGCCAAGGATCGTGGAAGTCGCATATCCCATGATCCACCCCGGTGTTCCCTTCCCATACTTGCACCGAAGTATGGGAAGGGAACACCGGGGTGGTTTTTAGTCAGTAAGAGTCTGACAGACCTCTCCGCCCCATGGTGGAGGAATTTATCCGCGAGAACATAAAAAAAAAGAAAAAGAACATACGCTATGGGTTAGGCTACTTATCCCAGTAGATAATTTCCTTGAGATAAATTCCGAACTCCATGCAGATGAAGCTGTGGGTAAAGCTAGTACTACAGTAAATCACTGATTAATAATTTACTATAAAAGTCAAGAAATGCACAAAAATATGAATTCAGAACAGCAGTTTTAATATCCTTGTTGAAAATCGTTTACAAATGAAATTAATTCCGCTCGGTGAAATGTTCCGAGGCTAACAAAGTTTTAAAACGGTTTTACAGTAAAAGGATTTACTCTTTGTGTAATTTTGGTGAGTCTAAATGGGTTGCTTAATATATTTTATTATTCTGACGATTCAAATATTCCTTTTTTTTACTTTTTAAACAAATTGTTTTACAGACTTTACCTATCCCTGTCTTCGATCTAATTTCAAACTACGTGATTGTTTTCACTCCCACTTCCCACTTATACCTACACAAAGAAAAAACTTTATTCCAAGAATCAGGAAAGTATTAATACGAATAAAGAGTTTTGCTATAATAAACTTTGTTGTTGCGTAATGCATGTCTTGAGACTTGAGAGTTTTATCCGGATTTTCAAACAATCTGTGCTCTGGGAATTATCAAACGACTCAGCACTCGACCGGGCGACGATAAAACGGAAAAATGTTCGCAAGCTTTTACAAAGCTGGTTGTTTTAATATGTTTTTTTTAACAATTTATAATAAAGATTTGGATAAAAAACAGTTAAGAAGTTCAAAATCGAAATATTGGGTCACTCTTACCTTCGACATGTTTGTGCTACGAGAGCGTAGCTGACGTAGCGGCCACGTAGGCGTACTACGCCCTAGCAACGGTTCAGAACTTTATACTATAATAATTTACAACATAAACATACAGTACGGCAGCTCGTGAGCCTAATAACTCGTCAGTCCAACCCGTTGGTTCATTACTTAATGTTTCAAATGCTCAACCTTGAATGCCTCAGTCCTTCCCCGTAGTCAAACTATTTTGTCCAACTGATTTGACCACAAGGAAATTTGACGATGGATCTTTCCCTGTGGTCAAACTACTCCAATGATCCTACCTGTATATAAAGTTTGACTGCTGTAGTGTACAGTTATGACAAAAATTAAAACCGTAATATAATTTTTTCGAAGTTATAATAATAATGTTTCAAATTATTAAATCGCAGTTACCAGAATGGTCCATTAAGAAAGTTCATTTGGATTTTGTAAAGAACTGCAGCTGCAGCCCCTGAGGGTACCACCCCTGTTATTAAACACGTTTCACTGTTTTATATGTATGTTGTTACATAATATGCTAGCTATATGCTAGTCGCTCCATGTAAAATACTGGTATTCAACTTGTAACAAGTCTACTGCAACTATTAAAAATAAAAGGGAAAGTAGACTAGTCAACTATATAATTAAAAAGAATTTTAAAAAATACAGAAAAAATAATTAAAAAAGTTAAGGGAGGTTATAAAAGGATGGTACGAAACGGTGTCCAGGTTCGATACGTCAGCTCTGAAGCATCCAGATCCGCTTCCAGTTATTTCAGTAGGTTCAACAGGCAGTGTAGAAGTCGCCAGGCCTCGTTAGCTTATAGGCCTGAAAGATCCGCTTCCCAGTTTCACTGCCAGTCCAGTCCAGGTCTCATAAATAGTGGATGGTCTTCTTGGCAAGTATGTAGTTCCGAGAAGACTGAGTATGTTGCAAGACTTTTGTAGAGATGATTCCTTCAGCGCTACCAGATCAGATCTGTCCGGAATGTGTCAGAAATCCCTTTTATATCCGAGTCTCGGGTGTTTTTTTCACATCATCTGTTTTTTCTGTTCTTTACAGAATTTAATTTTAAATTCAGTGTTCGAAAAGGCCAGACATATTCGTATCACATATTCGTACCAAAAACCTCTTTGATGAATTTTGAGAGCGTTTCAAATATTATTATAAATGTAAGTTAGGATACAAATATTATACAGCAAACAATTATAATTATCTATAAAATACAATATTTGAGCTAAACATATTGATAAAAATAATTTAAATTATATAAATCAAAAGTAACCTTCATGGACTAAGCCAGTAAGAAAACTATGAGAGAAAATTTGAAGAAAAAAATAATGATAGCTTGACAGCCTGACGTAAGTGTCATAACATTGAAAAATATGAAAATTAAAGAAAACTAATCGTGTTAGAACGATTCGCAAAATAATATTGCAAAACCAATAGAAGAGTATAATACATAATATTAATGAATGCAAAGTGTAAGTATAAGATGTATGATGTAGTGTCTGTAGTATGTAGATACTATAAACTGCATCCGGTTAGACTGGAAGCTGACCCCAACATAGTTGGGAAAAGGCTGGGCTGATTGATTTTTTGTTTTTAAAATTATAATTGGTGGTGGTTAGTAGTGTAGTAAAATATAGTATACTTCCAAGTGTATAGTTGTGTGTGAATAGAGTATAAAGTACAATGGGGTTGACATATCCGTGTGGATAAAAACCCCTTATAAATAAATAATAAAAAAATTAAAAAAATTGATTCATTACTTAAGATGTTAAGAGCATTGGCTGCTATGAGCCGTACCTACTATTGACAAAGACAATAAATACATAGGCAGAATCACAACATAAACACTCTCTTCATCTTCCCCTTGCACTGACTTCAAGTGCTTAAAAACTAGCATTTATCTTTAGTAGCTCAAAGTTAAAAACATGTAGTTATAAAAGCTTTTCCGTGGCGAGTGTCGTCTCTTTGATCTCCGGCCGCCTCGAGCGACTCCGAGCCGCTCACACTCGCGTCACGAAGACGCGGCACAAACGATAACCTGGTGTGACACACGGCAGTGTTCTTTATAAGCGTGAGCTAAAATTAGTACAATTTACCGAAACTGCTTCTTTAAAAATTTTTAAATTAGGCTACCTACAAATTATTCAGAGTTTTTCAAACATAGCCGCATCTAGTTGCGCTAAATGTTTTCTAACTTGGCATAAACATACGCATAATTAGCCTATAATGTTCCATGTTCCCATGTTTGCATTTTAACACCATACTGCGATCGCCAACCCGCCTGCCAAGCGTGGCAAATATGGCAACCCCACCTCCCTTTGAGAGAAACCTATGTCCAGCCATGGAAGTCTTTCATAGGCCACAAGCTACCTCACCGTGAGAGGGAGAATTCTAACTTAGATAAGAAAATCGGATCAACAGTATAATGGGGTCACGGCTTCGCTCCATATTAAAGCATCAAGGTCAACTCTTTGACTTCATAGAAGGCCCACCGGAATTACTGTTTCTTAACCACATTCATTTCTTAATTGGCACGATTCTTTGTCAAAGACTCTCACCAAAATGTTGTGTTTTAAAACTTAACTGTTCTTCAAGGACTCTTTGAAGGACGATTACGTTTTATAATATAACCATAAGCAAAAATTAAATTATAGTAATGCGACGCAGTGGATCGCGGGAACTAGAAATGTCACGCGGACGAAGTCGCGGGCAGAAGCTAGTGTGTGTATAAATTAAGTGTGAGCGAAATCACAAATGCCTTGGTTATAAACTTGGGTCTCATCCATAAAGCAGTACCTGCTTTGACATTTATGGCCGAATATAATATACCAAGAAAGTGTATCATCAAAATAAATGACAGTTTACTTATTCCTTCCTTGTCACTCTATTTTCAACAGTGTAAGATTCACGATGTTTTTGGTTTTGACAACACCTTGATTATTCGTTTGGAAGGGCATAATTACTATTGGTAAGTACATAAATATTCTAAACATACCATGACCCCTCCGTGCCTCGGACAGCACGTTAAGCCGTTGGTCCCGGCTGCCATTTCTGGATGTTTAACAGTCGTTACATGTCGTCAGAAGCCCTTATCATTATCATTTCAGCCGAAACACGTCCACTACTGGACATAGGCCTCCCCCAGGGGTTTTCCATAATCGCCACACTTGGCAGGTGGGCTGGCGATCGCAGTATGGTGTTAAAATGCATGGAGAACGCTGCTGCCCATTCTCTAGTAAGCCCCTTAGTCGCCTTTTACGACATCCACGGGAAGAAATAGGGGTGTGCTATTCTTAACGTCCGGCACCACACAGAGATAAGTCAGAAAGAGCCTAAAGCCAAGAAGCCCTAAAGTCTGACAACCAGTCTTACCAAGGGGTGTTGTGTTACCCTGTACCTGGGTTCTGGAGGTCAGATAGGCAGTCGTTCCATGTAAAATAATTGGAAGCTGACCCTAACAAAATTAGGAAAAGGCATAAATATTCAAAACAACACAAATAACACAAACATCGAATTTTAATCGGGCTCCAACCTCTTTATAACAAACTCGTCTACAATATTACAATGAATATTGTATGCGACTACAGCCTCTTTCTGACATAGGTACTACTGGTCAAAACAGAAGTCAAGATATTCTAAACACCCGACTCTCTAAACCTCTGAATAAAACAATCGCAGTGTCCATGCTGTGTGACACTTCCGACACCGAAGTTTATCCAGCGTCCGCGCGTCACTAAGAGCAACATGCATTATTCACCTTGTGCCGCTCTAGCTTCCATCTGTAGCCTCTTATAGCTCATCTGAACTCGCTTAAGCCTCGTCACAAAGTAGCAACGCGTTACATTTCTTGTTCCACCTCCTCACACGCTATTTACTTTTACGCGCAATTCTGTTTGACTTCACAAACGAATCAGATTTGAATGTTTTGCAGCAAAAGTTTTTAGTAGTAGGTCTCGAGAATTTGAAAATTAAGCGAACGTTACTGCTTACTTGAAATTGTGGTTTTAGTAAAAGAAAGAATTTAAATATTGCGCTATGAAAACGTTTGACATTACCGAAAAAAAAACTATTCGTTGTATAATTTACAGTTATAGTAGTTAATTTTCAAATGTTTACTCTAAACTTGTTGCTATGGTCCGTGGGATCTTGAAGCAGTAGTAAAAATGTGAGCCAAAAGTTTGACGTTTTGACGTGAGTTTGACGGCACGGTTGGCGCAGTGGTTAAGCGATTGACTGCTGCGCTGCGTGTCGCGGGTTCGATTCCCGCACGGAACAAATATTTGTATGACCTACAAGTAGTTGTTCCGGGTCTGGCTGTTTGTGTATGTGAGTTTAAATGTTTGTAAACGCACCCACGATACAGAAGAAATTGCCAGTGTGGGGCAACGTATAAAAAAAAAGAAAAAAAGTCTTTACTTTCTAAAAGTAAGTCAGGTATATACTGGTAAAATAGCAGTCACTTACGTACGTTACGTACGTTTAAAGGTACGTCTTCTTCAAACCCAATTACTACGTGCTTATTGTCCGGATCGGTTAGGTATTGGTTAATTAATACTCATTGATCGTCCTCCATTATAAACGGGCTCCGGTAATCAACAGATGGCGAGTAAATGGAAATTCCCTTCGCGAGCAACCTCTGAATTAATTCAATAATATTTGGGTCAAAACTTAATTAAATACCTATACCCTTAACACACGTGTTTTCTCGGTAACTATCATTTAGTAATGCGGTTTTATTAAAGGCAATGTCAGAATGTTGTGTTTTGTTACTTGTTACGGAAATACAAATAGCAAAGATATAAATATGTCTAGTCTAGATAGACAGTCAAAGCTGTGAACTCGTTGAAAAAATTGCGTCTAACTGTTGGTCGCAAAATTCGCGCACACTAGAATTACACAAAGACAGCACAATAACGTGGCGCGAGTGTAAGACGTAGCTGTCACACACACTAGCCTATCAAAGTTGGTCTGTTTGTTTTAGTTCTTTTGCGACGCGACACTATATCTAGACATAATTTATAAGCCAAGAGAAAAAGTTTTGCAGCAATAAGAAAGTTCTACCTCACAGATTTAGAGTAGGCTAGATACCGCATGTTCATTAGATAGTATGAAAACCGAGCGTGTCATCTTTTTTATACCTACGATGACGTCGACCCAGCCATTTAGTGATGTGCTCAACATTAACAGAATCGTTTCAATCGCTAAGCGCGTCTGTGAGCTAATAGACTTCGTCAGGAGTGGACGTGCGTTGACATTGTTTTCATTTGTCATGCAATAGCAAGTCGCAATAATGCCAGAGGTTTATGCACAGCACAAACTTCGGGGTACGCTTGGTCGGACGGCTTGTGGTATCTTGCCTACTTTTAATCTGTGTTCTACCTAATGGAAGTTTGACTTTGTAGAATGAAAATTCATAAACAGTGGAATGAACTTGGTTTGATACTAGAATGGCGCTGACTCCCTCAGATTGTGAAAGAATACACTTTCTTTCACAATCCGAGGGATTTTGAAAGAAATTCCTAATCCATTGCTTCACATGTTTGAACAATTCGTCAGCTCGACAACGTTAATAGCACAATGTTGTCGAAATGTCAAAATGAAGACCTTGCAATTGTTAGGCCCGTATTACAGAACGTCACTCAATACTCAAGCATTACTTAAAACTAGATTCAAGCCATTTGATTGGATGAAACTCGTTTTAAGTAATGAGTGACGTTCTGTAATACGAGACATACCCCCTTATTACAAAACAAGGTTTATCTTCAGACCCAGGTTTAAAACATGAAGCCATTATTGAATTTAGAACTTTATTCCGACTATGGTAAAGTTCCTAAACACAAAACTGACAACTTAGTACCGAACTAAGTTTACAGTTTTGTATAAAGAACGGTATTTCAATCACAGTTACGTTCTTATTACAAAAACTGGCTGCATGGTTTAAGCCATGTCAAAATATAAATCTTGTTTTGTAATAAGGCGGATAGTGTTTCGCAACTACCCCGCTGGGTATAATACAGTTTTAGTCGAACGCCATGTTTTCTTTAGCCTGATATCTTATTCGTCTACCTTTGCAAGTAACTAATTACGTTAGAAACTAAATTGCAATGAACTAATTGAATGCTATGTACTACTACTTACTGTAATATTTTTGGCTAATTTGTATTAGAGTGCGTATTTTGTCTATTTTCTTTTTACTGTAATATTTTTGGCTACTTTTTAATAGTGTGTATTTTGTCAATTTTTTTTTTGTTTAACGTGTCTTGTTTGTGCAGAAAAAAACATTTTTCTTTCTTTCTTTCAATGTTCTTGAACCTCTTGTCCTTTAACTAACCGCCCTCATGATGGCGTTTGTACTCTGCAGTAAGCTTATCTGTAATTACTGCTGAGAGATTGTCTCTGTTGCTAGGTAATCTTCTGTCCCACCTTAGGTCATTAGAACCCCGCTGATGGCAGGACCATAACACTGCCGACGTAGCACGTCGTAAGCCTTTACCTGTAATATACATAATTGTAACCAAGTTTATTACTGTTATAGAAATATTATTTGTCCTATAAACAAAAAACCGGCCAATTGCGCATCGGACCACGCACAGTAAAGGGTTCCGTAGTTAGGATGAATATTTACGCTTGAACAGTAATCAGTATTCCATTTACCAACCGCAAATATAAGTTTGTATTTTATAGTATTTCTTGAAAAAACTATGGAAACTAAAGTTATGTCTGCGGTTGTAACCGCAAATCATACCATCCATCCCATATTCCACAAATTATTAACAAATAAAAATGGCACTTAGAAACATTATAATCTTTTTAATTATGGGATCCAATAATACTCCATTTGCATAAGTGCATTGAGTTTTTTTTTAAATGAAGTTCTTTAACGCGGCTTGCGGTAGGAGTAAACTGGGAGAAATCGTCACGCGAAAAAGCGTTCATACTTGCTACTTTCTTCTTCTAATTAATTTACACTATTCACAGTGTGGAAAGGAAGACATCTCTTCAAAAAGTGTTGGTCAAAATGAAAATCCAAGATGGCGGGTGCGAAAATTTTCACATTTCTCGTCATGGGTGTCGTTTTCATAGTTTTCGAGGGTGCTAAAGCCGATCGTAATGTCAAAATGTAAATACAAGATGGCGGCTGCTATAAAACATGTTTTTGTTATAAATTATACGCGAGGAGGAACTTCTAGGAGGAGGAGGGGGGGGAGGAGGGAAGGAGGGGTTGGAGGAGTATTCTATTCTATTATATTCGTTTCTGGCAGGGGTACCCAAACCACACACGTTTTGTTTTACATGAATGGGGAGTGCCACCCCTAATTATAATTTTTTGTAATTTCACTACACCATTGTTTTCCGTGGCACAGAATACACCGTATACTACAACAAAATATAAAACAACATCACGCCTGTAATCCCGGAAGGGTTAGGCAGAGGTGTACCTATAGTACACCCACATTTCGCCAGTTATGTTTAAGCCGCATGTGATAGGGGGCGAGCCTATTGCCATCAACCGGGCACAAATCCAGACTCTGGGCTGCTGCTGAGAAATTCTCAACGGAAAATCCCAATAACTCTTTGCCCGACCTGGGAATCGAACCCAGTATCTTATGCTCAGCAGTAGCGCTTGCGACCACTAGACCAATGAGACAGTCCACAAAATAAATTGGTGTTAAACCTACTCTTTGTTTTTGCTTACTAAAAGAGGACGATCTTTGTGATACTAAAACCCAATCGATTTTGGGCTTTAACTGTTCGTCTCATGAATACTAATTCTAGAAACGTGTAGGTGTCACCTTTAGTGCTGATAATATTCACATTTATTTTGTCTATGAAAGAAAATGCCTAGCTGTGAGCACTAAATTCGATAAATATTAAATATTTTGTGTACAGGATTTAAATAATCTAAAAGAAAAAAAAGAAAGAAAAATTGTTTATTCTGCACAAACAAAACGCACATTTCAACAAATATAAACATAATTAAAATACACACATACAAAGTAGCCAAATCCCTCGTATCCAATACACTAAAAATTTTGACAATCATTTCCATTGGTTGCGATTGGTTGATGTCAGGGCCAGGGACCAAAGACAATTTATATTGCGTTTACTAATAGATCAGATAGGTAATCTGTAGCAGTTTAAAGAACTACACGAGTTCGTTAAGATATTGCGGCCTTTTTCTGGTAAAATGGTTTGCGGCTGTGGTAAAGTCCCATTAAAAAGGGAGCCGCTCGAGCGCGTATCTGTAAACCGCAGAAAAGGGTGCATTTCAGTCACTGTCGCCATATTAGTTCCTTATTTGCTGACTTAATAACAAAGCCACCATTTTATTTCATTACAAACGGCGAGTTTACAGATAAAATAAATTTAACTGTATAGATAAATATAATTTGATAGAATTATCCTTCCGAATGTGAGGACCGACAATAAGGACGAAATACCTCGAGGAGCTTCCGAGAAATGCTTCTCATAAACTTGTTAGTTTTATTGAAGCATTTTTCGTTAACGTGTGAGGAGCGAACGACACTTATCGGTAACAACCAATACGGGCTTATAAACTCGAGGGGCAACTATACGGGCTTTTGTCAATAGTTTTAATGTTGGCTTCTACAATAGCGTTCTGGCCTCACCACTGTCCGATGAGGCTAGAACACTTTATTCTATTATTATTACGGATATAACATTGCGGGTAGGATAGTTTAGTATATAAGTTACGTATAATATGTTAGTTAATTGTATGTAATCATCGCGGTGACATATTCTTTACAGAAGAAACCCCGTAAATGAATAAAGATTTAAAAAAAAAACCCAACGCCATAACAAGTGTAACAAGTAACGCCAACTCAAGTGTTTGAAACCAAATCTATAAAATCTAATCTAATCTAATCTAATCATCTACTACTTTCTTGAAAATGGACGACAAGATAAATTAAGCCAAACTATGATCACGTCAGTCAATAAACCCAAACCTCGAGTTAGCGATTCCCGTGCCCGAATGTTTGAAGATTTTTTTGATTACTCGATAAAGTGCCTTCAAGGTTTCTTTAGCAAAACTCATATCTTTCTTATTATGGCCTTTTTAAGGGTCTAAGTTTAGTATCATCACTGTAATCTTACCAAAAGACGGTGCTTTACCTACATTAATATAGATTGTAATGAGACACAATTACAATCTATAACAAGGTAGGACATAAATACCCAAATAAATAAATAAACCATACTCGGTCATACTTCATCATTTTTAGTGTTAGTTTCTTTGTAAGCTGCTCTCAGGGGTTTTTCCTATGGAGGTTATTAAAAGCCACTTATCTTAAAAAGTTTAGGTTCAATAAAATATTTAAATGGCATCCTGGCCAATTCTGAAGAAAAAAAAAGTGCATTGCCGTTTAAAAAAAAAAAATAAACCAATCTCAGATATACGTTGCGGTCAATTCTTCAACTGCAAATTTAAGTTGGTCGACTATTACTCGGTAGCTTGTAAACCGTACTTAGGTGTGATAGTTTTCCTTTTAATTTCGTTATATAAAATACTGCCATGATTTTTTTCACATATCCAAAACCAACCATTTAGCTGGCAGGGGGGGACACTTTTGACGGACAGGGCCGTCATCTACCCCGGTCACCACGGAGAGTGGAACCGGAGATGTCGTGCGGTGTCCCACAGGGATCGGTCCTGGGGCCGCATCTGTGGGACATCGGTTACGACTGGGTGCTGCGCGCCGACCTCCCTAGCGGCGTCAGCGTAGTCTGCTACGCTGACGACACGCTGGTTCTTGCGCAGGGGAGGTCGCATCAGGCGGCGGCCGAACTGGCGGCACGTGGGGTTGCGACAATCGTCGATAGGATCCGGCAATTGGGACTCGAGGTGGCCTTGCACAAGTCAAAAGCCATGTGTTTTTATGGTCTTCGGAACGCGCCACTGTCGGGTTCCCAGATAATGGCAGGAGGGGTTCACATCGGCGTCGAGTCGACGATGAAGTACCTGGGACTCGTCCTCGACAGCCGGTGGAACTTCGTGGAGCATTTTCGACGTTTGGCTCCCAGACTGGAGCGGGCCGGGGCTGCCTTAAAGCGGATCCTGCCCAATCTGGGGGGTCCAAACGCCTCCTGCCGGAGGCTCTACGCGGGGGTCGTGCGGTCCATGGCCCTTTACGGGGCACCGGTGTGGGCGCGTTCTATAAGGCTGTGAACAGCCCAGCGATTGAGCGCGTCCCAAAGGGTCATGGCCATCAGGCTGGTCCGAGGATACCACACGGTCTCCCGTGAGGTGGCGAGCCTCCTTGCCGGACTACCGCCATCGGATCTGGAGGCAAAAGTCCTCGCGCACGTCTGGGAGTGGCGCGAGGAGGCGAAACGCCGGGGTGAAACTCCGCTGCCGCGAGAAATCATGGCACAGCGGACAGAGCTCCGGCGGGATCTTATGGCGGCATGGAGAATGCGATTGTCGCAACCCAGCGCTGGGCACGCCACAATTGTGGCGATAAGTCCCCTCTTTGAGGAGTGGCTAGAGAGGCGCCACGGCGTCCTTACCTTCCGCCTGACGCAAGTCCTCACCGGACATGGTTTTTTCGGGAGGTTCCTGTTCAGGATAAAGCGGGAGGAAACGCCCGGGTGTCACCACTGTGTGGATCGCCCGGAGGACACGGTGGAGCATACGGTGGAGGTCTGCCCAGCTTGGGCGGAGCACCGCCGTGTCCTCACGGAGGCGATCTCTCGCGTCCGGCCCTGGTTCAGGCCATGGTTCGGAGCGAGAGTGCATGGGAGGCCGTCACCTCCTTCTGCGAATTAGTAATGCTTGTGAAGGAGGAGGCGGAACGCGTGAGGGAGAGGCAAGGTTCGCGCCCTCGCGCCCCTAGTCGCCGCAGGAGACGCCCCGGGCGTCGGGAGTCGCAAGCCGATTTCCGGCCACCGTAGGCGCGGGCCTGAGGACGGTGAGCGATGGGTAGCTCACCATCCGATAACGACCAGGCCCGGGTCGACGGCGCGTAGTATTCCACGCGCGCCTCAAAGAGTTGTCAGCACGAACTGATGGGGTCCGCTAGGGCCAATGCCTGCCAGGGTTGCGAGTTTGTCCGAAAGGGATATCGTGGCCCTGGCACACAGGCAAATGAAGGAATACGGGTGGGTTTAGTCAGTAAAAGTCTGACACGCCCACACCATGTATTAAACGAGAAAAAAAAAATCATCCCCGTTTTACGTGCAAGGGAGGTACCCTAAAAAAAAATATTTTTCATGGTTTTATTTTACGACTTTTTTGGCGTGATTAATATGTGCACCCAATCCTAGAAAGCTGTAATTTGGCATGGGTGCACCATGCCAAATTACAGCTTTCTAGGATTAAGCGTCTCTGAGTTAAGCCGGGTGACAGACGGACGGACGGACAGACAGACGGACATGGCTAAACTATAAGGGTCCCTTATTTACTACGGAACCCTAAAAACGGGACCCTATTACTCAGACTTAGCTTTCCGTCTGTCTGTCTGTCTGTCACCAGGCTGTATCTCATGAACCGTGGTAGTTAGACAGTTGAAATATTCACAGATGATGTATTTCTGTTGCCGCTATAACAAATACTAAATAATAAAAAACAGAACAAAATAAATATTTAAGGAGGTCCCATACAACAAACGTGTTTTTATTTATATAGATAATGGTACGGTACACTTCGTGCGCGAGTCCGACTCGCACTTAGAAAGAAAGAAAGAAAATACGTTTATTTGCGGTAAACATAACACAAAGAAAAAAAACACAAACACGAAAGAACAAGTTCAGGGAAAATATGCGTCACATTCACGCAAAACGGCCGCGGCAAACTTGGCCGGTTTTTTTTATAGATAATGGTGCGGAACCCTTCGCGCGCGAGTCCGACTCGCACTTGGCCGTTTTTTTTTATTGAGTTGTTCACATTACTTTTTTCTGGTTTTAACGTTTGCCTGGTAACTGGTATTGTTAATTAATACCTACTAACTAGAGTTAAACACAACGCCAAATTGAAAATCTCATGCAACCTGCTAAGATGTATCGCCCCGATCTGAAAGCACTATTCGTGTTCGGCTTAAGGATCGCATCTGCAAATTCCTTAGGTGCCCACATGTCTACAGTTTGCTGGCTCATCGTCTAGAATTCCTGAGAATAGGTACCGCACTATCCAATTTCCGTGCTCGTACCCAATGTTAATGCTGCAGCGAGATCTTAACGGTACACATATATGAAACGTAACAATCTGATAGAGTTACACATGTTTCAAGAACGTGCAAAATATGTATAGAAATAACATTGATGTATTAAATAGGAAGATATGGTACGCGCTCCTCGACGTGGACCACATAAATTAGGGGAAAGACACAATCGACCTACTTTACTCTCGGTTTGCGGGGAATACGATTACCCTAGTCGTAGTTCGTTTCAGAGTTGTTATGGGTACGTAACAGTGATAACTATTACTATCTCATTCCCGCTATAGCCCGCGTAATATGTCTATTTCAATTAAACCAATTACAGGCACTTCTTTATGTGAGAACAATGTAAAAAAATAAATTATTTAAAAACAATACTAATATAAAAGATTACAAATAAGCCCTGGCAGATTGGAGATGACCAGTCACAACTGACGGCGCCCGGTCACGAACATGACGCGTGGATCAGCACCATCCAGCTCAACCATTTGTCGGGAACCGCACCGCACGACATCGGGTCTATTTAATAATTACGTGATGTTAGAGAGTGGCCTATCTTTTTATTTAATACATCAATGAGAAATAAACTACCTACTGACATTTTGTTTGTTCACCTTGTAAGGCGATATTTTTGAGATTCATCTAATATTCAAACCCATCGCTGTAGACCACCGCACCACGTTCGTTAATGTGCCGCTCCAGAGCAAGCGCTTTTAGAGAAAGAAATAATCTGAGACCACCCCGGTATAAATAAAACAGTTTTAAGTATTATCCTCCCTCGAGTTGTCTCATTATCCTTACAAAAGTTAATCATCATCAATTCAGCTGACAGACGTCCACTGCTGGACTTAGGCCTCCCCAAAAAAGGGAGGGATTTGCCATAATCGCCACGCTTGGCAGATTTGGATCGGATTGGCGATCGCAGTATGGTTTTAAAAATGCATTGCCATTCCCTAGCAAGTCCCTTAGTCTCCTTTTACGACATCCCATTTCTTCCAAAAGTTAATACTTATAAAATACGGTAAGCTAAGAACAGGTACTGCGTACCTAAAATATTTTGTACAAGCAAAAGTTACTCAGAGCTGTGAGCTTAGTAAGTTAGTACACCTTTAAAGTAAGGAATAGCTCTAACCTTTATTTTATGACTGCGACCTTTTATCCTGAATTCGTGAAACAAAGCAAACAGTTGAAAATTAGTAAGCTTAGGGACAAAGAAAAATAATCTTTAAAAAAAAAGTTATTGTAATATGGGCTTACGTTCAATCCAATAAAAAAATAATTTATTATTACTTTTATTTCATGATTTACATAAGTAGTAATAAATAAATCACTGTTGACTGTACAATTGAATCCTAAATAGGCTTGGTAGTGTCGATAATTGTAAACGACACTACTGGTAGTGCGGCTGGTAGTGCCCTTGCCAAAAAACGCAAAATTTTGTTGCATTAAATACACTTGAATAAGTCCGGCAAATAAATCTTGTTGTGAGCCGGTATGCCCCGGGGCCGCAATATACCCGCAGACTTATCAGGGCTTGAGGCATTCCGCTTCAACTGCATTAATGTGGGTAAAATAGGTTTACTGGATTGACCAGATGTAAAGCGTAATCGGTCGGTTAATCTACAAAAAACAAACTAGGGCTAAAATTGCTTTATCGTTAAGTCAACAGTTTTATGCAAAATCTTCTCTTCAATCGTCTTCGTTAATATGGGTTAACCACTGAGCATTTATGCCGGCCGCGCGTTTCATCGCACTTAAAGCCTCGTAATTAAGACGCAGATATATGCCAGTGACCTTGAGTGGTTAGCTTGCGTGAGCTCAGTACAGAATTACTGAGCTCACGCAACGCGTCGTACGTTCAGCCAGTAATAGGACTCGCCCATCAAGGAGCTCTGTCCCCAATTTGACGCATTATTAATTTATTAAACACAAAACAAAAAGTATTTTAATAAAACGCGTGTACTAAAAGATCAATAATTAAATTATCTTTAAATTGGTGAAGGTTTCAGAAAAATACGCTTTGTAGATTTTTCGCCATTTTCAGTTTTTTATCCGCGTTAGACATAACTTTACAAATTAATTTCGCTTTGTAATATAAACATAATCTAAAAGATTCACATATTTCATTATTGAGAAAATGCTTTTATTTGACATATATTTTTTTCAAATCATTAACACTACTCGTTTAGACGTGATCTTCATGAGAACAAAATCATTAAAAGTCGGTTATCGTCGCCTACTTGTGTAACTAAATACTTGTGTTTGCTCTCACCGCAGAAGTCTAATGAATATTGTATGCGCTCAGCGAATTATTCCTCATTTACTAAACTCAGGGGTGGGCAATGTGTACCGAACCCATGAGCCTGTAAACAAGAATACTTTGCAGTTAGTTAGCTAGTTTCTCGCTAACTGAATTTCGTTAGTCAGCATTCATTAATAACGTTTCTCCGTAATAAGAATCCAATCTCTATGTAAAGGAAAAAGTACAGAAGGAAGGACTAGGTATTTTATATGTGAGTAATTATTTTATTGATATCTTGAAGAATTCAGCGGACGAGGCCAGACGATACTTCTTTGAAAAACTCATTACCAAGTTGAATAAATTAATTATGTTAATCCTTTCTGCGGCTCGGACGTAGATTATAACAGTTGTGTATTATTGATGAACGAAATCAGCTTCCGATAACTCCGTCCGACTTAACTGAAAGCACTGCCGAGTTAATATTTAAATTAGAAAGTGTGTACAGGGCTTTACTTGAACGAGAAATGAGACTAAACGTATACGCGTGAAAAAAAACTGGCTTGATAGAGTGTAAATTGCGCGTGTTCGATTTTCGAATATTTAAATTATCTCTCATTTATTTGTAGTCACTACAAAGCTTAATTTTGTTTGTTAATGTTATTTATTGATTGCTATTAATGCTTTTTTCAGTGCTTTTGTTTCAAAATGACGCCGGGATGCTTATTTTATAAAAAAATCGACAGGAATAAGCAACAAAGTAAGTGTCGGACCGATCAATATTATGCTAAAAATTATTCTTGATCAATAATTCTAAAGTAAAGTAAAGTAAACATTTATTTGCTTTGATTGTAGGTACAGTAAATAAGATGTTAAAATATTGGTGATCCTTGTACAATCTACCTTATAGTAGTCCCCCATAGCACAGCATCATGCTGAGTGCAAGCCTTTTTGTCACAGTCATGACGTGCAGTTGCCGACTATTTGTTATTTTTGTGCTCGTGATTATAATGTAGATAGGTTTTTTTTTTTAATGTTTACTTGCTCGAGTTTATGTTTTCCTAAGCACGTGTTTCTGTGACGAATATTTTTTTTTTTTTTTTTTTTCTTTCATTTATGAATGATTATAATTTAATTTAATTTATTATTTATTTATTTATTTTATTATTTTAGTAATCTGAGACTAATTATGTTTTATCAAGCGATTATTGTTTGTGTATAATGGATGGGCGGTATGGGTGGAAAAGTATGAAACTTGTGTGTTTGTAATGTTGTCACTTTTCAAATGACGATGACGACAGTGTACTCGCCTGGCAGCTACCAAAAACACAGGTTTATACAATTCACCTGGTGTGCTACCAGGTGAAATGCTAAATTGAGAGGCTTAACTGCGAATGCACGTACTCCATCATTCACTAGCTGAGGGAGTGGGCGATTTTGGTCACAGCATTATGCTGAGCGATGGCCGTTTTGCGTGGATGTGACGCAAAACTTCCCCCAACTTGTTCTTCCATATTTGTGTTTTTATGCGTTATTTTTACCGCAAAAAAACGTATTTTCTTTTTTTTTTCTTTTGAACTTTTAGAGATTTCCCGTTGTTGTGGAGTGAAATAATTTTACAGTGATTTTACAGACACAGACCACAGTGTGAGTGTCGTTATTCAAATTCCTAGAACCGATTAAATCTTACCTACTTTATGTATCCAGTAGTACTGTACATGTATACGGAGTGTTTCTAAAATTATTCAGCTAAATCATTTTAAAAACACTACGTTCATCGGAAACAGTGAACGTTCTCATTATACTCGTAGAAGAGAGCTCAAATTATAGTCGCAATCATTACGTAAAAAATCCCGTCCCCCAAAAGCTACGGTTTCAAACGCTCATGGATTCAAAAGTGCTGTAGAAATTGCTCGCCTCTGAAACTCGTAAATATTGCAGCAGACTCGTTTATGTAACTCATCCACCGCAATAACTGACTTTTTGTTTTTTTAAGCTTTATTAAAAAGAACCAAGTTCTTAATGATTAACTACAATCTAGCCTTTAAGACTAATAAGCAATTTTAATCTAACCTAATTATTTAAGTGTTAATTATTTTAAAACTTAGAATAGTGTTTATTGCACTTTACACAAGTCCGTTCCACTTTCTTAGAGTTTGAGCAGTCTGGTTCAGACTAAGAAAGTGGGACGAACTTGTGTAAAGTGCAATAAACACTATTCTAAGCAATGACGTATTATATATAGACACGTTATCAACCAACATCTCGGCGCTTAAAAACGGCGAAAATACTAGATAACTACCTATTTATACGCGTAAAGAAAGGGAAAGAAAATATGACACCGTACGGCGGGATGCCTGTTGCTAGAGGGAGATAAATAAACATCTTCAGTTACATCACAGGATATTAACGTCACGTGACTACTAAATTCATGCGCCGGCCGCCATTAGACGCAGCGTCGTACAAAATAAAATAAAATAATGTAGTTTTGTAAACTTACGC
Source organism: Tiliacea aurago (assembly GCA_948098905.1). Taxonomy (NCBI): domain Eukaryota; kingdom Metazoa; phylum Arthropoda; class Insecta; order Lepidoptera; family Noctuidae; genus Tiliacea; species Tiliacea aurago. The sequence continues at coordinate 19,270,785 of OX402594.1, forward strand.
GTGAAATGACACATTTTTGTCTTTAACTTTTGGGGTATAATTTGTACATCCTCTGAAAACACACGACGGCATGTTTTCTTTATGTTTTGCACAGGTTTTCACACACGATATAAATTAAAAACAAACATAGCGTCGCGCGACAGGTTAGTGCGTGACTGAGCGCAATGTGGCCAATTGGCTTCATTTCATGTTGCCATTTTAGAGTGCGGACAACGTATCTATAGTTTTATACATCATTGATTCTAAGTTATAATAAAAACACTTTGCTCATGTGCTAAATGAGTGTCATTGTCACTAATAACCGCAATAACTGACTTTTTTTTTGCTCGCTAATAAAAAAGCAAAAAGATAAAAACAACTTAGCAGCCTGTACTGACTGTTTTTTTTTTAATTCGTTTTATCAAAACCAACAAAACAAGCCACGGTAAAAAAAATGTTTCTTTATCTAAAAAAATGCCGAAATTGTATGCGTTTTAAAGTCTATTGTAGACAGAGACAGCACTGCTGCGATCTGACGTCACAACACAGGAACGCTATAGCAACTTCGCGCCATTCAGTACAATGATCGTTTTGCGTGACAAGCATAGTAGAATAATTTCAAGAGCATGTAAATTCTCCATTTTTCGACAGATTTTAATGGTTTTCTCACAAATCGTCTTTTTAGTAACACCTTTAAAAATAAGTATCACTAAATCATGTATATTTTTGATAGCAGTCAAATTCCCTATTCAAATATAGCAATATAATTATAATATTCTCGCTCGTAGGAGAAATGCGATAACAACTCGATAGAATTTTAAATGTGATGTAACACATTTAAAATTCTATCTGTACAGTACCCCAAGTGTAAGTTTGCAAGACTGTAAACGTAACTATTTCGTTTGCGTTAAAATTTGACCGATGGATCATAATGCTAAGAGTATAAGAGTGAGAATAAAAATCTTAACGCAAACGCGCTAGTTACGTTTAATCACTTGCAAAATTACAATCGGGGTACAGTTTGCTTCTCCCTACTTATTGTGTTATGTTAGCTGGTATCATCACATTATTTCGCTTAAATTATTAACAATTTCGTCGACCAGTTTGCAAGAGGGAAAAAAAAGAAATAATTCCTTCGTTTGGAGATTTGCCAAATCCTCCATCATTTGTCTGGTTCGTAATTCTCGTTCTACTTGTAGGATCCAGCGTGGGGGAGGCTGACGAATTTCTTCATAAATAATTCGATAGGGCGTTGGTTTGAATTATGTCTCCTTTGTTGTTGAATTGAAAATGAGGCTGCAAAATAAGCGATAATAATTATGTAGTTACGCTGACCTTAGATACTTTATGCACTTATACAAAAATTGACGGCATGGTTGGCACAGTGATTAAGCGATTGACTGCTGCGCTGCGTGGGTTCGATTCCCGCACGGAACAAATATTTTTATGACCTACATGTAGTTATTCCGGGTCTGGCTGTTTGTGTATGTGGGCTAAAATTTTTGTAAACGCACCCACAATACAGTAGAAATTCCTAGTGTGGGTAACGATTAAAAAAAAAAAGAGAAAGAGAAAAATGTTTTCGAGCGTTTTTTGGTTTTCAGAAGGTACTGAAGACCAAGAAATACTTCTTTCTATTTAAAAATAAAATGAGAACTAAGATAGGATCATTATTTTCTCAAACATGAGTACAACACAAATGCCAGCCAGCTTAAAAGTGATGTTTAAAAGTAAAGATAAAAACACTTTTTCCAAAAAAACAACCGCATTACAAAATATTGCTTTTTACGTTATAGGGACGTTAATTGTTGAGGAGTTCTCCTGGTACTTCACCATCAGCTCCACGTCACCATATGCATTAAGCAAGAAAAATAATTTTAATTGTCACAGAAAAATCGACATGTAACGAGCATAAGTTGCTTACCAATCATATTAAAGTAATTGTAGGGGCGCGACCTAAGTGGTACCTGGTGGGATTCGCTACGCTACTAAGTTAAACACTCAAATAACCTTCAAAGGTTTATTGCTTAGAAAGAGAGTTAACAAGGTATCATTTAGGCTAAGCTATCGCTAGAATGAGAAAATGATGGAAATGACTGCACCCGGTTGCTGTCCGTAATGCACTGAGCTCACGGCGCATTTAGTGCGACCGTATTGTATCGCTAGGTCAGCAAACGTGTTCGATTGCAATCGTTGCCTCGAACAGTAATTGAATCGCAACCCGTCAAATACTTATTATTGAGTAGTTCCGGTGGCCATCTGTGGTCCACATCATCAGTTCCACTTCACCAAATGGTTCTTTCCGAGAGCGAATGCACGAGTTACTATAAAAAATACCCAAAGCGCTATTGGTGTGCCTATAAAATTTCTGGATTTTTCTCGATATCCATGGGATCCTCTCATCAGATTCTGACTTGGTGACAATGGGACCACCTCGAGAGCATACACTTTCAAACAAAAAAAAAAATCGAAATCGGTCCACAATTGACGGAGCAATCGGCGAACATACATTAAAAAAAAACATACAGACGAATATATAACCTCCTGCTTTTTAGAAGTCAGTTAAAAATTTATTCAAATTATGTATCTTCTAGGAAATGTAACTTTCTTTTTAAACGCTACATCACTTAACTGCTTCCAGGTCATCATTTCCGCCGAAAGACGTCCACTGCTGGACATACCTAGGCCTCCCCCAACAGGAATGGTTGCCATAATCGCCACGCTTGGCAAGAGGGTTGGCGATCGCAGTATGGTGTTAAAATGCATAGAGAACGCTGCTGCCCATTCTCTAGTAAATTCCTTTGTCGCCTTTTGACGACACCCATGGGAAGAAATAGGATGGTGCTATTCTTGACGTCTGGCACCACACGGCGTTTAGGTAGTTTATTATATTTTTTGGAGCTATACAAAAGACACGTTCTATATAGGTATGACTGTTGTCACGTTGATAACGAGGAAATCGATCTGTCATGCGAGAAAACAAAAGAGTTTTGAATTTTATGTATATTACAAATTGCATTAAGGCTTCTACAGACAGGCGTGACACGCGACGCGACACATAGGTCCCGCGTGTCACGCGACGAGCGGTACCTTTGTGTCGCGTCGCGAGTCACGCGGCGTCTGTAGAAGGTGAAGTTAATGTCAATACTTTACATTGAGCTCTTCCTATAAATAATGATGTCAGATATTCTTATTGATACCTATATTGTTTATCATTACATTTTCGCATGAATAATTAAACGGATATTACAAAATGTCAAACATTAACATGTTGGAAATCCTTTGAATAATATTTTAACACCATGTGAGTTTCTCATTTACATAGAAGCTTACACTTGAGCTTTCATGTTTTGGCAAATATTTTGTCGTGTAAGTAGTAAGTAGGTTTTTTATAGGTCACCACTAAAACGAGTAAAAAATTAATCTTTGTGAAAGGTTTTTTTTATAAAATAACGGTGATTTATCACTGACACAAAAAACGCCCGAAAACATATTTTCAGTTTCTGGAATTTTTGGCTTAGGTTGCAAAATATAATTCTAATATACTCGTATTTTGTGTTTACCAAAGTATATCTGAACGTTTGATTGCACTATTCCAGCAAGAGGTAAAGATGGGATTTTATTTCCAGGTCCAGAGTCCAGTGCTGGTGGTGGAGCTAAACCTGAACAGACTCGAGGGCACACAGCTCAGGGCGCTGGGTCTGCTGTCCGTGTACGGGTTCAACGTGACGTATGAGGTGCGAGGAGCAGCGCAGTCACCGGGGCCCACTTCATGCAGCGCAATCGAGTGCAGACTACTGGGGCACTGCTACGCCAGGCGGGATTATCAGTAAGTCTCAATAAACTACGCAATACAGTATAGAAACGAAATTAACTATTTATTTAGGTTTCTATATCTAGATATAGAAACCTAAATAAATAGTTAATTTCGTTCAAATTTATTTATTTGTAGGTACACATAGGTATAATGTTGTTACATGTTGTAATAAAATAAAATCAAATATTGTGTCACTATGTGCTGCCCTGTAAGGCTTACAAACATTTTCTTACACAGGATAGGTGTACTGTACAGGTTAAATACAACTAAGTAAAAGTCTTAAAAACTTTATCAATAAACATAAACAAACAAAATAATAAAAATTATGGTAACAATAGTTATTAATTAAACTTATTAAATAAAGTAAGTAGGTAATAAATATATTTGAGAAAAGGTGTTACGTTTTTATTTTTAACCGACTTCCAAAAAGGAGGAGGTTCTCAATTCGGCTGTATGTTTTTTTTTTTTTTTTTGTATGTTTGTTACGCGATTACTCCGTCAATTATGAACCGATTTTGAAAACTCTTTTTTTGTTTGATAGGGTATACTCCCGAGGTAGTCCCATTGCCACTAAATCAGAATCTGATGAGGAAATCCCATGGAAATCGAGGGAAACCCTCAAATTTTATATGCAAACCTATAGCGATTTGGGTATTTTTTATAGTAACTCGTGCATTTGCTCTCCGAAAGCACCATTTGGTGAAGTGGAACTGATGATGGAGACCACAGATGGCCACCGGAATAATAATGAGTACCTATTTAACGTGTTGCGAATAAGCAATTTATGCTCGTCACTATATATTTATACTCCTCAACAATCAACGTCCCAGCATCGGGAAATTCAATATTTTGTAAAAGGTGATGAGCAGTTAACATTAGGCTATTGTAACTTAGATAAATTCAAAACTGACCCACTAAAAAGTGAAAAATAAAAAACTTTTTACAAAAAAATAATAACCGACTACCAAACATAACACTACAAAGTGAAAAATAACTTTAATTTTGGAAGTCGGTGGCCAAAAACTCAAATACAGATCCAAAGACACCGACTTCCGAAATTAAAGTTATTTTTCACTTTGTAGTGTTATGTTTGGTAGTCGGTTATTATTTTTTTGTAAAAAGTTTTTTTCTTCTGAATATTCAGTTATACGAGTAGTATAATATGCTTTCTGTATTAGGAACTTATGGAGTGTTTTTTTGAAAGTATGTAAGTCTTTTGAAGCTTTTATCGATTTAGGTAGTTTGTTGAATATTTTTGGAGTCGATATCAAACTTTAACACAAGGAATTAAGAAAGCGTAATTTACTGGTAACAAATTATGATGTACCTACACGACATAACCTGGTGGCGTATATTTACACGCCCTTATTTACAAAATTTATTGCTAACTCCACAATATTTTCCGCATCGCAGGGAGTTTTACTGTTCGTGTTTCGAGGGTTACTCCGGAGCGGACTGCGGAGAGGGTCCGCTGTGTCCGAGGACCTCCAACATGTGTAAAAATGGTGGCACCTGCAGGTGAGTGAACTTATGATTTTCTGTTTGCCATCGTGTCCTTCATCGAGTTCACATTTTCTTGTAATTTATGAATAAGGTGGTCACCAGTTTTTTTTTTCGTAGTAATTTCCTCGAATTTCTGTAATGTTTTTATTTTTTTATCTTTAAGAAGTAGTATGACAGGAAATTTTGTAGAAAGCATATTTCTTTTAAAATACAGCTTTCTATTTTTTTACATCCGAGAACTGAGCCACATCTGTACATAAGGGTCCCATTTATCTTTTGAGACAATTCCTGTTTTCACGTCATATATCCTTAACGTCGTCGGTTTTTGTTCTGGAACAAAAAGGGGTTAGAATTAAAGTACCATAAACTTAAGTTACGTTGTTTTGTTGATTTCTGGCACATTACTAATGTGGACCGAAGTTTCGTAAATGTGTATTTTCTGCTAGAGTAGTAACAAACGTCAACCCGATCCAAAATAGTGATAATAAAGCAACCGTTAGACCATAATCAGCCTATAATGTTCCCACTGCTGGGACAAAGGCCTCCTCTATTCGAGAGGAAGCGGGCGATAATCTACCACGCGGGCCCAGTGCACTAGGTAAATATCACATGTCTTTGATTTTTTGGTTTCCTCACAATGTTTTCCTTCACCGTTTTGAGAGCAGTGGTGATGAAATTATTTACACCAAGTAAAGCGCCTTTCTGGGTTCATACACACGACCTACAACTCGTAAGTTGGGGCCGTTACCACTGGGCCACCACTGCTGTCGGCCACCACTGCTCTCAGACGTTATTCATTCATCCATAATGTACAAGCTGTATGTATTGACAGGCAGATGGGCCCGGCCGCCTTTAGCTGTATCTGTGCGCCGGGCTATACGGGCGACCTGTGCGAGGCGCAGCTAGCACCACCCGGTAAGGAATATCTTTATATTTACTAGCTTTTCTTTTTGTAAAAACAGCACTGCCTCCCTCAAAATGGGTTCTTTCTTAAGTCACTATTTCATCATTAAGGATCATATCGTTATTTGTGTGAACTTTATTTCAGACTGCGGAACAGAAGAATGTGCAGAAGTTTGTAGTAAGGAAGGAACAGCTTGTGACTGTAACCCTAAGGATACAGACATCTGTGAGTGTTAACATTAATCGAAAGGAAGCGGTGACAAATTCGTTTAAGAGGATGGATGCGTAGTTCATACAAACGTAATACCAAAATAATTTGTAAATCAAACATATTCTTAAGGTAGTGTGTCTTTATTCCGATTGGAATACAAAATATCTAGGTTTCCAAATATATATTTTAAATGGAGACTGATTTAAACAAGAGTTATGAGAAAAATAAGTTTTCTGTTTAAATTTTATCTCGTCTTTACATTATTGTCCTTTCAAAAAATATATTTGGGAACATAGATATTCTGTAATCCAATCGAAATAAATACACACTACCTTAAGAATATGTTTGATTTACAAATTGTTTTAGTATTACGTTTGTATGAACTACGCATGCTAAGCAGATACCTATTATTACCTTACCTTAATAGTAGGCCAATTTTTCGAAGGTTCGCAAAATATCGCAAAGTTAATGTGACAAATTTTTTAGCGCGCGTAAACTGCTGCGATCGGCTGTTCATAAATCATATAACCAATTACTGCAGATAACGCCCGCTTAACAATTTGTCACTTTAATTTTGCGATATTTTTCATTTGAGAAACTGGCTCTAAGTATCTAATCATTTGCATGTTTATAGCATCGGCTCGATTTGAAACAAGACTGGAAGTAGTGGATCAAGCAGGTGTAAACATATCTGAAGAAGTCATAAAACAGGTATTTATTGATAAATAAAAACACAAAATAATTATGATAAAATTATTTCAAAGGGAAAATTTATTTAAATCAACTATCTTACCTCTTTCAGTTAACAAGCTATTTAAAGGTGTCCAACATTACATTAGAAGATGAAATAGAAATTCTTAACATAAGGTAAGTTTATCTTCTCTAACTACGGACTGTTGTTGTGTATCGCGTGTATGTATATAATTAGGTATATATATTATATTTATAGTTTTAAAAGGTATATGTACATCTTTATATTTAAATAATATTTATTCCTCAATTCTCACTATTGCACCTACCACTGTTTGTCTCTGCATCGCCCAAAGGTTGACTGGTAGAAAATGCCTATGGCATTAAGTCCGCCTCTGTACATTTTTGTACTTAAAGTATTAAATAAATAAATAAATAAATTTATGGCCTGTGTATGTGTGACAGTGCGGTGTCTGCGGACGGCACGCGTGGCTTTTGGGTGCGCGTGTGGGGCGTGAGGCGCGACACGGGTGCCTTGCGCGCGGCTCTGGCGCGCATGCGCACACACCACGTGCGTCTGCGCACCGACACGCTGCACTTCTACATGCAGCCAGCGCTTAGTTTGCACGTGAGCACCTACCTACCTTTATTCCATTCATCTGCCGTCCTAACACAATCTTTCTCTGGACGACTTTTTGTAGGATCTTGAACGTGACGAAATAGTAATTAAATCCTCTAATTAACTTACAAGACTTACTACTATAACGACACCATCAATCTTCAAGCAGCGAAATCAACTTAAGAGCGTCTACGATGTACGGCATTTCATACAAACTTTCAAGTCCTTGTTTTCCAAAATGACTGAACCGATTTTAATGCCACAAAGGTCTAAAAAGTTAGTTAAGAACATTTTCGAAATGTCTTGTTTAAAAACAAATAACTGCAAATCTCTGTTTCTATGGAAAAATTTAAATCGGTCTAATTTGGCTATTTTTCGAAAATGTTCTTAGCTAACTTTTTAGAACTTTGTATCCTGCTTATGCATATGAAGTTTCATTAAAATTGGTTCAGTCATTTTGAAAAACAAGGACTTGAAAGTTTGTATGAAATGCCGTACGTCGTAAACGCTCTTAAGAGCAACCATGAGCGCTGCAGGGAATTAGGGATATCTCAGGTTGATTATTCCTTAGTATCCATCCGCAGTTGAAAAAAAAAATGTATCGAGTTTGATTCCCGAAACCGCATGGAGTTTCGGGAAAGTGCTTTGTACGATTTTTTTTATAGTTTTAATCGATTTGAACAAACAATAAATTGGAACAATTTGTCTATCTGCTCTATTTGTTCATACTTACACGGACTTAGTGAAATTTATTGCTTGGTTTGAGTAATCCGGACTTGGCACACCGAAAATGTGGGGAAACCGCACATGGGTTAAACGGAATGACCAACCATGTTGCATATTTTGTTTCATAATTAACAAAATGTATTTGAATACTAATTTACTAATTTATCTACTATTTTTAATACATTTTGTTAATTATGTGATCGGAATGTGAGAGAGCAATATTATACTGATCAAAGCTGTAATACTACGCCTACATTGCATTGTGGCGATAAAGTGAATGAATAATGATCTAAGTATTTTCTTACTGACCGGAGAAAAATAAAATCCCAGGCGTTTGGTGGTTCCAATATACTTTACGACTCTTGAATATAAAATTAAGGTAATATCTTGAAACAACGGTCATTTGTGTCATGGAGCTAAAAGTTGGCGAAGCTTTAAGACGCAGATATATGCCAGTGACCTTGAGTGGTTAGCATGCGTGTTCTGTACTGAGCTCACGCAACGCGTCGTACGTTCAGCCAATAATAGGACTCGCCTATCTAGGAGCGCTGTCCCCAATTTGACGCATTATTAATGTATTATACACAAAACAAAAGGTATTTTTAATAAAACGCGTATACTTAAACATCAATAATTAAATTATCTTTAAATTGGTGAAGGTTTCAGAAAATTACGCTTGGTAGATTTTGCGCCATTCTCAGTTTTTTATCCGCGTTAGACATAACTTTACAAATTAATTTCACTATGCAATATAAACATAATCTAATATTCGTATAATAAATTATTGAGAAAATGCTCTAATTTAACATGTATTTTTTAGGGTTCCGTACCCAAAGGGTAAAACAGGAACCCTATTACTAAGGCTCCGCCGTCTGTCTGTCTTTCTGTCTGTCACCAGGCTGTATCTCATGAACCGTGATAGTGAGACAGTTGACATTTTCACAGATGATGTATTTCTGTTGCCACTATAACCAACAAATACTACTACTAAATAATATTTAAGGGGCTCACAAACGTGATTTTTTTGCTCGTTTTTGCTCTATATTGATTACGGCAACAGGTAGACGCTTGAAATATTCACAGAATATTTAGTCATATATTCACTTTAAAAATAAATAATTAAATTAAAATAAAACTAATATTTAAGGGGGGCTCCCATACAACGAACGTGATTTTTTGCCATTTTTATAGATAATGGTACGGAACCCTTCGTGTGCGATTCCGACTCGCACTTGGCCGGTTTTTTTCAAATCATTAACACTACTTGTTTAGACGTGATTTTCAGTACAAAATCATTAAAAGTCGGTTATCGTGGCCTTAAGCTAAGCGTCATCGCGAGCAGTGGTGGCCCTGTGGTAAAGGCTCCAACTTTCGAGTTGTAGGTCATGGATTCGAACTCAAGCAGGCGCTTCACTTTGTGTAAATAATTTCATCACCACTGCTCTCAAAACGGTGGAGGAAAACATCGTCAGGAAACCGGCATTTCCTAGAACCAAAAATTCGAAGACATGTGACATCTACCATCCCGCACTGGGCCCGCGTGGTAGATTACGGCCCATTCCCTCTTGAAGAGAGGAGGCCTGTGTACCAGCAGTGGAAACAATATAGGCTGATTGTGCTAAGCGTCATCTTATTGCATGTAAGGGTGATAAAAAGCCTAATTCCATTTTTTTACAGTTTTTTCTCCGATATCGCTAACCTCTAAAAGTGTTTTTTCTCAAACATACTTGGAAATTCGAGCATTATTTTGACAACCTACGAGATAAATCGAAATTGTTGTACTGGCCAAATACATGCGAGCAATGGCCACCAAAAGTTGTATGAAAATCCATGTCTCGTAGTTTAGCGGGCAAATAAATTACATGGTAAACTCTTATCTATCGTGTTATTTAAAAATGGAACGATCTATTACTCCGAATCATGGCAACCAAGGAGGTAACTTATCAAAGGTTTTATTTAAATTTCGAACTGGCCTGCAAATAGAAAGCTGTTTATTGAAAAAAATAAACAAATGAACACATTGGCGCGTGAAAAATTATCGTTGTTCGTCATTGAATCTGGAATTTATAAATAATTTACATAGTTTGAATTTCCGCGCATTATTTGAGAAAAGCACTATACAAGCCTTGGCCGCAACCAGGCATTGATGGACTCACGTATGAGTGCCTCGGCTTCTTTTCACGTTCGTCCATGAGTGCCCCTATTGCAGGCCGCTGCATTAATTTACTATATAAAGAGGATCAAAAATGATCACGTCTGAATAGCCACATATTACAGAACCCAAATTTTTGTTCAGTGAGCACAAAATTGTTAGTTTTGTATGCAACCCGTATAATGGGTTTTGAGGTCAGCCTCTATTTGGTCTATTTTTAGACCAAGGGCACATTCAGCCTCCTTTATCCCTATTCTGTGTATTACATAGTAATATAAGTTGTTGGAATTTTATTATTATAAAGATAGGAGTGTACATAGCACGGCGGAGTTTTGTACCTACAAGGTATTAACATTCTTGAAACAGCGCGGTAAGCTTAATTGAAAAAGGTTGTGGAGATTCTTCATTTTAGTCACCTACGCAACTATAATGCCCGTGTATGTATGCCGTGTAAGCAGACTGCCACGCCACTGTATAATGTATATAATATAATTTTTTTTTCGTTGTGATAGGTAGTAGGTTCAGTGGTTTTCCATAGCCTTGACTTATTTAAATCATCCTGGCTCAATACACGCTTAATCTTTTTTTTTTAAATACATTGCAAGCTATAGTTTTGTATAACTTAGAAGCATTATTTCAATTTTTTTAATGTGAGTACCATGGAGCCGTTTATTATGATAAGATGTATGTTGACTTAAAAAAGCGTGGCAGTTGAGAGTATGTCATGCTCACTTATATGGCTCGCTGATGGTGGCGCGTGTGTTGGATCATTCGGTTCCCTACAAAATGGTTGAGTTGGATGGTGCTGATCCACGCGTCATGTTCGAGAACGGGCGCCGTCAGTTGAGACTGGTCTTCTCTTAACTGCCAGGGCTTATTTTTAATCTTTTAATCTTATATTTTGTATTGTTTTTTAAGTAAGCAATTTAATTTTTTTACATTGTTCTCACATATAGAAGCAACAAGAATAATGTATTCAGGATTTTGTAATATCTTGATTTAAAAGAGTGTCCTTGGAGTTTCTTGCCTGTTCTTCTCCATAGAGATCTACGTTTTGGAATGGGCAAATAGCTTCAACTTTCTGACTAACTGACCGACTCTTTGCCAATTCAAAAGTGCTTGTAATAGGTTTAATTGTATTAAATGTTTTGAGTTTGAGTGTGAATCAGCCTATAATAAAAGAAAAACCGGCCAAGTACGTTTCGGACCACGCACAATGAAGGGTTCCGTAGTTAGGATGAATTCCTCCCAAAAACAAACTTAAAATTGTAGTTCAAAAACATGCTCTCCCATACATCTATATACGTTACGGTCAATTCTTCAACTGCAAATTTAAGTTGGTCGACGATTACTCGTTAACTTGTTAACCCTACTTAGCTGTGATAGTTTTCCTTTTAATTTCGTTATATATACTACTGCCATGAATTTTTTCACATATCCAAAACCAACCATTTAGCTGGCTGGGGGGGGGGGGACACTTGACTCTGACAAAAAATACGAGTATCACTTTAAAGCTTAATATTACGCAAACGGATCTCAGAATTGAAAAATGTTTTTTCACAGACCCACAATATTTTTGAACGGCCTATCCAACGATACCCCACACTATGTATTAGACGATAAAAAAAAAATTTCATCCTCGTTTTACGTGCAAGGGTACCTCCCTTGCACGTAAAACGGGGATGATATTTAAAAAAATATATGTTTTTCATGGTTTTATTTTACGCCTTTTTTGGCGTGATTAATATGTACACCCATGCCAAATTACAGCTTTCTAGGATTAAGCGTCTCTGAGTTAAGCTGGGTGACAAACGGACGGACGGACAGACAGATGGACATGGCGAAACTATAAGGGTTCCTTATTTACTACGGAACCCTAAAACTGTAAAAAAAAAAAAGTATACTGCTGGGACACAGGGTCTCTGTGAGAGGGAGAGTGGGCTACATTCCACCACACGGGCCAATGCGGGTTGATAGATATTACTTATCTTCGAAGTTTTTGGTTCTCGGTTTCCTCACGATGTTTTCGGTCACCGTTTTGAGAGCAGTGATAATGAAATAATTTACTCAAAGTAAATAGAAATAGAAATAATATTTATTCGCATAAAACATGGTGTATAAAGTTGTTTTAAAAATACATTAAAGAGCATACATGTTTTGCTTATATCATAGCATGCAAATATTATTGGTTACATTACAAAATGTTTCCCATCAGTAAATTCTTTCATGCTGTAAAAGTTATTGTTGTTTAACCATTTGAGTAATATTTGTTTAAACAATCTAAAATCTAAAGTTTTCAAATCACTAAATTTGAACACACATGGCTAAACAGCCTTTATTATATCTAGCCAATCTTGGTAAGTCATTTAATAGAAGCCTGTGAGGATCTCGCCGGTTTCGCGGATATACATCCTCTGCCTTTTTAAATAAGTCTTTATGCTTCTTAACAAACATGCATACTTCATAAATATAAAGAAATATAGAGCGCCTGTCAGGTTTGAACCTACGACCTATAACTCGTAAGTCGCGGCCATTACCACTGGGCCACCACTGCTCTACACCACGGCTCAATACAACTTAATTGAGTTAAAAAAAAGAAAGTATATTGACGACTTCATCATTTCAGCCGAAAGTCGTAAACTGCTGGACATAGGCCTCCCCAAAGCATCACCACTTCGACAATGCTTGGTCATTTGTCATGGTCGAATAAATAACCTCACACACATACATGAACCCTGAAAACATAACTCCTTTTTTGGGCAGTCGTGTAATAAGCTTGAATCCTGTGTTCAATTACAAATAATAAACTTTTACTGAAAGAAAAGAAAGAAAGAAAGAAAAATAATTTTATTTGTCACAGAAAAAACGTGCGTACGAAAACATAATATGTAATAAAATCGAAGGTTACACAAAACAAGATCTAAGTACTCAAACAAACAGATAGTCGGAAGCTGCCATCATGACTGTGACAAAAAGGCTTGCACTCAGCATGATGCTGTGCTATGGGGGACCCACAGCATAGCGCTGATTTTCAGTGGTCACCCGACCCCAACATGGTTGGGAAAAGGGTAGGCAGTTGATGATGATGAAGCTGTGTAATAAAAGTTCTATTGCGACATTAATTGGCCAGTATGCTTATTTTATAAAGGGCAATCATTTCCCTTAAGATACCTATAGTACTAGATAAGATATAGTTTAAAGTCTAAATACACTATAAAATAATATTCCTTTTTACCGACATAAATGTGCCAGCGTTTCACTCTAATAAATCTTATAAACGGCGATTTATCCATTGCATTCCAACAGAATTGAATGGAATTTTTATTTTGAAGCGGAAACTAAAGTTAAATCTCATGAAGTTATGATCGGTTCCTTCGGATATTTACTGGGATCGTATTTGAAAAGAAAAGAAAAAAGAAAAAATCTTTTATTTGTCACAGAACACGTGCTGCATACGAAAACATAAAACTCGAGTTGGTAAACATTACAAAAAACACATCTACATTATAACCACGAGAACAAATAAACAAATAGTCGGTTGCTGCATGGTGAAGCGAAAATGCTTATATTAAGTTGGGATTATTTTATGAGAATTTGCTAGACGCAAATTCTGGGGTTGGAGCAAGACTCAATCTAGACAATATCGGTATAAGGGTTGCACTGACCTGGATACTTCGTTCTCGTTCCACTCGATGTCTGGTTGGTATATATATATATTTAGTGGTGGTATAAACATATAAATGTAGGCAGGTTTAATAATTAGGTTCTTGGGTTTGAGCGCGTATTACAACCACCGGTGGCGATTAAATATTATAAATTTGGAACTCCTTCGAAGGGACGAAATAGATTTGTTCAATTTGAGTCCACTGTGCGATTAAAGAGTGGCTAGCAGCCACTCAGCGCGAGCGTCAATCTGAACTGGATACGGTCCTTCATACGTCAAGGACGGCCGCAAGACCAGTACCAAGTATATTGCTAATCCATTGCTTCTTATGGTATAAAAAAAAAACTGCTCAACAACGTAAATAACGCAATGAATGTTGTTGAACTGTCAAATTGAAACCGATTCCTACTGATTGTGTGTTAAGCAATTAGCCCTCAGTACCCCCTTCCACCGAAACTTGGACCAAAAATGGCGCGAGCACTGCATTTTACCCTCAGCCTGTGAGGAGTGGAGATTACATGTACAAAGAAATATCAAAACACATCATATTTTCAAACTGTGTATTCATCGTTGCATTCGTTACTGTAATTCCATTTACTTTCGGGATAATTTTTTCTAGGATATTTTCAATTAATGTCCCATTGCAGACTCTGGTTGTGAATCATCGTCCTGAAATATGGGAGGGATCGGAGTTCATACTGACATGTATGGCGTATGGATCTCCGAACATCGCCTTTACGTGGTACAAAGACGGCGTCAAGATAAACTTCAATGGTACTACGAGGTAAGTCAATGGGACTTTAAATGTGTGTGAGGCTGTATTTTCTAGTTCGACAAATTAAACCTTAAAAAACTAACCAAGTTGATACACCTAGGCGTAATCGACGCTACCTAAAAGCCGCTAGCATCGAGACCGACGAGTAAGCGAACCTGTGCAGTCCCGGCACCAAACGAGAGCCCATCCAATTACCGGCGACTGTTATTTAACCGCACCGATTAATCCGCCTAACAAAGCTTCCAACAAGCTCGCTTCCTAGTGGTTTCATTTCGTTTATACTTTATGTATATGAAAACAAGTATATTCAACAGTATTGAGTTGAGATTTTCATCATACTTGGAAAAATTAGAAGACACAGTATATATTTATATATAGCATTCGTTTTTAGAGACATTTGGACACGCACGGTATCAGAAGACGCGCTCGGTCGTCGTATGTCAGTATTAGGCATATCAGAAGCGAAGAGGCCCGACAGCGGCAAGTGGTCCTGTGCAGCAGACGATGCTGGCAGAAGACGATGTAGAGCGTTGAGGCTAACAGTGCTGAAACCACCCGATATACGACTGATGCCTTCCACAATCACTGTCAATAAGGTGGGTCATTCTAGACCGGCGGTAAAATCAATCCTCAAGTTGTACTGACATAACAGTTGATATAAATATGTATCAGGGTGACAACGTGAGTATAACATGTCTGGCGGGAGTGGGGCGGGTGCACGGCGCGCTCGGGTTCAGTTGGGCGAGGGAGAGAACGCTACTACCGATGGTGCCGGGCCGAGTGGTCTGGGAGGATCTGTACCCCGCGGGGAGCGTGCTCAAGCTTTATAATGTACTGGTATGTTATGCACTCTATTGCGTTGATTAAGTTTAGAATACCAAAGTTTATGAGAGTCTTCCACTTTTGTACTATTCGATATACCTTTTGGGTTTTTAATTAGAAATCCAGCGAGTTCAGATGTCAAGTCTCATCAGTAGCTGGCACCAACGCGAAAGGCGTGACCATGTGGGCTCTAGGACCTGACGACGTAGCGTGTGACACCGACACCTCCCATGGCTTGCGCTGGCCGAAGACTGCTCCCGGAGCGCACGCGACTGCCGCCTGTCCACCTGGACACAGCGGAGAGGCTACCAGGTAAGGTGGAAAATACTGATTAAACTAAAATAAATAATCGAACAAAAGACAATAATTAATATCTTTTCTCTGTCATGGAGTAAAAATTTTATGTAATTAACTTATTTTCAGATTTTGTGAGCCAAAAACCGGACAACGTGGCGTCAAGTGGATGCTACCAGATTTCTCTGGTTGTGTTGCAGACTCACTCAGAGATATTTATGAGCAGGTAAAAACAAAATGACATGATTTTGAAACTTTTATTTAAACCTAACATCCAGTTAAAGCGTATGTTGTTGTCAGTTCACTCTGATATCGCTGGGGTACTCTTGGCACGCTGTATCGCACGTCTCGCGGCAGTATGGCACAGTGCTACGCTCCCTGTCAACACATCCGGGCGAGGGCGAGCCTCCCCTCACACACGCAACACACATGCTGCACTACCTTATGTCTGCTGCAGCTCAGCCAGCGGACAAGTACCACAGCGCGGAACACCTGCTGCACATCTTTGACCACCTGCTCACACATCCTGATGCTTTCCTGGATGAAGAGGCAAGTAGTTGCTAAAGATTTAGGATGAAGCTGAAGCAAAGTCAATTTCAGTAGTTAAGAATTTTATATTAATTGGCCATACTACGTCTATTAGAAAATCTTCGATCTTCAAAACGCGGTGGTGGATACAGCGGGCATGAGGCGTAACTTTGACAAGCACTACCACGAGTTCACAGTCACAACGAAACCAGTACATGATGACAACGCGGCGCACTTCGAGCTTCAGCCACCTCCAGTGGGGAGCGAGGAGTGGCTGGTGACGTCAGCAAGAGTGGAGCTGGTGGATAGAACTGCCAATGCTTCCGTGGTCACCGTGCTATATCATGACTTGGGAGCAAGGTTACCGTCGTTGAGAAGATACGTCGAGTATATGTAAGGACCCCCCCCTCCTCTCTCTGAATTGTGACTTTGATCCAAAATATTGTAAGGCTATTAAAATTTATTTTGAGTTCCGTTTTGGTTTGAGATTTTTTTACTAACTCCTTTTGGTTGTTCCAGTATCTTTTAAAGTATTGTTTTTGTTTTGCTTCTATCTGATCTATCCCTCCTACATGGTAGTTGTAGCGACAATTCTTTCAGGGCTGGCCGCGCGACAGAGTATACAGTAGCCTCACAACAGGTGCAGGTGTTTGTCAGCGGTGCAGGAGCTGATCCCATGCTCCCACACACAGTCACACTGCTGTTTGCGCATTCTAAGAATTATAGCGCTGTTGGTGAGTAGATACCATACACGATACAGCTCCTGCAACAAAGATGTCAACAAGAATGCACGCTCGCTCATGTAGTTGTTCTGTGTCAGCACCTCAGCTCGCGTGTGGAGGTCGGTCGCGCTCGGCGCCGCGCGTGTGGAGCACGCAGGCGTGTGAACTGCGCATACTGGAGCGAACATACGTCGCGTGCCGTTGTCGGGGACTGGCGACCATCGCACTCTTCACTGTGAACCTGGAGACATTCGTGAGTACTAGAACAGAGTTTATATAAATGATACTACTTAATTCGATAAGCACTCGAACATGATTTTTTTCAGACAGGTATAGAGAATGACTTACGAGGCATCGTAAAGATCACAGTGAGCTTAGGAGGCGCGATGTGTCTTGTGGCGGCATTGCTGCAGCTGCTCGGCCTGGTAGCTGGCAGTAAGACCAGGCTGCCAGTGCTGCTCAAAGCTGCCACTGCGGGGTTTCACTCTGCAGCTATGTTGGCTCTACTTGAATGTGATACGAGCCAGGTGAGTATTTATAACCTAGGTCCTGTGTAAGTGGTTCAGGTAATAAATGAGAGAGGTGTGTTACCATGTCGGGCAGGACGTAGCATGTCCGGGCAGTGTGGGCTGGGTGGTTGCGTTGTGCTGGATGGCGGGCTGCGCAGCGCTCTGTGCTGCGCCGCTATTACTGCATGCCGAGCTGGCTGCCACAGCCACGCGCGCGCCCTCTATCGGACTACTGTGTGGTACGTGTAAGTGCAGACGAGCCGGTGTGCAGGAGGGCCGGACGTGTCGCTATACTCATGTGAACTGGTTGCAGGCGTGTGCACACTATGCTGGCTAACAGCTCGACTGTGGGGTGGCGCACCGCTTCAGCTGGGCGCTGCCGCCAACGCCGTGTGTGCTGCAGGCCAAGCACTACTAGCAGCACTCGCGCTCGCACTCGCGCTTGCGCTCAGAGAGCGAGCACACGAGCACAAGCTGGGAAGACAAGAGAACGTGCGCGAGCGAGCACGAGTAGAGCGGCACACGCTTGTGCTGCTGGTCACTACGTGCGCGACGCAAGCAGCTGGAGTGGCGTACGTGCAGCCTGCAGAGACGAGCATGCCGCACGTTGTACTACTGGCCGTCACTGCGCTGGCTAACGTGAGTCAACTAAACGCAATAACATTAAATTCTTACTGTGATAGGTCACTATATTGCAAGATCTCCCATTTCCCTGCAGGGTATAGCGATGCTGGTGTGCTACGTGATCATGGACGAGGAGTGTCTGCAGTCAGTGCGGCGCCTGCTCACGCTCTCCTCCCACAGGGAATGGCAGGACGCACCCGAGGGAGACGCCTCACATAGTCGTGAGTGAGATTCTTCGATTTAACACGTCTTTGCCACGATTTCGATGTACAAACAGCGTTGCTATGTGGGGGACCCCTCAAGTGTTAAGATATTATACTACTATAGCATTACGACTATTCTAAAGAATATTTTCACAAAAAAGCATGGCTTGACGTGAACGCCATCCCCAACAAGCCAGCTCGTTGCGATTTTGATGAATTTGTTGTTACTATTTTAGTAATAAAGTTAAAATATTATAAAAGATTATATTATTGCAGAATATATTAGGAAGAAGGCCACATTGAAAAACATATGTAATGTCAAAAAGAAAGTTAAGTTCTGGAAATACAACGTCCAATCATGTCCGCTTCAAGCAACCTTAAAACCCTCCGATCTAACTAGAACTACCCTAGACTACAATAGAATACTATATACTATATAATATTCTTCCGTAACGTTGCTTGTCTCCAATGTTGTTCTGAATATGATAGCTAATTGTTGACTGTCCTTATGTGCGACACTTATGTGACAGACAAGATTGACTAAGAATTTGAATTTGATTATCTAATTTGTGTGTTGATCTTGTATTTATATTGTAATTATTCGTATGTACTTATTTATGTGGGATTTTGTGTTGTCATTAAATAATTTAAATATGTTTTAAAATATGGGTTATGTGGTACAGACGGCTACACATCAAGCTATACATTTCCAGTATAAGCTGATCTCGCATTGTATACGATTTCCGTACAATGAGAGGTCAGCATATACTGGAAATGTATAGCTTGATGTTTAGCCGTGTGTACCTGAAATAAATGTATTTTTTTTTAATACTCAAAAAATGTTTCCTGAATCTCTAATTAAAGTTATGTTCTCTTTCTGTTTCCTTCTTGTAAATGTTAAGCGGTCTCTCCTTACTTCTAAGCTGTTTTCATCACATTGTTGTAGTATACATCAAGCAAGCTCGCGAGGTGGAGTCCTCGTCTCATGTGTCGCCCGCTAACACCTACTGGCAAGCGCCGACGTTAGAGAGCCCGAACATCATGTACAGGTGAGGACTGAGGTACAACTCCACTAATATTCAGTACCGATCACGAGTTTATTCTCTGTCCTGAAAGTACCTTCCACATGAGATCTGACATGTCCCTTCTTGATGCAGGCGTCAGTCGAGCGGCGCTTGTGTTGCGGACATAGTGCGGTGCGTGGAGTACAAGCACAAATTGCAGTCACCGCGCACACACACGCACGCACTGTGCGATCTCATACCCACAGGTAGCGCTATGTGAATACTTGTTGCAGAAGAATAGGTCAAGAATGTATTGTTGGTAGTTTGAGGAAGCTCGAAAGACTTTTGGGTCCTATTGTAGACCACTTCTGGTCATCTGTAATTTGGCTTCCCAACCCTTTTTGTGTACTTGTAACGTAATTTGTTACGATAAAAGTAAAGGAAAAGGGTTGGGAAGTTAAATTGGGAATGATGTCAAGCGTATCGTTTAAGAGCCATCGTTTGTTCTATACCTAACAGAACAAACGTAGCCGTTAAACGATACGCTTGTCGTCATCCAATAATAACGCTGAACATTAAGGCGACGATAACCGACTTTTAATAATTTTATACTGAAGATCACGTCTAAACGAGTAGTGTTAATGACTTGAAAAAGCGCATTGTTCATTTTCATTTGTTCACTAGAGCATTTTTCCAATAATGTAAAATGAAAAATTTTTTAGGTTATGTTTATATTACACAGTAAAATTAATTTGTAAAAATATGTCTCACGCGGATACAAAACTGAGAATGGCGCAAAATCTACCAAGCGTATTTTTCTGAAACCTTCACCAATTTAAAGATAATTTAATTATTGATCATTTAGTATACGCGTTTTATTAAAATACCTTTTGTTTTGTGTATAATAAATTAATAATGCGTCAAATTGGGGACAGTGCTACTTGATGGGCGAGTCCTATTACTGGCTGAACGTACGACGCGTTGCATGAGCTTAGTAAAGAACACGCAAGCTAACCACTCAAGCTCACTGGCATATATCTCCGTCTTAAGCGGAACATGACGCGAGCCAGTAGAATTGAACTACCGCGGTTTCGCTGCTATGGTTGCGTGGCGGAGGTGTGCTACCAGCGTGTTAATCATGTGACACTTCGCAGACGGTGACGGCGTGCACGTGCGTACACAACCGCACGTGTCGCGCGTGTGTGTGGAGCTGCGCGTGCTGCCACTTGACCCAGACACGCTCACCTACAGGGACAGCACCGACACGCCCAAGGTAAGTCAAGTCTAAAAGACACCTAAAATCAAGGTCTAATCAATCACCAACTCGAGGTCTAATCCAATCATAATTTCCCAGGAGAGCTGTATTATCTGCAGTCAGTCGACACCCGACGTGTCGGCTCGTCCGATCAAGAGCTGTCTCAAGAAGCGCGCGCCGCAGTTGTCGAGCAGCAGCTCCCTGCCGTCCATCCACCGCGAGTGCAGCGAAGAGCACAACAGCTCACACATACAACTAGTCAACACTCACGCACACGACACAACAAATACTCACAGCACACACACACATACCGACAAAGTGCTGCACAAGATATCACATGACCTGGACTTCCTACTCAACAGGACGCCGAGCCGAGCCGCCGCCCACTGCTCACAGCGCATAGAAGAAGCGCCCACTTAGTAGTACGGGATAGGTGTTAGTAAAATAATGACTTGAAAACAGGGATGTGATATGTGACAAGCTTAAAGATAATTATGTACATATTGTAATAGACATTGTATATATACTTATAACTTAGACTATAATTTTGTAATGTATATTCGTAAAAACAATGAACAATTTATGCTAAGTTATAATAAAAAACTTGTTGCGTTACATTAAACTATTGTTCTTCACCCAATTCACAGGAAAGACCTGACCATTGATAATTAATTTACCTATCAAAAAGATAATGGTCATCATATTATTTCTGAAACCCGAAAGACCTCCACTGCTGGACATAGGCCTCCCACAAGATTTATGATAATTATATTTTTGTATATTTCGAAAATGTTGTTTTTTTTCATTCACTAGCGATCCACCCCTGCGCACGGTAGTATGTAAGTTTATTATTAGGGAATTATAAACATAAACCTTCCAGAATTAATTTTCTAAACGATGGTAGAAACCGCATCAAAATTCATTGCGTAGGTTTAGAAGAAGAACAACGCGGACACGCATTCAGACACAAATAGCGACTTTAATTTATAATAATTATGTTTAAGTCGCGGGCCGTTTGTATAATTCGTCATCATACAAACGGCACCGTTCGTTTACAAACGCTCGCAGTTAAGCAAAGTGCCGTAGGCAAAATGTAAATTGCCTTGTCACTATACAGGAAAAGTTTTTATCCACTGCGCAAATTTTTACAAGTTAAACTTAAACGAGTTTTATTAAACATATATTTTTTATTTTGATACGTCTTAGTACAAAAAACAAAAAATATCGTTAACGAAAGATGTTTACTTTAAAAGTGGTTGTATGGCTACCCGGTGGCGCGCGGCGAAGCGGAACGCGCGAAAGTACCTACCTATCAGCTGTGCGCTAGCTCGATTCGCCGGCGTAGGTATTTACGTGGGTTACAATGTACTGATCGCTAATTTTATCAGGTTCGAACTAGACTTTATTATGTTTAGGCCGTGACCTGTAGTTATTTGAAGAGTAATTCCAATTTTTCCTTCATACCTTAATGGGCTTAGGATGGCTTCTTCGATTTCGATCGCCAGTCAGGGTCTGCCAGACCTTCGTGCATGATTCGGGGTTCTGAACTGTCCGTGATCAAGCAGCCTTGTAATGTAATGTAATTGTAATGTATGCGACGGAGAGCGAGGTATGCTCTCCGTCGCATACATTCTGCCAGCTGCTCGCAAACTTTTATCACTCAGTACATACACTCGCACCATCTCGTAAAACTCGCGGTTACTGAAGTCCGACATCGTGACCGGTAGCACGGCACACGTGCGGCGGCGGCGGCGGCGGCGCGGCGCTTGCGCGGGGAATCGATTAGACGCGACGTCACACGATAGCGCGTGCGATGAGCGAACTGTCGAGTGTCGGCCACAGCGCCCGGCGCGCCCTGCCGCCCGGGAAGGGTTTCATTCACCCCCGTGCAACACACCGCCGCTTGCGCCGGCCGCCGCGCGCGCCCATTGATATTATTACGAATAGATTGTGTCCATATTTTGCTGATTTAAAGTAGGATAAAAAAAAAAAATAAGTATTGAATAAATAATGGAAATGTGTTCTGTTACTGATATTGAACCACCAAAAAAAATTTGCGCACTGGTTAAAAACTTTTCCTGTATAATATGCCACATTTGATGGACAATTCAAACGCCGTTTACAAAATGTCGTTATTTAGTTATCCGGCACGTAAAAAACGCTAAGGTATCCATTGAATCTGGTGCTCAGAGGACTCCTGTGAAATGTTATTGGTACAAAAACTGTCGAAAATTTTTGAACTGCAACAAACCATTTACAATTTTACGCATTAGGTATTTTTGGATGGTATAAAAACCTTCGGAAATAATAACGACAAATTGTGAACTGGTATCAAACTTGTTTGCGACGTAACGCACCTTGCGCTAATACAAAATAGCCAGCCTAGTTGCGAGTAACTTGGAAGTACCGCTCGCTCGGCTCGCGCGCGGTTGGTCACACTTCTAACCTAACCTAAGCCATTTCACAATTTTTCGACAATTTATAATCTACTAACGGTTCCAACAATTTTATGGTGACATAATACCACCTATTATATAATAGGGTACCTAATATATAATAGGGTACCTATTATGTCACCGATTGCTGAAATTAAGTCTGATTTATCCAACCTGTGTTTTATGATGGTCATCCCACATGACAATCAATGTCAAAATCGAACGAGTTGCTAATTTGCCTTCAACTTTTCATAACTACGAGCGTTTGTAAACGGACGGTGCCGTTTGTATAATGACGAATTATACAATCTGTCTGCGACATCATCATCATCATTTCAGCCGAAAGACGTCCACTACTGGACATAGGCCTACCCCAAGCACCGCCACTTCGACCGGTTCTGTACTTCGCGCATCCAACGGATACCTGCGGCCTTCACAAGATCATCGGTCCACCTTGTAGGAGGCTTTCCAACGCTACGTCTTCCGGTATGCGGTCGCCAATTCAGAACCTTTGAAATGAAATGAAATGAAATGAAATCGTTTATTCTGTAAATAGGATATTAAAATCACTTTTACACGTCATATAAAAAATAAAAAAAAAATCTAGATGTAGCCGACATTTCCTATCTGACTACCCCTGAGAAGAAATGGCGAAACAAACTCAGGGGTCAAAGTCTCTTTTAAAGTCCAGACATAATCTTGGTCAGATCATGTGAGGACCATGTAGATCCGTGTCTGAAATGGTCTTTTGAGGAAAGAACCACGCAAATTTGAGCGGACCTGACCAATCAGTGTAAGCATTTGTCAGTAATCGTGCAGCTCAACTCAAAACTTAAGGAGCTCAACGACTCGACGAACAGTACCAAAAAAAGGACATTTGGGTAGGCCGCATAAAGCGCTCAAAATGTCAGACCATCATTAAAACTTAACTGAGAAAAGAAAGGAAAACATTTAAAGAAAAAAAAAAAAATGACCCACATAGTGCTCACATTCACAATAAATTAAAGTAGTAAATATAATACTTTTCAAAGTAAACATTCATGTAAAATTGTATACAATATTCTGCAATGTCAATATGTATATAAAATCATGCATAATAATTAAAATGTCAAGTTTTATCACCAGGCTAGCAGAGCGAGCAGCTCAATCCCAAGCTTTTTTGTCCTCTAAATAATCAGAAATCTTATAGTACCCTTTTTTACAAAGTTTAGTTTTAATACAGATTTTAAATCGTTTAATGGGTAAGTTCCGAATGTCAGTAGGAAGTTGGTTGTAAAAGCGTATACATTGACCCATGAAAGAGTTGCCTACTCTGTGGAGGCGAGTGCGATGTACAGCAAGATTGTGTTTATTCCTGGTATTTAAACTATGAATATCGGACATTTTCTTAAAATTTGATTTATTTTTGTGTACATATAATAGATTTTCAAGTATATATTGAGAGGCTACAGTCAGAATATCTATTTCTTTGAATATTTCACGAAGTGAATCTCTTGGACCTAGATTGTAAATGGCTCGAACAGCCCTTTTCTGTAAAATAAAGATATTATTAATGTCCGCACATGTTCCCCAGAGAAGGATCCCATACGACATAAGACTATGAAAATAACTAAAATAAACAATTCTGGCAGTATCTACATCAGTAATCTGTCTAATTTTTTTAACAGCATAGGCGGCCGAACTAAGCCTTCCTGACAATTTTTCTACGTGTGGGCCCCATTGTAATTTACCGTCAATAGTTATTCCAAGAAAAACTGTCGACTCAACAGGGTCCAACTCTATTCCATTAAGTTGAACATTAGTAGTTAGCTGCCTGACATTTGGCATTGAAAATTTTATGAGTTTAGTCTTTTTCTCGTTCAGGAGAAGATTATTTACATTAAACCAATGGACAACTTTAGAGAGTGCATCGTTAACATGTTCAAAATTGACTAGCTGACGTTTGATTTTAAAAATGAGTGAAGTGTCATCTGCGAATAATACAATCTTGTGATTATCCCTTATGTGAAAAGGTAAGTCATTTATATAAATTAGAAACAATAATGGACCTAGAATTGAACCCTGCGGAACGCCCATAGTGACCGCAGATCCTGCAGATCTCTTGCCATTAACATCAACCCTCTGAA
This sequence comes from Tiliacea aurago, assembly GCA_948098905.1. Classification (NCBI taxonomy): domain Eukaryota; kingdom Metazoa; phylum Arthropoda; class Insecta; order Lepidoptera; family Noctuidae; genus Tiliacea; species Tiliacea aurago. The sequence continues at coordinate 19,296,346 of OX402594.1, forward strand.
TTCTGTTGTTCAGATAAGAAGTCAGAAGGTCGAGAGCACTGTCCCTCAAACCATAATGGTGCAGTTTTCTGATGAGTGTATCATGATGAACGCAATCGAAGGCCTTAGACAAGTCGCAGAAAATGCCAAGAGCATCCCGCGACTCCTCCCAGGCCTCGAATATGCTCTTCAGTAATTCCACACCCGCGTCTGTAGTTGAACGACCCTTAGTAAAACCAAACTGTTTCAGATGTAGTAGATTATGTTTATTAAAATGTCCTAACATTTGTTTCAAAATTAATTTTTCAAAGATTTTGCTCAATGTAGGTAATATCGAAATAGGCCAAAAATTCGTAGGATCAGTTGTGCTGCCAGATTTGAACAGAGGAATCACTTTGCTAAGTTTCATCAGATCAGGAAATACACCAGATGCAATACAAGAATTAAAAACAATTGCTAAAAAGGGTGAAATAACATTAATTATTGAAGACATGGTATGTACTGATAACCCCCAAAGGTCCGCAGTTTTTTTTATATCAAGGTCTTTAAAAGATTCTATAATGTCTTTAGCGGTAACGACCGTGAATTTAAGGTGTTTATCACATTCTGGTACACATTCTTTTAATATTGAGTAAGCAGAAGTGGAGGACGACGATGACAGAGTTTTGGTTGTTAAAATAGGAATATTAGTGAAAAAAAATTCAAACTCAGTTGCCACCTCCATGTCTGCCTTAATATCTACATCATTGATTTTTAGATGGAAGTCACGATTCCGTACTGTCGTTCTTCCCATTTCTGAATTAATAATATTCCAAGTTGTTTTAATTTTATTTCCAGAAGATTTTATTTTATTTTTAATGTGTATGGCTTTTGCCGAGGAACAGGCTCTTTTAAAAGTTTTAGAATATTTTTTAACAAATTCTTTAAAAGTTTCATCATGGTTATATGTTTTTCATCATACAATTCATATAACCTCTGCCTACTTTTGTAAATACCTGGTGTTGCCCAATCACTAAATATTACGTGGTCACAAACAGGCAATGTTTTTGAGGTGAACACCTTCCTAAATTCACAATTAATGAGATTAAATAGTAAATTATATGCTTGATCTGGGTCGGTGTGATAAGGCAAACCCGGTAGTTTTTCCATTAAATTATTTTTAAATTGTTCTAAGCGACTTTTGTTTACAGGAATGTAACTCACTAGTTTTCTTTGAGCTCTGACTATTTTCCGAGGGAAAGTTACTAACTGGCCACAGTGATCAGAGTCCAACTCGTTTATAATTAAATGGCTAGAAGGTCTTAAGTTTGTAAAAATATTGTCAATACAGGTAGCGCTAGTGGCAGTTATTCTAGTCGGCTCAAAGAATGTATTGTACAAATTATATGACTTTAATAAGGTTATAAATTTATTTACTGTAGCAGATTTTTCTAGTATATTAATGTTGAAATCTCCACAGACAACAACTGTTTTATTACTGTTACAAGTCTTTAATAATACTTCTTCCATATATTTCTCAAAAATATCATATGAAGCACATGGGGGCCTGTATATGCTCATTACAATGAACTGCTCAAGCTCAATGCAAGCTATTTCAATAACTCGCTCAACAGAGAGGCTCACAATATCCTTACGTTCTTTAAATTTCATATTGTTACGAACAATTATTAAAGAGCCACCGCGTATCATATTAACTCTGCTGAATGAGCTGGCAACCTGGTGGTTGTTAAAGCTGAACATGAACTGGTGGACTTTTAACCAATGTTCAGTTACACATAAGATATCGATATAACTACAGTTCATGAACAGCTCCAGTTCTAATTCCTTACCTATCACACCCTGTATATTTTGATGAACAATTTTTAAAGTATTATTATTATAATTACATTTATTTAAATTACTACAATTTAATGGGTGTGATAATAAAGAAGTTTGTGTAACATTTTTTAAGCAAGAGGTTTCCTCTGTTGTCCTAATTTCTAATTTAAATGATAATCAATGTCATTAGTCGTTGCCAAATTATTGGCAGAATTATTTAAAAAGTCATTGCATTGCTCAAAAGAAGCAAGTTGTTTAGCCAAATTTTTGGCTGAAATAGAAAAAAAATATGATAGCGACACAGCTATCTGTCGTTTATAATAGTTAGAAAGATAGTACATATCAATATTATATCTATCTTTTGTCAAATACAAATTGTTACCTACATAATTGTTAATATCCACTAGATGGAATAAATTATTGTTAAATGTCAAATTATGCAATGTCAAATTAATTTCAAATCTTATGTTATTTTCTTCCTGTGGCAAACTGTTACTATATGGGAATGTAAACAATACAATTTTTCTTAAACTAAGATTACTCAATGTTCTATAATATTGGAGCAGTTCTCCTTTGTTCACATTTCCCCTATTTCCCATAAAAATTAATAATGTTGTTTCCTGTCTAAAGTTACATTTAATAATTTCTTTCATAATATCAAATAAAGAACAACCAGGCATGCAGTAATTTATTATTGAGTGTCCTGGGTATTCATCTGTCAGCAAGTGGCCTAAGTCCTTGCCAATCTCATCACAAAATAATACAATATCATTATTTACAATTTGTTTACATTGTTTAATGGAGCAATTAGTGAAAGGAATTTTCAAATCAACACAAGGCAGCGGTAAGGTGGTATGGCATGTTGCCAATGAATGGTCTGGTGTAGGTACATCGGATGGTGTTTGACAAAGCTCACAGTTGTTTGTTTGTGAATTTACCAGCTCATTCATTGCCAACACATATTCCCTCATTAGATCTTCAGAGGTATTATATTTGTTAGTCATTGCAGTAAGTTTCACTTGTAGGTGGTCAAGTTGTGATTGCAAGTCCTGTGTGTCAATGTTGTATTTCCTAGTACTTTGCTCCAAATTAAAAGAATACATATCTAATTGTCTAAGTAAGTTTAACCTTTCTCTATTGAGTTTAACATTTTTAATAAAGAACCTCTGTCTTTTTACCATTTTTTGTGTTTTTACAATGTATTTATTAATTTTAATGTATTTTTTTAGTTTGTTTTTACTGGTGACTACCCTCACTGAATTACATGACTTTGAATCATCATTACCTGTTAAATCTAAAATAAAAAATCTTTCAGCCCCATCGGCCATCAGTTCTACGAGCAATGTGCCCTCCCCACTGCCACTTAAGCTTGGCAATTCTTAGGGCTATGTCGGTTACCTTGGTTTGCCTGCGACATATAGATAACGAAATAAGCTGAAAAGATATAAGAAATGGAGAAAATATTTATCCTTTCTTTAGTAGGTATTTATTTTTGGTAACTACAGCGTTGTGTCACTAACGATTTGCTCAACGTTGTAGCAATTGACGCGCTCCGGTACGTACAGTTGAAGAGAATAATGATGTGCATATAATAAATAAATAAATATAATATAGTAAATTGTGTTGTGTTCGTTGTTTCCTTGCATATTTTCTTACGGTGTTTGAATTGATGTTTGTCATAGTGAATGCAAATACAACTAAATTATAGATAGCAATGGTTTTTTCTCTTGTATGTGGAATAAAAATAAAGAAGGACAGACTTCACGTATTTGGAGGTATTGTCATAATTATCAACCTGTACCGTCTTATTACAAAACAAGATTTATATTTTGACATGGCTTAAACCATGGAGCCAGTTTTTCTAATAAGAACGTAACTGTGATTGAAATACCGTTCTTTATACAAAACTGAAAACTTAGTTCGGTACTAAGTTGTCCGTTTTGTATAGGAAATATACCATAGACGGAATGAAGTTCCAAATTCAATAATGGCTCCATGGTTTAAACCTGGGTCTGAAGATAAACCTTATTTTGTAATAAGACGGGTAGTGTTTTAAGGCTTCTACATACCGGGGCGACTTGTCGCGCGACGCGACGCGAGACAAAGGCACCGCTCGTCCCGCGACACGCGGGGCCTTTGTGCCGTTTCGCGTCGCGCGACAAGTCGCGCTAGTATGTAGAAGCCTTAAGTCGAATATCCTCAAAATACATATTATCTCAAAGTAAAGTAGTTTCGACATTGTGGTGAATTTCTAAAGGTGCGCGGCCCACCTCGATTCGTTTCATAAAAGTTTACAGCGGTACCCTTTGAGGCCGGTCTCAGGTTAAAACGAGAATTGAATGCCTGATTACTAGGTCAAGTAATGTCTGGTGAGAATAGGACACTGCGACGAGGCCCAGTTTCTGAGAGACTTGCTACTGAATGTAAGCTGTCTAAAAATATGGCCTCAAATACCTTTTCCAGCTGCCAAACAGAATTTCTGTTCTTTAAACTATCCTAGGTAGAGGCCAGGAAAATTAATATCACATTGTCATTTGGTAACTTAGGTATGTAAAATGGAGACATGAAGTGTTAGTTGCTTTAAAATCTCGCCTAGTTACATTTTATGATCCCTTACAATCTTACAATGGCGCTCAATAATTGAAAGGAGTGACTGGGTCGATTTATATTCTAAAAGGCATTCCTGTTCCCTTTGAGCGATACGTGGATACGTGGTCACTCTATATAATATTTGAGTGCGGTTCGGTTATCTTTTATATACAAAAAGGGAAACTTGGAAGTGATAGATAGACTCGGCAGTCTATCTATCACTTCCAAGTTTCCCTTTTTGAACTGATAATACTTAGGTACATTTTGTATTAAGATTTTGTTCCATAGCTAGCGTGAAATGCTGAACGTAAAACATTAAACTTAAAATTAAATGCTAATTAATAATATTATTTTGCACATTGACGATATTTTTTTTTTTTTAAACCTTGCCCCACGCTAGGAATTTTTCCTGTATCGTAACATTTAGATACACAAACAGCCAGACCCGGAACAACTACTTGTAGGTCATACAAATAATTGTTCCGTGCGGGAATCGAACCCGCAACACGCAGCGCAGCAGTCAATCGCTTAACCACTGCGCCATCCGTGTCGTCAAAGTCAAGTTGACAAGTACATCCTTAATTTATCGCTTGCACTCCCGCAAGAGCAGTGGTGGCCCAGTGGTAACGGCCTCGACTTACGAGCTGTAGGTTGTAGGTTCGAACCTAAGCAGGCGCTTTACTTTGTGTAAATAATTTAATCACCACTGCCTGCTCTCAAAACGGTGAAAGAAAACATCTTAAGGAAACCGGCATGTCCTAGACCCAAAAATTTGAAAACATGTGACATCTACCAACCAGCACTGGGCCCGCCCCACTCCCTCTCGAAAAGAGGAGGCCTGTGCCCTAGCATTGCGAACATTATAGGCTGATTATTATACTCCCTGAAGATACGGAAATTCAATTTTGCTCACAATTGGAGTAGGAAAAATAATTCAAAGCGAAGAACGAAGATCGTTTTCGATGAAGGGAATAACTCCTTTGGGGGAGAGGAATTTATTGGGTTACTGGTGTGGCATATTTAATCTCCTTATAGGTAATCTATGATTGTGGGTGGTGTTACGGTGTCTGTGGTCGAACCTTAGGCATATATTGCTGTCGCGGACATGTGAAGAGGGCATCAGAGAACCGAGCAGCCAATGACAGCCAATGACAGCTGTCAGATGTAAAGTGCGTGCGCGCGAGTCGGTGCATTTTTTTACTCTCTGAAAGAACCGCATTATAATCTTAATCCATCGCGCCCGCTAAAACGATAAACATAATTGTATTATCCCGTAATCCTTGGGGATTTGCTATTGTAACGTTTTACAGTAAAAATATCAACCCGCGTCCGATTGATGTGTGAAAAAACAGACTTTCAAGTGACCAGCGTGGACGACTTTGCGTATGGTGGCCACCTACGGAGATCATCAGGACAACTACAAGCCCATTCACGTACTGCATTTGCTTTATTTGCTGGGGTTTAACCACCGACGCCACCTGACCGCCACCGATCCCATTTAATTTTCACACACAAAAAACAGGCACTTTGAATCGGCGTGCATTCCACACGCTGATTTTTCTCGTCCCCAACCCGCCTAGGAAACATGGCTATTTACACGCCTGTCCCTCCAGTTACTATTAAAATACTCGCGTTATTTATCAGTCTATCTGCCAGGTATCTTTATACAGTGATGAAGGTAAGTGCTTCAGTAAATTCTACTTGGACCTCTGCCCTGTGAACTCAAAAATTGTTTGTATGTATGGCTCCTTCAATTTGTGACATAAAATTTTGTGTTTTTTTGGGTGCTAATTGTGCGGAATAGCCCTCCAAAATCACAGATTATTTTATACACGGTTAAATTTTGATCGTTTTAATCCCGTGGAGGGTCGATCCGGTACATAAAACAAATCCTCCAGACCGAATTTCGGGAGACTAGCCATCGACACGGGAGATTTTGCACTTCTTCTCTCTTCCCTCACTCTCATAGTTAACGGATTTGGATGCACATGGGTTGCAGACGACCTGGGTTAATATTCGCACGGGTTAGAGACAGGGGTGCAGCTAGTATAACATAAATCTCATAGAAAATTGTGATAAATAAAATGTAGAGGGAGATGGATGGGAGGTAAGGGGAAGAAGGCAAATCATCCCCCCACCCACCAGTTCACAGGCGACTCATTTTCAAGGTCAATCTGAACGTCTCGAAGGTGAAGGTAATTTTTATTTTATGCGCCTCCGGCATAAAGAAGGAGGGTTCAAAAGACCCCTCCCCCCTCAAATAGCCTCACATTCTTTCTAGCAAGTCGTTCTAAACTCAACCCGAATGAAATTCCGCCTTTGATCAGATGTAGGTATAGCTCGTTACAATAGATGAGATTAATAGTTGCTTGTGCGCGTAATGAAATAAAAAAAAAGATTGATATGTGATTTACATTATTTTCTTACCCTATCAAATTGTTCGCATAATGTAGCTTGATGCATTGCGCGTGTTCAATGCGTGCTTTTTGCTGAAATTAAAAGTCGTTTGGGATCACAATGATGATGTTTAATCGTGTTATTGGTATTTTGGATGACAAACACAAATTAATCGAATATGAAATAGTACAAATCTTTTCTGGGGCATTGTTTTGTAAGACAGCACTATTCAAATTACCATAAAGTCCGCACTCCAAGCCAAGATGAGCGACGCTTCCTTTGACTATTAGGTACGCTTCTTGTACTCCTATCTCAAAGTAAAATCTCGAAATTAGATAAACCAGTGCAGTAGGCGTACTAAGTGCCAAGTAAATACTCTAATTAGAGCTCTGGAGTGTGTCAGAGTTTCAGGCAAAAAGCTCGAGCAAGATGTGGATAATGTTATGTCTGAGAGTGAATGGATAAAAACATTAGATGTTTGCATCTAACATGACAAGCTATCATTTAGTTACCTGTGACCCATGTCAGCATGGCACTTATCAGGTAGGCTATACCCGAGTATATAGGTAGGCTATAATTGAAGAAAGGGTCACTTAAAGAGCCCCCTTTGATGTCCCAATTGGAAGTGTCTGGTGTGATTGTCGTTTGTATGTGAGGCGCGTGAGAAGTGTGTGCACTTTATAAGTTATAAGGAGGTCCCGGGAGAGTAGGTAATAATGTTAGACATTGGTTCACGTCCGTGTCCCCGGGGATAGACGTGATCGGTTTGCGTGATAACACTCAATTTTAGATAGTAGCGCCATAACAAGCGGTGGTTGGTGATTTGGTAGGTATATTGTGTTGTATTACAGTAGGTAGGTACTCCATAACATAATCAAAATCAAAAGTCATTTATTCAAACTAGGCTGAGAATCAGTACTTTTTGTCATAAATTACTTATGACAGTCCCCCAAAAATGCCTACCCTTCACCAATTCCTAGTGCTTTAGCTGGGAAGAAGAAGTGGCGCAACAAACTCCCCAGCAGCACAGCTGTTATTTCAGTTAGAAAACTTGATTCTATACAATAAAATGTAAAACAATTTGCATTACGCAACACAAAACATACAAATTAAATTATTTGCCATATATGGCACACGCCACTATACTCAAAAAAAAAAAAGATGAAAACTACTACAACGTCGCCTACATAAAGCTATAGCTGTAACTCGAAGTCACAAATGATAAACTACCACCGTCGAAGTAAAATAAAAAACGGTTAATTATTAATAGGTAACAATAACAAAACTATGGTCAGCAAGAAGACCAGTTACCACAAGCAGCACCCGTTCACGAGCATAACGCAAAGATCAGCCATCACTATAAATGTGACCATATCTGACTATCCGATATGCTTATCCAGGGTTTAATTTTCTCTGGATACTTCTGTTATTTCGATAGATCTCTAACAACAATAAATTATATTATATTTTAATCTAATCGAATGAAGATCTCTAACCGCCAGTTGCACGTAACTAAATTTAATTTAATTCCCCATTAAAAGTAATACTGTCTTACTACTTTCTGATACGTTCCGTTAGATAAAGACAGCATTACTTTAAATGGGGAATTAAAAATGGACTTACGTCGCGGCGGTAAGAGTGTTAAATATTGTTGATTTAAATTTACGTAAATTAAGATTACTTTACGTTACCAACGAAATGTCTAATTGCAAACAGAATAGCACTGCGTTTCGTGTTGTGATAACAACACGAAACGCAGTGCTATTCTGTAATAATATCACCGTGATAACTTAGGTGTACTGAGGTGTCAATGGTGTCATCCCTATCACAAGGATGCATTAGAGCTCACTTCACGCTCACGAGAACTAAGGTTTCACGGTGAGATCTATACAGAATAGACCGGCAGATTACATTATCAGTAGTGGTGACTTTTATTTGTCGGTCCGAAATTACGCGGGATTATCTCGGCTCGCCATCTCTCCACAGACGTGATGTGAAATTGAATTGGCTATAGTGTGACCAAAACCACTGTGCGCCTTAGCAATGCGCGACGAGGCGGGGGACCGTGTTGACGAATGAGCGGCGGGACGCCAGGCCGTGTTCAGATTAGAGTTGGGTAGCACACTCTTAAAATGAGGATCGTGCGAGGCACTCTTTTTACAAAATGTGCTAGCACACTGTGCTACCACAAATAAGACGAGGTTGGCCTGTGAGCACGTAGGTACGTGCTGTGAGTGTGCGAGTTTGTCAGTGAGTCGCGAGACACGCCACGCGAGTTGTGCCGTGTCGCGTTGTCGTCACTACACAACCACACTCACGAGCCGCGAGTGTGGTTTGTAGTGAGTTAGTGATGACAACGCGACACGGCACATATACTCAGTCGAGTAGGTACACGCGGTGACTAGTCGGTTAAGCGCGTCACGCAGCTCGCACGAGTGATGACGAGGGAACGAGAAATAAGAATGGTTACAAATGATCTGTTTAGCTAATCTGTGCCATGTGGTGTGTGCTAGCACATCAAAATAAAAAGAGTGAGTGACTCTTTTTACCCAAGTGAGTAGCTACAACTGTGCTAGCACATGTGCTGAGTTACCCAACACTAGTTCAGATAACCACGCACACGCGTTGTGCCCGCCTTACACCCGCGTTTGCCACACGCAAAATCCACGCACGCATCGTGCACGCCTCACACCCGCTTATACTACTTATTATAATATTTAATCAAAAAACGCCACGCAACTAAACTTGATCACAGTTAATACGGTCCTAACCGAAGCGCGGGCGCAAGGCATGTGCAGTGCGTGTGCAGCGTATGTGGTGGGTGAGCGCGGGCGCAAGGCGGGCGCGTGGCGTGTGCGGTTCGACTTCGATAAATGCAATTTTAGATCTATTGATGTGTCATAAGACTCAAATTATATACAACAAATTTCAAAGCGAGTTAGACGCGGGTGCTGACACGCATGGCGTGCGCGTAGCGGGCGCGTGTCGTATGAACGAGGCCTAAGGGTTGGCCTGTACTCCCCCGTCTTACCTAAGGCGTGGTACAGCAGTATCGGTCAAACTATAGTTGACACTTTTTGAATCCTAACTAATAATATAAATGCGAAAGTACGCTTACACACTAAAACGGCTGAACGGATTTGAATGAAATTTAACACATGGGTAGACCATAACCTGAGTTAGGACATCGGTTATATTTAGACTTAGTGGTGATGAGGAAATGTTTATATCAAGTTGGGATTATTTTATAAGAGTTTGCTAGACGCAAACCAGGGGGTTTGGAAACACGATACCAAATTCAATCTAGACAACAGCAGTATAAGGGTTGCACCGACCTGGATTCATCGTTCTCATTCCACTCGATGTCTGGTTTGTTATATACAGGCTGACTTTGAAAACATGCGACAAAATTTAAGGGAGTGTTCTACCCATCAATATGAACAACTTTTACTATGGGACCAAATTAGAATTCGCAAAAAAAAAAGTGGACTTTCCTATAAAGGTACATAACCGAATGGACCATTTTGTATAAGAAGGTTGACTTTTTTTTTGCGAATTCTTATTTGGTCCCATAATAAAAGTTGTTCATATTGATGGCTAGAACACTCCCTCAAATTTTGTCGCATGTTTTCAAAGTCAGCCTGTATATGTAGGCAGGTTTAATAATTAGGTTTTCGGGTTTAAGCGCGTATTATAACCACCGGCGGCGATTAAATATTATAAATTTGGAAATCTGGGACGAAATAGATTTCTTTAATTTGAGTCCACTGTGCGATTAAAGAGTGGCTGGCAGCCACTCAACGCGAGCGTCAATGGATGTATAAAGGACAACTTAGTTAGTTTTCCAAGTGCTCGTTACTACGTTAGTTAAGTGGAAGGGGGTACTGGTCTTGCGGCCGGCAAGACCAGCACCCCCTTCCACTTAATCTTGGACCAAAAGTGTCGCGAGCACTTGGAAAACTAAAAAACTTTAATGTTATAATTAATTATGTGTAAAGTATTAATTAAGTGCGACGGAACTTGCAAACGTTATTTAGGTCGTTGCCGTCCACACTGTATAAGGATAAGTGCTAATTGACGTGTATTACCAGGCTACTGAAAATATATAAACACTTAGGCGAGCATGAAATTGATACAGAGATGAAATAAACAAATTGTCACTTGGGAATACTTTGCATTTCATCGTTTTGATTCAATACATAAAATATTTTGCAAACATTTTTATTAATTTTTATGAAAATTTTAATCAATCTGCTTGCTTTCTGCAACGTTGTTTCTCCCACGTTTCAATCGATCAGCATAACATAGATCCTCTAGAAAGAATCTTGTTATATTAAAATATGTGTTTGATTTATTTCAAGTAGAAATAAACAACTTGATCTTTATTGGAATCTAAGTAAAAGTAGAAACAAAATATTTAAAATTCTGAATAGTAGGTACTAAGATGGCTAATGTTCCAAGAAATTTATATAAGTTTGTAAAAGCAAGCTTGTTTATTTGATTCTGTTTATGACTGTTTATGTGTTTCGTTATAGACTCTCAGATATGTCACTTAAAATATTTAAAAGGATCTAAGACGGTTTCATTTAATTGGGTCAAATCCGTAACAGCTCACCTAATACCACATTCATGACGTCAACACAGCTCCTCATACTTACGTGACACTACGGTTTATGACGATGGTTGATGGCCCGAGCACCCTGCTGTCATCTTACGAGGTAATGCTTCATGTATTCACGTTAACACAAAAAGATTATCCTGTTTTACTTCTGACATCCTAACAAAGTTAGGATTAAACAGGTAAATACCAATTGTGAAGCTTGTATAAGCAGAGAAGTTCAAGAGAAGAGAACATTTCCTAAACCAAGGTTACAGTAGTTACAACTAAGTTTTCTTGTCTCGCTTTTAATGATTTTATACTGAAGATCACGTCTAATCGAGTAGTGATAATGATTTGAAAAAAAAAATGTTTAATTGGAGCATTTTCTCAATAATTTATATGTGAATATTTTAGTTTATGTTTATATTACATAGTGAAATTAATTTGTAAAGTTATGTCTAACGCGGATAAAAAACTGAGAATGGCGCAAAATCTACAAAGCGTATTTTTCTGAAACCTTCACCAATTTAAAGATAATTTAATTATTGATCTTTTAATTTATGCGTTTTATTAAAATACCTTTTGTTTTGTGTATAATAAATTAATAATGCGTCAAATTGGGGACAGCGCTCCTTGATGGGCGAGTCCTATTACTGGCTGAACGTACGACGCGTTGCGTGAGCTCAGTACAGAACACGCAAGCTAACCACTCAAGGTCACTGGCATATATCTGAGTCTTAAGTTCTTACTACAAGTAGGTGAATGGAAAGTCGATTGGCTTATTTTCTGAATATCAAATCGCTTTTTACTGCAGCGCATTTTGCTATAATTAAATAGGACCCAGATATAATGGATAGGGAAAGGGGCTTGTGGCAAAGTAATAACAGCCGCATGGGTCGATCGATCAGGTTAAGCTACACTTGCCGCGGTTGGTCCGTGGATCGGTGACCATATCTACATACCAAGACCCCTCAGTGCCTCGGAAAGCACGATAAGCCGTTGGTCCCGGCTGTTATTTGTAGATCTTTGACAGTTGTCACGGGTCGTCAGATGCCCGAAAGTCTGACAACCAGTCTTACCAAGGGGTTTCGTGTGACCCAGTAACTGGGTTGTGGAGGTCAGGTAGGTCGCTCCATGTAAAATACTGGTATTTCTGGTCATTCGTCTAGTTGAACATGAACCCACTCACATACCTACCCTCTCATCCTTCCAACACTACACACACGCACACACACAGTCAAACACAAAACAATCACACCTTCACCCACGCCCCAAATGCACCTTGAACTCCACTACACTTCATACAATTCATAAAAGTTTAAGATTTTGTTATTATTCTCTTCCAACAAATAGTTTGCCCTTATAACTTTCATTGAACTTAAGCATTTTCTATAATAATGTTTTTGATGATATTTTTGCCTCTAGGGGGAAGTCCCTGTTGTCCTGAAATACAAGTCACGGGCTTAATTTAAGCACCAGTCTCCCACAAATGAACATTGTCCTACATCATAATTTTTTTTTCCCCTATTTTGAAGTTATAGTTAATAAGTGATATTTGTGGAAGAAATATAAACATTTTTATTATTATTTTATTGTTATTATTCAGATGAATCCGGTTAGGCTGGAAGCCGACCCTAAAATAGTCGGGAAAGGGCGGGCAGATTGATGATGAATTAAATAATTAAAACCCTATCTAATTTAGATGTGTGATGCCACGACACTTTTCCGCATTGTGTTCCTAAAGACTTGCATAGAATGAAGCGCTCCAAGCTGACACTATTAAAACTTTAATTTCGCAAGAAAGTTGCAGTAACAGCGAACAGTTAAAACGCTTTTGTTTAGCGATACACCTGAGTGTCTTCTCAGCGTTTTCTTAATGAACTTCAACAGCGGCTGCATTATGCTCGTTCACTGTAACTCTTACAAAGGATTCATTTTTCTATGGTCGTGAGAACAACACTGCGAAACGTTTTTAACGCTGGTAGCACACCTCCGCCATGAAACCATAGCAGCGAAACCGCAGTAGTTCAATTCAACTGGCTCGCGTCATGTTCCACTACTCACATCCGGTTCGAGTAGCGGAACATGCGAGTACACTCTCTCTATTAGGCAACGCGGCATTACTGTAAGCAGGAATAACATCGTTTTCATCTATTTTTTATTTCCCTTCCGAGAAACTTATGCAAATCTACAGCGAGATGGCAGCTATTAGCTCTGAAGTTAGCTCGAGGAAGTTTTCTGTATAGCAAAACTTTTAATTATTGATATTCTAAACGCTAACTGGCTTTCAGAACACGTGAAATAGTAAGATTATGTACTTCAACAGTTAAAGTTGACCTTTTGTTGTAAATTATGCTCTAAACATTGTGGCAGTTTTTGTAAAGTTTACCGCAATATTGAGACTTTATTTTCAAATCGAACGCCGTTAGTCGAGCTACGGACAAAGACTAGTATTTCGGATAAACCTACTTTTCTGTAAATTAAGTTCCACACTCACTACAAACTAGTCGTCATCACGGTGGTGTATCTCCTCGTAACACAAGCGCGGTGACGTCATATCCCAGATTGAACGGATGCCAAGTGCGCAATATATAGAGAGATACTACGAAGGCACATGGTTTGGATCACGTTGAGTTTACAATTGTAACCAAAGAATAAAAGATCTAATGTAAATTAGATCACGTTTGTTAAATTAGATAATTATCTTACAAAAGTAGCAGTTCGAATTGACTTGTTACTTTTGTAAGATAATAACCGGAATTTTGATGTCCGGTCCAGTTGTATACAGTGGGTAACGTAAGCTTTGACAATTCAGAGAATTCCAATATTACTTCACAAAGTCATCAATAATAATAATGTCAAATAGCAGAATCATAAGAAGTTAGTCAAGAGCAAAATCTTACAAATCATAATATGATTTAGTCAAGAGCAAAATCTTACAAATCATAATATGATTTGTAAGATTTTGCTCTTGACTAACTTCTTATGATTCTGCTATTTGACATTAAACTTCATTAAAGGAATTCATAATTTGTGGACCATGGAGAAATTCCAGTAAAACTGCGGTACCTTTAACACAGACACTCGCAAAAGTTCTACAGCGTTTCCACACAACATTAACGCAACAATAGCTATGCATGATAACAGATGACACATTACACGGTATCAATACAATTCGATTGAATGGGTTTTGCAGCTTGTTCGCCATTAGGACACTGAGTGCTGGGTAAGCAAAATATGTGCATAATGGCCATAAACGGGACGAGTACTGTGACAATTTTGTGTTGTTTTTCTCATCCACGTATAAGCTTTACGGCACGTGTTATGTTCTGAAATATCAGCTGATTGTTAGTGGATCTTAATTATCTACAGGTGTTATAAAGGCATGAGGAACAGGGTGTAAAGTTCACTCATCGTCCATAGGAAAGGAAAGATCCTCCGACCAGACGGATGGTGTGTCTGGTGCGCAACCGCCCGATGATTGATGTCGGGACGTTGTTTAAATGCTAGTTGCGCGGTAAACTCTGCTTGCGCGATGCAGGATTTTGCGTGACATCAGTGTGATGCGTAGTTCGTGTGTGGTGAAGTTGATGCCACCACAGTGTAAACATTTAATCCAAAACTAAGTCAGGGCGTCACTTCGCTCTAGAAGCTTTACAATTGCTGAAATAAAGAGGTCACTTAATTATTCTCCCGCACATTACAGAAGAACTGAAATTACAGTGAAAAAATGTTTCTAGGTTTTATATCCGGTTGGTAGCAGATCTGAAGATGAAAAGTCAAGTTTTATACTCGTTTGAAATATATAACAAGAAAGGCTTTAGACAAAGACCTTTTTCTTGGAAAAACGCATAGTTTTTTAAATCTAGTTCAATAATCTGTGTCTAGACAGTGTCAAGGATCAAATCGAAAGGTGATAAAATAACAACTTTTTTACCAACGAGTTTTCTTTGTATTTGCAAATGTTACGTATAAAGTTCGTATTTCTGAGTAACTTGTAACTTAATAAGATTGAGTCTACACGAACAAAAATCAAACAAAGCGTTAAATCAATTCAAGATTTATCAATCTGAATCCACAAAAAGTTCCAAGAACAACAATGAGAGAAGTTGTTGTTAAATTATTTCAGTGACATTTAAGAAGTTAGACTGACTTTCGTTCAAACATTGAACGCCGGAGATCATCGTTACGTAGCTCTACAGACTGAACTTTAAACTCTTGAATCATATTAGGTAAGTTTTTATTTTGCATAAAATATAGTTTTTAATAGAAATAGTTCTACATATTTTTAACCGAATTCAAAAAAGGAGGTTCTATGTTCGTCTGTAGGTATTTTTTCATGTATGTTCGGCGACAACTTGGTCAATTGTGGACTGATTTTGAAAATTATTTTTTTATTAACATTGCTTCAATAGTTTTTGAGTTAGCTTCAATAAGTTCCTGTCACTGTTATTTACATAGCACTTAGTAGTATTCGAATGTGTGTGGGGCACCTAAAAAGGACAACTAAAAAGCTAAACAAAATAAAAGAGAAGAAAAAAGCTTTTTTGCTTAATTGTTGCAGCATGCAAAAAATACCGTAATTAAGGCCCGGTCCATGTTAGACGCCTAAAGGAATTTTATATAAGTTTTGTCTATGGTTATATTGTTCGGAAAATGCCTCACTATCTAGCTTCACTTTAAACAACATTATTTTTAGTATATGCGAAACCTGAATAAAGTTTGTTCAGAATGACTGAACTGAATCGATTTCAATAATTTTTACACCACATTTTATTTTGTCCCAAAAATATTTAAGTGTGATGGAAAGTGTTATCACCATTTAGTTACTTACAATACAATCGCCGTACGGTTATGTACCTACTTTCAAATTATTATCAATGAACGCAAGACGACCCTGGAGGCGCGGGGGCGCCGCGCGCCGTTAGCATGTTTTTGTACGGAAAACCCGGTAACATAACAATCTTATAACTTTGTGATTATTCATGATACAGTTTTGAAATTTTTTACATATATTCTTTACATCAAAATACTAGACACGTGTTTCGGTTTTCGCATATACTAAAACTAATATTGTATAAATAAAAAGACAAGTCCTGACTGACTGACTCATCAACGCCCAGCCTAAACCCTTGGACCTAGAAAGCTGAAATTTTGCACAGAGGTTCCCTGTATAATGTATACAAGGAATAAGGAAGGATTTTTTGAAATTCAACCCCTAAGGGAGTTAAATAAAAGTTTGTATGAAAGACCGTCAGTTTTGAAGTTAGGATCTTCAAATTTTGTGTTTAGGCTGACGATTGAAAATTAATTTATACGTGTCTCAGCGTTTTAGATAATTCCACCCCCGAAGGGTTAAAAAGGGAATAAAGTTGTGTATGGAAAGTTCTTAATTTTCGAAGTAGAAATCAATTTTTTTTTTAAAGTTCCCCCCGATGTGGGATTGGGGGATGTTAAAGTTTGTATAGAAGAATTTTAACGCGCAGTTCGATTAACTCGAATCTCAGTCTTTATACTTAAAACCAAAAAATATAGAATAACGTGTATCAGGGTTTTTCAAAAATCTACCCCGAACGGGGTGAAAAGGGGTAGTCAATTTTACAAGGGAGGATTTTACTGCGTGGCTTGATTAACTCGAAAATTGGTATAAATAACCTATAAGTCAAATAATGGGCAAGTCGCAAATCATTTTTCAAAAATTTACCCTTTTGGGAGTGAAAAAGGGAGATACAGTTTGTATGAAAAAAATCTTCTTTCGTTGACTTATACTTTGGCGTAACATGCAGCATGCACATATAATGACTTTTTTCTTAATTTGATCGAGACCTAACTTTTGAAGGTATTTTTACGAATGTACGCGAAGTCTGAATACGACACCTAGATGCATCATTTCAGCCGAATGACGTCCACTGCTGGACATAGGCCTCCCCCAAAGGGGGGGACCACAACAAATAGAATGGTGCTATTCTTTACGTCAGGCACTACTTGGACACCCAGATTACGAGAGAAGAATGACAGGGCTCCATGTCCTGCCATTCTTCTTTAAAATTCTATCTACGTTTAAGTATTTTATTTCGTACCACGGAACAAAACTTCCATACCAAGACCTTGTGCGGTCTTTATGCCGAGCTATCTCATATCTATCTATCTCTTCTCGAGGCTGTAATACCTACACGCACCTCGGCACGACGTCGCCTAGCCATACTGTTGATACGTCTGGAGAATCTCTAATAATAATGAACAAAATTGAATGAACCTTGTCGTGCTTATGTCTTACTATTTAACGTGGAATTACTAATTAATGCATGTAAATATTTTCATGAAAAATTGTTGCTTCGTCATTTTAGAGGAATTTCTATTACATTTTGCTGCTTCTATGATCGTAAACTATGGCTACAGTATTAGTGTGGCAACTAATATTCTCTAAAACCTAAAAAAAAAATGTTGTTTAAATGTCTTTTTTATAAAAAGGAATGCAAGAAAAGTTTTAACCTATATGTGAAAAAGAGTAATTATAAAATCATGTTATTAAAAAAACATGATGTTGATTATTTCTGAAAAACTGTGCTATTTAGAGACATCGTTTTATTTTTCCTGTAATCTTTACATACACTTCTATCACATAATAATTTCAGATTTTTATCATTGCAAGCTTAGGAGATAAGATGGGGGGAACGGTATTTTTTTTTGCATTTTTCATCAAAAGTCGGAAACTATGCTGCCTAATAAAATTTTTTTTTAAGATACCCCACATGCCCTAGTAGCCTCACTTAAAAATTTTAAGACACCCTTGCAGTCCCTTTTGCAAAAAGATATATATTTTTTTATTTCTTTCTTGTTTGCAAAATAGTTTAGCAAACATCACCTAAAACTATTCTAAATTTCAAGTTGATAGTATTAGTAGTTCTTGAGATATCCAGGTGTGACAGACAGACAGACTTACTTCTCACCATAAGGGTTCTTTTTTACCATTTTGGCACGGAAGCCTAAAAAGGAGCTAACAGACGTAGCTCCTTTTTTTTACAATACGTATTATATACAGGTTGGCAGACAGAGGTAATAAATACGTCTTGTAAAAATATTTCTGTGAATAAACACTTTTATTTTTTAGGTAGTGTTTTAATAGTTTATCGATTGTGAACAAATACCACTTAAAAAATAGCATAGAATAAATTTCAAAGTACCATTGCCGTGTCTCTAACGAAACGATATTACACCCCCGAGGCAGTGGAACGTTCAGTAAAGTAGCGCAGTTGAACTCACTGCGTCCATTATTTTGTTCATTAAAATTGCATACATTTTTGCAGAACTATTCCAGAAGCCTGCAATTTTATGCTTGTTTAGCAAAATTGCTCTTAGTGCACAAGGCCTAACTGTACAAATCTTGGTCAACCATCCATTACATTGAACTATTACATGACACAACATTAAAGATCAGTGACTTAATTTTTTACCATAAGCCCATAGGATCGTTAATGTTGGTTTTTAAAAGTAAACATGTATCGGTGGGTAATGTTCCTCTCGTGACTATAGGTGGAACAACATTGCAGCGTGTTGCTCAGGTTACGTATCTAGGACATGTGGTCACGGAGGACTTATCTGATGATGCAGATTTGGACAGGGAGCGTAGGGCGTTGGCGGCTCGGTGCAATATGTTAGCCCGCAGGTTTGCGCGCTGTAGTGGGGAAGTGAAGGTGTATCTTTTTAAGGCTTACTGCCAAACCTTCTACACGTGCAGCTTGTGGGTGAAGTATACGCAGGGGGCCTATAACGCCCTACGCGTTCAGTATAATAATGGGTTTAGGATGTTGATGGGGCTTCCGCACTTCTGCAGCGCTTCGCAGATGTTCGCGGAAGCCCGTGTCCATGATTTTCATGGTATAATGAGAAAGAAGGCAGCGTCAATTATGGGTAGATTGCGCGGAAGCTCCAACAGCATCCTAAAAACATTATGTGATAAGGTGGACAGCCCCTTTATTAGGCACTGCGTGCGGAGGCACGTGCCAACATGTGTTGAGCCACGTAGGTATTAGTTGTTAGGTTAGTTTGTAAGTTTTACTAACATAGTTTTTAAGTTGTCGTTACTAATTAAATGGAACATGTGTATTTTATGTGTGATCCGAAATAAATGAGAATATATATTTAAAGGAGTGTGAGTGCGATGGCCGCGAAACGGCCCAGCCGATTTGTAAAGTTAGGCCTTGTAAAGTTAAGGGCTTTGCTCTACATTAGATCTTATAACTTTTTTAACAATGAAAGCGTTATGTAAGTCTTGGCAACCTACTTTAAATTAAATGTTTTTAAAGGTGGGATCCTATTTCCACGAAAAGTTAAGCCCTTTCGCAAAGATATTATTTTCTAATACTTTTCTCCATCGTTATGATTCAATAGAAGGATTATGCGTTTCCCGAGTTAAATTGTGGAGTGAGAAATAGATGGTAGAGGTTACGGATTAAATTGGTCCAAGGTTAAAATTTTGTTTATTGTAAATTTGATTCAAGTTCTTGTTGTCCTCGGGGTGGTTGTTTGCCCATTAGTGATTCTTGAGCGGTATCTGCTTCAATTTCTTTGTGAAAAGATTTAAAAAATAAATTTAAAGAAGTTATGAAATTACCAATATAGACAAAATCATTTAAAAGCAATTGATTGCTTGACTTGATTCATATTGAATCGGAGCACTCTCTAATTCATGGAAACCAATCTAGCGGTTCCGTGTGGTGCTGGATGTAAAGAATAGCACTATCCTATTTTTTCCCGTTGGAGTCGTAAAAGGCGACTAAGGGACTTACTAGAGAATGGGCAGCAGCGTTCTCATGCATTTTAACACCATACTGCGATTGCCAACCCGCCTGCCAAGCGTGGCGATTATGGCAACCCCTTAGGGGAGGCCTATATACAGCAGTGGAAGTATTTCGGCTGAAATGATGAATCCAGGTGTTTAACGAAACAAGAATTTACGAAGGAGGATTTATTGAAGTTCATTACGTTCACAAATCCATTGGCGTTTAACAATTCACTATGAGAATTTTAATCCATTGCTACCACAAAGGATCTTCAATATATACAATTTATAACAGTATTCGGTAAAGGATTATATCCTTAATCATCAGGTGTAATACAACCGCTGCAGAACGACTGCATTAACAACATAAATAGTTTTGGATTAAACAGAAAATACTACGTAATGGCTTTATCTTATGTCATTTGAAAAGTTCTCGGAGTATAGCGGATGCGAATTCTCTCCTAGGTTGTGTAATATGAAAACCAAACTAATACTGGCAACCAAAAAGACATTGACTGCACAAATTAAAGAAAACTGTAATATTTCGGCGCATAATTTAGATTCAAAATTACTGACACAGATATACACCTCTTCAAGAGGTATATCACATCTTGTTGAATCTAAGTTAGAGGAAGGTGACATAAGTGGAGCAGCCAGGATTCTTTTTAGTAGCGATGTGGTGGCACCGTGTTCTCCAGAAACACTCGCAGCTCTGGAGAGCAAACACCCTGCCCCAGCGGATGGTATTTCTTTTCCCGACCCCCCTGATCTGGATAATCACTTCCTCACCATTACAGGTCGAGAGTTGGTCACAGCCGTTTGCTCCTTCCGGAGCGGTTCCGCTGGCGGCCTCGACGGCCTGAGTCCTCAGCACCTTAAGGACCTTATCAGTTCAGGCGCCGGGGCAGCTGGTGAGTTGCTCTTGAAGGAGCTTACGGCTTTGATTAACCTTATGCTCTCCGGCAAGGTGAACGAGGCCGTCATCGACGTTCTGTACGGGGCCAATCTATGCGCCCTGCGTAAGAGGGATGGCGGCATTCGTCCTATTGCCGTGGGAACTACATACCGTCGTATGGCAGCCAAGATTTGCTGTAAATTTTTTGGTGAGGTTGTTTCGGAAAAATTTCAGCCCCTGCAGCTAGGTTACGGCTCGAAAGGGGGCTGTGAGGCTGCCGTACACGCTTTGTCGACCTACCTAAATTCTGGCAAAGGAGAGGTCATCCTGAAGGTTGACATAAAGAATGCCTTCAATTCTGTTAATAGGGACACCTTGCTGGCAGAAACTAAAAGAGAAATACCTCAAATTTATAGTTTCCTTTGGCAATGTTACAGACACTCTTCTAAATTACTTTATCGGGACAACCTTCTGGAATCTGCTGTTGGCTGTCAACAAGGTGACCCTCTCGGGCCAGTGATTTTTACTTTAGCAATTCACCCAATCATTCGACAGCTAAATTCCAAATTTAACGTTTGGTATCTTGATGATGCAACTTTGGGAGGCGATGTAGAAACGGTTTTAAAAGACTTTCAAATCTTAAAACATAAACTATTTTCCATTGGCCTTAATCTCAACCTTTCTAAATGTGAACTTTATTTAGCGGACAGTACTGACAGACATCTGACACTTCCTAAATTTAACGCAATAGCCCCAGAAATCAAAATTATTGAAAAAACCTCTCTTCGTCTCCTTGGGTCTCCAATCTTAGAGAATTCCTTTCCCGATTTTATTGAGGAAAAAATACAAAATTTCAGTGACGTTTCGGAAAGATTGTTCCAAATTAACATGCATTCGGCTATAACCTTAATCCGTTACTGCTGTTTCGGCCCTAAATTAACATATTTCCTTCGCGCTTCCCATTTATGGAAGCACACTCACCTATTAGACAAAATGGACCAAATTATCCGGCATACAATATCTTCGATCTTAAATGTGGCCATGGACGACCGAGCTTGGGCACAAGCTACTCTTCCCATTCGTATGGGAGGCCTCGGCGTCCAGAAAATTACAAGTATTAGTTTACCGGCTTTCATTTCCTCGGTCCACGGCACTGAGAAATTAATCAGGAAATTCCTAGCCCCCACACTGATTGATTTTGATGTACCGTGGTTCTCCGAGGCTATGGATGCCTGGAGACTCGCTTGCCCGAACTCAGATGCACCCGACAATCCATCTTCCCAGAGACGGTGGGATGAGCAGCTCTGCAGAGTAGTACAGAATAATTTACTTGACACGTCTGCTACTACTGCGGAGCGTGCGCGCTTGCTGGCTGTGGGTAAATGGGAGTCGGGTCTGTGGCTTCATGCACTACCATCGTCGAACATAGGTACTTTGTTCGACGACACTACTTTCCGCCTCGCTGCTTCCCTCCGACTAGGAGCTCCTTGTTGTTCTCCTCATCGCTGTCACTGTGGCGAAGTTGTCAACAGCCTCGGACACCACGGCCTGTCTTGCAGCCGTAGTGCAGGTCGCTTAGCGCGGCACGCGAATATTAATGACATTATCCGACGAGCTCTTGTCACCGTCGGCGTTCCAGCTGTATTAGAACCTAATGGCTTGGCACGTGACGATGGCAAGAGACCGGACGGCATGTCTTTATTTCCATGGAAGGTGGGTAGGCCTTTAGTGTGGGACGCAACGTGTGTCGATACTCTTGCGCCATCCCATCTTCCTGACTCCGCGTGCTGTGCTGGCGCTGCTGCTGCGTCTGCGGAAAATCTCAAGCGGCGAAAGTATATTAACCTTATTGGTAATTATATTTTCGAGCCGTTTGGGGTTGAAACCCTCGGGCCGTGGGGTCCGAGTGCTCATGATTTGTTCAAAGATATCTCCAAACGGCTGGTTGACACTTCCCGTGACCCAAGGGCTGGCTTTTACCTTGGCCAGAGGTTAAGCATTGCCATACAACGTGGCAATGCCGCCAGTCTCTTGGGTACATTACCAGTCGACAGCGATGCGGAGGAATTTTTCGACGCTATATTTTAATGTTTTATAGTTTTAGTTTAGTTAGTATATAATTTTGTTATTTTTATAAATTAATTAGTTATAAGTTGTTATTTATGTACTTAATATTTTAATTCTAACTAAATAAAAGAAACAACAAGGACCTTACAATACAATATGTAAATTGGTTATATGCTCCGAAAATTGGTTATATGCTCTAAGTCAAAAATGGATCCGATTAATTATCAATTTAAAATAAAATCTTTTAGCATGGTGCCATATTTGTGGCTGATTGTGTTGTTGTCCATCTAAGATGCGTAAATGCCTATAATTTTCGTGTCCTAGACTTTTTTGTAGACCTATATTTTATTTCTCATGAACTACAACACTTACGGTAGCATCCGTTGGCGCGCTAGGCAATAGGGAAATGCTAACTCAAAATCCGGAAATAATTCTCGATCTTCTGTTTTGGGAAACCTACTGGAAATATTTCACTAGGTTTCGGGAGTAAAGCCGGTAAACATGCCAAAGCAAAAAGAATGGCGTGCAACCCTTTCATCGATCACTGGGACTTTGAAAAAGGACCCATCTAGCATCGGATAGTGTAGCTACCAGTGGCGAGGCGAGAATTTTTGTAACAGGTAAGTCAGTGCATAATAATTAATAGTGTTTGAAAAAACCTTAAGGACTAGGACGTCCTAACTGAATAACATTATTAAAAAGCTCAACTTTGAAAAGTTTTTTTTTATCTTATGATGTATTAAATACCTGTAATGACTATGTCTGTATGTTTTGTTTACAATAAAAATATGTATGTTTAGGTTAAGGTATTTATCTATGGGCCATGTTGCCTAAAATAAATGGATTTATTATTATTATTATTTTAGTAATAGTAGACTCAAGTAGAGTGGTAGTTCAAAATCAAAATCAAAAGTCATTTATTCAAACTAGGCTGAGAATCATCACTTTTCGAATGTCAAAATTACATAAGACAGTCCCCCAAAAAGCCCGCCCTTCCCTAGTGGTAGGACTGGAGTTGTAAGAAGCCCTCGCCTCTAGTAACTACATACTTCGGAAACTAGGAACCAATCCATGGGAAATTCGAATAGATGGCCACCCTGTGTGAAAATGTCAGCTATTTCCCAGGAATAAAAAGTTGTTCTCTTTTTGTGCCTCTCGGTCGGTACCTACTAGTGAAAAACTATTTCAGTTAACTATTTCGGGGCATGCGGCATAGACACAAAATGTTAGTGCACTTTTAAAAGATTTTCTTTTTTTTTGTGACCTACATCGCTATGCCTACCCTGTTCTTTTTATTTCAGTTTCACTGAGACTGAGAAGTGGTATTGAGCTGTAATGTAGTTACTGGGAATGGCTCTATTTCCATGTGCCAACCAATTTCATAGAACCAACTCAGCCTATCGCAGTCCACTGCTGGACATTGGCCTCTCCCAGGATCCACCACAACACTCTATCCTCCGCCTTCTGAATCCAGTCTGGCCCAGCCATTTTCTTAAGGTCGTCGGTCCATCTAGCTGGGGGACGTCCCACACTACGCTTGCCGATACGTGGTCTCCACTCCAGGACTCGTCTGCTCCATCAGCCATCGGTCCTTCGAAAAACATGGCCAGCCCACTGCCACTTCAGTTTGCTTACTCTGCAAGGTCGGTAACTCCGGTTACCACCGGTTAGCATAGCCCGCTCCATAGCGCGCTGGGCGACCTTGAATCTGTGGACCAGCCCGACTGTTAACGTCCACGTTTCGGCACCGTATGTCATTATGGTTAAATACCTTAGTTTTCAGACACTGCGGGATAGGCGACGAGAAGACTTAACGCAGTTTTCCAAACGCCGCCCAACCTAGCTGGATCCTTCTGTCGGCTTCTTTCTCAAAGTTGTGTCTACTGAGCTGATACAGTAGTATGGTTGTAATTGGCTACTTTGTATTAGAGTCATTAGAGTGTGTATTTTGTCAATTTCTATTTTATGTAAAGAGTGTGTCTTGTGTGTGCTGAATAAACAATTTTTCTTTCTTTCTAGTAAATATTAATTAAATAATTCTATCGGTTCGTTGAGACACAGATAGCCACAGTGTGACCGCATTAAGTACAATGTTACATTATGATAGATACTCGTACCTACTACTGTTCGTTTGGCAAAGTTCCAGGCTGTGGTTGTAATGGAAAATGTTAAGCTGAACGTCTGGCTAAGTTCGGAAATTCGTAATTAGGAATATCTAATGCCTCGTCCAGCTTATGAAGGGAAAAGCAGAATTTTCAATGACATTTTCTATTTGTTACTTGAGAATCATAGAGGTGATTTAACTTGCTTACTTGAGAATCATAGAGGTGATTTAACTTGCTTACTTGAGAATCATAGAGGTGATTTAAATTTTGTTTGAATTATAGTATATATATAATTATATATAGTACATAGCTATTATCATTAAAACTTTAGTACTTTTTACAAAAACAAAACAACCGACTTCCAAAAAAAAACACTACAAAGTGAAAAATAGCCTTAATTTCGGAAATCGGTGTCATTGGATCTATTTTATTTTTTTGCCACCGACTTCCGAAATTAAGGTTATTTTTCACTTTGTAGTGTTTTTTTTTTTGGAAATCAGTTTTTTTATTGTATAAAGCTTTTTATTTTTGCTTTTGTGGTGGGTAGTTTGCAATTTATCTAAGTTACAATAGCAACTAATGTCAACTGCTCATCACCTTATACAAAACCTTGCTTTTCCCGATGCAGGGGCGTTAAAAGTTGAGGAATTCTCCTGGTAAGAACCAGGAGAACTGAAACTGATGGTGACTTTACCATATGCATTGTGACGAGCATAAATTGCTTAGCAACTTATTAAAGTGTAATCGAATCACAACAGTCAGATACTTATTATTAAGTAGTTCCGGTGGCCATCTGTGTTCTTCATCATCAGTTCCACTTCACCAAATGGTGCTTTCCGAGTGCAAATGCATGAGTTACTTTAAAAAAAACTGAAGTCGATATAAGTGTGCCTTTAAAATTTGAGGATTACCCTCAATTTCCATGGGATTCTCTCATCAGGTTCTGACTTGGTGGCAATGGGACCATCTCGGAAGCAAATCCATTAAAAAAAAAAAAAAAAAGTCGGTCCACAACTGACGGAGGAATCGGTGAACAAACATACTGCCGAACATTATAACCTCCTCCTTTTTGGAAGTCGGTTAAAAAGTAGTTCCAATCTTGGTACATACTGTG
Source organism: Tiliacea aurago (assembly GCA_948098905.1). Classification (NCBI taxonomy): domain Eukaryota; kingdom Metazoa; phylum Arthropoda; class Insecta; order Lepidoptera; family Noctuidae; genus Tiliacea; species Tiliacea aurago. The sequence continues at coordinate 19,322,692 of OX402594.1, forward strand.
CACCTAACTAGAACTATTTTCGTCTCGAGAGTAGTAGGCGTAAGTTAATGCTCTTATCATCACCATCATTTCAGCCGAATGACGTCCACTGCTGGACATAGGCCTACCCCAAGCACCGCCACTTCGACCGGTTCTGTGCTCCCCGTATCCAGCGGATTCCTGCGGCCTTCACAAGGTCATCGGTCCCATCGGCCATATGTCTTGCGAGCAATGTGCCCTGCCCACAGCCACTTGAGTTTTGCAATTCTTTGGCTATGTCAGTTACCTTGGTTCGCCTGCGGATCTCTTCGTTTCATGCGCTTATAACAACATAATAAATATAATATTTTCTACTCATACATAAAATAACGAAAGTTTCTTATATTTTTAGAAATGTGTATTATTAAAAAACAACTTTTGTAATGTTGTCTGGCTTTGAGTAATCTCAAAAGAAAGTAGTTCTTTAGTAAATATTTCCCCAGGGTACGAGCTAACCAGTTTCAAAGGCTTTTGTAAAGTTTCCGAAGCAACCGAAAGTATGCAAGCAGTGTAAACTAGAGTTTAGATTTTCCCAAAGGCGGAGTCGCTTAGAACATTTTCTAACTAACTCATGTGCAGCTTTGACTGAGTAATCTAGAACTTCATGAATTCGTGGTCAATTAAATTCGATTTGAGAGTGTTAAACGTACGAAAATAGTTTTTTTCTTCTAACCTGCGCTATCCCCACTCGTGGGCAAAAACCTCCCTCCATTCCTGCCATCCTTCTGATCTCGGGCATCCTCCTTCCAGTTTGAGCCTATCCTGTTCGTCCCGCTATCTCCTACGTGGCCTACCGCAGCCCCATCAACGTTTTTATGATGTTATAAATAGGTAATGTTCGATACCGCGTAAATATCTACTCATTGTACTTACAAGCTTCCTGTACCACAACAGATGAAGCCACTTAAGGCGACGATAAATGACTTTTAATGATTTTATACTGAAGATCACGTCTAAACGAGTAGTGTTAATGATTTGAAAAAAATATATGTCAAATTAGAGCATTTTCTCAATAATTTAATATGTGAATATTTTAGATTATGTTTATATTACATAGTGAAATTAATTTGTAAAGTTATGTCTAACGCAAATAAGAAACTGAGAATGGCGCAAAATTCTACCAAGCGTATTTTTGTATAATAAATAATAATGCGTCAAATTGGGGACAGCGCTCCTTGATGGGCGAGTTCTATTACTAGCTGAACGTACGACGCGTTGCGTGAGCTCAGTACAGAACACGCAAGCTAACTACTCAAGGTCACTGGCATATATCTCCGTCTTAAATCATGTATAGAAATAGCTCAGTTTCTAGATTACTTTGACATGTGCTCACCGATAAAGCTTCCTTTTTAACTATGTAGGTCACACAAGTCAAAAATGCGTGTACTAGGCGGCACCAGCAGGTAATGAAAATCGACTGTTATCAGGAGGAGGCGGAACGCGTGAGGGAGAGGCAAGGTTCGCGCCGTCGCACCCCTACTCGCCGCAGGAGACACGCTGAGCGTCGGGAGTCGCAAGCCGATTTCCGGCCACCGTAGGCGTGGGCTTGCGGATTGTGAGCGATGGGTAGCACGCCGTCCGATAAGGACCAGGCCCGGGTCGACGGTGCCGGCGCCTTGTGTTCCACGCGCGCCTCAAAGAAATATCAGCACCAACTGACGGGGACCAATGCCTGCCAGGGTTGCGAGTTTGTCCTAAAAGGATATCGTGGCCCTGGCACACAGGCAACGGAAGGAACACGGACTTTTAGTCAGTAAAAGTCTGACATGCCTGCTTCTCCCACTCTACCCAGAGCGGGAGAAGTTATTTGATATTTTCCCACCCAAAAAAAAAAGTCCCAAAAAGTAGGGTAAAGTAGGCCGCACGGGAGTTCCTAAATATATCAAAAGTTAATTATTGTTTTCCATAAACATACTCGCACGAAAACCCAATCAATAAAACCATCTTCATCATTTCAGCCGAAAGACGTCCACTGTTGGACATAGGCCTCCCCCCAAATGACCGGGGGTTGTCATAATCGCCACGCTTGGCAGACGGGTTGGCGATCGCAGTATGGTGTTAAAATACATAGAGAACGCTGCTGCCCATTCTTTAGTAAATCTTAGTCGCCGTTTACGACACCCACGGGAAGAAATAGGGGATTGCTATTCTTTACGTCCAGCACCAAACAAAACAATAAAACCATCTTGTCAGGTAAGTATTGTGTGGTGATGTTACTGAGCTTTGAAATGGTTGCAATTGTTCGAAGTAAAGTAAAAATTTATTTGTTTAAACATGGTGTACATGAATACCTACATTGCATGCAAGATAATATGAAAAAAAAATCGTGGCGTACAAATTGGTAGGAAGAGATGGTGCACAAACCGTGATAATATTCATCAAAATTAAATTATGGAAATTATAAAATCATCATTATTAATTAAAGATTAAGTATCATTACAATTCAGCAAGCATATTTTTTAGACAAAATTAAATGTCAAAGTAGTCATTAAATAAAGTATTCAATAAAAAATTATGAATTACTATCATACAAAATTACAAACTACAATTATTTCACAAAAATACAATAGATTACAATAACATGTCAATAAAATTCAACATCGTCATCTCAAAATCGAAGAAAAATACTATACTATACTGTAATATGCTCTTTCAGTTAGTAAACTCTTCAATTTACTTTTAAGAGCAGATATATTTAATGATCTCCATGATTTAGGCAATTTATTAAAGATGGCCGGACCCATGCAAAAGATGCTCTTACGCATAAGAGCGGTTTTAGCGCCTTGACCACAAAGTTTGAAGTTATTACGTCTATTTCTAGGGACAGCATCAGACAAAAGCTGAAATAAATGACTATTTGATTTAATGAATGTGCTTAAGACAATATTTCAATCTGCCACGAATTCAATATAATTTTGCAGGTTTTCGGCACCTAATTAATTTTACTAATGTAAGTATATTGTTGCTCCGCTGATAGGATAAAGAACAGTAAAATAAGAAATCATTTTTTTACTTGTTTTTTTTTTAGTGAATTGAAGGGATACGAGTACCTATGACAACCATTATTTTCTTTACCATCACAGCAAAACAACAAGGTTCAAATAAGATGTAAAGTTTATTATAATTTCATCTCAATATATTTTCACTGTCATCAAATATTAAGACAACCGAGCCTACAGAAACGTTGGTTCAGTTAATCTGTCACAAGTTGCACACAACTAAAGTGCTAGAGGGCAACACGCCGAAAGGGGCAAAAAGTCGATTCCTGCCAACGACGGGTACAAATTGTCATTCGTTTTTAGCGAGGCAGTCCTAAATAAAGGCATTGCATTCACAATGTTCTTTTTATTACGCCGTCAAAACAAGATTCAGAACGTCTCTGCTCCATTAATAACCCACAAGAGACAGGGTCTCGATTGTTCGCGGACGACATGAACACTTCATTGTTTTCAATGAAGAGGCGAATTTGAGTTTTATCATTTCTTCAAAAAAATCCAGCAATTCTAATGGTTAGTGAAGACCATTATCTTTTATAGTAAAATTAATTTATTAAATGTCAGTAAACTTCGAATATTATAACTATTTTATGTGCCTCTGCCCTGCTATCGATATCGCAGACTCCAGATATATTTCTACAAGACCCTATTTTTTATAGCATCGTAAAAACATTCTGCCGGTGACTGGGTTGTTAACGATCTACTTTTATTCCTCGAAGATTTCGAGGAAATCTTCAAGGAAGAAAAGTAGATCGTTAACAAATGAATAAAATATATTCTGTTCAAACCACACACGTAACAATGATGCTTATAGTATCATTACTGAGTAGTACCTAATCTGTGAGTCAAAGTAATGGCCGTGTTGCAGGGCCTTGCTTGGGACTAGTTTCAACCAATCAAATGGCTTTAGACGGGTCTTGAGTAGTGCTTGAGTTTTGGGTGAGGTTCTGTATGAGGTTTGGTGGATATTATGTATGTAAGGAAAAATCTACATCTTTTTAATAAAATAAGTGATAGACATAATTTTAATACTAGAAATAAAGACAAAATAGATCAACCATTTTTCAGGTTATCTAAAGTACATACATCTTTTATGGGGTACTGTGTTAAATGTTACCACAAAATACCTTGTGATATATCGCAACTAAATGAAAGAAAATTTAAAACTCATATTAAAAGAACACTTTGTAAACAAGCATATTACAAATTAGAGGATTATACTCGTATACAAGATAAGAATGCTTGGAAACATGCTGGTCCTGCTCCATAGGACAATCTAGAGTCTAGACAAAATCAAACAGGTTGCTATTTTAATTGTATAATTTATTATTTTTATGACATTTATTAAGTTCTGTGATTACCTTAACTCACACTGATATTATTGTTATTTTTTAGGAAATCGTAAATATTTTTTTACAATTTTTGTAAATATGTGAGCACCATGTTCTATCACATAATTAATTTATCTGTCATTGCTTCATTATTAACTCTTTTTATTACCTATTGTGGTATAGTAATTTTATTCTAGGTGCATCGTCTTCACATATAATTATATAATTAATGTACCTATAAAAATATTGTACAAGATTTTAAAAGAGTACCGGTGGAGTTTCTTGCCCATTCTTCTCCATACGAAACTACATTTTGGAAGGGGCGACTAGAATCAATTCTATTTTTTTTTGTAAATATTGACGTTCAAAAGTGCCTTTTATGTGCCTATTTGAAATAAACAATTTGACTTTGACTTTGACTTTGGTCGGGCCGGCGCGGGCGGGTTGCGGACGTGGCTTCGGACGCGGATACCTCCAGACGGATGTGTAATTAGAATCTGTCAGTGTCCGGTGTCCGCGGCTTGCCCGCTATCTATCCGTGCGGGTGCGATTGATCCTTTGAGTGAAGTGGTGATTGGTTGGTGGTTGTAAGGTTAATTTTTTTACAAGATTATATTTTGTATATGTCAACAAGTTCTTCTCGCCATAAACTGAAAATTTTGGCGAGTGAATGTGAAATCAACAAATACCTAGTTGTTGATTTATATATGTTAGAGAAAAATAATTTAAAAAAAAAACTTTTTGCCGCCGTGTGCTCAAATCCTTCGCGTAACAGTTTAACTTTTGGCTGTAGAAGTTATCCTTTGTGCTTTGATAAATAAATACTATAACTACTATACGATATTCCATGGCATCCCACTGCTTAGATGGAGGCCAATCTGCTCTATGGCAATTGAATAGAATCGCTTGTACAATTCGGAAATTTGCAAAAGTGTTGTGAATGTCTACGCAGTTGCTACGACGTTGCGCACGTGACGTCATCGCTACGCTTGCTACGCTGTTAGAACTTGGATGTACAAATGTCTATTTTACCTGTAGCAAAATCAAATAATGTCGCAACGGGTAGCCTCTCTAACATCTATAAATAAATCTTCCTCAATTTAAACATGTAGGAATATTTTCGTTATTCGTGGTAGAATATGGCTAGAATGAGCTGTACGCGCGTGTACCTTGTGTATGTTTATGATTTATTTGATATTTCGTATTCCTTTTATGTTATCGTTTCATGAGCTCTGTAGAAGGGTATTAAATACGAAATTAAATTTAATATGTATTGAAGGGACTTTTATTAACTTGGTTAAATTTTGGCACAGAATTATTAAATAAAAACGAGTAATGGCTCATTTTCACTAGTCAATAACTCGGTCGATATACAGCATGCGGGGACTCCCCGCAGGTGGGGTAATGACTGCAGTTCCCTGAATAGGGGACCCAGGCCCCATGGCATGCGTTGCAGTAATCGCCCGCAACCCGCATACGAAAACAAGCCGTAGGACAATTAATATAAACCCAACAGTATACTCATTACTACGACGATATAGACGACACACGGTGTCTACATCTCTTTATCTACTTTCCTATCGCAGGTATGCTTGAAGAGATATCTTTAGAAATAAGCATCACCTTTCTGTTCCTTTCTTCTTGTATGTTTAAATATTTATGTGTGTCACGTACATAAATAATATAATAATAAAGATTTGGACTTTTTTTTTGTTAGTGACAATTTGTAATGTAATTTAATTTTAATGACTACCCAATTTTAATATATTTTATTTTAATGATCTAATTAATTTTAATATATTTTATTTTAATGGTGAAATGATTTTGTTTTACTTTTGTGTATTTGTGATTGGTATATTGGGATTATTGTATCGAAATATACAACAACTACAACAACAAGTACCAAGTAACAAGTACTTATAATATAAGTGAAGTGATATTTTTAAAAGCGCGTTTTTATTGGACCAATATATTGCTTTCACACTATATACCTTATAACTTTTTAAAAAATGAGGCAGAATGTACGTACAGTCAGTGGCTAGCATTATCTGACCCCTCTTCCATTATTCTTCTTTGTAAGATGGGTCAGATAATGCTGGTCACCGACTGTACCCGCACATTTGTACAACAGTAATACTTACTGGTGCGGGTCGAAAAGTGTATGTAAATCTATAGTTAACGTGCTGAGTGGGCAAAAAAAACCATTATATTTTTTTTATTATTTTATGGCAACTCAGTAGCTAACCTAATTAAATATAGTATAATGCCAAAAGACAAAAAGCTTTTATCACCAAGCGCAAAATGACTGGCCACCGATGCTGGCCACATAGTTTTGCTAAACATTGATTTAAAAAAAAATAAAAGGAATGAACAAGTGAAAATCGCGCGTCCGCGGATAGCTTTCTTTTGATTTATTTATCTGAATTTTCAATTTGTGTTTACGATTTACTCGAAATGCCGTCTAGTAGTGATAGTGTAGATTTGATAACGTCGTCGCCAGAATTAAAAGAAACGGCCGAAGCTGTTATTGAGAACCTATTGCCTGAGAAATCCAGAAATAAATATAACATTAATATGATTTTTTTACAGTGGAAGAGCGAGAAAAACGCTCCTTCTTTTTCTGAAAATGTTTTACTGTCTTATTTTAGTAAAAAAGGGCAAAAATATTAGCCAAATATCTTGTGGTCTTTGTATTCTATCTTAAAAAGTTTTATTATTTTCCTCGTAGTTATAGTAAAGCAATAGGTATCACTCGGAAGAAAGTGCGATTCTTAACTCGTGTGTATTAGTAACTCGTTTTAGTAATCTGTCAATTTCTCCCCTCGGGGAACTATGTACTATTTTATCGTGTTTTTCTCCGAGAATGATTCTAATAGGAACTCACACTTACCAACATGATAGAGAGAGACAGAACATATTTATTTAGGTATTTTAGGGATAGCTACTATTTTTCTAATAATATTTTTTTGTTACCCCAAATGATAATTTTGGTGTTATTTTTACTAAGTAGTGAAATCGTAATCGTCTAAGTAGTGTCAATAGCTTATTGAAGTGTTACAAAAGTTATGTAATGATTTATCGTTTTGTGTTGTTTTTTGTTTCAGGTAAGAGTAACATACAACATACACTATTTACATTTTACAACTGAGATTAGACCGCAATTAAATTGGCTGTGTCAGGCCGCATGCTAACCAAAATGATTGATCGTGTGAATTCGCGAGCGTCGCGATCATATGTCACTTTTTGTCCCGAAAACCGGCAAGCGACCTCTGTCAGCGTAACCACGCTTTTTGGTACGCTGACGCGGGGTTAATCAAACAAAGGAAAAGTTCGGGCACTCACAAAAAGCGGTCATAAAAAGCGTTTTGATCTTTATTTTCTACCATTGTTACTAAAAACACTTTACGTGTCATTAATAGGCAACGTAATTTTTTTTTTGGGTTGGAAATTATCAAATAACTTCTCCCGCTCTGGGCGGAGCGGGAGGGCGTGTCAGACTTTTACTGACTAAAACCTACTCGTATTCCTCCTTCCTTCTCGTATTTACCTGTGTGCCAGGACCACGATATCCCTTTCGGACAAACTCGTAACCCTGGCAGGCATTGGCCCTAACGGACCCCGTCAGTTGGTGCTGATAACTCTTTGAGGCGCGCGTGGAATACAACGCGCCGTCGACCCGGGCCTGGTCTTTATCGGACGGTGAGCTACCCATCACTCACCGTCCGCAAGCCCGCGCCTACGGTGGCCGGAAATCGGCTTGCGACTCCCGACGCCCGGGGCGTCTCCTACGGCGACTAGGGGCGCGAGGGCGCGAACCTTGCCTCTCCCTCACGCGTTCCGTCACCTCCTTCTGCGAAGCGGCCTCCCATGCACTCTCGCTCCGAACCATGGCCTGAACCAGGGCCGGACGCGAAAGATAGCTGCCGCCGATAACCTCCATGAGGTGCTCAACTCACCTGCACGCGAAACGGCGTGCACATTACTATTAGTCTCACACTCAACATTTTCTGCTGACAATTTTATGAAGAGCGGAACATTTAGGCTTTGACACCGTACGGGAGTCTCCTGGATCATCATTCATCATTTCAGCTGAAAGACGTCCGCTGCTGTACAACGGCCTCCCCCAAAGGGGGGTTTGCCAAAATCGCCACGCTTAGCAGGCGGGTTGGCGATCGCAGTATGGTTTTAAATGCATAGAGAACGCTGCTGTCCATTCTCTAGTAAGTCCCTTAGTCGCCTTTTACGACACCCACGGGAAGAAATAGGGGAGTGCTATTCTTTACGTCCGGCAACACACGGAAAGGCCTCCTGGATACACTCCAAGAATTGTAAACATGACCACCTTATTACAAAACAAGATCTATATTTTGACAAGGCTTAAACCATGGAGCCAGTTTTTGTAATAAGAACGTAACAGTGATTGAAATACCGTTATTTATACAAAACTGAAAACTTAGTTCGGTACTAAGTTGTCAGTTTTGTGTTTAGGAACTTTACCATAGCCGGAATAAAGTTCGAAATTCAATAATGGCTCCATGTTTTAAACCTGGGTCCGAAAATAAACCTTGTTTTGTAATAAGGGGGTACGTGTTCGGTGAGCGGGATCCATCAGACCCACATAAACAGCAGCGTAGTTTCCTGATACCCTTATAAATTAGATCGGTGCAAAGGTTATCTATTATAGTTCAAACTATGATTTTATTTCAATAAAATAACACCTTTCCTGCAAATAGAAAGAAAAATATTATGTTTTCCTATATAAAAAGTATTAAACGCATTAACTTGTCAGGCTGCTGTCAACCAAATGTAAAGTTTTTAGAGTCCCTTACGGAATTCGGAAAACTTTTGCCAGAACCTTGGAAAATTTTCGTCTTCCCTCGTAATACCACCACTGACTACCTGCAGTATTGTCTCTCCTTCTCCCTTTAATCCATCCAAAGGTTGTCTGTAAATGATCGCTTTTAGCGATAAGACCGCCCATTGTGTCCCGCGCCCTATGTAAAATTTAAACATTTATATCTGTAACTTTTATGGTGTACATAATAAAGAGTATTCTATTCTATTGTGATGTGATGTCCTGAAACGGATACATTTAAGAACCCTTGCAGACAGCTTGTTTTAAACATTGTATCTCATGTATGTGAGATGCGTGTATGATTATTTTGTCTAATAATAGTTTATCTTTAGTTAATGTACTTATCCATACTCATCATTTCAGCCGAAAGACATCCATTGCTGGACATAGGCCTCCCACAATTTAGGGAGGCGTTACCATAATCGCCACCCTTGGCAGGCGGGTTGGCGATCGCAGTATGGTGTTAAAAGGTATAGAGAACGTTGCTGCCCATTCTCTAGTAAGTCCCTTAGTCGCCTTTTTTAACTGGTGTTTGTGATACAATGATGTTTTAATAGGTGCAGACACCAACTATACCCTTATTTCTGGAATGTTCCATTTTTACTTTGAAATGTGTTTTCTGAAAAAAAAAATTAGTATAAATTAAATTATTATTAATAATAATTTATGACACCCACGGGAAGGCGTTACGTCCGGCACCACACGGACGCTTATCCATACTAATATGATAAATTCGAAACTAACTCTGTCTGTCTGTATCACGCCTAAACTTCTAAACGGATTTCGATAAAATTTTGCAAGGAGATATATGGCATCCGGAGGAATGCTAATTTTTGTCACAAAAATAATACTAAAGGGGTGATATTGGGAATGAAAGTTTGTATGGGAAACTTAGCATATCTTATGTTAGGGATATGAAAATTCAAAAAAAAATACGTGTTTCAGCGTTTTTTGTATAACCGCTGGGAATGATTTTAAAATTTACTTGATTATTGAAACTTCTCTTTTTAAGAGATTTAAGGTATTGGAAATATAGTCAGAATCCGTATCTTGAGGTCTTCGACTATTGATCGAAGCTTGAAGTAATATTAATTTCATTAATATCGGTCCACCCGACTAAAAGTTATTACAATTTAAAGTTATAAAATAACTTAGCTGTGTGATAATATTATAATGTATTATTGTTACTCTTAAGTTAGACATTAAGAATCGTAAAAACATATTTTGATAAAATTCATTCAAACGCCAACACGAGGCGTATTATTTTCACGATTTCCCCTAGGATAATATCCGACTACCACGCGGGCAAAAGCTAATATTGAAATAAAATAAAATAAATTGTTAACGTATTTTAATCATGACTCAATTATGATTCTTTGAAACTAAATAATAAACTAGCAACAATTATATTTAGGTACATAGAGATAAGAATACTAAGAAACATTGCTTCGTTGGTCTAGTGGCCGCAAGCGCTACTGCTCAACATGAGATCCCGGGTTCGATTCCCACGTTGGGCAATGTTATTGGGGTTTTCTATCAGGAATTTCTCAGTAGCTGTCCGGGGTCTGGATTTCTGCCTAGTTGATGGCAATAGACTCGCCCCCTATTACATGGGACTTAAACATAACTAGCATAATGTGGGTGTACTATAGGTTCACCTCTGCCTAACCCTTCGGCGATGAGATAAGAACTAAAAAATAACACAAATTATTCCAATTCATTCAAACGCCAACACGAGGCGTATTATTTTCGCGATGAAAAAATTTTATCAACTTAATAGCTTGTAAAAACCGTTGAGTATTTTCACAGCAATTAATTTTATAGTGTTATGAAAATGGGTATTTAAACAACTTTTTTGGCTAAGACCTCCGCTCCTGGGCAAGTCAAGACGGATAATTGCTCAAATTATGTTAATTTTATGTTTTTAAGTTAAACGGTTTGCTTTATTCTTTTTCTCGGCCAAGTGATATTGGAAATCATAGCAAATTTGTAAATTCGGAGAACTTTTGTTTTCGTCATGAAGGAAGACAATGTTATTGTTTGGATTAGCTAAGTTTATAGTCAGATATTAATTACAATGTAATAATATTGACTTAAGGGACTTAATAGAGAATGGGCAGCAGCGTTCTCTATGCATTTTAATACCATACCGCGATCGCCAACCAGCCTGCCAAGCGTGGCGATTATGGCAACCCCCCTTTTAGGGGATGCATATGTCCAGCAGTGGACGTCTTTCGGCTGGAATGATGAATATTGATCAAAATTAAAAAAACTACGAAGACAGGCGCTTTTCAGTTTCTAGTCTTTAGTGTGTAACAGGAAGTGACAGCTTGAGCATGGAATAAGTTGGTACTTTTAAATAGCATGGAATTAGTAAGTATTTTATATTAGCATGGAATTAGTAAGTACTAAGTATAAAGATTGTAGGTAGAGGGGGTTATTTCTGTCACTGCTCAGTTGCTTATTACCTTATTCATCATATGCGACTACTGTCGGGTTCAAATCTATCTATTTAACATCGGATAAAAAGATATTTTCACGAGACATTACACAAAAATCATGAGAATGTTATCGTGTCTCTTGGTTGTGTAACGTGTCATAAACTGTATTCGGATAAGCGAACTTTTTAGGGTTTTCTTATCAAAATGTGTCCTGCAGGCTTAGCATGGCGTTTTCGATCTCTACTCTACTATAGAATAGACATCGCTTGTCTACACTTCTCGTAATCTCTTCTTCGCGAGCACGAGGACACACCTAGACTCGGGTTTCTTCGTAGACAGTGACTTGTCCATAGCAACGGGGTATTCGCTAGTGGTGTGTATTACTACCCAATTTTACCGTACTTTTGCGTTTCGTTCTCAAACAAACCTATAAAGCAAAGTGTTTTTAACGAATATTTCTTCAATTACAAAACGCAAATGGTCAAGGGGGATGCGCTGTGTAGCCCGCAAAATTCAAATTTTCGAACGTTTTTTGAATTCTAAGGATTTTTTGAAGAGAGTTAATTTTTTGCCGATTCTAATCATTATAATTCTGTAAAGCAATATTTTTTACGGCCGCGAATCATATTTAAATCAACTTATAACGTGTTACTGACCTGCAAATTGCAAAAAACGTAATAAAATTTAAATTTCACGGGCTACCTTAGCGCATCTCCCTTTTAAAAATATTGTTAAATGGCTGTAGCCAATGACGTATTATAAAAAATAGATATAATATTATAATATTATATAACGCCACAGCCAATACATCATTGCTGTGACGCCACTAAGTTTTGTGGCGTCACTATATAATATTGGTAATTGCATATAATGTACAGGCATTATTTAAATAAAGAGCCATAATTATACTATTTTGATGGCGTCACGCAAGAAGTCTCCTTTAAGGGTACTGCAGACTGGCGGGTCGCGCTATCACGTCGCGCCTGTCTGCGGGAGCCCTTGTTTTTCGCTGAAGTTTTTCTATAAAAAAACTTAAATAAAAAGCGCAATTTGAAACCAACATGTTAATTTCAGCTTAATATATGATAAAAGTAAAAAACACCGCCTAAAATTACTCGAATTAACGAAAAAACAACTAACGAATCGTTGTCTAGGTCATTTTATATGTAGACTATTTTGGAAGAAAGGTTTCTATACCAAGCTGTCAACATCGGAGAAAGATTGTACGTCGTGCTCGACGTTGTAGACAGTTGTCTAGGGTAGAGAAGACAAGTCTCTTCACATTTGATTTTGTAATCGCCGTGCTACAGACAGTAGAAAACATTCTGTTGTCTACACTGAAACGTCATTTTTGTCTATTCTTCCGTCGACAAAACGCGTAGAGAGGGTTCTCGTGCTCAGCCTGCTGGAGGGTTCAAAGAATTTCACACGAAGAGCTATTAAGTGTCGTTTTTCAGGTTCGAATATGATCATAAAAGTCTTCTTTCGACAATATCCTCCTTCGTTAAAGAAAATATATATTTTTTCATTATATTCTTTAATTAGATACCTTTTTTTTTTTTTTTGCGTGTGAAATTATCAAATAACCTCTCCCGCTCTGGGCTGAGCGGGAGGGCGTGTCAGACTTTTACTGACTAAAACCCACCCGTGTTCCTTCCGTTGCCTGTGTGCCAGGGCCACGATATCCCTTTCGGACAAACTCGCAACCCTGGCAGGCATTAGCCCTAACGGACCCCGTCAGTTGGTGCTGACATCTCTTTGAGGCGCGCGTGAAACACAACGCGCCGTCGACCCAGGCCTGGTCCTTATCGGACGGCGAGCTACCCATCGCTCACCGTCCGCAGGCCCACGCCTACGGTGGCCGGAAATCAGCTTGCGACTCCCGACGCCCGGGGCGTCTCCTGCGGCGGCTAAGGGCGTGAGGGCGCGAACCCTGCCTCACCCTCACGCGTTCCGCCTCCTCCTTCGCGAGCATTACTGCTTCGGAGAAGGAGGTGACGGCCTCCCATGCACTCTCGCTCCGAACCATGGCCTGAACCAGGGCCGGACGCGAGAGATCGCCGCCGCCGATCGCCTCCGTGAGGACAGGGCGGTGCTCCGCCCAAGCCGGGCAGACCTCCACCGTATGCTCCACCGGGCGTTCCACACAGTGGTGACACCCGGGCGTTTCCTCCCGCTTTTTCCTGAACAGGAACCTCCCGAAATTAATTAGATACCTACTGCCTTATTGACACTACGAACAAAATAACTTAACATTTTCTTAATTTATTTAAGCGTCATTTGACAGAGTTTACTCTAGTGAAAATCCGATAAAACTCTAAACCCCTCATTACCTGTTACTGTTAGGGTTCCGTAGTAGGTAAAACAAGGAGCCTTTATAGTTTCGGCTATAATTACTTATAAGTACGACTGTAGAACTCAATTTTTTTTTTTTAAAACGTTGCCCCACACTAGGAATTTCTCCTGTATCGTGGGTGCGTTTACAAACATTTAAACTCACATACACAAACAGCCAGACCCGGAACAAAAAAAACATTCATCAAAAAAATCCAAGCATTCATTTCAAATAAACGAATTACAGGCACTTTTGAATTGTCAAAGGTTCGGTGAGTCAGAGAGATGAAGCTAGTTGCCCATTCCAAAGCGTGGTAGTTTCATATGGACAAGAACAGGCAAGAAACTCCACGGACACTCTTTTAAATCAAAATATTGTTACAAAGTGTAGTATATGTGGATCAGGCATTACCACAATAAGGTGACGTGTGTAACGGCCTTTACAGAGGGCGCATAGAGCTCGGGTCGGTCGCCATCTTGTTCCCTATGGTTTGAGCCAGGACGAAGGAATACACGCATAAATTACAACATTGTTATTTTATTAAGAACAAATCCCAAATATCACAGTGGCGACGAGGATTAATAATCAGGAAGATGTCGATCGAGAAGATAAGAGAATACGAAGTGCGGACTGGAGTGTGGTCATCGTACATCGACCGATTGGAAATGTATTTCATAGTCAACAAGGTGGCAGACGAGTTGAGGTTGCCGACATTAATTGCGAGCATGGGAGATGAGGCTTATGAATTGCTGGTCAATCTCGCCAGCCCAAAAAAGCCATCAGAATCAACATATGAGCAAATCAATGACTTGATGCGGCAACATCTGCAACCAGCAACATCATCGCTAGCAGAGCGATACCGATTTCGTCAAAAACGGCAGAGCCCGACTGAAGATGTTGCCGCGTACGTAGCAGAATTAAAAAAGTTATCTCGTAATTGTAAATTTAACACGAACTTAAACGAAAATTTACGAGATCAATTTATCTGCGGGCTTAAGAGCGACGTAGTTCGGCAAAGGCTGTTTGCAGAACAGGATACTATAACTTTTACGGATGCAGGCAAGTTGGCGTGTTCTTTGGAGGCCGCAGAAAGGGACGCAGCTGAGGTCGAGATGCCAAAAGGTACCACAGAGGCGAGTAGTGCGTGTGCGGTGCATGCGTTAACGCCTTACGCGGAGCGCCCCGGACAGAGACGCGGGCGTAAAGGAGCGGTTGTCAGCGGGCGCGCCCGACCGACCAAGGTCGACGTGGCGGGCGTAGTGGCTCGAGGAGCTTCAGCAAGCACGGGAGGCTGTGCGGCTTGCGGGGGTGAGAACCACGAGTACGGCAGGTGTCGTTACCGAGCATTTGTGTGCAGCAGATGCCAGCGTGTGGGTCATTTGCGGCGGGTGTGCCCAGAACGGAACGGGCAAAGGCCGCAAGGAAAAACTGACAAGCAGAACAGAGAGGCAAGGCGACTACATCATCTTGGTGATTCCGGAGATGGAACAAGTGAAGAAGATGAGGATATTGAAGACTTAAATCTATTATCATTAAATAGCTATAAGACGGTGAGTTTACCCATTTTTGTAGATAACATTGTTATTGGTATGGAAATTGACACTGGAACAGCAATTTCATGTATAAATAAAATCATCTATGATAAATATTTTGATCATATGCCAATAGAAAATGATAACACAGTTTTAAAATTCTATGATGGGTCAAAAATTAAGCCTTTATGTATCATTCAGCCAATAGTAAGTTATGGGAAAATAGAGAAACAATTGCAGTTGTTTGTTATTGAGGGTGGTACCACGTCCTTAATAGGGAGGTAGTGGTTGGCTGAGTTACAAATTAGTGTACCTAAATTCCATTGTAATTTTATAGGAAACAGTAGCAAACATAAGGATAATGAGTTATGTGAATTACTTGACAGGTATAAAGAAGTGTTCAGTGGAGGGCTGGGACGGTACACGGGAGGCAAGGCAACACTGCAAGTTCGTGACAAGGCAGAACCGGTTTACCATAGGGCACGTCCACTACCCTACGCGCTCCGTGAGCGCGTGGATACGGAGCTCGACGCAATGC
Source organism: Tiliacea aurago (assembly GCA_948098905.1). Classification (NCBI taxonomy): domain Eukaryota; kingdom Metazoa; phylum Arthropoda; class Insecta; order Lepidoptera; family Noctuidae; genus Tiliacea; species Tiliacea aurago. Next base: position 19,338,738 of record OX402594.1, read on the forward strand.
TTTGCGCTGGCATCATTGAACCAGTTGACTGCTCGGACTGGGCTTCTCCACTGGTGCCGGTAAACAAGGCGGACGGTACGTTACGAATTTGTGCTGATTACAAGTCAACTTTGAACCCTGTCTTACTGGTCGATCGTTATCCACTCCCCAGGATTGATGATGTTTTAGTGGGTCTAAATGGGGCACAATATTTAAGCAAAATTGACTTATCAAATGCGTATAATCAAATAGAGTTAGATGAATCAAAGAAGTTTACAGTCATAAACACACATCGGGGGTTATTCCGTTACAATAGATTAGTATATGGATTGTCATCAAGTGTGGGTATTTTCCAACGGTTTATGACAAACTTGCTGCAGGTTATTCCACATGTACAAGGATTCTTAGATGACGTAATAATAGGAGGGAAGACTAGGACAGAACACATACAGGCACTTGAGGCGGTTCTGAAACGGTTGGCAGACAACGGGTTGATATTAAGGAAGGATAAATGTGTTTTCTTAGTAGATAATGTTAAGTATCTAGGGTATGTGGTATCAAAGGAAGGAATTCAAGCGGATACAGATAAAATCAATGCTATAATAAAATTACAACGACCAACTAACATAACTGAATTACGGTCATTCTTGGGAATGGTAAATTTCTTTGCTAGATTTATTAAAAATCTAAGCTTTTATTTAGTACCATTACATACGTTATTACGGAAGGGGGATCAATGGAAATGGGACTGTGATTGCGAGCATTCATTTGTAGAAGTAAAACGAGCATTAGTCAGTAGTGAGGTATTAGCACACTATGACTCCAGGAAGCCCATTATTGTGACATGTGATGCGAGCGCGCGGGGAATAGGCGGGGTGTTGGCTCAGAGTGGACCACGGGGCGAGCGCCCGGTTGCTTACGCGTCACGTGCGCTCACTGCCGCAGAGAAAAATTACTCACAAATTCATCGCGAAGCATTAGCTATTATTTTCTGTGTAAAAAAATTCCATCAATATTTGTACGGACGTAGGTTTACATTACGCACCGATCATAAACCACTGGTGTCCATATTTGGACCAAACAACGGTATACCAAGTATGACTGCGAGTAGGATGCAAAGGTGGGCGGTTATATTATCAGCGTACGACTACGATATAGAATACATTAAAACTAAGGAGAACTGCGCAGACGGCTTATCGAGATTACCGGACAGCACGGCGGGTCGCTGTAGGGACGTCATTCCAGAACAAACGTATCTACACTTTGCACAAGACGCGCTGTTATTAGATTACAAACAAATTAAAAGACAAACTCAGAAAGATCCCATATTAAGCCGAGTGTTAACATATGTCAAGGATGGTTGGCCGGGAAGCTGTGACGTTGTAGGGATGCAGCCTTATTACAATAGGAAATCAGAATTATATGAGGAGTTAGGTTGTGTCATGTGGGGTCATAGGGTAATAATTCCGGAATGTAGTCGTGAAAAGGTTATAAAACTAATACATGAAGTGCATATGGGCATTTCAAAGTCGAAAGCAATAGCTCGCAGTTACGTGTGGTGGGCCGGCATCGACGAGGCAGTGGAGCGCGAGTGCCGCTCGTGTGCTACCTGTGCTAAGCTCGCGGACGCACCCGCAAGCGGACCGCCTTGCCCTTGGCCGTGGCCTTTAAAACCATGGTCTAGACTACATTTAGATTTCATGGGCCCAATTTATGGAAAAACCTACTTGGTAGTAGTAGACGCCATGTCGAAATGGTTGGAAATTTTCCCGGTACCAAGTACAGCGGCGCGAAGCACCATTTCGAGACTAGGCGAGTTATGGGGCAGGTTTGGACTGCCAAGGCAAATAGTAACAGACAACGGACCGCCGTTCACGAGCGGTGAGTTTGCGAACTTCATCAATAGTGACGGTATACAACACATCTTCACAGCACCGTACCATCCCGCATCTAACGGGGCGGCCGAGAACGCGGTAAAAACACTAAAAAAGGTTATAAAAAAAGCATTTGCGGAAAGCAAAAATATAGAATCCACTTTAAATAATTTCTTATTACATTATCGCAATACTGAACATTGCACAACGGGGGAAATTCCCTCAGGGTTATTAATGGGAAGACATTTAAGAACAAGGCTAGATGCATTAAAACCGGATAGGGAGTCCAAGGTGAGAAAGGCTCAGGAACGACAGGTTAGAGCTAAAGGAGGAGTGAATAGGGAAGTAGGCGTTGGGGACGATGTATGGTACCGTCAGTATTTAAAAGCAGAGAAGTGGCAACCCGGTTCAGTCATAAAATCGACAGGAACAAACGATTTTAGGATCGTTGATACTAATAGTAACGTTGTTCACCGACACCTAGACCAGCTAAGGCGAAGACCTAGGAGTTCACTTGTAATCCCCACAGGTTCTGGGGCATCATCAATGGATCCGCTAGACCGCGACCTAGCGCCGGTTGAAGTCCAGTCGGAGCGGTCCGAGGCGCGTCGCTCCCGTGAGGAGTTTCGACGAGCGCGGTCCACAGATCGAACAACTACCCCGTTAGCCGAGGGGTTAGCTGAGCCAACAAGAGAGCAGTTTTCTACGCCACCAACCACCCCTGTACCGGCCCAGCCACGTCCCATTCGGAGTTGTCGGCAAGGCAAAACTTTTAGTTATAAGTAGGATAAGTTTAGTTAGCTGTGTTTATTACAGTGCGGTGGAAAAAGCCATATAATGGGGTTGCTGTATTGTAAATTAAGTGGGGAGGAGTGTAGTATATGTGGATCAGGCATTACCACAATAAGGTGACGTGTGTGTGAGCTCGGGTCGGTCGCCATCTTGTTCCCTTTGGTTTGAGCCAGGACGAAGGAATACACGCATAAATTACAACATTGTTATTTTATTAAGAACAAATCCCAAATATCACACAAAGTATTGGTTACATCATTTATGTTGAAATTATACATGTGAGAACAAGGTAGGAAAGTCGTGCACGATAAAGGCGTCCGTAATAAAAAGATAAAAAAAACAATTAAAATAAGCCGTGGCAGCCAAGAAATGACCAGTCCTTACTGACGGCGCCCGTTCTCGAACATGACGCATGGATCAGCACCATTTAGTTGGACCATTTTGACGGGAACTTAAAGATCCAACACACACACCACCATCAGCGAGACATTTGAGTGAGCATGACACACTCTCAGCCGCCAGGGCACATTAAGGCAATGAAAGACGTACTCAGTAAATGCTAAATGGTAGATACATAGTGCTCATACGCTGTCTGCGCCTGTCCACGGTTTAACACAGTCTCTTGGTACTAAAAAGCTACAATTTGGCATGGTTATACATATTATTGTACGGCATGGTTGGCGCAGTTAGTTAAGCGATTGACTGCTGCGCTGCGTGTCGCGGGTTCGATTCCCGCACGGAACAAATATTTATATGACCTACAAGTAGTTGTTCCGGGTCTGGCTGTTTGTGTATGTGAATTTAAATGTTTGTAAACGCACCCAAACGCACCCACAATACAGGAGAAATTCAGTGTGGGTAACGTTAAAAAAAATCACGCCTACAGAGTTATGATAACATGATATAATAAGAACTTGATAAAAAAAAAGGTTTTATTCGGTACCTCCCTTACACGTAAAGTGGGGATGACTCATCTAAACCATTGTGTAATCATTGGATCATCATCATCAATCCATAGCAGTCCAATGCTGGACATAGGCCTCAGGACTCTCCAATTGCACGCCATTCAGTTTGATTCTCGGCACCTGTCATCCACCTGACATCAGCCACCCTGCGAAGTGCGAAGATCATCGCTCCACCTAGCCTGAGAGCGTCCTACCTTACATTTGCCGATTCGCGGTCTCCACTCAAGAACACGTCTCCCCCAACGGTCATCGGTTCTACGGCTAATATGGCCGGCCCAATGCCACTTCAGCTTGCTTGTTCTATGAGCTATGTCGATAACTTTGGTTCTCTACCGGATCACCTCGTACTGGATTCGATCCCTCAGACAGACTCCAAGCATAGTCCGTTCCATAGCTCGTCGTTGGATAGGTCTTTCAAATCAGGAATACATTAAGCTGTAAGTGACAGTAAGCTCCTTTCTCTTTGACAGGGACCTAAGTTTAATTTAAGAAAAACAAATAAAATGTTCTCAACGTGATCACATTCTACACACCAGCTCAGGTCATTCTACTTGAATTTGGAAGATGATGGGTTCACTTAAACGTATGAACAATAGAGGCATCGAGCTCTGAACACAGATGTACATAAGGGGGTAATATCCCGGAGTGCAACTGCACAGGCTGACGATACAGGATGCGACAGCACATCACTGGATTGTTGGTTGTTAGGGGTAATGTAGCCCTCTTAAATGTAAGTCTTAACGTTTCTATGTAACATCAACAAGAAGAAAATACTGTGAACTAGCTGTGTGTATTTTGATATTAAAGTTAGTTGAGAAGACCAAATACAAGGACTTTATTTTAATAAGACCCTCATGCATTTAAATCCCTGATAGTCTCATATAGTTTTCTTCTTAGGTAGGCTGGTGTGTCGGACCACAAATAAGAATCCTACAATTGACAGTTAAAGTGGTCTTTCTACATTAGGCGTGGTGGAGTTGACTTATTGACTACCAGCAAATTGATGTTTAAAATTCCTCTGTTTGAGCACGTACTCAGGTGGTTTTATGATGAAAGCCGCTGCTGCACTTCATAAAGTTTATAGCCGCAGTATCGTTTACATGTGACACGTAATACGAGACGTGACCACTTATCACGCACATTTACTAGCTTGCGCTAGATAAGGCAATCTACTTACCCATATAAACGAGATTACCCTCACCGAGGCACTGTACAGGAAGCGAGTCGCATCTGCATACATATTCTCTTTAAGATTAGAATTATCAGATCTTTATAGATTAATACTCAAACACTGTTTTTTTTGGCGGGGGTATTAAAAGTACCCTTTGTGTTAACACACTTTGTGGTAACATTAATTTATGGAAATTGAAACGGGTTTTCTTGCGATTGGTATTTCTATACAAATCATAATAAGATGCCCAGAGTGTGCGTAACGTTGTGCGTAACGATCATCCGGATAACTTTTGCTATATACAGAGTGGATTTTTTAAATGGGGCAGTAAGGGCAGCTACCCTAACCGTTGTATCTACATGAAAACGGTCTTAAGAGACTGTCCTTATCTTTTTGTTTTTTATTTATTTTTCGATCAGTCTTTTTTGTATCGGCTAGTTTATCGATGATAAAAAGTGTAAGTTCGAGTCTCATTTCCTACGAAATGTATGGGAAAAGTTGTTTTGCGATTTATGATTTTCTAGTACTCAAACCTCAATTGGTCCAATAGAGGTTTTTGAGCCTTATAAGAAAGAGGATCGATTGGCATAAAAAAGTTTTAGTGAAAATTGCCCATTTTCCTGCAGACTGTATTTTTTTTTTCAAAATCTGTGAATGCAGATCAAAATTTCTCAAAATGATAAGGACAGTCTGTTAAGACCGTTTTCATGTAGCTACAACGGTTAAGATAGCTGCCTTTACTGCCCCATCTCAAAAAACCACTCTGTATAAGATGGCTCTACCACCACACCTACCACTCGCCGATTACCTAATTCGCTGCAACAAAGGCAGCGAATTGGGTAATCAACGTGTGCGTAATTGGAATGTGGCATATTTATGATATTGTAAATCTATACTAATTTAATATTATAAAGAGGTAAAGTTTGTAAGGTTGTAGGGGGTAATCTCTGGATCTACTGAACCGATTTTGAATTTTTTTTTACCCATAGAAAGCCACGTTATTTGTGAGTGTCATAGGCTATAATATATAATAATAAAAATGTTTACCGCCCAACGAAGTGGGCATGGGTCAGCTATCTATGTATGTATTGAGAGTTCTATGTGGATTTATGCTGGGAATGTGGGTTTAATTTCAACTAAAACATAATAAGGATGAATAAGTAGGATAATGTTGAGACACAGCCCTAAATGATTTTTGACAAATTGAGAAAACTACTACCTAAGTACCTTAACAATAACTAGGTAATATAAAGTTTTGTAACTGTTCAAATCATTATTGTGAAGATACTATATCAGGAAACAGTAAAACGGTTTCTTGCCCTTGTTGATTTATGAGTCACAAATAAATCTATAGAGGACAGGAATAGGATGTAAAGGTCACTCATCCTCTATAAAAAGGGAGGATCCATCGACCAGATGGGTGTTGTGTCTGGTGCGCTACTGCCTGACGATTGATGTCGGGATGTTATATATGGTCCAGTCGCGCAGTAAACACTGCTTGCGCGATTCAGGATTTGTGTGACGTCAGGTCTTTGATGCGTAATTCGCAAATCCCTATTAGCAGGTTCCTTCAGGAGATGTTCAGCTCACTGCAAAAAAGAGACTCGTAAATAACGCAACAAGAACACGGAACAAGTGTACAGGAATTGTCAGTGATATATCTACGAGTACTTGTATAAATAGTGTGTAGTTCAGGGATACAAATACAACAATCAATCGTTAGATAGTACGTCTATTTGTATCAGTAAGAAAAGAGTTTCAAGACTCGATTCGTATGTAACTTGTAGCTAAAAAAGCGTAAATTATGCTACCTGTAAAACAACCGTGATAAAATTCACCCGATAATTCACAGCATCGAAAGGCTATATTAGTTTTTCTTGGAACGGAAAGCGAATACCTCTTACTAACGTTTCCTGATATCTTCGCTCTTCATTGTATAAATATTTCTCCAACAAGGTTTTCATTTTAACAAAGCTGTAAAAACTTCGTTATCTTTCAACTCATTACGGATTTCAATGACTATCATAATTCTACCAAATAGTTGCTTGACTCCTTTAATAATCTCTTGATTCTATTTACCAGCAGCTAGCGAGACCTCACTAATGGGAGGGCGCTCGCAATACTAGTAAATAACTGAATAACACTTATAGTTGGGAATTCGTGAATACTTTAGGACTTGAGGACAACCCTGCGGCCTTTACGAGCTATTATGTCTGTTTCAAACTTAAGGGTCAGCTAGGAATTCGCTTTATGGTGGTCAACAATTGAAACTTTGATAAATTGTGAATTCGACCATTTTGTGGGTAAGTTGCGCGTTTTCGGTTTGTCTTTTACGTTTATATTTCTGTTGCCGACAGAAGTAAAGTTACATCCTTACACTGTTTGTCCACTTCACAACGTCAACGGAACGTCAACGAGAAACGAGATTATTCGAACCGAACGTAACATTCCGGTGGTTGGAGTGCGGTGGGCATGTGGCCGTCAATGATATTAGAAGTAAAAAGAGGTAGATAGGTTATACACGTTCCGCAAGTGGCACGTCAATAAATGGTTATTTAGCAACATTTTCTTCGTCTTGTTTTTTTTTTCACTCCCGATAATTACGACATGCCATCCTAATTCCACGTGTCATCTAATAGTGCGACATTGTGTCGTTTTTAAATATCGAATGTTGAGTAGGTAACCTACGAGTATCTACGTCTTTTAGTATAGCAAATGTATGTATCTCTACTTCAGCGCCGTCACCTTGTTTCTCGTTGACGACGGGTTGACGGTACGGTGGACAAACGGCCTTACACTATTTTTGATATGCTACGGCTGGATCAAAACTATTCTAAACAAACTATTGAAGGGACATTGATGTTTATATTTGCATTATGGCTTCGGTTCATTCTCCTAAATTTGTTCCGGGACAAAAGTCTGTTCTCAATGTTTGATAGTAGATGCTTATCGTTTCTTGAACGATGCCTTTAAAACTGACCCTTTTCTTGTTAATGGTAATAAGGTCAACTTTGTATAGAAATCCGTCGGAATACATTACTGGAATAAAATTTAAATGACTAAACAGGTTCCTTTTATCCCTTGTTTAATTTCGGGTACTTTGCATATTCTTTGGTCAAGTTTAACGTAAGGTTCTATCAGCTACACACTTAAATAAAATTAACATTTTGCAGATAAGGCTACTAAAACTACTTATAGATAAAAAAACTAAGAAAACATAAAATAAAAATTATGAAGAACTATTCAAAATTTGTAAAGTACTCCCAATCCATCTTAAAAGTAAGTTAAATATCTTGACTGAACAATTTAATAATCAAGACCACAAAGCGGAACGTAAGCATATGTACCCAACTCGTTTATCTAAGAAGAAGACACTTGCTGTTCCAAAAGTAACTAACTACTTTGGTAAGCGCACATGAAGGTACGTAGTACCAACCTTAGCGAGTGAGCCACCCCCCAAACTTATATCGCATGTCAAGTCTAAGGAGCAACTTAAACAAAAACATTATCTCTCTTTTTTTGTTTTGTAAATTGAGATTTTTGATCTGAACTGTAGGTATTTATTTTATTTTATAGATTACTTAGCACAATTAAGATATAGCCATTGATATATTAAATAGGAAGATAGGCCACTTTCTAACATCACGTATATATTAAATGGACCCGATATCTTGCGTCATGTGCTCGACAACCGATATAGATAGACATATTACGCGGACTATAGCGGGAACGAGATCGCAATAATTTTCACTGTTACGTACTGTACCAACTCGCAAACAAACTACGATTCGGGTATTCCCCGCAAACCGGGAGTAAGATTGTGTCATTTCCCCTAATTTATGCGGTCCATATCGAGGAGCGCGTACCATATCTTCCTATTTAATACATCAATGGATATAGCACATTAATTTTTAAAATTTGTAATCCATTGCTAGACGACAACTATAATAGTGTTAATACAGATTTTGAATAAATAAATAAATAAAAAAGATATCGTACCCATTTTAAAGAAAACAGCGGTAGGGTTTAGTGAAATTAAAGCAGTGGTGGCCCAGTGGTAACGGCCCCGACTTACGAGTCATGGATTCAAACCCAAGCAGGCGTCTTACTTGTGTAAATAATTTTATCACCACTGCTCTCAAAATGGTGAAGGAAAACATCGTGAGGAAACTGACATGTCCTAGAACCAACATTTCGAAGACATGTGACATCTACCAAGCCGCACTGGGCCCGCGTGGTGGATTACGGCCCACTCCCTCTCAAATAGAGGAGACCTATCTCCCAACAGTCGGAACATTATAGGCCGATTATGCTGTAGTTTTGTAGAGATTACAATTTAGCTACCAAAAGCATTTTTATTTCGACATTAATTTAATTTCGTTTATATATTTTTTTATTTAGGGTGGGTTTGCTCTTGACCTTAGTCTAGGGCAGAGATGACAGAGACAAAGTCGACGATGGAGTGAGCTTACCTAGAAGAAGCCTGCTCACTCTAACTTTGAAGAGATTAGGGTTGTATGCGTTCGGAAACCGACGCAGGTAGAGAGTTCCACTCTTTTGCTGTGCGCATTATAAAAGACATTTGGAAACGCTTAGTGCGAATTGGTGGAATAGCAACAAGGAAGGGATGGTAACCTGCAGTGCGTCTAGATGTCCGATAATAGAAGGGGGCCTGTAGAATGAGGTCGTGGAGTTCTTTGGCACACTCACCGAAGTACAATCTGTAGAAGACCGACGAACGACAAGCAGGTAACCTTGCAGCGATGGGCCAAGCTGTGAAGATTGGTATCCACCAGTTTTACGTCGCCAATGAGCCTCTTAGCTCTGTGTTCCACCGAGTCAAGAGCGGCAAGTTGGTATTTTGCTGAGCCATCCCAAAGGTGGCTACAATGGTCCATGCAGGATCGGACCTGCGCTTTGTAAAGGGTCAAAAGCTGTCCATGCAGGCGTAAAGTATCGCTTCACCCTATTTAGGATGCCCAGTTTCTTGGTCGCAGTTTGGGATTTGTACTTGATAGTGGCGCTTGATGGGTATGACTTATTTATAGTCCCGAATGTTATATTAATGGTGAGGAGCTCGTGAGGATCGAGCCATCAGGTTAAGCTACGCTTGCCGGGGTTGGTCCGTCGATGGGTGACCATGTTTACATACCGAGACTCCTCGATGCCTTGGAAAGCACTTTAAGCCGTTGGTCCCGGCTGTCATTCGTGAATCTCTGACAGTCGTGACGGGTTGTCAGAAGCCCGAAAGCCTTACAACCAGTCTACTACCAGTCAACTAGTCTGGCAGTCCAACCAACCCAGGAACTGGGTTGTTACCCAGTTACTGGGTTGTTTTCAAGGTGTGGAGGTCACATAGGCAGTCGCTCCATGTAAAATACTGGTATTTTACATGTAATTACTGGTATTAAACAACTGATAACAGCCAACCCACCATTTTACATGGAGCTTTTTTTGTTTTTACTACCACATGGAGCTTTAAGTAACTTCATCATCATCATCATTATTAGCCCATAGCAGTCTACTGCTGGACATAGGCCTCTCCAATTGCACGCCATTAAGCTCGATTCTCGGCAACTCCCATCCAGCTGTCACCAGCCACCCTGCGAAGATCGTCGCTCCACCTAGCCTGAGGGCGTCCTACCTTACGTTTGCCGATTAACGGTCTCCACTCAAGAACACGTCTACCCCAAGGGTCATCGGTTCTACGGCTAATATGGCCACTCCAGCTTGCTTATTCTGTAACTTGTACGGTAACTTGGCGAAACATAAAACCCGTACCCGTATGTCCGAAAATCAACACACAAGTGAAACACTTTATCACGTAACTGTATGTTACGAGTCACAAATATATCGCGGTCTGTAACATCGACTGTTTACAGTGCGTCTCCTAGTTGACGTCACTGATACATGAACACGCTGTGATGGGAACAGTTTCAATCATGGCGTGGTATTTGTGTTTCGAACACGATTTGAATTTCGATGACTTGCTTTGTCTATAATCAATATTGCTCAATCAATAGTTGGAATCGATGTTAAACTCCATGTAACAGTTCAATCATAACGTAACTCAAGCTTTATATAATGATTCAAATATGTATCTGCACTTGTGCATTTAAAGTGTCGTAGTGAACAACCTTTAGAGTATATTCACGTAGAAACTATGTGCCTGTCTTTGTTGGCACCGACAAACGCTGGTAGTCAACGCTGGTCGGTGCAGACATGAATACATCCTAAGCTGGTACTGATTATGATGTACAGTGGCCATTCAACCAACCCTATTATCTGTAACTGCTATTTTACAGACAGACAACAAAAAAAAAAAAACAAATAAAACAATAAATCTGTTATAATGGCCTCGTTTGTATGATATACGAAAACTTTTGGACGTTTCAGCACTTTACTGCGTTTCTGCTAGACTGGTTATAAAAGCACATTCATTTTTAGATGATCCTTTCGTAATATTTGCTATTATGTGGTTCAGAATGTACGAGTGATCAGTAATGGGGTACTTTGTTCTGTAATAGCTGTGTTATTTCAACACATTTGTGCGGTTTTGCCAATTATGTATGCATAATTTGCTAGTAGCTTCAGAACTGTTTTTTTATACTGATATTTGAAATTAGTGCTATGAATAGTTCTAGCTTTGATAACATCATTATCATCATTTCAGCCTTTATGTCTTATGTCCACATAGGCCTCCCTGAAGGGGGGTATTGCCATAATCGCCACGCTTGGCAGATGGGTTGGCGATCGCAGTATGGTGTTAAAATGCTTAGAGAAGGCTGCTGCCTATCCTCTAGTAAGTCCCTTAGTCGCCTTTTACGACACCAACGGGAAGAAATAGGGGAGTGCTATTCTTTACGTCCGGCACCACACAGACTCACACTCGACAGGTCAGTGTGTGAGTTAAGGTAATCACAGAATGTAAAATAAATGTCATAAAAGCTATGTCATAAATGTCATAAATTTTACAATTAAAATAGCAACCATTTTAATTTTATCTAGACTAGGTTGTCCTATGGAGCTGGACCAGCATGTTTCCAAGCTTTCTCATCTTGGATATAATCCTCCAATTTGTATTATGTTTGTAAGAGCGGGAGGGCTCAGGGTTCTCAAATGATAACGATCAGACATCTTGTAAACACTTTTTATCAATTACACAATTTAATTTTACAACGAGATGCACACAGTTCAAAATACAATACAATACTTTGCGCTCTGGGACTAGAGCAAGCCTATTTATACGTTTAAAGAACTATCAATGTCAAAGAGTAACGATTTCCGGTGACATTTGTTTTTACAATTTAATTAGATTGAATTTAGTAAAAATAATGTTATTGTGCACAATATTTGATTTGTAATTAATAAATACTTTAAATTGTAAATTTAGTTGGGTAACAACGTTACGTTACGTACGAACCATACATTTTAATTAACTTTAAAGGGTCGCATCACACTCTATATTTTGTTACAAATTGCTTGTAAAATGACCTCGATAAAAAGTTTGCATAACAGTGAAGTGAAAAGTTGCGAGCGTATCACGTTGACCCATTTACGTCGCTACAGACTCTTGAACATCGCAAGTTATGCATAGCAATCAATAATTCATTATTGTGTTAGATGAAAACTGTCTTTGCTAATATATTTTTACATTGGTTCTCCATGTTGGTGGTGTTGGTGGTTGGTAATCCATCCAAAGGTTGTCTGTAAAAGATCGCTTTTAGCGATAAGACCGCCCATTGTGTCACCCTATGTAAAATTTAAACATTTATATCTGTAACTTCTATGGTGTACATAATAAAGAGTATTCTATTCTATTCTGTTTAAGGCGACTAAGGGACTAATTACTAGAGAATGGGCAGCAGCGTTCTCTATGCATTTTAACACCATACTGCGATCACCAACCCGCCTGCCAAGCGCGGCGATTATGGCAAACCCCCCTTTGGGGGAGGCCTATTTCCAGCAGTGGACGTCTATCAGCTGAAATGATGATGAGGTTCTTTTTACAAAAAAAAAACGAGTGTGCTTAAGACCACACGACTGAAGTAAAACAGAAGTGTATAAACATCCAGTGTGATTTTTTTTTTTTTTCCTTCTCGCTTCGCACGGTTTGTGCATTTAGCCAATGTCACGTTTTAGTTCTTGTATAATATTGATGAAATTAATTATAAATGCAGGATGATGATATCCCCGCCCACCCCCCTTGAGTTTCAGTAAAGATGTGGCACTTTACTGAGACCTCACGCGGACTTCTTGAGAGAACTTGAAGCGAAGTTGCACTGTTTTGTTTCATTTGCCTACACTAATGCACGTTCACAAACACTTAATGGTTAATAATCCACCATTATTACACATTAATATTCGGCTAAACACAAATTTTGGAAAATTAAACAAACTGCTCAACATGACGCTTCACTTTCCCGCCAAGAAGTTCCAGTGTGAATTTACCTATTAAGCGGGACGGCGGTGGCGCGGTGTGTTCCATGTTTAAAATTTAAACAACTTCCGTTCGCCTCGCCCGATAAGTTTCCGTAACGCTCTCGTCACGCATTCACCAGCTTACTCCCCAAGTCAAGCGTGCGTAACGAAGTTTTACTTCAAAAACATATAAGACGCAACTAAACCGAATGCCTTACATGTTGAAGAATCTACTACACCGATTGTATGCGTGTTTATTTAGAGTACATAATCAGCCTATAATGTTCCCACTGCTGGGACACAGACCTCCTCTTTGTGAAAGGGAGTGGGTCGTAATCCACCACGCGGGCCCAATGCGGGTTGGCAGATTTATTTATTTATACTTTAAGCACAGAAATGTACAGAGGCGGACTTAATGCCATAGGCATTTTCTACCAGTCAACCTTTGGGCGATGCAGACACAAACAGTAGGAGGTACAATAGTGAGAATTGAGGAATAAAATAATATTATTTTATTAAATTTTTTTCCCATTGACAGCGATGCGGACGAATTTTTTGATGCCCAATGAGCTTTCCCCCCCCCCCCTCTAAACTTGTACATACTATATATATTTTACTGTTAACATGTATATTTTAATTAAGATTTCAATAATAAAATTTATAATATTATTTAAATATAAAGATATACATATACCTATTAAAACTATAAATATAATATATACACCTAATTATATATATAAATCTATTCACAAATAAATATACATAAATAAATTAAAATAATTCAGACAAACAATAAGAAAACATTACCGTTGTGATGATACTGCCAGCTTCTTGCGAATGTGCTCGCGAACTTTACGCGCAGATGTCACATGTCTTCAAATTGTTCTAGGATATGCCGGTTTCCTCACGATGTTTTCCTTCACCGTTTTGAGAGCAGTGGTGATGAAATAATTTACACAAAGTAAAGCGCCTGTCTGGGTTTGAACCTTCGACCTACAACTCGTAAATTGCGGCCGTTACCACTGGGCCACCACTGCTGCCACCACTGTGTTTATTTAGAGTGCTAAACCAAAAAGCAATAAAAGCTGTAGACCTTTTGGTTTAGCAATTTTGCATGTTGTGGTGTAGCGGCATCAACACCGCCACATGCGAACAACGCGTCACACTGACGTCACGCAAAATCCTGCATCGCGCAAGCAGAGTTTACCGCGCGGCTAGCATATATACAACTTCCCGACATCAACCATCGCGCAGTTGCTCAGTGCCCACCAGACACAACACCCGTCTGACGGAACTGTAAACCTATGGTGACATATTTCAGCTCAGCACCTGTCACTGAGCACGCCACAATTGTGGCGATAAGTCCCCTCTTTGAGGAGTGGCTAGAAAGTCGCCACGGCGTCCTCACCTTCCGCCTGACGCAGGTCCTCACCGGACACGGCTTTTTCAGGAGGTTCCTGTACAGGATAAAGCGGGAGGAAACGCCCGAGTGTCACCACTGTGTGGATCGCCCGGAGGACACGGTGGAGGTCTGCCCTGCTTGGGCGGAGCACCGCCGTATCCTCACGGAGGCGATCGGCGGCGGCGATCTCTCGCGTCCGGCCCTGGTTCAGGCCGTGGTTCGGAGCGAGAGTACATGGGAGGCCGTCACCGCCTTCTGCGATACAGTAATGCTCGCGAAGGAGGAGGCGGAATGCGTGAGGGTGAGGCAGGGTTCGCGCCCTCGCGCCCTTAATTGCCGCAGGAGACGCCCCGGGCGTCGGGAATCGCGGGCCGATTCCCGGCCACCGTAGTCGTGGGCTTGCGGATGGTGAACGATGGGTAGCTCGCCGTCCGATAAGGACCAGGCTCGGGTCGATGGCGCGTTGTGTTCCACGCGCGCCTCAAAGATTTGTCAGCACCAATTGACGGGGTCCGAAAGGGCCAATGCCTGCCAGGGTTACGAGCCCGTCCGAAAGGGATATCGTGGCCCTGACACACAGGCATTTGAAGGAACACGGTGGGTTTTAGTCAGTAAAAGTCTGCCACGCCCTCCCGCTCCGACCAGAGCGGGAGAAGTTATTTGATAATTTCCCACCCAAAAAAAAAAAAAAGCACCTGTCAACTAGAACTTGAGCACTAGTTAGTAAGCTGTACAAGATATAAATGACTAAACACAAACAAACCATGAAATGTTTCCGGAATGTTCCGAAAAAACAGTGAGTGGTCGTCACACGAAACATTTCCTCTCAAGTGACAAGAGGGTTGATAAACATTCCTTCACTTGCAATTTAACTCCCGTCCCCTACCCGAGAGGAAGCATTTCACAAAAACGCGTCCGCAATTTGTTAAATCGACGTAATTTCCTGAATTTTTGACAAGATTTCCTTGGCTTTGGGAAGTAAATAAAGATGTTTATTTACTCCAGAGCTGCTTAAGATGAAGTTTCATTCTGTTTTACGAATATACAGTCACCGAAGGCATTTTTAGCGTTCAGCCACGGGGACTGATATGTGGAAATATAATTTTCACTAGATCCATTCCGGAATTGTTTTCGCGATATATTCGTACAATATGACCGCATTAAGTTTAATTTGTTGACAACTAAACTTTGGTAGATGCATTTTATAGCTATTTTAAAGGTTTTCGATAATGCTGTATCAACAACAATCGGTCTTTATCTGTTAGAACCTGGGGGTCTACTCCGAACATAAATCCGAAGTTACGGCCGAATGTTCGGCCGTTTCTTGACTACGGCTAACTATGGCTGACTACGGAGAAAGAAAAAAATTACAGTCAAAGAGATAAGCCAAAGTCAAAAATGTGACTTGAAGTCGGGTAAGGACTCAAATTCAAAAAAGAAAGGAACCTTTAAAAATTAAAAAACGACCGAACATTCGGCCGATACTTCGGATTATCGCTCCGGAATAGACCCGGTTCTATTTTATTTTACGGTGAGCATGAAATAGTCGCAGTTAGATACCGAAACCAAGTACTCGTATGGTGCCTACCTGTCTCACCCAATCTGATTTGCAGATGATCTTGCTTTTTGCTGAAACTTCAAAGATCTCCAGAAAATGCTTCAAAACCTTTAAAATTTTTCTTTTTAGGTATGATTTAGGATGAATATGGCCACGACAAAGATTATGGCAAACATCAGCAATTCAGCAATTCAAATCCTCATGTTAAAGTAGAAAATGAAATGTTGGAGATGGTTGACCAATACATCTATCTTGGCCAAATTCATTTGGCAAAGAGCATCAACAATCCGAGTTATCGAGAAGAAATACAGTTTGTTTGGGCCGCATTTAGCGAATTGGATGACATTCTGAAATCAGGTAAAATTCCACAATGTCGGAATTCTTGCATATATAACCAGTGTGTTCTGCCCACCATGAAGTACGGAGTTGAGACGTGGACGCTCACGCAGGAGGCTGTGTGCAGGGTGAGAGTTACACCAAGAGTCATGGAGCATTCCATGCTCGGTATAAGGTTAAAGACCCAATTCCAAACGTCAAGAACTGAAGACGAACGAAGGTTTTCGATAGCGGAAAATGAGTTATAGAACTCAAATGGGTGTTAGGCAATACACCTGGTAGGGCGCAGTGATGACAGGTGGAGTAAGGCAGTGACCGAGTGGCAACCAAGAACTGAAAGAGGAAGTGTTGGTCGTCCGGCTGCGAGATGGGCAGATGCCATTGTTATCATCCCGGGTAGAACAGGAGCTTGGGGAACGACGCAGTGGTATCCTTCTGCGAAACAGTCGTGTCGCAAATGGAGGCTGCGAAAAGGGAGCAGGAGATGTCTTCCGCTCACTCGGCCCACAGCAGGCGCACCAGGCGTCGGCAGAGGGCAGAGAATGCCTTCTTCCAGCCCCTTTAATGGGTCTAGCAACGGTGGACTCGGGAACGTCCGCCACCCCCTATCATACAAGACCCGAAATGGCGGCGCGTAGTGTTCCACGCGCACCCCATTCAGACGTCGCGGGGGGGGGTCATACATCTCCCCTTCCCGTCCCCCATACTTGCAGTCTCCCATGATCCCTGTTGCAAGTGTGGGAAGGGAACACCGGTGTGGTTTTTAGTCAGTGAGAGTTTGACAGACCCCTCCGCCTGCCCCAGGGCGGAGGGATCCCCACAAAAAAAAAAGGTGCGTTGGGATTAGCACAAGAAAAGAGAGGAATATGTGCAGCAGTGGGTGAAGTCGTGCATGATAATGATGAGATACCAAAGTATATATTGGTAGCTTTACTATAAATACCTAACCATCGTTAAAAGTTTAACTAAACACCAATTACTGCCAGTTTCGTGTTATAAGAAAGTTAACGTTTATTTGATAAACAAGCTCCAATAATATTTTGTTCCCTCTCGACATAAACTTTACATATTTTTGTTAAACTTTGATGTTTATCTATACTCAGATTGTGCTTACCAACTAAATATTTGTTCCTTCCTCTTCCATACCAACTGAGTTCACATGATTTTCTTATTATGTTAAAAATTGTACCTACTCATTGATATGTTCAGCGAAATCTATTCAAACCTAATATGCCAAAACGGATTGTTTTAATTTATTGTAATACCAAACAGGGAAGTATAATTTTTAAACTACGCGACGGTTAAAATTAATGCGAAAAATGTCATTCAAATAATTTTCTACGTTTACCTCCGCGATACCACATTGCATTAACTTAAAAACACAACTCCATTTACAGATTATGAGTATCATCAACTTTCATTTGTTCACTTTTTTTAAAAAAGCCCTTTATCATCTTCCTGAAAAAATTGCGTCTGAAAAACAGTTTTATCTTTGTTCCGAAGTTTGTCTTTTACATAAATCAACTTTCTTGAAAAAAGCATTATGTTTTCCTCTAGGTCCCAATTAGTAGTAGGGATTGTTGAGGTTCGAGGCAGAAGTTGCAGTAATTGAGAAATAAAGTGAATTTTATTTTACGAGTTTTAGTTTTAATTCTGTTACGTGTCTGAAAGTTGGAATTCCGCACAAATACGCACAGAGACGCTACATTTAAGTAAAAAAGTAGAGAAACAAGTAAAATTTTATTAGACCTAACTCCGAAAGTTTCAGAATAATTAAAATATTGAGCTTCAGTTACGGTCGAATCCAATAAACAATTTTTAGTGAAAGACAGATCGTTATTAATGATAGACAGTATAATTATATCTATCCTTGGATGGCGTCTCACAATCAAAATTTCACATAAGCCTACAAGGGCACTTATGAAACGTCAGAAGCTAGGTGCACGGTTCCAATTGGTCGTTTCCTATGGAGAAGAGCCTCAAGAAACTCCACGGTCACTCTTAAAAAAAAAAAAAATTGGCTTTTACAATGTTTTCAAATTACACTATTGTATGATAGGACAGCGTAGGCCCGTCAAAAGTACCAGGTACTTAACAAAATAGAAAATGGTCTACAGATCTAGTCTATTAAGCCTACAACGTCCTCACATTGATAAAAAAAAACAATATAAAATATGATTAAAATAATAAAAGTTATAACCTTGTTGAAATTTAAATTGTAGGTATAATAATGTCAAATAAGAAAAACATCATGTCAGTGAAGTTTGTAAAAAAAAGATAAAATTAAATTAAAAAATAACTTTGTAATTTGGGAGCTGATAATAGACATTTACATAGTTTTGCCGTTAATGAGGTACCAGGGTAGCCACATGTGCAGAAGGAATTAATGCCAAACTTCCTTGTCTTCAACGTAGGCTTTAATCTTATAATATGCTTTTTTGATAAGGGCACGTTTAATGTGCGTTTTGAATTTTCCAATGACTTGCTTGTTTTAGTTAATCTAAATTTGGGTATCACAATTTCATGTTTCCTACGTGTATTTATATTATGGAAATCACTTCTTATTTTGAAAAGTCCTAAGTTTTTGCGAACATATAAAATACTTTCTAAGATATAAAGAGAAGGCAGAGTTAGTACATCAATTTGTTTCTAAGGGACTCACGAGGACCCATTCCATAGACCGCGCGGATTGCCCTCTTTTGTAAAATGAAAATTGCATCTACGTCGGCTGCCGATCCCCACAGCAGAACGCCATAAGACATAATACTGTGGAAGTAAGCAAAGTACACTAACCTAGCTGTGGCTATATCTGTCAACTGCCTTATTTTTCTTACTGCATATGCATTTGAACTTAATCTACCTTAAAGAGCTCTAATGTGTGCCCACATTAGAGCTGCAATTTGGAATCTAGAGTAATTCCTAGAAATACGGTTTCCGTAATAGCATCTAGCTTCTTACCATCCAGTTTTAAATTTAGACCTACTTGAGGTACATTTGGTAATGAGAATTTAAGACATTTTGTTTTGTTCGCATTAAGTAAGAGATTATTATATATTAAAACTTCTTTGTTTCTTACTTCTAAATAAGTTACTGGATTAAGATATAATTCTGTAGAGCCATATTTGTTATGGCTGCGAATCAAAATACAACCTGTTACTGACCTGCAAATTGCAAAAAAAAAACATGTTGGCGTGGGCGTGGTCTTTGCACGGGGGGGGGGAAGGGTTAAATTTCTGTTATTTTTTGCCTAGGGCACGCCGTTTTCGAGATATTTGAATTTCATTTTTTTTATTACTTTAAATAAAAAAAAACTTCCTATGATCATTATTGCATGTACTAAAGAGTTCATTTTAGCTTGGCTACTCTACGTTTATCCTTGCAATTCGGGGAATAGACCAATCTGCCATCTGTAGTACTGTCCTGTCAAACAAATCGTATATTGGGAGGCATACTTTGGCATTTTCATACAAATAGATATCTGTTGTAGGCGATACACCCTCCCATCAGTAGATAGCGTGGGCTGGTAAGATTCCATAATGTCTCATAGATTATTGGGAGGTTAAATCCATCGATAGATATATTTTTCTATGTCCAGTAGGCCAAAACTGGTGATATATAGGTTATTGGGTTCGGTCGTTAGTGACTAAAGACGAAATTATTCGTTTAACAACTGGTGAAAAAAAAATCGGTGGAGAAATGGACAAGTTACACGTTTTTGACATTTTTCATCCATCCTTAGCACGCAATACGATCACTGTACTGGATGGCGCGTAGTTACAATGGCGTTCCTGTGTTTTGGCGTCAAATCGCAACAGTGCTGTCTCTGTCTAGCATAGACTTTAAAACGCACACAATTTCGTCTTTTTCATCCATCCTTGTCACGCAAAACGATCACTGACCTACTGAATGGCGCGAAGTTACTACGGCGTTCCTGAGTTGTGACGTCAAATCACAGCAGTGCTGTCTCTGTTTAGCGTAGACTTTAAAAAGCACACAATTTCGTCTTTGTTGAGATATTTAAGCATATTTTTCAGCGGTTTAATTTCTTTCTATGTTTCGAAAATTCAAATCCAGTCAAATACCCTATTGAACCAAACTAACTTCGTTGTTACTCGTATTAAAATTACTGGCATATTGATATCTACTCGTAAGTCTTAATAATAATTTATGCATCGTTTGTGTTGTGAAAAAACATCGTAACTGCCTTAGTTTTCTTAATTGAGAGCAAAATAAGGAAAGTTTAGAATATATATAAAACTGTTACTAACTTTAGTCTATTTGATGCTCGCGCGCTGCTTGAAGTGATATAGTAATGTAAGTTGGTTTGTATAACAACGAGAGTCAGTTAGTAACTGCTTCTGAGGAGCTCGTTATATATTTAGATCAGCGCGCTGCTCATCCTGTCGAGTTCCGTGAGTTGATAAGTTCACTCAACTGATAAGTTCTGTGGGTTGAGATTAAACTATTGACTTTGTAGTAAACTATGATAGTTTGTGATTGAGCGCTTGATGAATTAGGTACGTAAATGATTTTCATTGTAATATTTTGTCAAGTATAGATAGATATTCCGTAAATGAGTAAACTAAATTACAACACTGCAGCTACTATCATCATCATCATTTCAGCCGAAAGACGTCCACTGCTGGACATAGGCCTCCCCTAAAGGGAGGTTTGCCATAATGGCTACGCTTGGCAGGCGGGTTGGTGATCGCAGTATGGTGTTAAAATGCATAGAGAACGCTGCTGCCCATTCCCTAGTAAGTCCCTTAGTCGCCTTTTACGACACCCACGGGAAGAAATGGGATGGTGCTATTCTTTACGTCCGGCAGCAAACGGAATATACAATAGGGTATTTGACTGTTTTTTATTTATATTTTTCAAAACCAACAATAAAATTAAGCCACAGTAAAACAAATTATTTTAATATCTCAAAAAATGCCAAAGTTGTATGCGTTTTAAAGTTTATTGAAGACAGAGACAGCACTGCTGCGATCTGACGTCACAACATAGGAACGCCATACTAATGTCGCGCCATTCAGAATGATCGTTTTGCGTAACAAGGATAGTACTTAGAATAATTTCAAAAGCGTGTAACTTATCAATTTTTCCACCGGTTTTATTTAAACGCCTATAAAAATAAGCATTAATTCATATATATTGTTGATAGCAGTCAAATACCCTATTCCTTTGAGCTTTGTGTAGGACTTGGCTCCAAGCACGGATAGCTCGCCCCGGGCATCGGGAATTGCAGGCCGATTCCCGGCCACCATAGGCGCGGGCTTGCGATGGTGAGCGATGCCCGGTTCGACGGCGCGTTGTGTTCCACACCCGCCTCAAAAAGATGTCAGCACCAATTGACGGGGACCGAAAGGGCCAATGCCTGCCAGGGTTACGAGCCTGTCCGAAAGGGATATCGTGGCCCTGGCACAAAGGCATTTGAAGGAACACGGGTGGGTTTTAGTCAGTAAAAGTCTGACACGCCTAGTTGTTTGATAATTTCCCACCTAAAAAAAAAAAGCAAGGATAGCTGAAGTTTAAATTTCTCAACTTTTCTTATTGAAATATACTTAGATATCTAATTATAATTGAAAAATCGGACATTTAAATGGGCTTTCAATGAATTGAAGATCTTTACTAAAGATACAAAGCACCGAACTTTAAGGAAGCATCATCGCTTCCGTTTGATTTGTAAAGAGGTATTTTAAATAGAAAATGGACAGAGAGATCCATGGAATTTAATTAAAGGAGGCAGAAAGTTTAAGTATTGAGTTTCTTCCAATTGTTCTGCCTTGTACGAGATGACATCTTAGATCGTCAGGCCTCTTTTCATTCCATTGTATCAATGGAGCGCAAGTTTGAGTTGCAGTAACTAAATTTAACTGGAGCAAATAGTAGATACGATCATTTAGTTGAGGTCCATTATGTATTCATTTAAGTAGTAAGAAAAATAAAATTAATATTTTAAAGATATTATTTTGCAAAAATATAGATTTAAATAGGTAGGCTTCATATTATTAACTTTATTCCTTTTACAGGTAATAAAGTTAAGTTTGAACAGCGAGATAAGCACAGATATAGCATGTAGAATCCATACCCTCACTCACACTCATACCACCCACACACTTATCTTAACCGTTTTTGCATGTATATTCTATATTGGCTTATTCCACTTTTCCCCGTTGGATGATCCCCATTGATGGGGATTAGTGAACTTTTTGTTCACTATTCCCCGTTGACCCAAAATTTTTATTTAATGGGGATAAGTGAACTAAAAAGTTCAATAATCCCCATTAGGTAGGTACGTTAAAAAAATAAAATATATGAATCATGTTACATTTATTAATTAAAAATATAACTTTCTTATACCTAATAAAATCACAGATTGTACAATTATTAATTTAAAATAAAAAATATAACTTTCTTATACCTAGTAAAATCACAGATTGTACAATTATTAATTTAAAATAAAAAATATAACTTTCTTATACCTAGTAAAATCACAGATTGTACAATTATTAATTTAAAATAAAAAATATAACTTTCTTATACCTAATAAAGTCACAGATTGTACAATTATTAATTTAAAATAAAAAATATAACTTTCTTATACCTAGTAAAATCACAGATTGTACAATTATTAATTTAAAATAAAAAATATAACTTTCTTATACCTAATAAAGTCACAGATTGTTACAATCATTAATTTAAAATTGTAGCATGAAAATATTTCTTTCTTATACCTTGTAAAATCAAAGATTACACTCACTTAAGTTTTTCTAAACAGTGCCCAATCGTAATTTCATTATTAATGAGTTCCATTTGGACCTCCTGTATATAATTATCGCGATTGATGCTTTTTTTTTGTTTTTTCCGCTATACCTTTATTTTCAGAAACCCCCAATGCAAGAACTTCGTAATACGATGCATCTTCAGCCAACGCTGTGAGGAGCTTCATAATGTTGGGTTTCTTTATTTTCACACGCTTTTTTATTTTATTATTCCATGCTTCGACTAAATTCGTAGTGCGATGAGTCTGTCCAAATACACACCACGTTTTAATAAAATCATCTTGTAGCCATTGTCTGAGCATGTAATTTCTAAACTCCTTGCTATTATCATCAACAGGGCTTTGAGAGGCAACATAAAACCAACCCGCAATGATTTTATCTGATGGTAACAAAGCCAAAGCAGTGCTAAGTGCAACTTGTCTTCTGGTTAATTTATCTTTTGTTAGTTTGAGTTGTTTTCCTTTCTTCCATATTGCCTGGGTGAAATGGAAATAACAGCCGCTAATAGATATATTTACAAAAACATTTCGCATTGCGTTCATCGGAGCCACTTCATAGTCACATTTAAATATTTCTGGATTCCAATCAGGTAATGCAGATTTTAGCATACTAAATAAAATTTCATATGTTTGTTGATTTTCATGCTCACTCAACAAGTGGCACAATGTTTATGTGTTTTTCTGTACTGCCCAAATCCCCATGAATGGTGTAGAGTTGGTAAAAGGGAGATGGACAGATCCAAAACGTTCCATCACCCAAGAACATCTTCAAATTTTTCATTTGATGTCGGGCAAATTCAGAGCAAAAAGCTATTACACGGATACCACTGTCATTGTAGTCTGCTAAAATAAATTCCTGATGAGCTGGAGGTACTTTAACTTCTTCAACATTTTTGAACTCAATTTTACTTACTTCAAATGCTGCATTTCTGTGTTTATATAATGTTGTTTTGATAGACTTCAGGGCAGGGAATTCTTTTATTTTGTCAATTCCGGTATCTTTTAGTGAGCTCACAGCCGCGTTGTAAGCAGTGGGAATAGCAGGTGCTTCTGGATCCGCAAGTGTAGTTTTTAGTTTGAATAACCTCAAGGTAACTTCATTCCGCGCAAAATCAGGTTCACAAACATTGTGTCGTTTCTCAGCTACAACTTGATTGTCCTGTAAAATTAAGTAATAATAATTAATTACTTTACATTATTTTTTAAGTAAACAATATTGCACTTACATAGAATACAAAATTAAATAGGCTATTTAACAACCTTTAAAACTTATAACAAATTGTTGTTATCCTATCAGAATAGTTCAACAAAACATATTTCACTTTATGCTTAACTAAAATATGTAATAATAATTAAATATATACAATTCACTTCAGCTACACTCTTTTACTACACTAGGTGTAATAGACTTGTTTGACAAAAGAATGACGTCACACGTGCCGCCATGACAGAAACAGTGTTTAAACTTTAACGTTGATTTTTAAATTTTGATATTGATAAACGTGATATTGATAACACACATAACCTGAGTTATTATTGTCATTATTAATCACAAAATATAATAAGTAACTTACCATGACAGTGATGGATCCGGCACATTTACTTTGTTTTCTTGTGGTACACTCCCACAAAACTCCACCATTTTTATATTTGCATTTTTTACTGTATTGATGTCCGGCCCGGAGAAGTATGGTAGCTTTACCTTTTTTAACGTACTCTAAACAAACGTCAGTTGAACTACCAGCCATTTCCTTTATTTATTCCTATATTAAACTAATAACTGCGAACTGATAAGAACTGCACGCTTGAACTACACTACACACTACTAACCCTTAACGACTACGAAACAAAAACAAAAGATGGGTCGACCAATCACATACGAGCTAACTCGCACCCCGCTCCGCCACCGCCTTGCGCGCGCGCCTCTAGAAAATGAGCATCTTTTACAGTATTGTGTATCTTATTAGATAGATAGATATAAGGTCTTATTCCCAAACATCGTTAGAACAATTTCGTTGGGGCAACAATCTGTTTTTCGTTCTAATAAAATCGTAAAGTAGGTATGTAGGTAATTTAAAATTTTGTTCTTACCTTATAAAAATAAAAGTACATGACTCATATATTTTATTTTTATATTGTTTTTATTTAACGTACCTAATTAGAAAAACTTAAGTGATTGTAATCTTTGATTTTACAAGGTATAAGAAAGAAATATTTTCATGCTACAATTTTAAATTAATGATTGTAACAATCTGTGACTTTATTAGGTATAAGAAAGTTATATTTTTAATTAATAAATGTAACATGATTCATATATTTTATTTTTTTAACGTACCTACCTAATGGGGATTATTGAACTTTTTAGTTCACTTATCCCCATTAAATAAAAATTTTGGGTCAACGGGGAATAGTGAACAAAAAGTTCACTAATCCCCATCAATGGGGATCATCCAACGGGGAAAAGTGGAATAAGCCTCTATATTCTATATTATTTATTTCTTTGTACTCACATTATTGTTAATTTTCAAAATGTTGTAATGAAGTTCTGAATAACAATCTTGCGCTAGCAGAACCCATCTGAGTAGTGTTTGGGTTTGGGCACCAAGATACAGGCCGTGCCTAGTTTGGGACCCGCTGTTTAATCTGTGTAAGTCTTCTGTTAGTGAGAATTTCATACCATGCTACTTGTATATTTAAGACCTTTGTGTTAGCTAGATAAATTAATTTGAATTTGAGATTTTATAACAGTAATTTTCTATAACAATAAATCTTCAATAGACAAAGTACCTTTGTCGTTTACCTACTTAAGTTTGACTTTCTTTACTTATGTAGAAATTAAACAAGATCCTCCATTCATAGTTTATTTTATGTATTCATCATAAAATATTCATCATCATAATTTATTATTTATTTTTATTTCAGTTTTAATTATGTTTGGGATACATAAAGTAATTTTTTTTGTCCCAAACATAATTAAAACTACGTAAATTACAGTCACACTTCCGCTGTACAGTCAAAATAAACTAAAATGGATGAATTAGGTAATTCGTCCATGTTTATTTACTTTGACTGTGCGTCTAGCGTAGTGGTACTACGCTAGACGCCTTATACGTGTGCGTGCATACATTTGTAAAGTATACAATTTTCTCCCACGATCAGTAGAACTAATTTAATAGAAAAACAATGTTTCATACATATTATTAAAAATTCAGTAATTGTAATACCATCATCATCATTTCAGCCGAAAGACGTCCACTGCTGGACACAGGCCTCCCCTAAAAAGGGGGGATTGGCCATAATCGCCACGCTTGGCAGGCGGGTTGGCGATCGCAGTATGGTTTTAAAAATGCATAGAGAACGCTGCTGCCCATTCTCTATTAAGTCCCTTAGTCACCTTTTACGACACCCATGGGAAGAAATGGGATGGTGCTATTCTTTACGTCCTATCCTGGAACTGAATTGAACTGAATAACTTTTACTAAGGGACCGAATTTGAAATTCCACCAGACACAACACCCATCTGGTCGGAGGATCCTCCTTTTTCTATGGAGGATGAGTGAACTTTACACCCTGTTCCACATACCTCTAAAGTCGCAAGCGCTACTGCTGAGCATGAGGTCCTGGGTTCGATTTACGGGTCCGGCAAAAGTGTTATTTGATTTTTCCTTCTGGAATTTCTCAGTAGCAGCCCGGAGTTTGGATATGTGTCCAGATGTTGGCAATAGGCTCGCTCCCTATTACATGGGACTTAATCATAACTGGCGAAATGTGGGTGTACTATAGGTACACACGGCTTGACATCAAGCTAAACATTTCCAGTATAAGCTGATCTCGCATTGCAAAGGATTTTCGTACAATGAGAGGTCAGCGTATACTGTAAATTATAGCTTGATCTGTAGCCGTGTGTACACCTCTGCCCACCCCTTCGGGGAAGCAAGGCGTGATGTTATGTTCTGTAAATACATTGGTGGAGTGTCATTGAATATGAAACGAAACCCTCGTCACGTAAATGAAGTGGTTTTATTTGGGAGCACAAAATATTAAACATTCATTAAATATTACGATAGATAAACATGTTTGGACAACCATTAAGAGCCATTAATTTGTAAGTTTTAATTGGGTTTACAATATTCGGGTTTTGATTGATCGTTTACTTAGCACATTATTGCAAAAAGGAAACGGTAGGATTTTATTTGGGCAATAATTATCAAAATACTTGTTTTTGAAAATGAGCTGCAATTAGAAAAATCGTCACCCAATTAAGACATTTCCGACATGCGCTGGCATAGCTAGCAGGAGCTATTTTCCTGTACCTCAAGATACATGTGCCCCAAGCTAGGGGTTCTACGTCTAAGGTGAGGGCTGGACGACTACATGCATCTGCATGCTGCACCTAACCGCATGCTGCACGTGTGCTAAGCTATGCGCTGCACGTGTGCTGCTACCAGCATACGCCGCCTGCGGAGCTACGGAAGCCTCACCGGCCCCATGCTGAGCCTGTGCCGGCTGCACCCCTACGTCTACCACGTATTGTCAAAGACGGTACCCTACCTACCTAAAGTGTGATAGTGCTCAGACCAGTGAACAGTCTACTTTACCCGCGACCTTGAGTTTTAAATACTTTGAAACAATTTAACAAACAAAGTTTAGATTTTTTCACTTGTAATGAATCACAGTCAGAATATTTTATATGGTAGAGAGCAAAGTCAAGGTGACCGTTAACAGCCATTCTTCCTGAGGTGTATTAATGAAAACCAAAAGCTCTACGACAACATCTGACCCTGATTTATTAGCTCGCTACGTGAAATATTAAACGAATTAATTTACCTTAGAACGATTCTTTTTTATAAGTTACCGAGTCCCGTAGTGAGTGTCTGAATCGTACCCCTTTTCCATAATTCAATTGGTTACCGAACAAGGAGATATTCTGTTTGGTGCCGGACGTTTGGTCCATCCCATTTCTTCCCGTGGGTGTCGTAAAAGGCGACTAAGGGACTTACTAGAGAATGGGCAGCAGCTTTCTCTATGCATTTTTAAAACCATACTGCGATCGCCAACCCGCCTGCCAAGCGTGGCGATTATGGCAAATCCCCCCCGTCCCTATTTTAGGGAGGCCTACGTCCAGCAGTGGACGTCTTTCGGCTGAAATGATGATGATAATGAAGAAGATATTGTAGTAGAGATTGTCTAATCAAAATCAGGCTACCAGGGACACTATTAGTCAGCTGTACGTGATCTCTTCTGATTACCTAATCAAAATCTAATAAATATTTTTTGGCGCCGCAAATAATATGTTATAATAAAAAATGTTCCGGCGAGACATTCCTAAAATTAAATGGCAAAACTACATGAATATTCACATCTATTGCGACCACATTAATTTTCCGGTTATTTGAGCGACTTTGTAAAATCGACCCTTATTTGAATAATTTCCATTTGTAGGTACATAGTCCACAATTTATTTTAGCATCATATTTTAGACCGGACGTGTGTTAAGTACGTGGTATGTTCTGATCCTCGTATGTTATAAGCACAAAAGCGTTTCTAAATGTATTTTATAATGCGCACAGCAAAAGAGTGAAACTCTCTGCCTGCGTCTGTGTTTCCGAACTCATACAACCCTAACCTCTTCAAAGTTAGAGTGAACAGGGTTCTTCTGGGTAAACTCACTCCATCGTCGACTTTGTCTCTATCAGTTCTGCCCTAGACTAAGGTCAAGCGCAAACCCATCCTAAATAATAAAAATTATAAAAAAAAACAACGAAATATTGAATATTACCTTTATTATATTAAAAGTCATCATTTGAGTAGGTTTTACCTATTTAACTATTAAAAATTATAATAAATCTTATAATTCCACACCGAATTAACTCAATTACTATTGTAAAGAATTATTTCCAACAACCTCAAAGGATACTGCTAGCTCAAGTGTCTATGTAGACGTTCATACGTATTCGTGGATTTGCAACAGAAGACGCTGATCATGATGTTTATCATTCTCTGTAACACCACACAAGATCAACAGAATTATGTCTACACTGTGGCAAGCAAAATTGATTACATTATTATATCACGTTTTAATGACGTACCTACATAATCAAACTATTCGTGGATCTGTTTTTGTATGAAACAGGGCAAGTTATACGGTGAGCTTGAACTAGTAAGAAGTTCTTAAGGACTTAACTCCAGCGGGCACATCTGTCTAGATAGAATCAACATAGAGACTTAATAAATACATATCGGTCGGTATGTGATCAATAGAACCGTGATAAAACAAGCAACATATTACAAAAACAAATGGAAATCACTTGCTTAATGCAAAAATCTCTATAAACAAAGATAATTTAGTCCGTTTCAAAGTTCCAACTGATGCAATATTTCGGTGGTAAAATATATTTTATTTTTGCCAAAATTACGCGTTGTTGTGTTCCTAAATACTCTGAAATTGGAGTCAACCAGTTCCCGAAAGACCCTAAAATTAGAAGATTGTAGCTTGTGTGTCAAATTTATTGTAAGGCTATGATCACGCCATCTACAATTTGTTTTGCCCGACCTTCCCCATTGAAGTTAATTTTATAACTTAAATTTAGGTCGATGATTTTTCAAATACAATTTTCTAGTAATGTTATTCAAACAATAATTGTTCGAAAAAATGGTGAGATGTAAAGTTGAAACCGTCTCAATACAGATGAATGTGTTACTTACCGCCAGTTACACGTAAGTACCTACTTTAAATTTAATTCCCCATTAAAAGTAATGCTGTCTTTATCTAACGGAATGTATCAGAAAGTGACAGCATTACTTTTAATGGGGAATTAAATTTAATGGATTTACGTGCAACTGGCGGTAAAATCCCTTTGGTGAACTATTGCGTAATAATTTAACCTGAACAAGACATTTTTTTTTACGGAAAGCTGTCAAACAAATAATACAATTAAAAATCATTAGTAGGTAGG
Source organism: Tiliacea aurago (assembly GCA_948098905.1). Lineage (NCBI taxonomy): Eukaryota > Metazoa > Arthropoda > Insecta > Lepidoptera > Noctuidae > Tiliacea > Tiliacea aurago. Next base: position 19,368,979 of record OX402594.1, read on the forward strand.
ATTGATAATGTTATTGATTGATAAAGTACCAATCGTTGGATTGGTACTTTATCGATCGTACCTTAATTCTGAACATGGTTAAAGTTTCAGGTGTAGTCTCATGGGTGGAACTGATAATAAATAAGTTGCTAAACTTAAGTTCAAGGTCTGAACTCAAATCACTACACCTATAATTATGCTGCGCTAATAGCATCACACTATCAGCAAGTTACATGCTCTGTGCCGTCAGCGAGCAACCGTAAATGATAGCAGATCAATATGTATCGTATCACATGACGCGGTCTCCTTTAGCCCATTCCTATTCCTATTGGCCATTTTGCTATGACCGACATCATCGTAGATGGTAAACATTTACAACGCTAAGGCACTTCGACAATCGTCGCATCCTACTTTGTGTAAATGTGGGGTAAGATAAGGAGAATAGCGTGTATCGCGTTGGCCGCTTTTGAAATGGTCGCTATAGAACAGTTACATCGCTTCAACCACTCATACCATACTACTCATACTCACATATACCGTGTGGTGACGGACGTCAAGAATAGCACCATCCTATTTCTGCCCGTGGGTGTCGTAAAAGGCGACTAAGGTAAGTCCCTTAGTATGGGCAGCAGCGTTCTCTATACATTTTAACACCATACTGCGCTCGCCAACCCACCTGCCAAGCGTGGCGATTATGGCAAACTCCCCTTTGGGGGAGGCCTATGTCCAGCAGTGGACGACTTTCGGCTGAAATGATGAATAATGAACCACTCATAGATCAATGTTCAATTTATCATTTTACAAGTTTATCAATCAGACTAGAGCAACAAATTACGATAAAGACGTATAAAGGACTTTTTTTTGCCAACCTTATTTTAATTTTATTAAAAATACTGACCAATTGTTCTCGGAAAATATAAAGTACATACTAATTCCATGCAAAAAATACTGAGATGCCACTACGTTTTATTTTTTTTTAATTTTTTTTCCATTCCTATTAAACGCCAATGTACATTTTTTAAATATATTTTTTTTTAAATGTACATTGACGTTTAATAAGAATGGAAAAAATTTAAACATATTGGCATCTCAGTATTTTTTGGACAATTTGTCCAAGAGGTTTTTTACTTTTTCATAAATAACATAAGACACTTTTAATCCCCGAGGGGTTCGGCAGACGTGTACCTATAGTACACCCACATTTCGCCGGTTAAAGTCCCATGTAAATGTATTGGGGGCGAGCCTATTTCCATCAACTGGGCACAAATCCAGACACCGGGCTGCTACTGAGAAATCCCTGATGGAATAACCCAATATCACTTTGTCCGACCTGAGAATCGAGCCCAGGACCCCATGCCTAGCAGTAGTGCTTGCGACCGCTAGACCAATGAAGCTGTCAGTCGAGTTATTTAAATATTCGATTAAAGGCTCTTACAGCCTCACGCGACATGGCGGGAGCGACAAGCACCGACAAAGAAATTGTGCTACTAGTGTCGCGTCGCGCCCGCGATATCTCACCAGTCTGTACGAGCCTTTAAACCTTCTTCAGAATTTAAATTATGTAAATTTTAGGCGAAAAATGACCAAAACGTTCAGTGTAAGAAATCAACCAATAAAATAATAACTTTGCTATGAACTGCTCAAAAGCTTTAGTATTTCCAATGTCCCGTAGGGACGAGTATAATGAGCATTTTCAATCCAACCATAATCACAACGTTTACGCAATAATTTCTCTGCTAAAACGTTATTTCGAATTAAAGCTGAAAGGCGAATAAATAAAGCTGATAATAAAGATTTTCGTAGGGTAGGGTTGTCACACTGCGGCTGGGCGACAAACAAATTGCGGATTGTTTCATTGAAATCGTGGAAGTTTCCAGCGACAATTCAACACTTTTTTTTTAATAATGGTACCTAAATTCAGACAAAGCAAAATAATCCGGGAAAAACAGTGCCGTAAAACCGTGACGTCATAGACTTCGCTCAAGTACCCTTTTGATGGCGGGAAGAAAAGTCGCTTACTACAACTGTGGACACAGCGCCATGAGATTTAAATCACGAGATATACGTTTGCTATTGTCTCCGTTTTTTTTTTTCATTGCGTGGTGTTGACTTCGTTAGCTAAAAGAGGACAAAGACACTTTTTTTTTTAAACACAAAACATTGACTGCGATATCTTATAAAGGACAAAAACATTATTATCTGCTTAGAATCAATACAACCAGTACGAAACTTAATTACTTTTACTGCAAAAACTAGAAGCTATTTATTTATTTATACAGGGTGTTAAAGTAAGTGCGTGTCATAGTTTAGGGGAAGGTTCAGTATCGATAAAGGAACCCAGGAAAAATAAAAAATAAATAAAAATATAAAAAAACAAACAAAATTTTTTAAAATAAATAAAAAAATAAGTCTCTTCTTACTTTAACGGGCTTAGGACCGTCAAATAAAATAATTTTAATGCTAAACGATTGCTATTTTAAGTTGGTAGGTACTAAATTAGGCTGATCTTGTAATTTTCTTTTTGTGTTTTTCATTTTTGATTTTTTGATTTTGATTTGTTTTTTATTTTTCCTGGGTTCCTATAACGATACTGAAGCTACCCTTAAGCTATGCCACGCAGTTACTTTAACTCCCTGTAGACACACAATAAAAAAATATATAAAGATACGACATTATTATAATTTTGAGTGAAACGATATGAAATTAAATTGTTTATTCTGTAAATAGGATATCGGAATCACTTTACACGTCATATTAAAAAAAATAAGCTAGATGAAGTCGGCCATTTCTTCTCAGGGGTAGCCCTGAGAAGAAATGGCAACACAAAACAAACTCAGGGTTCAGTCTGTTTTAAAGTCCAGAGATAATCTTGGTCAGATCATGTGTGAACTTAAGTTGGATTTTGGTGCACGATAAAACTCTAATTAGTTTATGTTTGCGCCAACTTTATAAGTATTCAAATGTAACTGTATTACTGAATAAATGAAACAAAAAAATAAAAAAAGTGAGAACCATGTAGGTCCGTGCCTAAAATTGTCTTTTGAGGAAAGAACCACAGAAAAAGTGGACCTGTTCAGTCAGTGCAAGCATTGTTCAGTAATGATGGAGCTCAACTCAAGACTTAATACAAAGGTACTGCTTATTTGTTAAGAAATTTCTTCCAGCAGACCAGCAGCAGCGATCAGTAAATTCCACAGACCAAATTTTATTGTACAATCTAAATATAGTATTGTACAATATAAATTGCACAATCATGCACAGTTAATCACTTAACATGCAGGCTGCTAGCTACGCCCAAATATTAATTGAAAACCTAGTCGTAGCAACGACGCATCGCCTTACAATGAAAAGCTCATTAGTCTGCTAACAATAGTTGATATTCAGTTACGAAACTACACGAGCCCATGCATGAACACGATGGCTCTGTAGTGTTCTACAGAGTAATTAATATATTCCACGATTCGTTACGTAACGCTGTAGGTAATGACCTGTTGGACATTACCTACCACGTTGGATGAAATCTACCTACATTGATGTAAAATAAGGGAGGATAGGCCACTCTCTAACATCACGTAAATATTAAATGGACTAGAAACACTTACATGTAAACACACCCACACAACTACATTTCCCGATGTCGTGCGTCATGTGCTCGACAACCGAAATGGAGACACATATTACGCGGGCCATAGAGGGAATGAGATAGCACTAATTGTCACTGTTACGTAGGTACCCATAACTGTTGTGCAAGCGAAATCGCGTTAGCAGCCGAATGTTGGCTGAATGTTTACGATTAGGAACGACTTATAACGGAGTAAACATTAAATATTATTATAATTTTCAACAAATTAACATTTTTGGCTTTACGAGTGAAAACTAATCCCGTGGGACTTGTTTTTGCACAAATTGTGCACATTTTATAAACACAAGAAGGCATTATTACTGCTTATTTATACGATTACTGTAATTTTACATAACGTGCTACCCAAACGCCAGTTCGATGTGACTAAGGTTGATTGTGTCCTTTTCCCTTAATTTATGCGGTCCATGTCGAGGAGCGCGTACCATATATTCCTATTTAATACATCAATGTTCGTAACAGATTTATTGCTTTTGATTTTATTTATTTATTATACTATTACCATTTACATTTGTTTTTACAGATAACCCAATAGAACAATGTAGTCATAATTTCCACCACCAACAAGAATGAAATAAACTGTCCTATTTTGACTGTCAGGGTCCAAATTTATTCCTGTCGATTAACGTGGATGATTAACTAACAAGTCCCAAGAAACGACTCTGAGTACGGCACAAGTCACCCAGAGGTCAATAATGATGTTAAGTGTCACCCTCTGGAATTCCGCCAAAGAGCAAGTAAAGATATTCAATCGCAGAGAGACGCTGATGAGTGCTCTTGTAAAATATGCTAACATTAAATATAAAGAGGCAGGCTCAAAAAAACTCTCATTCATTTACTTTAATAGCCAAACAAATACGCGACCAACAATAGGGCAAAATAAATTAAAGAAAGAGTTTTCTTGAAACAAAGTTACGGCAGCAATAAATAATTAGTTTACCTCGACGAGTGCAAATCCTACCATTAGCAGCTCTTTAGTGTTTTACTAACTTATCTTCTTCCTTATTTGAACAGGAAACTCTTAGAACTTTTAATGCTGTCAGAAGATTTTCGGGGCCAACCAAGCGCAATCGAAATACGTATTATTTCCCTTTGGAGCAACGCACCGTGTAGATTTATTCGTATACTTAACTTTTTAACCTTTTATTTTCTTTTCTATTGGAATCATTTTTCGCATTTTACCGCTTCTTGATCCAATACTCATGAGGTGTGATCAGAAAAAGGTGAGTAAAATACCTGAAGTTCGAAGAAGAACAGAGACAAAGTGGAGACGCCTTACGTTAAAATGTTTTTTCCATAAATTCATGTTGGTGTTTTAGGGCTCCGTACCCAAAGGGTAAAACGGGAACCCTATCACTAAGGGACTGCGCAGACGACAAACTTTTTGTGCGAAGGAGTCTGCGGCACAAACCAATCTGCACCTAATGGCGAAGAAAATGTAATCACATTGGTGTGTGCCGCAGACTCCTTCGCACAAAAAGTCTGTCGTCTGCGCAGCCCCTAAGGCTCCGACGTCTGTCTGTCTGTCTGTCCATCTGTCACCAGGCTGTATCTCATGAACCGTGATAGTTAGACAGTTGAAATTTTCACAGATGATGTATTTCTGTTGCCACTATAACACAAAATACAAAAAAATATTTAATTGGATAAAACAAATATTTAAGGGGGTCTCCCATTCAACAAACGTGATTTTTTTGCCGTTTTTATAGATAATGGTACGGAACCCTTCGTGCGCGAGTCCTACTCGCACTTGGCCCGTTTTTTTTTAACTTAAATTCATGTTAGCATGCTGGGAGTACGGTGACACACAGGGGGGATTAAATTTCTGTAGATTTTTGCCTAGGACGCACCGTTTTCGAGATATTTCAATTTCATTTTTTTATTAATTAGTTATAAAAAAAATAACAATTAGTTTATTGTATTACTAACATTAATATTAAATGTACGTAAGTAATCTCCTGAAACTCGAAACAAATTTTCCGAAAAAAAAAATTAAGTCGTAAGGTCTCTCCACTTTTTTTGTCTCTGTTCTTTGAATTTTAGGCATATTAGCTCTATAGGTAGGTGGTAATATGCTGCGCGCTGCTGTATGCTGCTGTATGCTGTTACGTCACTCATGAGCAGTGATCGGAATAGGTTCCGATCACTGCTCCTGAGTGACGTAAAGTATGCTTTGGTTTCAGCTCGGATTTTAACAATAGAATGGTAAGAGTAATCTGCACCTTAATTGCGTAACACACTATCACACAATCTGAATGATTTTCAAGTATATTGCTAATCCATTGCTTAAAATATAGGAATTGTAGCGGCATCAACATTGCCACATGCGAACTACGCGTCACACTGACGTCACGCAAAAATCGTGCATCGCGCAAGCAGAGGCATGGATAAGTCTAGTCGTTTTGTCACTAAGTGATTTGCAATACCTTATTGCACATTCAGTACATATACTTCAAAAATAATTTTCTTTTAGTGGACACGAATGCGACGTGTGGTGCAGGTGTACCACACTAGACTGAGCGACTTTTGCCCACTAGGATAAATGTATCGGAATACGATTTTGTTCGCTATAACCCGTCTAAATAAGTAAGTAAATAATTTAATGTCTTTGTCCCAATTTATATGAAGTCGGCGCAACATGTCCTTCCTTCCATACTTATCTAACCGTCATAATCAACGTGTTATTTAAGAGAAAGAAAAATAATTTTATTTGTCACAGAAACATGTGCATGTAAACTTTACACAAAACAGATCTACATAATTATAATCACGAGCACAAAAAAAACAAATAGTCGGTAGCTGCACGCCATGACTGTGACAGGAAGACTCAGCATAATGCTGTGCTATGGGGGACCTACAGCATAGCGCTGATTTTCAGTGGTCAACCGAAAAATACGTACGGAACCCAAGTCAGGTTTAATGAGTTTTACATAAGAGGTAACAAAATAAAATAAGCAGTACCTAGAATATAATGCCTGTTACGTACCCTGCCTACACCATATAATCTAAATAGCGACATGATAAACTAATTACGACAGTCAGATGATTCCACATAAAATCGCAATACACCATTTTGCTGAATCAACGAATTGACGCCTCGTGTCGCTGGTCGCCGAACGCTCACCTATTTCCAAATCAGCTGATGCCGCATCGACATCTAGGAATCGTTATAATTGTAATGTTAGAGATAACTAATTTTAGGCACTTCGGTACTAGCATCGTCCGAATCTAGACTTAGGGATTAGCTTAAGTTTATACCATTGTAATTTTTACTAATTAAAAACCTTTATTTTAATTTCTTCGGTTTCCTTTAAATCCTCCTGCTGCTACCTTCGTAATTTGCCTATATACAACCAATAAGAATAATAATATTATTAAATAACATACAAATTGAAGGCTCGTACAAACGAGGATCAAGACAGGCACCGACAAAGAAATTGTACTACTAGTGTCGCGTCACGCCCGCGATATCGCACTAGCCTGTACAAGCCTTAATCCGCAGGCATCACCGTGCATAAATAAAGTACCCACCTAAAACATTTATTACACGAGAATATCCAGTGTTTTGTCTCGCTTCCACCCTCACCTCCGCGTCGCCTCACGCCCCTGACAAAGAGGAAGAAAAGTTAACATTAATGGATGGTTGGTTTAATGGAAGAGTGGTATAAATAACTTAAATTAGAGTTTTACTTGAGTACTACATTGAATTTAAGTTACTTCATTTAATTATGAACAAAATAACGGGCTTCGTTTAGCAGTTCACAAACTAATTTAATCCAATAGAGCTCTGAATTTCTGAAAGCATTTTCAAGTGTTAATTAAATCTTTATTCATAAAGTGTTTGTTATAATAATATATAAACAAGTAAGCAACAACATTTTAACAATATGCAGTTTAGATCTCTAAAATACCTTCAGGAGATAGAGGTAAACTTCAGGAGATTTTAAAGAATTGTTTTTGTAAAACTAGTCAACTGAACCGATTTTTTTTTATTCAGTTGATACGCTACGGTTGTTCACGTTATGTTCATGACCTTGATGAATGTTCTCTGGCCAAAGCTTTCAGAGATTGGTCCTTGAGTCCATTGTACATCTGGGAATCTAGATTAGGGTTAGTCTCCGAATTTTTTTTGCGTCGGACACCCTTTTTTCGGTCAATCGATGAAAATTGCGGTCCCTGTCCGGACGATTGTCTGCATTTTAGCACGAAAGTAATATAAAATCTTATAATAATATGCCAGTAAAAAAACATGGCCAAACGTTTTGAGTGTAGGTAATAAATAAATCTATTGAAAGTGTTGCAAAATTGCTCCCAGACCAAATCTATATTACTAAAGTTGTCAAAAAATAATAGGCCCGTTTTGACATTTAACTTGAATCGATTTATCGTAAGTATCGAGTGTCGAGTCGTATGGCTCACTAGTTACGTCGTGATGGTCAATGGCGACGTAACTTTTTGCGCTTCAGATGCCTGTGGGCCACGATATCCCTTTCGGACAAACTCGTAACCCTGGCAGCTTGGCCCTTTTGGACCCCGTCACTTGGTGCTGACATCTCTTTGAGGCGTGCGTGGAACACAACGTGCCATCAACTCGGGCCTAGTCCTTATCGTACGGCAAACTACCCATCGCTCACCGTCCGCAAGCCCGCGTCTACGGTGGCCGGGAATCAGCCTGCGACTCCCGACGGGCGCGAGGGAGCGAACCTTGCGTCTCCCTCACGTGTTCCGCCTCCTCCTTCGCGAGTATTACTGCTTCGCAGAAGGAGAATACGGCCTCCCATCCACTCTCGCTCCGAACCATGGCCTCAACCAGGGCCAGACGCGAGAGATCATCGCCACAGATCGTCTCCGTGAGGACACGGCGGTGCTCCGCCCAAAGCCGGGCTGACCTCCATCGTATGCTACACCGTGTCCTCCGGGCGAAGGACGGGGTGCCCTGGCTTCGTTACTACGAACAATTCGACGACCGCATGACCGCAAGACCTACCTAATTGGTCGGTTAAAAATGTTACGAGTGATAAAATCGGACAGATTATGAATCCTGTTGATGCGTGCATAATTTCACGATTTGACGATTATGAACTATCGAAAATGAATGCGTTATATTGTAACAGTTCACAATTTTTCGGTAGTTTATAATCTCGTTATAAACTAACGATTAAAAACTGCTGACAATCTTACGGTGTTATATATAATTATTGGAGGCTCTATGCATAATTAAAAAGTAATATGGTTTCTCATTATAAACGATTACATCACAGCGGTTCATTAATTAATCTTTCAGTTTCACTGGTCTTCGTAATTTGTAATTACAACGTAAATATTGGAGCCACTCGCGGTTCACGCACTTTCGTGCTTTAATTAAGTAGGCTTGTTAACCGTATATGGTGCCCGATGATATTTTGTCAAGTGTAGAGCCATTAATTTTTCTTGAGTTTTCACCCAAAAGTTTTGCGTTAATGTTATCTTCTTTCAACCAAAAGTAGTGAAGTCAAAACCACTTCACCGTCTGATACAATTTAATGAACCTCTCAGCCATGAAAAAGTCAACATATTATTGGGTTTTTAGAGTTCCGTATGTCCTGAATGAAAAAACGGAACCCTTATAGGATCCCTCGTGTGTCTGTCTATCTTTCTGTTGCTCTGTCATAGCCAATTTGCACTAAATCGAATGGACCAATTAAGGCGACGATACCAGACTTTTAATGATTTTATACTAAAGATCACGCCTAAACGAATAGTGTTAATGATTTGAAAAAAATATATGTTAAATTAGAGCATTTTTGCAATAACTTAATATGTGAATATTTAAGATTGTGTTTATATTACATAGTGTTAATTGTAAAGTTATGTGTAACGCGGATAAAAAACTGAGAATGGCGCAAAATCTACCAAGCGTATTTTTCTAAAACCTTCACCAATTTAAAAATAATTTAATTATTGATCTTTTAGTTTACGCGTTTTATTAAAATACCTTTTGTTTTGTGTACAATAAATTAATAATGCCTCAAATTGGGGACAGCGCTCCTTGATGGGCGAATCCTATTACTGGCTGAACGTACGACGCGTTGCGTGAGCTCAGTACAGAACACGCAAGGTAACCACTCAAGGTCACTGGCATATATCCGCGTCTTCAGTTGAAATTTGGTACACACATTTTTTCTGTGACCCAAACAGTGTTACAAATGAAGTTTTTGCAAATGAATTTTGAATACGGAGTTCACTTTTGGGGGCAAATCAGAATTAAAAAAAAAAAGTTTTGCTTGTTGTACCGTGTGACTTCAAATATATATTTTTCGGATGTATTTCATAGCACATTAAATTTGATGAAAACAGCTATAAAATTGTATATCATCAGCACTTTAAAATAATAATATGACGGAAGCCATATTGTTTAACAGCTGCGAGAGCCCGAAACCTACTTACTGATTTCTTAAGACATTAATAATTTATATTGTATGTGTAGATTTAATTTAGAATAGTTTGAGTTATGATGAGGCTGGCATGCCACTGTGGATGCCTCTTGTAAAGAGTTCTGTCAAATTTTGACTTTATTTAATTCTGACAAATCAGATGTTCACTTCATTTAATGGCTTACGACAATGATGACAAGACATTGATGACATTAGGAGATTGGCATCTGGAGGCGTTGAGAAGTCCACGCGTTATGATGAAAGTCGTTTTAATAGTACAATGGCAAGCGTGAGTAAGTTCTCTGTCGGGGAATTCGTGCTTATTGAGAACGAGAAGCGTTCTATGTTAGAGGGTTTGGTTTCCGCACTTCGTCCTTCATGTGGACTATTGTGCGTGTTATTCCAACCAACCAGCCCACCTACCTCCAGAAGCTGATTAGGTCTTCTGGACTGCATAGGATATCTGTGAAGGATCTGAGTGACCCGAGGGTTTCTGCTCTGATCAGGGTGACGCCTGTGCAGTCAAAGAGCACATGCGAAACGGTTTCTTCAGCCTCCATGTAAGCCCTACACAGAGGGCTGTGCGTTATACATATTGTGTGGAATTGTTTGTTTAAGTGATCAGTGTTCCGTGATGGTCCCCGTCACTGGGCGCAGGCCGTTCCTGTCCAAGCGTAGCAAGCGCCTGGTTAGCTTGCCATCTAGGGATGGCCTGGCTTCCCTGGATTGCCTGCAGCCCGGTGTCGAGGTCCACCAGTTCTCCGCTTGTGTGTGGGTGAACTCCTGTAGCCAGAACGAATGAGGAGCGTAATCAAACTAAGCTTGACGTGAAGTATAGAGGCCCTTTCAAATTGTTGAAGTGTTAGATGGCGATCGGTATGTTTTAAAAATCTCTAGTTAACAAGCGTACTTACAAACGCTCATGACCGTGTTCGGAAGATGCCCGATGTCAAGTACCAATTGAGATTGTAGACGAAATAGATGAGTTGACATCACTTTAGTTTATGTAACATGTTTTCGGTTCATTGGGTCGGAGACTACAACAGAGTATCGTAGTGCTCAATGAGTAGTCCATGGGTACGCGGTAGGCGGTAGCTCTGGGTTGTATAATCGGGTTTAGCCTAGAAGCAAAGACCAGAGTCAAGGGTTGACTCGGTATTCCCGTGGGGAATAGTGTGTGTGTTATTGACCATGAATGAGATACCTATTATTTTTTATTGGAATCATTGTGCTTGGTCTCGGTAATCTCAAAACTAGATAGTTCCAACTTTTAGTTTCAAATTGCTTGGAAATTAAAACTGATTTTAAATTTTAAAGAGATAGTTCTCAAAATTTAAATGCCAGTCGTGTCTTAGAATCCAAAAAACATTATCGATTGGTTCACAAACAGTAATTATTAATTCTGAATCCTGTAATTCTGTTCTGTATAACCCAGTACCGGAACAAGGTCTCTTGCTGGATGACTAAATGTACTAGTACTGGTTTATACCGTAGGGGTTGCAAGAATTGTGTGGTGACCTAGCCCAGTTGTAGCTGGAAGGGTCTCACCTGCTTGTGTGGGTTAATGACCTAGTCCAGCGCTTTGTCGATTTAGACTAGCAAATATGTAGCTGAAGGGGTTTCACCTGCTTTTGTGGGTTGATATCCTAGCCCAGCGCTTTGTGAGCTGTAGGAATCTCACCTGCTTTAGTGGGTGACGATTTAGACCAGCATGTTTGAACTGTAGGGGTTTTCTGTTGTAAAGAAATACCTAGACCAGTGATATTTGGTATTTTGATATGTAACGATGATGATGATGTGAATTAATGAAAGTCCTTTTTTAATTTTTTTGGATGATTTCACGCACTCGAGGACGAGTGATTTATCAGAATGGCCGTGACGGAAGCCATATTGTTTAACAGCTGCGAGAGGCGGCGACTAGATGGCGCTAGTGGAACGTGCGCCATAGTCAATCTATCGGTCATTTGACTAAAAACACTTGAAGTCAATTGAGTGAAATATTGTAACGTTACCCCCCACTAGCGGATCGCCTTTATAAGGAGCTACGCTGTTGAGTCGGTACGCATTTTGAACGGATGCGTCTTGGTGCACGGACCACTGTCTCTCGACAGTTAGTACTGCCCGGTTATTGGATATGGAACGCTGTCTCCGACAAATTAGTACTATCCTTATTGCGGTGGGTGCATGGACCACTGTCCCTGACAGTCAGTACTGCCCTATGTGACCGCCACTACCATTATTAGTTATTTAATTAATTCTATTTAATTTCTATATTCTCTCGATTTAAAATAACTGATTGTTCGATTGAAATATATTTCTGTATTGCCATATCTGAGTATTACTTCTGATGTCTGAACCTATCCCGACAAATACATCTATAATTTAATATTATCACTACAAAAATAAAGGTTTGCACTATAACTGTGTCGAAAACCAACTCCGAAACCAAGATAAAGAATTTCAGTCTGCAGAGGAAGCTGAGAAATACATTTTACCTCTATTTTCCTGACTGAATTTACCAACAATAGAGGGGATCTGGCGATCGCAGTATGTTGTTAAAATGCATAGAGAACACTGCTGCCCATTCTCTAGTAAGTCCCTTGGTCTCCTTTTACGACACCCATGGGAAGAAATAGGATGGTGCTATTCTTTACGTCCGGCACCACACGGTACAGCAAGTTTTATTAAACATTATATATTTTTTATTGTGATATGTCTTAGTACAAAAAAATATACTTTTACCTAATAATAAGATACGGTAAGTTTGAAACTTTTTTTATGGTGACTTGCCGGCCAGCGCGCGTAGGTACCTAAAAACAGCTGTGCGCTCGCTCAATTTGGGACTTGTAGGTTTTTAAGTATTTTATTAGTATTTCAAGTCCGAGAAAAAAATAAAATTTAACATATAATGGAAATGTGTGTCATTTTACTGATAATGAGCCACCAAAATAAAAATTGCGCACTGTTTAATTTTTTTTCCTGTATTTCGGAAAAAGCTAGCAGCTAAAATAAGGCAAAGAGTGCGACGAAGTCGATTTAAATAGAATTAAGTATTAATGCGCGAATTGAAGCTCGGATTGCCTTCAGACGATTTATGAGTGTAACTGCCAGTAAAAAAGATTTACGAGGCTTCTTGATACGAATTGAATATTTAGGAGTTAGTCGAATTTTCTTTTGATTCTGAACTGAACTGAAGACTTTATAGAGTTTTATGAGCGACTTACGTGCTCTCGAGTTTGGGTTATACCCTTTTTTTTTGGGAATTTATCAAATAAATTCTCTCGCTCTGGGTGGAGCGGGAGGTGTGTCAGACTTTTACTGAAATAAACCCACCCGTGTTCCTTCAGCTGCCTGTGTGCCAGGGCCACGATGTCCCTTTCACACAAACCCGCAACACTGGCAGGTTGGGTTGTACCCTAACATCATGCTACTATATTATTTCACGAGTAAATGCTTTTCTCCATAGCCATATAAAATGCGAAAAAATATCAGTGTATTTCTAAAAGCAGTATCTGCGCTTTTTTCACAGAATGGATTTCTTTTCCTATTATGTGACGTAAAAAACCTCACCGTATATAGTAAGGCTACAGCCGGATACTCATTGTGGTATATCCCGTCAAGCGACGTCATCCACTACGCTAATATCTAAATACAAGTATATATTATTTTTGTACTCGTGGATGTTGCAAGACTATTGAATAAGCGGATTCTCCGTTTTGAGCCTTTAGTAACAGAAAATGTTATGAGGAAAAGTATATTACCTGAAATAGAAAAGCAGGAAATGTATGGCGCTTATATGTAAAATGTATTCCGAGGGGATTCCCACAGGTCCAGGTGTACAAAGGCGAACTATGTGGACGATTGGACTTGATTTAACATCAAACGGACGCTATTCGAACATTGTTTTATTGAATCTGGACGAGTTTCAAATAATTGAGGCTAAGGAAGCTTAACGCTAGTTTTTTTTTTTTTTTTTAAAAACGTTGCCCCACACTAGGAATTTCTCCTGTATTGTGGGTGCGTTTACAAACATTTAAATTCACACATACAAACAGCCTTAGTAAGTAAAGGGATACGTAAATAATTACGAGCTTTTTCAAATAAATGTGATTTTAAATTCTAATGTTCAATTAATTTAAGCTCTAAAATTTAAACTCTAAAAAAAATATTGATGTGTATTTATTTTTCTTTACTAGGTTTTTAGGTACTTTGTTTTACCTACTTGTCAACCATTTCTGTGTACCAAAATTAATAAACGATAATTTCCTTGTTTTGTCAAAAGTACTGATGGCTTGACGTCGTAACGGTCGACGATGACATTCTCGATATGAACGGGTAGTATATATACACCACGTTGTAAAAGTCGTCATAAATGAAAGATCTTCATTACATACGGCTGGTGGAGTCTCATCATACACCCATACCATTACATTGTGTATCAAAGTAGAACTCTATGTTTCTGTTCGCAGATTGTATATAAAGCTATTGAAATGTCAACATTTCGCACAAAACCCCCTAGAGATCAGGTGGAAGTAGAATGGATCACTTTATATCTCAAGGGATGCTGCGTGATGGGAACACAGAGAAAAGGTGATCGAGTTACCTGTAATGTATGAACAACAGGACAGTAAATTAATATTGATCTACCTACGATTTGAATTGTTTCAAAAGTGACAACTACTTATATTATTTTAGTAAATTAAACTTTTGTCGAACAATTTCATTATGCCTTACTCATCATGAGTTTCTTTAAGATGACCCCCCTACGGCAACGAAGAATTATGCACAGCCTTATGTTCCTTCACAAACTAGTGAACGGTCGCATAGATTATAGTGAACTGCTATCGCGCATTCTATTGAAGGTTCCGCCCAGAATTCCGCGCTTTCCCAGAACCACAATTCTTCAGCTCCCTACTACCTCCACAAACACAGGTCTAAACTCGCCACTCGTTAAGATGTGTGACAACCATCGAGATATAAGTACTAACGTACTAGAGAAGACACCGTAAATTCCTACTTTGTCTCGTTCAACTGCGGCGATCGCGCCGCACCTTACTCAGTCGCTCTCTAGCTCTTTCGCGCCTAGTACTTCCGACAATAATAAACTATATAGAATGAATACACTTCCGCAGCAAATCTAGCGCTGTGGTAAATTAGTTACGGTTTAGACGAATTGTTATTATTTTAGCGCTGCGCGAACTAAAGATTCAAATTACGAAGAATAGGACAATTCAGTTATTTGACGTAGCTTCTCTAGTACGTTAGTACTTATATCTCGATGGTGACAACCTTAATTCATTTAATAAGTCCGTACCCGAGGCAGATATATTGAATGACCGTAAGGTGAAGTTTAAATCAACAATCTTGGCCTCCCTCCACACCAATGAAATGTAGTCAAGATTTATCTGTACAGTTTATGATTGAGTTGCTCGTTTCCATTTCCATTTAATTTTCCATAATATTTATATTCCTTTATTAATCAATTGTACACCTAGATTTAGGTTAGCAACTAAGCGGTATTTTGGCGTCTTTGCTGTCAATGTTGTGTTTACCTGTAATTGGCATATATACTCGTATTAGAATATTACCGTATGATTAAGTTTAAGTATGTGTATGTATGTGCTGTGGGTGAACCATAAGTAAATAAATAAATAATAAATCATCTACCTTCCCCTTTTCCTATCTAGGGGTTGGTTTCCAGTCTAACCGCTGAATATGAGTAGTTTATATGGAGCGACTGCGTATCTGACCTCCACATCCCAGTTACTGGGTAACACGATACCCCTTGGTAAAGACTAGTAGTCAGACTTTCGGGCTTCTGATGACCCGTAACAACTGTCAAAGATCTACAAATTACAGACGGGACTACTCATCATAATCAGCCTATAACGTTCCCACAGCTGGGACACAGGCCTCCTCTCTTCGAGAGGGAGTGGGCCGTAATCCACCACGCGGGCCCAGTGCTCGTTGGTGGATGTCACATGTCTTCGAATTTTTGGTTCTAGGACATGCCGGTTTTTCCTCACTATGTTTTCCTTCACCGTTTTGAGAGCAGTGGTGATGAAAATTATTTACACAAAGTAAAGCGCTTGTCTGGGTTCGAACCCACGACCTACAACTCGTAAGTCGGGACCGTTACCACTGGGCCACCACTGTTCTCCGGGACGAGACTAATAAAAATACTAAAAACGACAGTGAGAACAGTTTACTACAAAAGCAAGAGCAACACATAACAGACTGAATATCTTCATCCTATGACGAATACGATCAACATTGCTTAAAAGTAACATCGAAATACGGCTCCGTAGATTCTTGGAACTAAAATCCAATTTTCCGTCTGTCACACTAGTTCAAAATATTTCACGTTCACCACAGCGCCGGAGTCAACGCCGCGCCGCAATACATCACGGACGTGTTTCAGAGACTGCGAATTTTATACCTTTTTTACAAATTCATACTCCGTTCAAAATATGCTTATTGTTTAAAAATAGTAGGTCCAAGCACCAATATATACACGGACAAGGAATGAAGAAACCATTTTATTGTTAATAACCTATGTTCCATAACATTGGTACAAACCTTAGTAGGTATACTTTTTAATGAGTGAGAACAAAGTACTTAAAAATTTTGTCCCAAAACATCTACACAAGCTGTGACCAAAACAATGTACATAGTGATAGTTCCAGAACAAGGTAAACAAAACTGACAACGTCGTACGACTTATACCGAATGTCACGTCTTTAACTTCGTATATTAAAAGAACATGAATTTTATTTTTGTCCTCTTCATTTCATGCATGACGACACTGACGTGTCATTTGTTTTTAGATTTGAAATACAAATATATAAATAATGAATTTTCTTAACGAATGTTTCTTAGGCTTTTTAAGATGGTCACTCACCGGATATTCGAGTATACATATTTGTGTGAGACTTATGTAGATTACATTGTATTGGTCATATTGTGTATACGTAGATGTTTTGGGACAAAATTGCTTACTTTTTTTTGTAAAATAAATTATATACTATGTTTCGTACCTGTACGGTGGATACAATGATAAGGAACAATTATTGTAGACAATAAAATGATTCATTGGCCATCTATACATCTTTTTGGGGCTGACTGTACAATGAAAAAACGTTATAAGTAGCTAAGTGATTTTTTTTTTTGTAATTTATGACGATTTTGGAAGACAAGCCGAGACATTTATATTATCTTCTTATTTCTATAGGGAAATGATTAGTCAAAATATGGAGCTTTAGAAAACATGTGAAAACAAAAAAAAAAACACCAACTAAATGCCATTAGAACATTTTAATACAATTCGTAACTTCAAAAACCCTTATAAAAACAACATAAGGCGCTATCTCTCAAAAGGGAACCAATTTCAACGTGAAACTCATAACATAATATTGTCCAAGAAATAATAAAGTTATAGAGGTAAAGAAAAACTCTCATAAAACTTTTGCTGTAACGTTTGCAGCCAATCTAATATCGCTCCACGGACCTCTGCACTGTGTCACGTTGCCAAATTAATTTGATACGAAAATTTCTCTTTGTTATCTTGTAACTTGTAGTTCACTTAAAAGTTTACATCTTAAAAACACGAACCAACCTAACACTTAATAGCAATGACGAGGGTCAATGAATTGGATTTAAGGATTTTTAAAAGACAAACGAGGCGGACATTAATCACGAAATGGGCAGTTAAAGTACCGCAAAGGACATCTAATAAATGACTTCATTTTAGTCTCTGTCTTTTTCCCATTACTTTTTCCACAAAAGTAATGATCGCTTTTTTATTAGAAATGTTCAGTAGCTTGCAATCCCAAATACACTTAGAGATGATTCAAATAGATTTCAATAGAAGATTAGTGAGAAGTGGTCGATCAATGTCATTAATCTTTAGTTTTATAGCGGTATGAGGAACAGGGTGTAAAGTTCACTCATCCTCCATAGAAAAGGGAGGATCCTCCGACGAGACGGGTGTTGGGTCTGGTGGGCAACAGCCCGACGATTGATGTCGGGACGTTGTTGTTTATACTAGTCGCGCGGTAAACTTTGCTTGAGCGATGCAGGATTTTTCGTGACGTCAATGTGACGCGTAGTTCGCATGTGGCGATGTTGATGCCGCCACAGTTTCAAGACTAGAATAATTATACATGAGGTTTGATTTTACCGTAATAAAAATTTCTGAATATGGACATATTATTAACAACAGTTTATTCCGTTTCAGGCTCGTGATGCGTGGGCACGCCACAATTGTGGCGATAAGTCCCCTCTTTGAGGAGTGGCTAGAAAGGCGCCACGGCGTCCTCACCTTCCGCCTGACGCAGGTCCTCACCGGACATGGTTGTTTCGGGAGGTTCCTGTTCAGGATAAAGCGGGAGGAAACGCCCGGGTGTCAACACTGTGTGGATCGGCCGGAGGACACGGTGGAGCATACGGTGGAGGTCTGCCCGGCTTGGGTGGAGCACCGCCGTGTCTTCACGGAGGCGAACGGCGGCGGCGATCTCTCGCGTCCGGCCCTGGTTCGGGCCATGGTTCGGAGCGAGAGTGCATGGGAGGCCGACACCTTCTTCTGCAAAGCAGTAATTCTTGCGAAGGAGGAGGAGGAACGCGTGAGGGAGAGGCAAGGTTCGCGCCCTCGCGCCCCTAGTCGCCGCAGGAGACGCCCCGGGCGTCGGGAGTCGCAAGCCGATTTCCGGCCACCGTAGGCGCGGGCTTGCGGACGGTGAGCGATGGGTAGTTCACCGTCCGATAAGGACCAGGCCCGGGTCGACGGCGCGTTGTATTCCACGCGCGCCTCAAAGAGTTGTCAGCAGCAACTGACGGGGTCCGTTAGGGCCAATGCCTGCCATGGTTGCGCGTTTGTCCGAAAGGGATATCGTGGCCCTGGCACACAGGCAAATGAAGGAATACGGGTGGGTTTTAGTCAGTAAAAGTCTGACACGCCCTCCCGCTCCTCCCAGAGCGGGAGAAGTTATTTGACATTTTCCGACCCAAAAAAAAAAAAAAGGCTCGTGATGCGGCGCCTGTTCAGCATCAATCTCCTCAGAAACGCCGCAGAGCGTTAGATTCTTCAATTTAATGACATTTCAGCGCAGTTTGCCGAATATCTCATACTGTCATAGCACTAGTTTACATAAGAGACCCAAGTGATTATGGTGGCGATATCATATTTTATTTGCTGACTCTAAAAGCATTATTACATTTACTGTATTATTTATTAGCTATTTGCATTTTCACTAATGATAAGTTGATCTTTGACAGTCGTTACTAATAGACAACCAGTCTTACCTAGGAGTAACGTGTTATCTAGTACTTTAAGGCTTCTACAGACCAGCGCGACCCGCAATACGACACAAAGGCACCGCTCGTCGCGCGACACGCGGGGCCTGTGTGTCGCGTCGCGTGTCGCACCGGTCTGTAGAAGCCTTTACTGGGTTGTGGAGCTCAGATAGGCAGCTGCATCCGGTTAGACTGGTAGCTGACCCGAACAGAGTTGGCTAAAGGCTAGGCGGATTGATTTATTGATTTTGACTAAATGTGAAATTTCGATTTTCTTACACTGAGTTATTGACTACAAAATTGTCTGTGGAATTAAAGATTACACAATTTAACAGCCAATTTAACTTAGTGTAAGAAAATGGAAATTCACATTTATAACCTTAAAAAACTTCATGCGAAGAGGAAGTACAGGTACGTGAGACTAATAGCCGTAGATTCTTATTATGACGGGGAAAATTGAAATTGTGCTCGTTCCTGCCTTGAGCGGCTCACTGTGGGGAGGAGGTTAATAATGTGCCACATTACTGTAATTATTCAACGTAACGAGGTTGTTCGCGGCTGTACCGTTGAATGAGAAAAGAATGTTGTTGACTTTTTATACGCTGGATACGAACATGATGCTTGAAGTCGAGTGTATTTTTTCCTTATTTTGATATGAGCTAATTATGGTATGCTTAATTTCCTTAATGATTAAATTTTTGTTTGAATCAGGCTTTTTAATCATAAGCATTATTACTTAAAATAACTTCTACATACTTATCACACATGGCGCGGTTGGCGCAGTGGTTAAGCGATTGTCTGTTGCGCTGCGTGTCGCGGGTTCGATTTCCGCACGGAACAAATATTTGTATGATCGTCAAGTAGTTGTTCCGAGTCTGGCTGTTTGTGTATGTGAATTTAAATGTTTGTAAACGCACCCACAATACAGGAGAAATTCCTAGTGTGGGGCAATATTTTAATTAAAAAAAAAAAAAAAGAAAACCTAATCTGCCTACATGAACTAATAGCTTGAACATTCATAATGTTAGTTCTAGGACATGCCGGTTTCCTAACGATGTTTTCCTTCACCGTTTTGAGAGCAGTGCTGATGAAATAATTTACACAAAGTAAAACGCCTGCTTGGGTTCAAACCCAAGACCTACTACTACTCGTAAGTCAAGGCCGTTACTACTGGCCCACATCTGCTCTATGATAACTTCTAAACAGCATTTAATTCGCAGCATATAACTGGGATAATTTCAAACGTTTCTCGAGCAGCGTCAAAGTTCCTGAGCAAGGAATGGTGTCTCGACCTTGCGGACATCAAACAACCGAGATGGTTCGCCTCCACGAAGCCAGAACAAATACATCTTATTTTTGTCTTCTACGAGTAGTTAAACTTTATACCTCATTTTACCCTAAGTCACCTTTCTTCATTTATACGACACTAAACATAATATTCCTGACATTTTCTTAAGTTTGCTGGACTCGGGATATCAGAACTTATTGCACTTGTGCTGGTGTAACTTGAAGACTTATTTGAAGAGAAAGCACGGACCCTAATTTATTTCTCAAGCAAGATTGTTTAGCATCTATATAGGTATATCTGTCCTTTTTTTTTTTTTGGTTGGGAAATTATCAAATAACTTCTCCCGCTCTGGGCGGAGCGGGAGAAGTTATTTGATAATGTCAGACTTTTACTGCCTAAAACCCACCCGTGTTCCTTCCGTTGCCTGTGTGCCAGGGCCACGATATCCCTTTCGGACAAACTCGCAACCCTGACAGATAGTCATCTCCCTGGGGTGCGATTAGTACGTCAAGCTACACATTGATTTACACGAACTTCAGCCAGAAAATAATTAACATTGAACTCACTGTATAACCAAGCAAATCTTAATAACATGACATGCCCCATGTGTCTGGTCTTGTGACCATAACATATTAGGCGTATCTCAGACTATAGTTCTATAAGAAAACTACCGTCCGCAAGCCCGCGCCTACGGTGGCCGGAAATCGGCTTGCGACTCCCGACGCCCGGGGCGTCTCCTGCGGCGACTAGGGGCGCGAGGGCGCGAACCTTGCCTTGCGTTCCGCCTTCTCCAGGTATATCTGTAATGACTACCCCGTTAGCCCCGTGGCAACAAGCTCGACCGTTGAGCGTGGGGGACCTTTTTTTTTTTTTTTTGGGTGGGAAATTATCAAATAACTTCTCCCGCTCTGGGCGGAGCGGAAGGGCGTGTCAGACTTTTACTGACTAAAACCCACCCGTATTCCTTCATTTACCTGTGTGCCAGGGCCACGATATCCCTTTCGGACAAACTCGCAACCCTGGAGAGCATTGGCCCTAGCGGACCCCGTCAGTTGGTGCTGACAACTCTTTGAGGCGCGCGTGGAATACGACGCGCCGTCGACCCGGGCCTGGTCGTTATCGGATGGTGAGCTACCCATCACTCACCGTCCGCAGGCCCGCGCCTACGGTGGCCGGAAATCGGCTTGCGACTCCCGACGCCCGGGGCGTCTCCTGCGGCGACTAGGGGCGCGAGGGCGCGAACCTTGCCTCTACCTCACGCGTTCCGCCTCCTCCTTCACAAGCATTACTAATTCGCAGAAGGAGGTGATGGCCTCCCATGCACTCTCGCTCCAAACCATGGCCTGAACCAGGGCCGGCGTGCCCAGCGCTGGGTTGCGACAATCGCACTCTCCATGCCGCCATAAGATCCCGCCGGAGCTCTGTCCGCTGTGCCGTGATTTCTCGCGGCAGCGGAGTTTCACCCCGGCGTTTCGCTACCTCGCGCCACTCCCAGACGTGCGTGAGGACTTTTGCCTCCAGATCCCATGGCGGTAGTCCGGCAAGGAGACTCGCTGCCTCACGGGAGACCGTGCGGTATCCTCGGACCAGCCTGATGGCCATGACCCTTTGGGTCGCGTTCAATCGCTGGGCTGGACGCAGCCTTATAGAACGCGCCCACACCGGTGCCCCGTAAAGGGCCATGGACCGCACGACCCCCACGTAGAGCCTCCGGCAGGAGGCGTTTGGAACCCCCAGATTGGGCAAGAGCCGCTTTAAGGCAGCCCCGGCTCGCTCCAGTCTGGGAGCTAAACGTCGAAAATGCTCCACGAAGTTCCAACGGCTGTCGAGGACGAGTCCCAGGTACTTCATCGTCGACTCGACGCCGATGTGAACCTCTCCTGCCATTATCTGGGAACCCGACAGTGGCGTGTTCCGAGGACCATAAAAACACATGGCCTCGGACTTGTGCAAGGCCACCTCGAGTCCCAATTGCCGGATTCTATCGACGATTGTCGCAACCCCACGTGCGAGCGTGGGGGACCTGGGTTCGTTTCCGAGGTCGGGCAAAGTATTATTGGGTTTTTCCATTAGAAATTTCTTAGTAACAGCCCGGAGTTTGGAAGTTGGTGGTATGATACCCCCGTGCCTAGCCGTTGGTCTTACTGCGCCTGATCTCCCTCCGTCGTGTCGGGTTGCCGTCCCATCGGACTATAAGAGTGGGGGAAGAGAGTGCACCTGTGTCTGGGCACACACTTGTGCACTATAATAACTCCCGCGTCGATTGGTAGTGTCCGCTGAGATTGGCCGCCCTGACTGAATTTCGACCATGGCCATTATATCTGTACTTACATATTTTAAGTCGCTTTGCAAGTCTGTCTGTGACCGCGTTGTTCTTCTAAACTATTATAAACGGATTTTGATTCGGTTTTCACCATCATGAAGAGAATTTATTCCTGAAGGTTGATGTGTATTGTTATTTAATTTGAATATAATAAATAATTCTCGTTTTTTTTTTTAATCGTAAAAACTATGCAAAGCATGGGCGGGTCGTTAGTGTGCAATAAATTGTAGAGAGACCTAACGCTAGGGCCAATTTTGATAATTTTTACTTCAATCGATTTATCTTCATCTTGTGAGTGTTGGGTTTTGAGAACCAAAGAAAGACACAGTTATAATATCAATGATTTAATTATTGAGTTTATTTGGCAGGAGAGGTGTGTGTGCGCTATCGCTTAGTCCAGACTAGCGTTGCCGGAGGGAAATATTGCGAAGTATTCCCATCGTATCATTCGCGGAAATATACGGAAGTATTGAGTAATATTCGGAATTATTCGCCGAGAAGAATAATTAAGGCTAGTGCAGACTGGCGCGATATCCCGGGTGCGATGTGACACTAGTAGCACAATTTCTATGTCGATGCCTGTCGCGCCCGCGATATCGCGCGCGTCTGTACGAGCTTTTACAAGGAAAATATCTAGCTAAGTACTCATGTTCGGTCACGCATAGAGTAGTCTCGGGGCGGTGTGCCACTGCCAGTTATTCCATTCATAAAACTGAGTACCTATATCTAATACCTACGATTTGAAAACTTCCGAATATTTCTTTCATCTACTTAGATAAGTACTCAAGTAATAAGTTTTTGTATGCAGTTTAGGTGTGAAAGAGTTATTTTGCGAGAATAGGTACCTACTATGTACAGACGCCAAGCACATCAAGCTACTACAATCTGTCAGATTTATTTAATAGATTTTCAACTTTATCTCTACAGTATAAGGTTCAAGGTTGATTGCGAAAAATTGACAGTTTCGGGTAGCTTGACTTGCTGGCGTCTCGTCTGTACCTACATATAGAGGTAAATACATAGATAAGTAGTTACTAAAATAATATTATTATATACCGAGGTACCTAATAAAACGGTAACTATTATAATAAGTACCTATTTCAATTGTTTCCTGTAGGTACTTATGTGTAAGCTTATTGTAACTTTATGGTAAAACATCGTCGTAATAATGTACTATCGAGAAATTTCATATCTAACCAGTTTCAAAACAAAATCCCGTGAACACGATGACCAAATCTGTTTTGCATCGACCAATGAAACAAAAATACATAGTAATATTTTGTCGTTTCTGATTTTTTGTTGTTCATGCGTTTTTTGTAGGCTCTGTTACAATGATCACAGATGTCTGACTACGGATATGGTGACCCTTTCTCGACCACTAGGAATAGAACAAAAGAAACAAAACTGAGAAAGTTTTTAATTTTAATGTTTTTATACTTTACATTTTGTTCTAACGCATTTCATGGGTTCAGTTGCAAATTTGCAGAGCTTTCGGTAACAACTAACGTTTTTACTAGCATTTCTGAAACATGTCTTCGTACCGTCTCACCACACAACAGAGGCATGAAATCTTGTTTCTTGGATTAAACATCAGTCAAATCCGAGCATACTATACCGAAACGATACCGCGTTTTGCTTTTTTAAAGTATTATGGAAATTTTCCGCCTCTCACCCAAAAACTGCTAATTGTGAAACTACTCAATTCTAATTTTATATTATACTTTTCTGAGAGCATAGCAAACCCACTCATAAAAAAAAACCCATAAACTTGTCCCAAACGATCTCGAACTACGACCGAACGAGGGTTCCCATTGAAATTGTTTCCATTGAAAAAATATGCACCACCTCAGCTGGTTTTTTACTGTCTTTTTTTTCATTTACAAAAACAAGGGTCTCATCAAAAATCTGATGGTGCGATGCTATTGGTTGATGAGATTTATATAGCGGCCGAGCACTGCAAGCAAAAATTGTCCTTAAGGTGTATAGATATGAAATTCCTCGATAGTACATAGCTACTACTACTTACTTACCTACCTAATTACTTGTATTTTCCCGTTGTAAACCAAAAACATTTTTACGTAATATACTAAGCTTGTATCTCTTTAAAACATCCGCACAAAATCGGCGCTTTTTATAGTCAACTCAACCATATAAAAATAAAATAATAAGTACCTATCTAGTCACAAGTAGATAACTAGGTACTTAAGCGGAAATATTGCCGTCCGCATAGTACCTACTAGGCATCGAATAATACTTTTTAGGGTTCCGTAGCCAATTGGCAAAAAACGGAACCCTTATGGATTTGTCATGTCTGTCTGTCTGTCCGTTCGTATGTCACAGCCACTGTTTTCCGAAACTATAAGAACTATATTGTTGAAACTTGGTAAATAGATGTATTCTGTGAACCGCATTAAGATTTTCAAACAAAAATAGAAAAAATACAATACATTTTGGGGGTTTCCCATACTTAGAACTGAAACTCAATTTTTTTTTTCATCAAACTCATACGTGTGGTGTATCTGTGGGTAGGTCTTCAAAAATGATATTGAGGTTACTAATTTATTTTTCTTCTAAACTGAACAGTTTGCGCGAGAGACACTTCCAAAGTGGTTAAATGTGTGCCCCCCCCCCCTGTAACTTCTAAAATAATAGAACGATAAAACTAAAAAAAATATATGATGTACATTACCATGTAAACTTCCACCGAAAATTGGTTTGAACGAGATCTAGTAAGTAGGTTTTTTTAATACGTCATAAATCGTAAACCGCAATTTACCTTTCATTCAATCAGTTCAAATATAAAAACCATGTCTCTAAATTGCACAGTTTTTTTAGAAATCATCAACATCATTATGTACGGAACGCTCGGTGCGTCCGACTCGCTCTTCACCGTTTTTTTTGTTGATTTTATGAATGAAGGGCAGCGGGCCGATACGTGCAAGCGAGCAGTAGCGACGACTACAGCTTTTACCCGCTAGAGGGCCTAATGCCAGTGACATTTTACTACTACTACACGTTCATTCATAAAACTGAGTATAATACGATTTGAAAACTTCCGAATATTTCTTTTCATCTACTTAGATATGTACCTACTTAAGTAATAAGTTTTTGTATACAGTTTAGGTGTGAACGGGATAGAGAGGTAAAAACATATTAAGTAGATAATAAGATGAGTTTATAAAATAGTTTAAGTACTTATATTATATTAGGTATCTACCTAGCTACTAAAAAGTAGATAATTCTAATTGTTATAATATTATTTAAAGTGCTTCTATATTATGTACCTACTTATTTGAACTATTAATTTCGGAAACACTATTCTACAAACAAAGTTTTTTTTTGTAATACGTGCTCGTAAAAAAGTACCCTACCTACTTAGGTAAGTACGTACTTACCTAATTATTTAATTACATTTAGAAGTAAACTAAACTTGTACTTAACATCCGCACAAAATCGACACATTCTATAAACTCAACCAAACAAAAATAAAATAATAAGTAGTCACAAGTAGATAACTACTTACGCGCAAATATTTCCGCATAGTACGTAGGTATAGGTACGTAGGCATCGAATAATACTTCGTTGATTTCATCAATGAACGGCTGCGGGCCGATACGTTTAGGCGAGCAGTAGCGTCGCCGAGCGTACAGCTATTCGTCGCTAGATGGCGTTAATGCCAATGACTTCATATTACTACGCCTTCATTCATAAAACTGAGTATAATAATATGATTTGAAAACTTCCGAATATTACTTTTCATCTACTTAGATATGTACTTACGTAATAAGTTTTTGTATGCGATTTAGGAGCGAAAACGTTATTTTGCGAGAATACTATGTACCTACATAGAGAGGTAAATACATAGGAAGGTAAAGGTACTAAGATGAGTTATATTAGTTATATTTTATTATTACCAAGGTACCACTGAGGTACCTAATAAAACGGTAACTATTATGTTAAGTATTTCAATTATTTCTGTAGGGATTTATTAGAACATTTAGAACTATTG
The DNA here is from genome assembly GCA_948098905.1 of Tiliacea aurago. NCBI lineage: Eukaryota > Metazoa > Arthropoda > Insecta > Lepidoptera > Noctuidae > Tiliacea > Tiliacea aurago. The sequence continues at coordinate 19,395,922 of OX402594.1, forward strand.
ATTTCGATTGAACACTACTTATTCTACAAACTTTTTGGTAAAACATCGTCCGTAATATTTCCATTTTTTTGTCTATTTGGTAGGTACACACGGCTACACATCAAGCTATATATTTCCAGTTTATGCTGATATCGCATTGTATAAGATTTGCGTACAGTGCGAGATCAGCGTAAACTGGAAATGTATAGCTTCATGTGTAGCCGTGTGTACATCGTAAAGCTAAAACATTTTTACGAAGTAGGTAAACTAAGCCAACATCCGCACAAAATCGACACATTCTTTATTCAAGGTCCATACAAAAATAAAATAATAAGTACCTAGTCACAAGTAGATAACTACTTATGCGCAAATATTCCCGCATAGTAGGTACGTAGGCATCGAATAATACTTTGTTGATTTATTGAATGAACGTCAGCTATGCTCGGGGATCACGTGCCATTGCCACGTGCAGGCGAGCGCTGGCGTCACCGAGCGACTAACGAAGGAAGTTCTTCATTTACAGTTCTATACCTTCCCGCCCGATGGTGTTGATTCAAAGCACGGCGTAATATCTGATATTCGGCGAGTCTGGTCAACCTCCCTACGCATACATTCGTAACTGATTTAATAGTGATAAATTATAATAATACGATTTAATACATTCAGTTTCATAATTCATTCAGAGAGAAAATCGCTTGTGGGCGGGCACCATTACTCTGCATTCTTGCTGGGGTAGCATTCCTTCCAATCGTAGTATTCTTTTTGAATATTTCCGAATTATTGCGTATAATTCCGAAGTTGTGCAACGCTAGTCCAGACGGAACACTGGCGTCTAAACTATAATAAGTTATGCACAATGTAAATATGTATAAAGAGAAAGACTCTCAAATTACTTAAGTGGGCCGGATATATTTAGTTGTATTCCAAAAGTGAGTGTCACTAAAGACATGACAGTAATCAAAATCCATTAAGGGTCCGCCAAATTTAATTTTGCATCTCTCATGCAGTCGGAGGCATCTTCTTAGATTTAACAATAAAGACTTATTTATTGCCTGCTACTGCATGAGATTAAGACCATCTTTTTTTAAAATCACTTTTTACCCAGTCGGGTCTTTTTTTTTTTGTATTTTAAAACATGAGCTTGAAGCTGCAGCTTTATATTATTCTCTCATTGAAAAAAAAATTATTATAGTCTACTTAAATGTGAGTGTGATTACAATTAAAGTTAGTATTAAGACTGTTTGTTTTTTGGTATGACACAATAGTCACTCCGTTCTTCAAACACATTCATGAAAACGCAGAATAAATATAAGCTTGTATTTATTTTAATTCTGATGACTGCAATGTATTCACGTTACAATAATGAGAACGTTGTTTTAATTGGACTTTGTGATGTTTAAAGAGCTTTGTTATTGCTATGAACTCTAATTACAGATTATTTTGTTCTCATTATTTCGGGTAATACAAGCATATCGTTAATAATTTTAATTAAAATCTGAAACAGTTCTGTAAATTGAATTAATGAATTTTCCACTGGTTATCTAATTAATTTGAAACATTTTTTCTGTCGCTGGCGACTTGGTAATTTTAGTTATAACTTTTTATTATTATTTTCAAACCTCACATATCTATCTTTATACAACTCCACCTAAACGGCTGGACCGATTTTGATGAAATTGTGTGTGTGTTTAAAAGGATGGTTTAGATTCAGAATTGGAAGCTGCGATTGAGTTCTAGGAAACAAGACAACGTCTGCCCGGTTAGCTAGTGTATTTATAAAATCTTAGGCAATAACGTCAAACGTGAGAAAAAGCGTACGTTGTCACCGTTAAAAGAAAAAAGAGAAATTAAGTAAAAATGTGTAGTAGAGGGATGTATGAAGAAATAGTAATTTCCTCATGGACGGACTGAATAAGAGGACAAAGACAGAGACATTTATTCGTCGGATATGGTAGGTACAGAGTTGGATAATTGGGTTATGTTCAGGACACATCCACCGCTACGAATATTAAATATTGCACATAGGCATAAAACCTAACTTATATGCTACCTTTACTCTACTTTACAATACAAAACACTTAAGACTATAGACATATAGATACTTAAAAACTCTATTAAACAATATAAAAACACGAGGACGGAGGGATGAATATCGGATGTGAGCCCGCGCCGACGCAGGATGATTTTAATTCGATTTTCAATGATAAATATTAATGATAAATTATTTTTATTAACTTTACAATACTTACTTAGGAAGTTAGGATGTCTGCTTTCATTCTACAAGGGCAAAACTATTGTCATAATGAATGTATAATTTACAATCTAAAAGAACAAGCTTAATAAAACAAGCGAACTTTAATTAAATTAATATGCTACAGCAAAGTCAGTCGTCATGAAATTTCAAAAGAACCAACTTGAATGACTGGATTTCGAATAGAAATCTCATTAGTTTTGCATAAGTTTACGTACAGAGCCCAGCAGGTCCAGCTACCCGAAACTGTAAAATTTTCCCAATCAACCTTGAACCATATGCTTCAACGATAACGTTGAAAATCTTTTAAAGAAATTTGACAGATTGTAGTAGCTTGATGTGCTGGTGTCTGCCTAATACAAATAATTGTGTTTATTAAAAAGGTTTGTTAGTTTGATTTCTGTTTGCATTTAAGAAACTCATTTAATGAATAATGTAATAGAATATCAAGTTTTATATATTTTAATAACAATAGCGTACAGTTGGTGTTTAATTTCATACTGCACTTAAATTACAATGTACCTGCAAAACTTTTTAATTAATAACACCGAAACTACCAGTCCTAACAGCTGTACCCTGTACAACAAATATTCATTAATTTCTACAGTCTAATAAACGAAGCAGAAATCCGACCCGTCACAGCCACACAGCCTTTTGGCTTTAGCGGTAAAGCCAAAAGGCTGTGTGGCTGTGACGATTCGGATTTTTGCTTCGTTTGCGGGCACGAAGCAGAAGTCCGCACCGTATCAACTCCAGCTGAAATAGGCTGGGACCTCACTGAGCCGTACGTAACGCTATTGAAAAACATTGACGCGTGACCAGCTCGGGTTGAAACCAAATCAAATATTGACCGAGGGAATGCCCCGGTGTGTCGCATGCATGCTGGATGGCAAACGGGATATCCCAGCCAAGCCTTTCAGATTTTGGCATTCAATATAATAATCATCATCATAATTTCAACCGAATGACGTCCACTGCTGGACATAGGCCTCCCCAAAAAGAGGGATTTGCCATAATCGCAACGCTTGGTAGGCGGATTGGCGATCGCAGTATGGTTTTAAAAATGTAAAAGAACGCTGCTGCCCATTCTCTAGTAAATCCCTTAGTCGCCTTTTACGACACCCACGGGAAGAAATGGGATGGTGCTATTCTTTACGTCCGGCACCAAACGGAACACAATAATACCAGCCTATTATTGTGTCCTACTGCAGGGCAAAGGCGTCTTTTGGTGACCCTTGTGGGTCCCCTATAGTACAGCATAATGTCATGTCACAGTCATGGCGTGCCAGCAGCTGCTGGTTATTTATGTATTGTGCTCGTGATTATATGTAGATCTATTTTGTTTTATTTTTCTGTTATAGTTACTTACTCGATTTAATGACGACACGGTTGGCGCAGTGGTTAAGCGATTGACTGCTGCGCTGCGTGTTGCGGGTTCGATTCCCGTACGGAACAAATATTTGTATGACCTACAAGTAGTCGTTCCGGGTCTGGCTGTTAGTGTATGTGAGTTTAAATGTTTGTAAACGCACCCACAATACAGGAGAAATTCCTAGTGTGGGGCAACTTTTTTTAAAAAGGAGAAAGAATTATATTTTAGTATGCACGTCTGTCTGTAACAAATAAATTTATTTTTCTTTCTTTCTTTCTTCTTCTCGTACTCAGAAGGCACGAGCATTGATCACCACGCTTGCTCAGAAAATGTTGGTGATTTTAGACTTATATTATATAATTATAAAGTCCAGATTTCCTCACGATGTTTTCCTCAAAAACTTAAAAAGTACATATTATTTGAAAAAGGCACTTTGGTACTTGCCCGGATTTAAAACCACAACCTCATGCATGAGAGGCGAGGCCTTAACAACTGGGCCATCACGACATTCAATACAGTGGATCTATTTTGTCCAAAATAGGTTGATTGGATTGAATTTGTAGTGGCTTTGTGAATCAGTTTGTGTAATTGATAGTGAAATATCACTCGTTATTCAAACAGCTCGTATTTATTGACAGATTGATTACATTAGTTTGGAAACTGTATTTATTTCTATGATATTGTAGAGAAACGCTGACACACACATTTTTTATTCGATTTGAGTTGCATGAGCGGCAGACTGCAGTTGTCCCGTAGCCCGCAATACAGACGGGTGCCTTTCGATCTTTATAAAGTACTTTCATTTGTATTACCTAGGTATCATAATCATCTGTGTCTTAAACTTTCTAGCCCCCCCCCCCCACACACACGCTACTCTTCGACCATTCCAATTAGTAATGACAAGATTTTTACTTACGTCTCTTACTTATTTATTTATTTAAATATAGGTACTCCAACGACTTATTCACTATTTACACTACATAAATTAACATAAACATCAATTATTATGGTGAATTTGTCACTTACAGAGGTACACAGCTTAGACATAGATAAAGAACACATACCAATTATAAGAATTAATTAAAAGTGATTAAATGAACTACTTATCTTATTTTTTAACAATTTAAGATAAATATGAGCTACTTTACTATAGGAAGACAATATAAAGACAAATTAAAGACAATTTAAAATAAAATACAACATCAGATTTACTTACTTAAATAATAAATGATAGATACTTAGTTATGTCTCTAATTACGCAAGTTGATATCTTCTTTGATTGTATTTTGGTTAAATAATATATATATTTTTATTTTATTGATTGTTATTATTATTTTATTTTTGATTTCTGAATGATTTTAATTCATATTTTCATAATTAATTATTACTTGTGTCTTGCTGTGCTGTGTCACGCTGAACAGTCATTAATTAAATCAATCTGCCTTTTCTATCTATATTGGGCCACCAAGATACAGGCTGTGCCTAGTTTGGGGCCCACGGCTACTTCTACTTGTGCACTCCTTCAATGAACATTGTTCCTGTTTAAAGATGTTTCCTAACTTGTGTGTGTCTATAAATTGTTTTTCTTTTTATCTATACAGGGTCAAATTAAATTAGCTAGCGAAACTCCGCAGACGTGATGGGTATCAATATATAAACACAAAAAATAAAAATGAAAAAGATTCGATTTTTTTTCGGGTCATCGACCTCTGGTAGTGTTGTTACTAGAAGTTGTTGAGTTGAGGCAATCTGTTTATTTTTATTACTCGATACTCATCACCACTGTGAAGTTAACAGATAAAATGATTTTCTTAAACTGATATTTCAAGTGACTTGATGACCCCAAAAAAATCATCAAATTATTTATTTTTTTATTTTATCATGTTTTGATATCGATACCCATCACGTGTGCGGAGTTTCGCTGGCTAATTTAATTTGACCCTGTATACCTAACGATTTCATTTGTATTAGGTATCATAATCATCTACCTAACCTTTTCCCAACTATAATGGGTCGGCTTCCAGTCTAATGAACCGGATGCAGCTGAATACCAGTATTTTACATGGAGCGACAGCCTATCTGACCTCCACAACCCAGTTACTAGGTAACACGATACCCTTGGTAAGGCTGGTTGTCAGACTTTCGGGCTTCTGACGACCCGTAACATCTGTCAAAGATCCACGAATGACAGCCAGGACTAACGGTTTAACGTGCTTTTCGATCGAGGCACGGAGGGGTCTTGGTATGTAAAGATGGGAACCCATCCACGGAATTAAGCTGAATGGTGCTGATCCATGCGTCATGTTCGTGAACGGGCGCTGTCAGTTGGGACTGGTCATCTCTTAGCTGCCACGGCTTATTTTTAATTATTTTAGTTTTGAATTGTTTTTGTTTGTTTTTTATCTATTTATCACGGACACTTCTGACGTTTTATTTATTTTATTTTATTTTACAGTTTTTGGAAAACGTACAGGTAAACACTTTTTCACGAATGAGAGTAATTAAAATAAGGCCAGTTAAAAGTTTTCACAGATACTCGTAGAAGAGAGCATGTTAGAGCATTATAAACAAAAAATATTTGAGAATGTAGACAGTGTTTTGAGTAAAAACAGTAGGTATTTAAAGATAAATATTAGTAAAAATGTGTTTCAAACAGCGTAAAAATTATTTAACGTGATCAAAAAAGAAATCACAACGTTCAACGTTGCATCGTTCTCACATGTTTAACTTCAATATGAATGATTGACAATTCAAAAGTGCCTGTCAATGATTTAATTGAAATAAATGCTTTTAGTTTGAGTTTGAGTTTGACCAACCGCGGCAAGCGTAGCTTAACCTGTTCGATTGACCTGTGTCGCTGTTAATACTTAGCCACAAGCCCCTCATTGTATTAGGTATCGTGAGTAAATAAATACTGAAAAGAACTTCAACGTTTTAGTTCTCTCTGTAGGTAGGTACATATTCCGAAGAACATTATACACGCATCCACTAAAAATTCTAATAGATTTACTTTGTATTGTGCTTATTTGGACACATACATACATAACCTATCATGTTCCCACTGCTCAGGTCTCCTCTCTGTGAGAGGGAGTGGGCTGTAATCCACCACGCGGCCCCAGTGCTAATTGGTGGATCTCACATGTCTCCGATTTTTTAGTTCTAGGACATGGCGGTTTCCTCACAATGTTTTCCTTAACCGTTTTGAAAGCAGTGGTGATGAAATAGATTACACAAAGTAAGGCTTTTCGCACATGGGTCGTAGGCGTAGTAGTCTCGTGCGCGTATCGTAATTACGCTACGTGTTCTACAAACGAATCGTCGCGTAGACGTATCGTTTTGTTATATCTCAGTTGAAATCATGGCGTCAAGCGTACCAGATTTGTTTGGGGAATTTATTGATGACCTTACCTTCTCTTCAGACGAAGAGGATTTCTTGTTATTTGATTTCGTTAAAAGTAGAAAGCGACGTGCTCATTGGATCCATCCATACATCGCAAATAATTACAAGAAAAGATTGTTTGTTGCTGCACGTGAACTGTCAGATGATAATAAATTCCGCAGTTTTAATCTGGCTCACAAATTCTATAACTTTTGCAGTATTCATTACAAAATAATTTTTTTCGCATCCTTTTTTACGCCAGTACGCTACGACTATCGTATCGTAATGACAATGAACACCTCATACGATACGCTGCAACACCGCCTCGTATGCGGACTTGTTTGAACATGTTCCTGCTCGTATTGCTCTTGTACTACGCGCGTTCTACGATACGCTTACGATAAGACGCCATGTGTGAAGGGTCTATAGCGCCTGTCTGGGGTCGAACCCCATGACTTACTCTCGTAAGTCGAGGCCGTTACCACTGGGCCACCACTACTCCTACCACTGATTTGGTCACAACTGGCAGCAAATATTTGGCCGTGACGTTTTTTAGTCAATGAATAACATCAAAAAAAAAAATTCAAATCAAAAATATTTTTATTTCACATAGGCCTACATGGGCACTTATGAAACGTCAGAAGCTAGGTGCACGGTTCCAATTGGTCGTTTCCTATGGAGAAGAGCCGGCAAGAAACTCCACGGTCACTCTTTAAAAAAAATAAAATTGGCTTTTACAATGTTTTCAAATTACAGTGTTAATAGGTATGAGAGGACAGCGTAGGCCCATCAAAAGTACCAGGTCTAATAAGCCTACAACGTCCTCACATTGACAAAAAAAAAACAATATAAAATATGATTAAAATAATAAAAGTTAGAATCTTGTTGAAATTTAAATTGTAGGTATAATAATGTCAAGTAAGAAAAACATTATGTCAGTGAAGTTTGTAAAAAAAAGATAAAATTAAATTAAAAAATAACTTCGTAATTTGGGAACTGTTAATAGACATTTACATAGTTTGCCGTTAATGAGGTACCAGAGAGGCCACATGTACAGAAGGAATTAATGCCAAACTTCCTTGTCTTCAACGTAGTCCTTAATCTTATAATATGCTTTTTTGATAAGGGCATTATCATCATCATTTCCTCATCCACCTCCACCACATCATCATCCACTGCTGGACATAGGCCGCCCCCAAAGGGAGGGGTTTGCCATAATCACCACGCTTGGCAGGCGGGTTGGCGATCGCAGTATGGTGTTAAAATGCATAGAGAACGCTGCTGCCCATTCTCTGGTAAGTCCCTTAGTCGCCTTTTACGACACCCACGGGCAGAAATAGGGCGGTGGTATTCATTACGTCCGGCACCACACGGTACAATCAATGAATACGTTGAGCGCAAATCTAGTTACGCTCTATTCGTGAGATTACTGAAAAAGTTATATTTAAAAAAAAAACGTAATATTTGTAATTTTTTGATGAACAAAAATTATTTCCTCGTTTGCCATGCTTTCACGGCAACGGAAAAAAATATGTTTCAAAGTGTTCATAAAATTTTATTTCCAAAGGAAAAATACATATAATAAAGAGGGTAAAACACTTACTTTCAGACCAAACATTCACGTAATAAATATAATTTCTCAGTAATATTTATTGTAACAACGTGATACGAGCAACGAGAGTATTACGAATCGTTTCCATGTTTTTGTAAGTACGCACGAGGTGGGTTTACTTTAGCTTAGCTTAAGGAAATCCCGCCTCTGTGCGTAGCAAATCCGGTGATACTTATACATATATTTTTTTTTACATTTTTATTAATGTTTAGGGTTTGAACCCTCAAAATGAAAAAACGGAAACCTTAAAGGATCACTCGTGTGTCTGTCTGTCACAAAATCAAAATCAAAAGTCATTTACTCAAACTAGGCTGACAATCAGGACTTTTCGAACGTTAAAATTACATATGACAGTCCCCCAAAAACGCCCACCCTTCACCACTTCCTAGTGCGTTAGCTGGGAAGAAGAAATGGCGAAACAAACTCTTCAGCAGCACAGGATCTTCTCCGAAGCGATATTCCGAAGTATCGGCCGAATGTTCGGCCGTTTTATAACTTCCAAAGTTTCCTTTTTTGACTTTGAGTCCTTACCCGACTTCAAGTCACATTTTTGACTTTGGCTTATCTCTTTGTCTGTCGTTTTTATTTTTTCTTTCGCCGTAGTCAGTCATAGTTAGCCGTAGTTAAGAAACGGCCGGACATTCGGCCGATACTTCAGATTTATGTTCGGAGCAGACCCCCTGGTGTCTGTTCAGTTAGAAAAACTTGATTCTATTACAATCCTAATCCCAAATAAAGTATAAAACCTCTTTGCTTTACCGAGAGAAAAGTGTTTGCAAATATTATACTCGGAAACAGAGCTTGACAATAGAGTCGAGCACAACACCGTCGCGGAACACAATTGTCCAGGTTTAGCTGCTTTTTGTTCTGTTAGTTCACGGCTTTGAATATCAGCTTCCGTTTACACCCACTTGATCTTACCGCTTTTGTTTAGTCAGCAGCTGAATATTCTATTTACCGTTGGCTTTTCCAGGATTCTAGGGTAGGTACTTTTATTAATGCAAAAAGGATAAGGTTAGAATGTTATAATGTTTTAGTCGTAATAAATATACAGAACAGTATTACCCGAATAGGCAACTAGGTTGTGCAGTCGCTCCATGTAAAATACTGATATTCAGCTTCATCTGGTTAGACAGGAAAAGGCTAGGTATATGAAATGAAATATACGCATTGATATACGCGCTAAAATCGCAATCAGTAAACCTTGGCTCGGCGCACGACTACATGCACCAAAACTCACACATCTGTGATCAGTGTGATCACAGTCGCAAACCTACAGTTACCGATAGACAAGAACAGATATAGGAGACGACGCTGTCGTGCGAGCAAAATCGCGTTAGCTGCCGAATGTTGGCCGAATGTTTCAGTACTCCTCGTATACAGTACTCGTTGCCAATAAGTTTGTCTCGCAACTCGCGCATTATGTGCGTATTGTGTCTCTCACGCATGTTTGTAATATCTATCTTGCTCTCACCAACATGGCGAAGCAAACATTAAATATTATTATAACTTTCAACAAAATAGAATTTTTGGTTGTACTTACGAGTGGTAAGTAATCCCGTGTGTCTTATTTTTCTTCCTTGTATTATTAAAACACTGTTGGCTGCACAAGAATACATTTTGATGCGTATTTATCACAAAAAAAATTGCAATTATGGAGCTGTTTGATCAACGATATCACGTGCGCGACAGAGTGCTATCTACGGGCCATCACTTAGTTTGATAGGACCAGGCGCTGTTACTTATAAGTCCTATATCTACCGCTTTTAATACATCAATGAATATACGAAACATTTACAAACATCAATACAATATTTGTGCTCATATTAAACATTTCCTTACGTTATTATTTCTTTTAGAAGAATCATATTCCACGAGATGAGACACAAAATAAAGGCAAATTCCTGAAAGCCCTTGTACTTTCTCTGAAGCGATTTCTTTCTTTTGTCTCAAACCTCTTACAAATTAAATTGACCCTGAAATAAACGAACGATTTTTCCTCCAGATTCTTGTTTCCAAACGAGATGACTTTTTATTACTTAGTTAACCGTTTCAGTTTTTCTATTGTAGCGTGTGACAAGGGTCGAGCGGCCGCGACCTTCTTTACTTTCCCGAGCAAGGAGCCGATCGGCGACCGTTAGGTACGCCATTCACAATCGACGTAAAACCATTTGTTTTTGTAAAATGGGACCCAAATAGATTTACACTGTTCTCTATGTTGCGTTGTTTTCTCGACCATGAAAATCAAAGCTAGATGAAGCATTTTTTAAATGTTTTTCAGTGTTGGATTTTGTACGATAATTATCGTATTTGAACGATTATTTGTCATAAAGTACGATATTTTATCCTTATTCAATTATCGTACGCAAAAATACGATAATTTTTATGTTGACTATACTCCATTTGAACTAAGAATAGACATATAAATAAACTTGTTTACAGTCCGTTCAACCGATTTTGACTTGTATTCTGTAGACATAAGGATAGCATTGAAAGCAAAAACGTGGTTACAATACCAACTGTTTATTACAGCTGCTATTTGTCATGTCACCAACACAATAGAAGTCAAAATCGATTGAACGAACTGTAAAAATGGTTTATTTGAATGTCTAATCTTATCTCAAACAGAGTATAGCTATATTACTGTCATGTGATGCAATAAAACTTCGCAAAAGTGGTAATTGCACCGATTTCGAACCCACAAAAGAAATGTTGTAAAGAGCCAATTACAAAAATAATAACGGAATGCAATGCATTGAACAGATTGCAGAAATAAATGTTTCACGTCATAATGATCAACTGATCATTATGACGTGATGATTTCCGACGCGACACAAAGGCCCCGCGTGTTGCGCGACGAGCGGTGCCTTTGTGTCGCGCCGGTAAATAGAAGCCTTTACACGAATTTGTTTGTGGTACCTGCCACAACTAAAACAAACCTTTTTCCAAAACAAAACACACCTTCTCCTCTCCGCCTTGCAAACTATTATTCATTAAACGACATTGTATTTTATTATCTTATGTTGAATATACAAAACGTGTGTTTAGCGTACGATGGTTCATAATTTCAGGTACCTACTCTGAAATAATAAGAGAAGATGCTTTTAAATTAAATGTTAATTCTTGTTGATATAGCACTCTTCGTTCTTTGTAAAGGGAAAATGAAGTACTGAGAGAGGCATAATTGAAGTGGACGGTTCAGTCAACGTACAATCGCCGGCACGTAACTTGGCAAGGTTTTGGGGTGTGGGGGTAAGTTCGCGCATAGTACATATATGCAACAAAAAAATTGTCACTTTTATTGTTTGTCATTATTCTATGGTTATTGCTATCATTTATTTTAAACATGTCTGTTTAGAAGAAAGTTAAAGACAGGAGAGGAATTCGTGAAGTTTATTAGGTGTTATAAATAAAATATATAATAACATATTCTTAGTTATTGTGGCCTTTCAAAAAACAATGTTGACGAGAACTAAAGGTCAACAAGCTTCATTAGTAGCAGCCGCAAAAATACACTCGTAAAATAAACTTAATTTTAAAATAGTGACAACAATTCGTATCAAAAACTTAACAAAAACAAAGGGTATAATTTTAGTGCAAGAAAGTTAATCGGGAGCGAACGAAACGTGGGTCGAGGTGTGGGAGGCGAGTATCAACTGACGCTCCAATCGCGTGCTCGGAACGGTGCTCCCTTATTCCCCGCGTCCCGCTTGCTAAAAAATTACTTCTACGCATCTAACTACTCTTGCCAACTTATGTGCCGGGGACTGCACTGGAGTTTATTTCGTCATATTTTCATGTTTTACATGCAGCGTGAAAATTAACCTAACTCTGACTACCAGAGGTTCTATCTAATAAGATAAAAAAGTTACACAATTATGCAAAGTCGTTATCGACAGAAATTGCCCCCATCAAGAGAAGAAATTCCGAAACTATACTAAATTCATGCAAAATTATTTACTTAAACGTAATCTGGCCAAATAAGCTTCCCGGCAGACAATGGCTATGTGGCAGCATTTTCATCGCCACATGCGAATTACGCATCACATTGATGTCACGCAAAATCCTGCATCGCGCAAGCAGAGTTTACCGCGCGACTAGTATATATACAGCGTCCCAACTTTAATAGTCGGCGGAGGCTTAAGCTCATATCTTAAGGCAGTCCACAGGAAAGCTCGGTTAAGTAGTCACGGCCTCTCAAGGTCAACTACGAGATGCCATACAAAAACCATACAAAAAAAAACAATAGTCGGGCAATTACTCACCAGACACAACCCCCGTCTGGTCGAATGATCTTCCCTTTTTTATAGAGGATGAGTGAACTTTACACCCTGTTCCTCATACCTTTATAGGTACCTTCCATCTCGCGCCGCCTGTGCACTTGAGGTTTTGGTGACTGCGTCATCGAACGGTGTTCACGTGGCTGAATTTTGGGACAAACATCAAATTTTTACTTTCTTATTTGCCAGTGATACGCTAAGAAAAAAACGAGTGTGCTTTAGACCACATGACTTAAGTAAAACAGAAATCGCCGTTCGTGTAACGCTAGCAAAAGAAGTTTTACTTCAAATCTTCCTCTCAACTTCTGGTGTGTTCCATGTTTAAAATTTAAACAACTTCCGTTCGCCTCGCTCGATCACACTTTTCGTAACGCTCTCGTCACGCATTCACCAGCTTACTCCCCAAGTCAAGCGTGCGTAACGAAGTTTTACTTCAAAAGAATATAATATGCGAGGTACTCGGACAGCCTCTGTTTCTACCGCAAACTTTTATTGACGATGTTTGCTGTGGCCTCTTTTATTTACTTAATTATTTTATTATTTACTAGCTTTTGCCTGCAGCTTCGCCCGCATGGAGGTTATCCCACGGAAACGCACTACCGTAACGCGCACGTCAATAAAGCTGTCAGTTGGCATGATTTTTACATCTTCAACAATCATCGTCATATTTCAGCCAATTTACACAAGACCGTAATTAATTTTGCACCTAAGGCCCCTCGCCTACGGCGACTTTTTGTAGCGATGCAGTAGCGATGCTGTCGTGCGTCCGCATCGATACAGTCGCGAGACGTTGGTAACTAGGTGTCTGCCCTCGCCCACGGGCTCAGATTGAGTCGCGATGCAAACGCGATACTGTCGCTATGCAAATGCGATTCAGTAACGGCCCAAAATTCCCTGCGATCGCTACAGTAGCAAGATGAACTCCGTTGAGGCAAAATTAGTCACGTAGTCACAACAGTAGCGCGTTAGTAGCGCGTTGGCATCGCTTCTGCAGCGCGTTGCAAATGCGACCAACACGCGTTAGTAGCGATGCTGTTGCGCGTTTACGAAACGCGCGACAGCATTGCTACAAAAAGTCGCCGTGAGCGAGGGCTCTAAACTTTTCTTATGAATCAGTCCATCCATTCGTGAAAACTGTAAGCAAATCCGTTTTGTAGTTTTTGAGTTTATCGCGTTCAGACAGACAGACGCGATGGGGGACTTTGTTTTATAATATGTAAGGATATTCACACAGCCATAGAGATGCGACATATAAAATTTGAATACAAAGGCACTGCTTATTTCTTAAAACATTCTTCCAGCGGACCTGCGTGAGCAGAAATGAAAAAAAAAGCGAGGCGGTTGCCTCCTCGACGCCTTCTTCTTCGAGCGGGATCGGCACTCTCACGATCCGGCTCGGCAGCCTCCTTCTGGACCATCACGGTCTCACAAAAGGAGACAACTTCCCTCCAGTTTTCTGTCTCCGTCAGCATAGCTCTCTCTACTGCTGGCAGAGACAGGTCTTGCCCGATCCTGGCGACCAAAACCTGCCGCTCAGAGGCCCACGCAGGGCATTCCTCGAGCGTGTGCTGTGCAGAGTCTAGGTCGCTTCCACATATGGGACCCCTTAGGAAGACACCACCGGAACGACCTGCTTTTTCTTTAAGGCTAAACATGTTTGATATGCAGATTAACTTATTACTTCACTTCAACTCCTCTGCACATTATTATGGGGTTTATTTATAAACGATGATTAAAGTTAAGACGTTTAACCGTCAAACATGTATGGTTAAACAGTCGCTAATCATTACTTAACTTTAAGCAGCGTTTATAAATAAAGGGGTATATGGGCGCTGTATGTCCCCAAGGAAGGTGCTCTTGGCAATATTATTTAACATATTTCTACACACCCTTTTGTACGAAAAAATATTTAGGGTAGAATATTCAAGTTTCGTGACCTTTCTGTAAGTAGGCAAAAACCTATATCAAGTATAACATTTCGGCATTCGATCTCTGAAAAGGTCTGGAAAAGCCTGTCAATATGCTAAACCTTTTTCCTCAGAAAAAAACAGGTAAGTGCCATGTGTATGAAGTCAACTAAAGAACTTTCCATCAATAAGAATAATGGAATAATAAAAAACTTGAACCTTTTTAAACGGCGTATATAAAAATAGCACAGAAAAGAATCAATACTTACTTTACTCAAAAATACTTGTAATGTGGTCAATAACTTGATAACCTTCTTTGAGCAAAGTCGACCTTTCCGCGCTACTTGAACAAGTGCCAGCAAAGTTGTATGAAATTTCATTGCTGGTGAGTTTTAGCCACCAACGTCCATTTTCTTTGAAAATCCATTATTGTAGTTTTGTTTAAAAGTAGTCATGTGCAAATGTATTATATTCAGAATTTGGCTGTGTAGGTACAGGCAGTTCAATCATAATTGCCTAATTGAAAGAAAAAAAAAAAGTGCGGGGAAGGAACAAAAAAGCAGCGCGGTGAATATGTTTGCAATTTTCCGTATTGTTTTCCATAAATTTTCGACACATAAAATAAAGCTGGTTTTATTTAAATTACTCGCCTTGTTTGAGTAAAGCAATATACAACCTTGGGCCGCAATTACTACGTTGCTGGCCACGCTATGATGGCCTCGAGCTTAGCTTAGCTACGGTCTCGGCCTTCAAGCATGGTCATCATTGTAGCCCTTGCTGTCCGCGGTATATTGTGTTGGTCTGGAACTGCGCTACGCTGCGCTACGCTGCGCTTTCGGCCATCATCAGCGCTGCCAGCAACGCAGTCAGAACAGACCGTCGCAGTAATGTACTATTAGAAGTAAGTTCTCAGTAAAACCTCTATTTAAAGTCGCCTCGAGGAAGCATCGCATTTTCATGGTTTTATTAATATACAAATAGTGAATGGTACCTAATGTTAGTGACTGGTCCCAAGACAAGACTATCGCTACATTTGTCAGCTCATCGCCGAGGGACGCGGATGACGAAGATCAGTACCCTCGTCGATATTAATATGTTTCTTATTGTTTGACAATTTGAGATAAAACATATTGTTGTATGAAACACGTGTCGTTATGGAGATGTTAACAGAAATATGCTTCTGAATTTGGAATATGGGTGTAATGATAAATGATTTTATTTCTGTAAGTAGGTTAGTACAATAGTATATTTTTATACAAGGGGCTAAAATGACCCATTATATACGAGGTAGTCTTTCTCCCGAGCTAAACTAGGGAGTAAATAGAAACCGAGTTGTAATGGATTTTTAACGCCGTGTGTTACACTATACTTTTCACTACGATTGCGAGAAAATAAAATATGGATCATTGACATATACACCATAAACACCTTGACAGCAACAGATTGAAAATTATTTATTTTCCTTTCTCTTCCATCTTCAAATACGGGTCTCCATTCTCACTAGATGATGACATTTTCACTGTTGTGAAATAAATTACGGTCACCCATTTAATTTGTAATTAGAGAAAAAAAAATCTAAAGATTTCGCGCCAATGCCTTTTTTTTATTTCTTCTGTAGCCGCAACCAAGGAACATTTATAGTCACCTACGGCGAGGCCGCAACGCAATGCACGCATTCTACCGAAGAAGACGCCGCTTTTACTTCCATTTTCAAAAATAAAACGTTCTTCTTTTTTTACGGAACAGTAATAAGTAGAGTCTTTATTCATGATTATTTTACATAAAGTGAATCCGCAGTAATTGTAGCCCGCAAATTCAAATTTTCTTACGTTTTTTTGCTATTTGCAGGTCAGTGTCAGGTTGTATCTTTATCACAATATGATTCGCGACTATAACAGATATGTATTTACATAATTATAATCATGAATACAGCTACAGCTACAACTGCGGATTCACATTAAAAATGATGACTTTTTGGTTTTGTAGGCTAGTTGGTACCAGACAAAAAAAAAACACTTTTTCCCCTAGAGGATTATATGCTATTTTAGCCCCGCTCTGGTACGCTAAAATGACGGACTTTTTAAGCAAGAGTAGTGAAAACACTTTTACATGTCAATCATATTTTTTAAACTAGATGACGTCGGCGTTTCTTATCTGACTACTCAAACTGCCAGACCATGTTAAAAAATAATTGAGAAAAAAAAACATAAAAAGCAATGAACCACATAGTCTATGGAAAATCACGCAAAGATTGACGTGATTTTCCAGCATGGTGAAGGTACTTTGCAAAGTAATTATTCATGTCATTGTGTATATAAAAATCCAGAGATAATCTCGGTCAGATCATTTGAGGACCATGTAGATTGGTGTCTGAAATGATCTTTTGAGGAAAGAACCACACAGATTTGAGTAATTCCGTAACACATAAAATTACAATTGATCGCAATACCTTTAATTTTGTCAGTTCACCCACGTTCATTGCGTTATTTATGTTGTAGAGCAGACGATTTTTTCAAACCGAAGAAGCAATAGATTAGGAATATCTTTCGAAATCCTCGGATTGTGATCGAATGTGAGTTACGCAACTAAGGTGCAGATTTAGATTTGAAGGGTTGATAATTATTATTTTCTACAATATCTATTACAAGTTTTGTCTTAATCATGAACACAGAAACCACACTCGATCACATAATTATTTCTGAACAAAATTCTACGACAAAATAATACCTACAACTCGAAGTCCTATCAACATTATCGGAGCAAAGTTTGTGCCCAAAGTTAGTAACTCAGGAAAGAAGTACATTCAACACATTACATATAGAACGTACGCTGACTGAAACTCATTCAAGTTTAGTTCACAATGTCGTTCGATCTCACATTCAAACCTTCAAACCCTGAACTACTATAATGTGAAAACTTGGCAACTGGAACACACTCCAACACGGATTGTTAATCCACTATACTCCATTTGAAATAAGATTAGAAATTTAAATAATCCTTTTTTACAGTCCGTTCAACCGATTTTGACTTCTATTGCGTTGGTGGCGTGACAAATAATTTGAAATTATGTAATAAACAGTTGGTATTGTAACCACGTTTTTGCTTTTAATGCCATCCTTATGCGTACGGAACAGAAGTCAAAATCGGTTGTACGGACTGTAAAAAAGGTTTATTTCAATTTCTAATTTTATTTCTTCTTTTACATTATTGATGTGAAACATCTATAGGCGCACGTAAAACCGATTGCTGGTAGAGCGACTCATGCCGCGTGGCGATTCACCGCTCACTCCGCACGCGCGGTCCCCCCGCTACGCGACCCTCACCTTTTTTTCGATGATTGTTTGTTTGATTTCGATGTTTCACATCTGCCAGGCGTCCCGTGACGGCTCATTTCAAAGAACTATTAGCTAACTATTATGAAGCAAAATAATACATTTACAGTTTATGTTTACTAATTATGTACTTATGTAGTAGATAGATAACATTCATACATTCTGACAGTTCTATACCCATTCGATATCAATCAGTATTGAATAACTCAGTTTACAATAGGAAAGTCTTTGATCTATTTAATCTTATTAATCAAACAGAGGATGATAGATAGTAATGTGTAATTAGAAATGATAGATGAATCGAAAAGCTGAGACAAAACAATCAATATCTTAGTAACTAATTCTTGGAATTCCCAGAAGGGTTAGCTTCTGGGAATACAGGCGTGATATTATGTAATATTAAGAGTAAAGTAGGTAAATTCACGGTTTTCGATGGCGGTGATAACGATAGGTAATGGGGTCAAAATCAAAGTTCAAGATGACGTCGTTAAAATTTTTAGTCATGGATGTCATTTTCATGGTTGAATGTATCGTGATTCATGGCGCCATTTTCAATATTGTTTTTGAGCCCATTATTGTTGGCAGTGCCCTGAAAACCCATGACAACGAAACCCACAGCGAAAAAGTTGCAAATTTTCAGTGGCGCCATCTTGAATTTTGTTTTTGACCACATTGTCTTTGCCGCCCTCGAAAATCATAAAACTGGCACACATGATGACGATTTTCGGTGGCGCCATCTTTAATTTTGATTTTGACCCGAGTTTTGTTATAAACGACCTCGAAAACCATGAAAATGACACCCATGTTGAAACTAAAAAGAGAAAAAACAAGGTATCTACAAAAAAAAAAATATGACAAAATCTATTGGAACTTAACTGGCGAATTATGTATTATTCACAGCATACACTCCTCCCCCAAACCTTTGAAAGAATACAGGCTGATATGAAGAAATCTCATTTTGCAACATTTCCGCGCAAGTGTCCTTTCGCAAAAATGTATTTTCGCGAAAGTGTATTTCGCGCAAGTGTCCCTTCGCGCAAAAGTCTATTCGCGGAAATATATTTTCGCGCTAGTGGATTGGCACAAGTGTCTTTCGCGCAAGTGGCATCGCGCAAGTGTCTTTCGCGGAAATGTCGTTCCCGCAAGTGTCCTGCTACCACAATGAAAGGTTCCATAGTTATGATAAATTTAGCCCAAGAATATACTTAATATTATAATTGAAAAAATGTTCTCCCATACATCGATATACGTCAATTCTCCAACTATTTGAGAGACAATTCTACAACCCAAAATTTCATTAAAAAAAATTAACAAATATTATAAAGGTTTAATTATTCCCAGTGACAGAGGTATTTTCAATGCAAAAGTGCTGGGACCTCATTATAATTAACAGTAGTAGAGGTTTCTCTCATATCCGGGGCCCACTTAACTAGCTTATATACACTGTATTTTGTAACGCGTTAACCAACTCATATGTGTGTACCTTTAATATACCTTGCATGTCACATAATCACCAAGTGGTCACAAGTCACATGACTGAACGTCACGTCACGTTATCGTTGTGATCACACCTATTCACTACGTAATACCGTCGTGTGTCACTTGTATATGGCGGTAGACACACGACTGACATGGGTCTATCCTAGCTTTGATTTGTAACCTTAGCAGAGTATAATTGCAAAAATCACGTGTGCTGGATGTTGGATAACGCGTATTTAAAACTACGCCTTTCTCTTTGTTTCTGCCTGCCTCGCCTTTTGCAAACTATATTGGGGTCAGCTTCTAGTCTAACCGGATGCAGCTAAATACCAGCACTTTACATGGAGCGACTGCCTATCTGACCTACACAACCCAGTAACTGGGTAATGCGATACCCCTTGGTAAGACTGGTTGTTAGACTTTCGGGCTTCTGATGATCCGTAACGACTGTCAAAGATCCGCGAATGGCAGCCGAGACCAACGGCTTAACGTGCTTTCCGAGGCACGGAGGAGTCTCGGTGTCTAAATATGGTCACCCATCCACGGACTAACCCCGGCAAGAGTAGCTTAACCTGATGGATTGACCCGTGTGACTGTTATTACTTAGCCATGAGCTCTTCAGTTGTTTGTAGGTACCAAAAAAACATAGGTAATTGTACTATCCTATTTTTTTTTTTTCAAAAGTGCACATTGCTAATTTGTAAGTAACTTATAGATCCATAATGGATGGATGGATGACCCCTGTAACACGGGTTTTTCCTAGCATGGGGGTCATTGATCATTTATTTTGTACCAGGCTATTTCCATGCTTTAAATTAAGTGCCTGTATAAATGTACTTTTATGTCAAATAAATTTATTATATTATTTTATTTGAATAAATTATTATCATAAAATTATTAGGTATATATATTTATTTTTTATGTTTGTACTGCCGATAGAAGTAAAAATTTACCGCTCAACGCGGTTAAATAAGTTTTCACTTCAATCAAATAATGATTATCTAAAACACAATTTAAACAATGCAGAGTATAGGACACAAATTAAACTTTTCACGTGGTTAATTTAACTTCACTTAGGTACTGCTACTGTTCCGTGTGGTGCTGGACATAAAAATAGCACCATCTCCTTTCTTCCCGTGGGTGTCGTAAAAAGCGACTAAGGGACTTACTGGAAAGAATGGGCAGCAGCGTTCCCTATGCATTTTAACACCATACTGCGATCGCCAACCCGCCCGTCAAGCGTGGCGATTATGGCAACCCCCCACCCCATCTTTTGGGAAGACCTATGTCCAGCAGACCCAGCAGTGGACGTCTTTCGGGTGAAATGATGACTGCTACTACAGCATGTCGGCGCGCGCATATCGGTTACGCGAACCCATAGGTTTTTCCCCTACCAAAAATCGCTCAACGCCCAAGAAGCTTTCACTTAAAAAAGAAGGACTATAAGAATTTCCCCTCCATATAAACCCTACGCAAACTTAACCCTACCAGCAAACTCAAAACGTACTGTATAACATAAGTTACAGTTCGCGCGAATTAACTTTATACAACGGCGACGGAAGGAATAGCTTAAATAGTTAATAGGATTGAGATGCGGTTGAATTATGCTCAAGTTTGCTTATCAGATCCATCAATCTTATAAAGGCAAAAGTTTTGTTTGTTAAGGATCAACTCTAAATCTTATCTGTGTTTGCAGACCAGTCTCCACAACTCCGATAAGGAAGTTGAAGTGATTTGCGTGAAGAATTAAATATTCACCCCTATTACTTGGTCTGCCAGCTTCGCGAGCAATTAGATTTCCACCGTTTTATTGCCTCGCATGTGAAGTACATACATTGGTATTTTTCGAAAATAATCTATGTAGTGAAAATGTTTGTTGTTTATTTAGAATTAAAACGAACTTTATGTAAATAACAACTTAAACATAATTAATAAAATAAAAAAATAATACGAGTATATACAACATGTCCCAGAATTAACGCACAACCCTATAGGGGTAAATGTACTCATCATTATGAACAACTTTTACTACGGGACAAAACGTGAAATTGCGAAAAAAAAAATCTGCTGTTCCGTATAGGTATTTCGACGAGTAAATGTAGGGAACAGCTGATTTATTTTTGCCACCATGGGGCCACCACTGTTCTCACTCACGTATCGTACGTGCTTGTCTAATCAAAGCTTCGTACCGCTTTTTACGAGATAATATGTTTCAGTTGAATCCTAGTGTTTTGGTCGCAATATCCTCCTGATAGGGCTCAGCCCCGCAATAACATAAACTCTAACCGCCTTATTACAAAACAAGATTTAGTTTTTGACATGGCTTAAACCATGGAGCCAGTTTTTGAAATAAGAACGTAACAGTGATTGAAATACCGTTCTTTATACAAAACTTAGTTCGGTACTAAGTTGTCAGTTTTTTGTTTAGGAACTTTACCATAGTCGGAATAAAGTTCGAAATTCAATAATGGCTCCATGTTTTAAACCTGGGTCTAAAGATAAACCTTGTTTTGGAATAAGGGGGTAACCGTCTTATTACAAAACAAGATTTTTATTTTGACATGGCTTAAACCATAGAACTAGTTTTTGTAATAAGAACGTAACTCTAATTGAAATACCGTTCTTTATACAAAACTGAATACTTAGTTCAGTACTAAGTTGTCAGTTTTATATCAGGAACTTTACCGTAGACGGAATAAAGTTCAAAATTCAATAATGGCTTCATGGTTTAAACTTGGGTCTGAAGATAAACCTTGTTTTGTAATAAGGCCCTTAAAGGCTCTTCTGAGATAAAGGATGATAGACGATAGATAGATGATAGAAGACCTTTTTTGAGACACCATATCTTTGGGAAGAGGGTAATATATTCGGGCACAACATTTACCGGACGGTATAACCACAAACGAATTTATACTTTTTTTCGCTGCTGGTCTTGTAAGGTAGTTATTTTAGACAGGAATACATATTAACACCTTTACTTTAAAAATTAACTCTTGACATTGAAGAACCTACGTTTTATACTATACATATTAGGGATCTGGCTAAAACTATACCTAATCCAAAAATGTTTCTACTCAGTAAAAGAATATTTTAGAGTCTAGCTTAAAATAACGATTTTCTCTCATGTACAAAAGTGGTGATCTGTCCTATACAAACAATAAGATTTAGTCTATCCTATTTAACTTTATATAAAATTACTAGCTGCACCCCGCGGTTTCACCCGCGTAAGTCTCGATCCCGTGGGAAAGCCACCCTTAACACTTAGTGGTATAAAAATTAGTTATAAACCTATTCTCATACCTACTGAATATACATATAAAATTTCATCAAAATCAGCCAAGCCGTTCCAGAGGAGTCGACCAGAGGTTTCGACCTGAAAAGGATGACATTCATATTGCTGAATGATTGTAATAAATTCATTATTATTTACCTTTTTAATTTTGAAATTTCTCAATTTAATTGTACTAATTAAAAGAAAATAATTAAGTAATAATAATGTTTAACGCATGCTAATTTAGGATGATAAGGGCAGGCGAATGATAATTGCAATGCTTGTTATTGGCTGCTAATAAAGTCAGTGGAAAAAAAACTTTCCTGTCTCTTAAATCAACACACATTCTAACCTACAGGTTCAGTTTTGAACGAAATACGCGGTTTTAAAAGAAGTCTCAAATAGTGCAGGAGAGACGGATGACATACAGCATTCATTGATGGAGTGGGTCCGGTCGATCTGTCAGCTAGACAGCTGCAGTTATATAGTATAGTAACGTAGTAGTTATAATAACTTTTTTTTCAGGCAATATCTTGATAAAAATAACTTCTTTTTTTTTCAGTATAACTGTAAAATGCAAAATAACGATAGATTGATAATATCGGCAATCCCTCCGATTACGGGAATTAGTTTATTACGCATACGAAGCTCATTGTTATCGAAATGCATGTAGATGGAGCAGACGTGCTACGATCCGATAAGCAGTGCTACGAATCGCTACGCCGCGCTGCCGCGTCTTGCTACGATATGCTACGATCGGGTACGTCATAGTACCATATTAAATTCTAAGAGCCAGCTAAATAGTTCGTAAAGAATTTATTCCTAACTCTATTTAAATGACGAAAATATAATTATAACTATTTTCCTCACAAGTTTAACAAAACTTTTATAATAAAAGGCATTTTTCTAATAAGAAAAATTCAACACAGCACATAATTGACACAGTTATCAATATTTTCAATAGTTTTTCAGAATTATATTTCCAAGATTCTCATCGTCAATTTAATTTCCACTGTCCCTCGGCTTTTGTATTTATTAACTTGTTCTGACTAACAGTCGGCTGTTATTTCATAAACTTTAATTTCATATTCTCTTAGTATTATTGTTTCTTCAACAGATTATTAAAATAAAAAAAAGAATCAATGAAAAATATTTTTGTATTTATTGAACTTAGGACCAGTAATTACAAACCTAGATAGAGGACGTACGTAACTGCATCACTCATTTATACATAGAATAAAATACTTCAACATGATAAAAATAAAGATTCTAAGAATACATTTTTTAGCCAGCTCCCGTAAGTATCTTTCGAGATATCGGTGATGTACTCAGACGCGGCAAAAACCGCGACGCGACCGCGCGAAGTTCACGGCGCACGCCCTTTTTCGCGGCCAATACGCGAGTACGCACTATGGGTTATTATTCTTTGTATAAATGAGTACAAACAGTTGTAACTATGTTCAGGATTGGCGCAAAAACGGCTGAACAGCTTTGGATGAAAATTAGCACACAGATAGTTTATAACCCCGGTAGTACGTTCCCGTGGGATATTTTCTGACATCCACGCTGGCGAAGCCGCGGACAAAAGCTAGTTTACCAGCGACCCTCCCCAGCCTTGCACGATTTTTACAACTAAACATCGAGATTTCCTTATTAATTGAGGATTATATTAATGTATTAGGTATTTATAAAATAGAGGTGAGTGAAAACGCTGGGAGGGGACGCCTTAGGAGGATATATCGAGCCTGATATGGAAGAACATTGTAAGCGACAAACCTACATTATGTCACTTACGATGTTCTTCCATATCAGGCTCGGTATAGTAACCAAATTGGTGATGTCCTTCATTAAGGTCAGGTGCGTAGTACTACCAACCGGCGTGCGTATATGACCAGATGTATGAACGTAGGCGATGCAAATGGAGTATGTAAGGAGCGTAGCAAGTGGCGTTCTATAGTTTCTGCCTACCCCCATGAGAAGAAGGCGTGAGTTTATGTATTATTCACACCTTCCGGGATAAATGTTCTAAATGATGGTGAAAACTACATGAAAATTCGCCACGTAGTTTAGAAGAACAACGCGGTCATACAGACAGACACAAAAAGCTACTTGAATCCTAATCCTAAAATAAAAATAATAAATAAAAATATAAATAAAATAATAATATAAATGCGAAAGTTTATTTGCTTATTCCGCTTGCACGCTAAAATGGCTGGACGGATTTGGATGAAATTGGCACATGAGTAGATCATGACCTGGATTAGGACATTAGATACTTTTTATCCTGATATTACCATTTGATCGAGACTATGCGGGTGAAACCGCGGCCGCCCGGGGCGCAACTAGTTTATAACATTTATCGAAGATGCACATAATCATTGCTAGTCTAACAATGTACCTATTGATTGTCTATAAGAAGTTTAGGTTTCCAAGTTTGAGAGGCAGGGTTTCCCATAAATTGTACAGATTACAGTTGTTAGATTTTTATTGAATTGTGTCACTAATGTTTGAATTTGAATTGTCTTGTTATAAAACATTGTTAAATCTGTATTTTTTTTAAGAAATAATCTTTTTATTATTATTTATTATTATAGTTATATTTTTGGATAGACAAGTTAAATGTGAGATTACTTATTTTTTGAGAGTGTTGTCCAAATTATGATCATTATATCTTTTGTTGAAATTGTATTCTTGGATGTAGATGTATTTCAAAATTATTTTTATAAACGAGTTTTATTTTATTCATCATTTCAGCCGAAGGACGTCCACTGCTGGACATAGGTCTTCCCCAAAAGGGGGCATTTGCCATAATCGCCACGCTTGGCAGGCGGGTTGGCGATCACAGTATGGTTTTAAAAATGCATAGAGAACGCTGCTGCCCATTAATATTTGTGTTTTTTAAATAATTAATATGTCATGAATAAGTGTAATATTTGTATAATATCTCAGTCCGCACAGTATAGATGTACTTTAGTCAAATTTAAATTAATCACATATCAATTATTTAGTTTATTATATTAATCATAACAGAAAGAGTTGAGTTATAAATAATAGTTGAGTTTTTTTATACGTAAAAAATAAATAATAACTAACTGGACGGGAATAAGAAAGTGACAGAGTCAATGACTTCCCTATGCGAAAAAAGAGAGCGCAAACAAGTGCTGGACCCAAAATAAAACAACGTAAGAGCGCCAAACCAAATAAAATTGTTTAAAAAGGAATGTATCAAAAATATGTTCAGCCAGAGTTTTCAATTACCGCATATTTTGAATGCAATTTTGCTATTGCAAAATTGCATTCAAAATATGCGGTATGCGGAATTCAAAATTACTTAGGATTTTGGAATTACAGAAGAGGAAATTTAACATATTGCGTTTTCTTTCAATCAGAGTATTAATCAAATAGTCAATAAACATATATCCAAAAATTAAATTCATACATGCTGTAATAGTGAAATAAATGATTACAAAAAAGTCCCCAAGAGTGAACTCCACTCTACGTTACCCTCAGTTATCGTAAAAGAGCACTATTCAGAAGCTCACAATCGAAATACTTGTTGTCTCAAGTGTTAAGGTGACAGACAAACAGATTGCGGCTCGCGATCTCTAATCTGAATGTCAAAACAGTCTCATCAAGTACACTAGACTAGATGAAAACAGCGATCGAGTCACAAACGATCATCTACTGAATATGAGAGTGGATTTTTAAATCGAGGCTAAAAGAAAAGAGCGCAGTAATTGGGTTATTGAGTCAATGAGGGACGGTATTATGCGGTAGTGTTGGGTAGAGGACGAGATAACAATCTATGGGGAGGCTTTGTTGTGCGTAAGAGCCTTTCGATTAACGCTTGCTATAACCGAACTATTACGGCGTAAAAGTCATTTTCTTACATCGCTCCGACCGCTTCGACCAAGTTAAATTTTTTCGTTGGCATTCTCATCTGAAATTCATGAAATTGCTACGGAAACTTAGCTTCCATTTTGAAAAAGATGAACAAGGGTTTTTTAGATTAGCCATACTCTCTGGTCGCAAAGCCTCTGTGGGGGCTCCGCAAAAATACTGGCCACAATGAAAAAAAATACTAAACGGGTACTATGTTTTATTTTACTCTGCAAACTGAGTAAAACAATATCTATTTTAAATATTCCAACTAAAAATAAAAAAATATGCAAATGTTAATGTCAATTATTGTGATTTTTATTAATAA
Organism: Tiliacea aurago; assembly: GCA_948098905.1. NCBI lineage: Eukaryota > Metazoa > Arthropoda > Insecta > Lepidoptera > Noctuidae > Tiliacea > Tiliacea aurago. Next base: position 19,422,991 of record OX402594.1, read on the forward strand.
AGAAAGGGGAGGGGTTTATTTATAAACACTGCTTAAAGTTAAGTAATGATTAGCAACTGTTTAAAACCATACATTTTTAACGTTTTAAACGTCTCTTAACTTTAATCATCATTTCAAACCCCAAATAGTTTTATGTTTTTGATTATTTTAGGGCTTCGTCAAATATTTCGTTTTGCAAACGGGTTCTGTCGCCAAAAAAGTTGGAAAACCACTGTTTTAGGTAGGTAATTTATTTTGTTAGCTTATTATGCTAGCATTGCTAATGTTAGAATAATAAGCGACCAAGGATATTATTATTAATTGACTTCATTTTAATTTCTGTTTTGTTTGGTTGACATTATTTTGTTTTTAAAGACTTTTTAAATGATAAGAGTTTGTCCAGAGTGTGATTATTATAATTAATTGCAAATTTGACCATGACTTAAGTACCTGGCTATATTATTATTAATTGACTTCATTTTAATTTCTGTTTTGTTTTGTTGACATTATTTTGTTTGTATTAATATTTTAATTTATGTAATAATTTGCACATATTATGTACAACATCATATACCTGTACCTACATTCTAGCAAATAAAGTACTGATTTCTGATTTCTGAGGGTTTTCGTGGCTCGCAATAAATTAGAATTTAACTTCAATTAATTAGAATTTAGGCCCAATCATTTCTGAAACTGCCAGCTTATGGCTAAAAGAGACTTATTCCATCAAAATACGTAAAAGGTCACGAAGATTTTCCGCAAAATGTTTCCAGGCCACTGAAGACCGTGTGGCCGGATCAAAGTCCGGGTATACACATCGGGGTATACACGTCCGGGTAGACGACGCGTTGTGTTCCACGCACGCCTCAAAGAGATGTCAGCACGAACTGACGGGGTCCGGTAGGGCGAATGCCTTGCAGGGTGGTGAGTTTGTCCGAAAAGGATATCGTGGCCCTGGTACACAGGCAACTGAAGGAACACGGGTGGGTTTTAGTCAGTAAAAGTCTGACACTTCTCCCGCTCCGCCCAGAGCGGGAGAAGTTATTTAATAAAATCCCACTCAAAAAAAAAAAAAATGTTGTACACATAGGTACCTACTTAGTAAGATACAAAGTTGTTGTTCGAGTAGGTATCAACACCGTCCCGACCTCATCATCATTTCAGTCGAAAGACGTCCACTGCTGGACATAGGCTGGTATAATGTTTTCAAGGTGTTGATGGGGCTGCCTCGCTTCTGTAGCGCATCAGGGATGTTTGCGGATTTGCGTATTGATTGCTTTTATGCATTAATGCGTAAAAGATGTGCGTCCTTGGTGCGCAGGGTGCGAGCTAGTTCCTAGTTGTTTTTAATATTAACTTATTAGAAAATAACGCGAATACTATCAGATTATTAAGTCTTTTTAGGTCATTTGATTTGTCAAACGTTTTTGTTGAACCAACCCGAGTGACGGCTTCTTCTGCCACTTGCATAGATAATATTTTTTGTAATTGTGATTACTTACACAAACAAATTGTAAATAAGTTGCCATCTGATCACAGTGGACAAACAATAACATTTTGCTCCTCTATTCCTTTACAAAAAAATCAAATAAGGTTTAGGGCAATCACAAGTAAAAACTTAGAGAAAGTAAATAATTCTTTGGCCAGTAAATTATGTGTTCAGAGTTTTAATCATATTTGTGACCCAAATGAGTTCTACGCCGAGTTCTTTTCACTATTAAAGACGCAATTTAATGACACTTTTCCACTAAAGACTAAAAGTATTTACACAAAGTTCTTATTTAGTCATTGGGCGACTCCAGGTACTCGTAAAAGCAGGGAAAATCTTTTTGAACTTTAAGGCCTAAAGCAACATATGAATAATATTAGCTTTCATCAGCATGTTGCAACATATAATATTCTAAAACTTTTAAAAGTGTGTGCAAATTAGCTAAAGCTCTCTTTATATTAGCAATAAAATAAAATCTGCTGATGATAAAATAAAAACTACATGGCAAATAATAAATAATGAAACAGGTAGGAAAAAACAGCGTAATACTGAATTTAATTTAGAGACTGCACATGGGCCCATCACTTCAGATGTAGAAACAGCTCAGGAATTCGAAAACTTTTTTGCTAATATTCCCCATAAAACTACTGAAACTTTAAATTCCTCACCCGCGCTTTCTGCTGCCTTACTTAGACAGAATGTAAAGGCTTGCCCTATGGAGTTTAGGTTTCAGCATACAAACCCCGAGGCTGTTATAAAAGCTTTTAAAGATCTTAAAATTAAATCAACAGAAGATATCTGGGGGATGTCTGTAAAAGTCTGTAGATCTATCATAGAAACCATTGCGCCCTATTTAGCTTTCATATTTAACACCAGTGTGGACCAAGGAGTCTTTCCGGATCTCATGAAACACAGTAAAGTAGTTCCTTTGTTCAAGTCCGGAGATAGTAAATAACCCAACAATTATAGGCCTGTGTCAGTTCTGCCAGTTCTCAGTGAGGTGTTTGAAAAGTTAATGCTCAATCAAATGTTACGTCACTTTAATAAAAATTCCATCTTTCATGAACAACAGTACGGTTTCACCAAAGGGCGTTGTACCACTGACGCCGGTGTCTCCCTAATAAAGAACATTTTTAACGCCTGGGAGGAAGCAAAAGATGCCATTGGAATCTTTTGCGACCTCTCTAAGGCGTTCGATTGCGTAAACGACGAGACACTTTTGCTGAAACTAGAGCACTATGGGATTAGGTATACAGCTCTTGATTTACTAAGATCAAACCTGAAAGATAGAAAGGTTAAAGTTCAAGTGAACGGCGTAAACTCATTGGGGTCTGAAATGGCAATGGGCGTTCCTCAAGGTTCAATATTGGGTCCGTTCCTATTAACGATTTACCCCAATTATTTCAAAATCAACCGAAGATGGTGTTATTTGCAGATGACACATCATGGATATTTAAAACAGACCGACGGTCACAAAATCCTGACGACGTGAATAACTCTATTCTTCAGGTCCAAGATTGGTTTACGGTAAATAATTTGGTACTAAATAAAGCAAAAACCAAATGCATTCGATTTAAATTACCTAATGTTAGAAGTAGTGAATGTAATATCATATTGAATGGAGCAAAACTGAAATTTATTTATCAAACGGTTTTCCTAGGAATCACTCTAGACGAGAAATTACAATGGGGACCACATATAACATCTCTTGCGGGGCGGCTAAGCTCGGCGGCTTATGCTGTTAGAAAGATAAGACAGTTAACAGATGTAGAAACCGCGCGTTTGGTCTATTTTAGCTACTTCCACAGCATTATGTCGTACGGCATTTTACTGTGGGGTCGGGCTGCTGACATTGAGTCCATCTTTATTTTGCAAAAGAGAGCTCTCAGAGCAATTTATAATCTAAGTCGCCGCGAATCTCTTAGGGAACTATTTAAAAATATTAATATTATGACTGTACCTTGCCAATTAATTTATGAAAATATTATGTATGTAAGGAAGAATCTACATCTTTTTAATAAAATAAGTGATAGGCATAATTTTAATTCTAGAAATAAAGAGATACGAAAAATCCTCCAGGCGAACCTCCACCACAGTCAGACCGCGACGGCTCAGCTCCGCAAGTGGCTGGAGGTTCAACACACGGCAATTGCCCTGATCCAAGAGCCGTGGATTAGGGCGGGCCGCATACAAGGACTCTCCAATCTTGGCGGTAAGCTCCTAGTCACCACTGACCACGATCACCCCAGATCGTGCATCTATGTTACAGGTAACCTTAAAACACAGCTCTTAATGGACTTCTGTAGCAGAGATATCTCTGCAGCTAAGCTGATAATACAGCGTGAGGACGCCACGGAGATGGTGATCGTTTTCGCCTCAGCCTATATGCCTGAGGCGGAGGCGCCGCCTCCCCACAACCTCGCCCGCCTCGTGAACCACTGCGAGGGATGCGGGTTTGAGTTAGTCGTCGGGGCGGACACTAACGCTCACCACCAACTGTGGGGTATGGACACAAAAAACGAGAGGGGTAAGGCCTTGGTTGACTACTTATTCTCGACTAACCTATCCCTACTAAACACTGGCTCCGAACCAACATTCGTAACCAGGCGAAGCCGCACAATCATTGATCTCACTCTGGCGTCAGAGGGTGCGGCGGAAATTACCACCGGGTGGCAGGTCTCCAATGAGGCCTCCTGCTCTGATCATAGGTGGATCCGCTTTGACATACAGGTCTGTGTGCCACCAACACCACCACGGCGGAATCCGCGTAACACGGATCGAGCCACCTACACACGCAACCTTGATTGCAAGCTTGCAACTCTAAGCGATCCGACGACTTTTGCGGACCCGACACAGATTGAAGTACAAGTAAGCCATCTTACTAATTCAATCATAAACAGCTACCAATCTGCCTGTCCAGAGACCACACCGCGCAGCACGCCGGGTAAACAACCCTGGTGGGGCGCTGAACTGGAGCGAAAGCGCGGTAAGGTAAAACAAGCTCTGAATAGAGCCATGAACACATGTGCGGATGAGGACTGGGATAACTATTACGCAGCCAAATCTAGCTACAAAAAATGCATCAGATTCAGGAGCACCACGGGATGGCGCAAATTTTGTGGTTGCATTGAATCATGTCAGCAAGCAAACAGGGTAAGGAAAGTACTAAGTGCGCAACAGAATACATCTGGGCCCGCTACCATCCGCAAACCTGATAACACACTCACGTCGTCGCCTGAAGAAACTAGACGCGTCCTAGTTGAGACTCACTTCCCGGGATGCGTCTTCACGCAGGTAATCGACTGGCAAGAGGTACTACAAACACCATCAGATGATGATTGGCTTTATGCTCGCAAGGTGATCACGTTGGAGAAACTCCCATGGGCTATCCGAAGCTTCCATCCTTTTAAGGCAGCTGGTCCTGATGGAGTGTTTCCCGCCTTACTACAGTGGGGGGGAGCCTCAGTCGCAGTAAGACTGGTGCCTCTAATGATAGCGTGCCTGGCCTTTAGATACGTTCCTAAAGGATGGAGGGAAGTGAACGTAATATTCATCCCAAAGCCAGGTAAGGGTGACTATACAAACGCCAAATCCCACCGACCAATCAGCCTGACCTCATTTCTATTAAAGACTATGGAAAGGCTTTGTGATAGGGAACTGAGGGATGGCGCTTTGAAAACCATACCGCTACACGGTAACCAACATGCATACAGCTCAGGTAAGTCGACCGAATCTGCTCTTCATCAAGTGGTTGGCCAGATAGAGGAGGCGATCAATCAAAAAGGCACCTGTCTGGGCACTTTCATAAACATCGAAGGAGCCTTCGACAAAAAAAACTTCTCCAGCATCAGCAGCGCCCTCTCCAGGCATGGAGTAGAACAGGTACTGACGGACTGGATTACAAACATGTTGAGCAAACGGGTGGTTCGCCTTGAAGGTGAGCAGCAACTGGCCATGCTAGCCAGAGGCTGTCCCCAGGGAGGGGTGCTGTCCCCCCTACTATGGATTCTGGTGGTTAATGACCTCATCACCAAACTCAACGCCGACCGCTATTATACCATAGGCTATGCAGACGACCTCGCTATCCTTGTTTCGGGGAAAGTGACGGGAACAATCTGTAACCTCACTCAGCAGGCACTACGTATTGTAGAAAGATGGTGCAGGGAATTTGACCTATCAGTGAACCCCACTAAAACGGAACTGGTCATGTTCACCCAAAAACGAGCATTAGGCCCTTTCCGCCTACCGAAACTGTTCAATACAGAACTTCAGTTGGCCAACGAGGTCAAGTACCTTGGGGTCATTCTAGACAGTAAGTTAAACTGGAGTAGTCACTTAGACAACAAGCTAAACAGGGTCTGCATCAGCTTCTGGCAGTGCAGGAGAATGATAGGTAAGAAGTGGGGCCTATCTCCCAAAATTATACTATGGCTGTATACCGCAGTGATCCGCCCCATGATCACCTACGGGGCCGTGGTCTGGTGGCCCCGCACCAAACTGGTTACGGCCTCCAACAAACTACAACGCATGCAAAGACTAGCCTACATGGCGACCACGGGCTGCATGAGGACTACTCCGACTGCAGCAATCGAAGCCATGCTGGGTCTACCACCACTCCACCTGTTCATACAGCAGGAAGCGACGATGGCGGCGGTACGTCTAAATGCAATAAATCTCTGGGGTAAGAGGGACACACAACACACCGCTCTGCTTGAGGGACTACACAATGAGTATTACGAAAGCCATTAATGACCGGGTACCCAAACAATTTATCTTTGATAAGAAATACAAAATCCAACTTCATGAGGATCGCCGATGCGAGGGGTTGCGCCCCGCAGAGCTGCGCATCTTCACGGATGGATCCAAAACAGGTAGTGGCACAGGTGCTGGAATCTTCTCGGAGGACTTCAACATACACATAGCCACACCATTGGGAGTCCATAACACAGTGTACCAGGCCGAATGCATGGGTATTTCTCTTGCCGCTTCAGCGATCATGGCCAGGAAGGTTGAGGACCACTCGATACGCATACTCTCAGACAGCATGGCTGTTTTGCAAGCGCTAAATAGTCATATAGTTGACTCTGGGCTGATATACGAGTGCCACCAGCGCCTCAACCAGGTGGGTTGCCTCAATAATATAACCATTCAATGGATTAAAGGACACAGCGGCTCGCTAGGTAACGATGCAGCCGACGAACTGGCCCGAAGAGGGTCTAGCATGGCACCAGGTGGACCTGAACCCATCGCGCCACTCCCCTTCGGTTATCTACGCACTCTGGTAAGGAAACGAACCAGGGACCAACATCACAAACTATGGTTGGACCAAAGTGAGTGCAGGCAGGCGAAGGAGGCACTCCCTACTATCGACGGCCGCCTCACGAAACGGGTTCTACAACTAACTAAACAACAGCTGCGTACAGTTACAGCGGCTATAACTGGCCATGGGTCATTTAATAAACACCTCTTTGTCATAGGAGTCACAGACAGTCCGTTGTGCAGGGCATGCATGGAGGACGACGAGACAGCAGCTCATGTGCTGTTAAACTGCCCGGTGGTCGCCACATACAGGGCAAAGTACTTCGGTAACCCAGGTATCCTACGTGAGATTGTCAGTAACACCAAGGCGTTGCTGGCCTTCCTTGAGGAGCTGGGGTGGATCGAATAATCGATGTTCCCACCCGTACGCAAAATACGCGCATTGACGTGGAGTTGCGGACACCAGCCCGTATTACCTATTACCTATTATTACTAGAAATAAAGACAAAATAGATCAACCATTTTTCAGGTTATCTAAAGTACATACATCTTTTATGGGGTACTGTGTTAAATGTTACAACAAAATACCTTGTGATATATTGCAACTAAATGAAAGAAAATTTAAAACTCATATTAAAAGAACACTTTGTAAACAAGCATGTTACAAATTAGAGGATTTTATACAAGATAAGAATGCTTGGAAACATGCTGGTCCTGCTCCATAAGACAATCTAGAGCCCAGACCAAATCAAACAGGTTGCTATTTTAATTGTATAATTTATTATTTTTATGACATTTATTTTAAATTCTGTGATTACCTTAACTCACACTGATATTGTTATTTTTTAGGAAATCGTATATATTTTTTAAAATTTTTGTAATTATGTGAGCATCATGTATCTATCACATAATTAATTTATCTGTCATTGCTTCATTTTTAACTCTTTTTATTACCTATTGTGGTATAGTAATTTTATTATAGGTGCATCGTCTTCACATATAATTATATAATTAATGTACCTTTAAAAATATTGTACAAGATTTTAAAAGAGTACCGGTGGAGTTTCTTGCCCATTCTTCTCCATACGAAACTACCTTTTGGAAGGGGCGACTAGAATCAATTCTATTTTTTTGTAAATATTGACTTTCATAAGTGCCTTATATGTGCCTATTTGAAATAAACAATTTGACTTTGACTTTGACTTTGACTTTCCAACAGCATCCTGGGAGTTATTGCTGACAGGCTGGACTGCTCTATAGTAAGTCATTGCTCCAGTATTTCAGCTGGAATGCTGAAGCAGTGAACAAGTTGTTGTGTGTGTTTTGTAATTGTTTCACTAACATAGATGTAAGTTTATTTTATTGTTACTAATACTGTATGAGTCTCACGAGTTACTCCCAATAAAGAATTGAATTAATATTATTATAGGCCTCCCCCAAAAGGGGGGGATTTGCCATAATCGCCACGCTTGGCAGGCGGGTTGGCGATCGCAGTACGGTTTTAAAAATGCATAGAGAACGCTGCTGCTCATTCTCTAGTAAGTCCCTTAGTGGCCTTTTACGACACCCATAGGAAGAAATGGGATGGTGCTATTCTTTACGTCCGGCACGAAACGGAACGTCCCGACCTATTTACAGGAAATTTGTATATGTACATATTGTACATAAAATAAATATAATAGCACGCTTGTAGTCCCCAAAGGGTTAGGCAGAGGTATACCTATAGTACACCCACATTTCGCCAGTTATGTTTACGTCCCATGCAATAGGGGCGACCCTATTGTTAGTATACCTAATATGTATCTATTCGATATTTACTCGAAACATAAACAGGAAAATGCAGTAAACTAGCCATAATTGAACAAATTTCGAACAGCTCTATCGCAAAAGCAAATCCATTCAAATAGGTCAAACGAATATCAAACGAGCCATGTTGAATGTCCGTATCAAGTGACGTTGTTTATGAAACAAGCGTTTGTAGCTCGATGGAAACAACAAGCATGCGGCACAATGGATGGGATAAAATTATAAATGATTTGGTTTGCAGTATCTACTGCATAAAGTCAAGTCGATTCTAGCACATTTACATTATACTTCTTTCATTAAATTTAATTTGTAATTAATTTATTAATTATTTAATAATTGTAATTAATTAATAGTTATAATTTATTTGTAATTAATTTATTAATGATTTAATTAATTATACACATTTAATTTGCAGTCTCGACGGTCGACATTTCAAGGCGAAAAATAAATGACCTCTTCCATTCAGCGGAACCTGTGACTAACATTACATGTACAGACGCCAGCAGGTCAAGGTACCCGAAACTGTCAAATTTTCCCAATCAATTTTGTTGAAAATCTTTTAAAGAAATTTGACAAATTGTAGTAGTTTGATGTGCTGGCGTCTGTACAACCACATTATTACAATACAAACTGCTTATGAACGATCAGAAAAAAAAGAAAAATGGAAAAAAGGGTAGATAGTATTTAAACGCAGATCAAAAAAAAATTGTTTTCAAAAATAATCCGAATTCCAATCAAAATTACTGATTACACATCAAAATACTCAACTCAAAACATAACTAAATACGCAACAATTTATATTCGTGGCGCACCGCTATTTATCTTATAATATGCCTAGGCCGTTCATTAATAGTTGAAGACAATAACTAGCCAAGTGATTGAGCGCAACGTTTAACCAGATGGCTGAATGTCGTACAGTCCTTCATCAATATTTTGTTTTGGTAACTGAATTTACCAACAATAGAGGGGAACTGGCGCTCGACGGCCGCTGCCGTGGCATGCTCGGTACGCTCGCTCGCCGCACCTTTGCGCGTTAACGCTAATAGCACACCGCCGCGAAACCATAGCAGCGAACTCGCATCCGATTCGAGTAGCGGAACATGACGCGAACCAGTACAATTGAACTACTACGGTTTTGCTGCTATTGTTTCGCGGCGGAGGTGTGCTACCAGGGTAATGGTCACTAATCTAACCTTTTTTTTTGTTCTCGGTTTGTAAAATCCACATGGATGTCCTCCAGGGCTCGAGGGGCCTGTCAAACCCTTACTGACTAAAAACCACCTGTGTTCCCTTCCCACACTTGCACCGATCATGGGATCATCTGCGACTTCCGCGATCCCCAGAGTTAACCTAACTGTGCTACTACATAAATATGTAGGTACGCTCTGGTTAATTTGCCGTGCAGTCAGTTTTTTTGTAGTGAAATAATTTATTTGATGTAAAAAAGTATATAGTTGGAAATTTAAAATTGTTAGCCTGTGATTATTTATTTGATGTGCAAACAATAATATCCCAAAAAAATGGTTTCTTTGTCAAAGAAACTAGATAACAACAAAGAGATAATTTCTTAATCAAGCTCATTTTGCAGCAATAAGGAGATCTAATCTTTTCCTAGGTTCGGTTTGTCACTTCGACGAAATAAGATTTTTATTTTTTGGGCTACGATAAGATACTTTATGTGTTATGTGTCTACTTTATTATCCGTGTGGTGCCGGTGTAATGAATAGCACCATCTTATTTTTTCCCGTGGGTGTTGTAAAAGGCGACTAAGGGACTTACTAGAGAATGGGCAGCAGCGTTCTCTATACATTTTAACACCATACTGCGATCGCCAACCCGCCTGCTAAACGTGGCGATTATGGCAATCCCTCCCTTTTGGGGGCTGAAATGATGAATAAATTAAAACTCGTCACAAAAAAACCTTGTCCCATACACCGCGCGCGTCGTGCCGTTACACGGTAGCCGGTGACTGGTAGACATATTCCGCCTTATTACAAAACAAGGTCTATATTTTGACATGGGTTAAACCATGGAGCCAGTTTTTGTAATAAGAAAGTAACAGTGATTGAAATACAGTTCTCTATACAAAACTAAAAACTTAGTTCGGTACTAAGTTGTCATGTTTTGTGTTTAGGAACTTTACCATAGCCGGAATAAAGTTCGATATTCAATAATGGCTCCATGTTTTAAACCTGGGTCTGAAGATAAACCTTGTTTTGTAATAAGGGGGTCGGTGTCCACGCCCTAAACCACCACGCGGGCCCGGTGCGGGTTGGTAGATGTCACATGTCTTCGAATTTTTGGTTCTAGGACATGCTGGTCCTCACGATGTTTTCCTTCACCGTTTTGAGAGCAGTGCTGATTAAATTATTTACATAAAGTAAAGCGCCTGCTTGGGTTCGAACCCACGACCTACAACTCGTAAGTCAGGGCCAATGCCACTGGCCACCACTGCTCATAAATATTAAATAAATACATAATTAATTATATTAGTTAAAGAAAAGGAAGTTCGTGTAAAAGGAGCCTATTACACGAAATGTTTCCTCTACAACAGTTCTTTTACAAAGTGATTGTTGCAAACTCCTTGGTAAACTTTTGAATGGATTTTTATATGTTTTATTAATGTAATTCTTTTCTTTTCCTCTCTGCTTGTATCTGTCAAAGGTTAAGGTTTGCGTTTCCAATATTTTGTTAATAATTAATACTATAAATATTTGTCATATTTTCCACTAAAATCCTTTTATTACACTAAGCTTTAGCTTTATTTCATTCCACCAACCACAAATACATATAGTCCATTCTCATAGCCTTCAGTGATATTTTAGAAAATGTTAATTCGGAAGTTTTCCTATATTCTTCCATTACTAGTAACGGTCGGCCGTCTCAAGATTAAACTTGTTCCTGCTGATGGCTTTGCTTAAACATTCATAAGATTGTTACAAAACTTTACTGTAAGCGGCTATTAGAGGGAAAAACGAAAAAATCAATTTTAGGTGTCGTTTGAACGTTGTTCAAGGAGTTTATACCCATTTCAATTGAGGGAAAATTTTGTTTAGTTTTTCATTCAGGTAAACATAATTGGATTAAGTATTAATTTGTTGGATTACCGTTAGGGTTCTGTACGTGTCCAATATTCTAGATAGGTACTTATATAGAGGGTCTCATAAGGAAAACCAAAAAAAAACAGCGCTTATAACCCGCGGAACACCATGACACTTTCAACGATACCACGTTTGTCAAAATACGACGAATAGTTTAGGAATTATGAGGGAACATACTATCAGACAAAATTAAAAACCAAGAAATATGAAAAATCACGAACGTGACAAATATTGTTGAGAGAGTGACGGCACTAAAGTGGAACTGGGCGGGTCATTTATGTCGAATGGCTAATGATAGATGGACAGAAAAAAATTATAGAATGGATCCCAAGAGAAGGAACAAGGTCTAGGGGACGACAAAGGAAAAGATGGGCAGACCTATTTGTACAAATAATAGGGCCGAACTGGATGACCAAAGCCAGAGACAGACACTACTGGAGAAAACTGGGGAAGGCCTACGCCAAGGAGGCGACTACTACTAATTTAATTAATTAATACTATTTATTATAAATATTATAAATACATTATTAGAACATAAAATTCAATCAAATAAATTTTCAAATTCAATGCACTATCATACAATCTAATTATTAAATATCAAATAATTTAAAATCTGCTGAATCAAAAACATAATTTTGCATGTTAGAAATTGTAATGATTTATTGTTAATTAAGAATATGCATGCTATAAACATTTTTTTTTTAAGTGTAAGAGGGTAGTAGAATAAATGCCTTTTTTTTTTATTTATGAGGGAACAGATGAACATATTGAACAAGCATACCTATAATACATAAATATGTGTCCAGCCATGTGTATGTAGCCTGTTAAAATCATAATCCTCTTTTGGCTTAGCCGTAGTCGGGTGAATAGTATCTGCTAAAATGTAATGTGATGTTGGTCGGACTTGGCAATGAGATGCCGAAACTTGTATGGCTTGTAGACTGATGTCAGAATCTGTCCTAAACCGAATAATCCATTGAAAGTAAGTTTGAACTCTATTTGTGAAGCAAATAGAGTTTGATATTGTATGATTATAGGCTCGTTAGTATGTTGAATACGGTGATATTTACTGTTTGCTGCAAAATAGCGTTTATTCAAACATTGACTGCGGTTTGAGTTTGTGCCTTCCCTGAATATTTATCAGGAACTCAGAATCGTAAATCGGTGAAAATGTTTTGAGCAATTTTGAAGCTTTCGAACAAAAATCAGTAAGTTTAGATTCAGTGATAGAAAGAAACAGTTCACTTCGTAGGTTTTATTTGAAAACAATTTCACAAGCGATACGAATCTATTTATTTGTTTCCAATCTACAAACAGGGTGTTGTACAAGCCATCAAACTGAACACCTTTCTTAATGGAACGAACATCGTAATCGCGAAAAATTACCTACTGTCCCATACAAAAGTTCAATACCTACTCGATCCTTTATTAAGGGATAGATGATTAGTTTTTCGCGATTAAGGGGGATGCACTAGGATAGCCCGCGAAAAGAAAATTTTCTTACGTTTTTTGCGATTTACAGGTAATTGTCAAGTTGCCTTCTGAGCTAAGGATCCTGATTGACACCCACTTGTTTAAAACAATGTTAAAAGCCTTTTTATTAGAAACATGTCTGTATATTATATCAGAACTAATGTCACACAATAATAAATGATTTCCTTTTTATTTGACATTATATTTAAAACTGTTTGACATATTGAAAACTGACATTTTATTTTAAACCTGTTTGAAATTGTATTTAAAACTGTTTGCACTATTTGAATTTCACTTGGAATGTTAATTAATAATTCTTAATATTTGTTATTGTATTATATAAACAAATATTTTTATGTAAATTGCATGTGTATAGGTATATTCGACACAATGTAAATTGTTTAATGAATAAATGAAATAAAATGTATGAATGAATGAATGTATGTTGATTAAAATAATTATGATTTGCGACCGCAACAAATATGGCTTTACAATATTTTAATCATTAGAATCATCAATTCAACTCCATATGTTAGAAAAGGCCTCAAATGTCATGATTTCATGAAATAGTCATTCAGATTCGGCCTCGAGCGTCTTTAGCAAGTGGACGTGTGTCGGTTGTCCTAGTGACTTCTAATTGTAAATTCTGTGATTGGTGTATCTTGTGATATTTAAATTCCTTGTCACTCTTCTGGCACCTAAAGCTGTCGTTTACGCCCACTGGGCGTTTCTAGAGAGAGATAAATATATTTCGAGCACTAACTATTAAAATCGTGTTTTTTTTAAACTACTACGATTGCTGGAATTTTAACTCGTGCCGCGTCGTGTGGAGCGAGAAAGAGCGGTGCGCCGGACCTCCGCGCCACGGTGCATGTAGCAGCGACCATTGAATTTGCGGGCCGCTACGAGCGGCTGACGGCATCGGTGTGCCACTGAGTTGCTACGTGCTACGCGCGCTACGGAACAAGCTACGAACATCTTATCGACTACGAAAACTGCCTACGAAACGCGTCAACTATGTTAGGTGTTCAACGTACTCAAAGTCTCAGCGCGTCACTCTGAGTGAAACACAATCAGAACCGGATATTACCTCGGCAGTTAGTGAATTTGTCACCAGCAGGAACAAACGCCCTAGACCCGAAAATTCACCACCGAGTGGAGATGATGTTCACCGACAAATACATCAAGACACTAGTCTCTCTATGAAGCTGGAAGAACAAACCTCCCTAATGTCAAAATTAGTGGCAGATATACGCGAGATTAAGACACAAAACGTAAAGATACAGGAGTCGAATGCCGAAATCTATAAGACAAATACTGAGATTGAGCGATCTATGTCCTTTATGAATAAAAATTTTGAAGATTTAAGAAAAGAAGTTGAGGAACTTAAAAAGGAACGACAAGAGCAACGTTGCTACATAGAAACCTTAGAGAAAAAGATTGTCGATCTCCAATTTAAATCACGCTCAGCTGGTATGGAAATCCGTAACATTCCACTGAAAGATAGCGAGAATACAAGTGGCCTTATTCAAACCGTGTGCAGCATCGGCAAGTTGGTTGGAGTTCCTATCACTGAACCTGAATTAAGAGATGTATACCGCCTACCCGGAAAATTCACCCCGGATACCACTACACGCCCAATTATAGCGGAATTTGCGTCAGTACAAACCAAGCAGAAATTAATATCTGATGTCCGGGCTTACAATAAAAACATAGAAAATAAAGATAATAAATTGAACACAGAACAAATTGGCATTCCCGGCAAACGGCAACCAGTGTACGTCGCTGAACAATTACCAGGCAGCTCCAAAAAGTTTTTCTACATGGCACGTGAATTCGCCAAGAACAATCACTATATTTTCTGCTGGATTAACAACGGGAATATTTTCCTCCGTAAAAAAGTCGGTGACAAACAGCTACTTATTAATTCGGAAAAAAGTCTCCAGGATCTTGGTATGAACATTATATGACTCCCTGTGTTACTTATGTTCACATCTCTTGCTTATATCTTAAGGTTAATTACACTTTCCCTTCAATACTTAGTACTAGACTTAACTCAAATTTTATTAATATACATATCCGTAATTACACATAACAAAAGTAATATTCTTACCTACATCTATATTAAAATATTAATCATAAGCACGCTGATCAAAACACACACAAACAAACATAAATGTAACTTCAACAGGGAGAGATGTTATCTTTCGTCTAGTTACTATAATAATCAGGTTCCCTGTGCCCATTACTAGTTATTACTTAAAATACAAATGGATACTATAGCAAATATAAATGACGATTTGGACATTTTTAGGCTAGATAACTCCTTCTCTTGTAATCCACAAGACTGTACAAATTATATTAACGTTTCCGAAAGTAATATTAAATTGTTACACATAAATATACGCAGTGTAAAGAAAATTTTTGATAATCTACAAGCATTGATCTTTTCCACTAAAACTAGCTTTGACATTATTGTGTTAACTGAGTGCTGGCTGAGCAAAATAAATAGTCCACCGATACTTAATGGTTTTCTGTCACACTCAACTAAACTTACATCAAATCAAAATGAAGTTGTAATAATTTACACTAAAATGGGATTAAATGCCACAGTTTGGGAACCAAGCATAATAAACGCCAACTCCCTTGTATGTCAACTAGACTCTAAGTTTGCTTTTGTAGCTGTTTACCGCTCGCCGTCTTATAACACCATAGACCGAATAGAAAATTTCATGTCCAGCTTAAATAATGTCTTGGGTGAACTTTCTCCTTTCCCAAATATCGCACTTATCGGTGATTTAAATATCGACATAAAACCGGGTAACAAGAGCCCCCATAGTTTTGAATATCTCATCCAGAATGCTTCCCATGGTCTCCTCCCTACCCACCTAATACCCAAAAGACTTGAAAACTGTCTTGATCATATTTTATTAAAGTCAAAATTACTTTCCACCACATTAATTCTTGATTCGTACATCACCGACCATAAACCAATTATACTTACGTTAACGAACGTGGACCCACCTCGAAAGCAAAAACACACTATTTCCCGTCCTAATCTAGATGCCATTAAGTCTGAACTTGAAAACACGAATTTTTCTTACATTTATAAAATTAATGACACAAATGAAGCCTTGAATAAGTTTGTATCAATAGTAACTACCGTAATAACTAAACACACTTCCAAAATTATAATTCCTAAGAAACATAGAACTATAAAACCCTGGATTACACCAGGCTTGCTAAAATGTATTAAAAATAGGGATAGGCTGCATATGAAATCAAATAAGTCACCAAATAACTTAATTTTAAAACTAACATATACGCGCTATAGAAACTTCTGTAATAGATTACTCCGGAAACTTAAAATAGCCTTTGATAAAAATGAAATTGAAAAATTGAAAAATAACCCCAAAGCTCTTTGGAAAACCATACAAGAAATAACTAATACTCGTAAAGTACGCACCAGTCCCGATGAATTGTTAAAACTAGACGATAATCCTCGCTCCTCTTGAATCAAGTATGCTCCTTTTTTAGTAATATTGGTAATAATTTAGCGGCAAATATATTAAAATCTCATGATCCTAATAATACTCCCTTTGGCAGTGATCGATCTGAAAAGTTTATCACCTCCAGCTAACTCCCTCGTTTTACTAGACACCGATGAAGGTGAAGTAGAAACAATCATCTTACAACTACGTAATGATTGTGCTGTAGGTTGGGATGGAATATCATCTACCTTACTGAAAATTTGTCGCCACATACTAGTGCCACCAATCACCTACATCTGCAATCTTTGTTTACAGTCAGGAACGTTTCCTGACGGACTCAAAAAAGCTATAGTCCATCCAATATATAAGAGTGGGAACAGATCCTGTGTCAACAATTACAGACCAATTTCCATCCTGCCTTCGCTTTCAAAAATTATTGAAAAAGTCCTTAACAGACAACTTAGGGGCTTTTTACATAAACATAACATTATTGCCGAGAACCAATATGGCTTCAAGTCTGGGGTTTCGACGGAAGATGCTGTACTGGATCTCACACAATTCGTAGCAAGAAAACTAGATAGTGGGGCTAAGTGCTTGGGTATATTTCTGGATCTGTCGAAAGCTTTTGACACAGTTTCTGTTCCCAGACTTATCTCAAAATTAGAGCTTATGGGTATACGTGGCATAGCACTTAATATTTTCAAAGATTACCTCAGGAATCGCTCTCAGCAAGTTAAAATAGATGCATATCTCAGTAATGAGGAAATCGTGACATATGGTGTGCCCCAGGGAAGCATATTAGGTCCCACATTGTTCCAAATTTATGTCAATGAACTTTGCAGGATGATGCTCCTAAACTGCAAGATCTACGCATACGCTGATGATACTGCAATTATCATCTATGGGTCAACTTGGGAAGAGGTTAAAATTAAGGCAGAATTAGCTCTAAATAGTATTATGAACTGGTTCCACCAAAACCTACTTACATTAAACTTGAATAAATCTTGCTACATTCCTTTCGCAATCCGACGAAACACCAAGCCACCACTTAGCTTTGTTGTAACTGCTCATTCCTGCCTGAACTCGTCAACACTGTGTTCATGTCCTACACTAGCTAGAAGTGAGTGTGTAAAGTATCTAGGTCTACAAATAGATGATGGCCTACGATGGGACAAACAGCTAGAAATGATAACTAGCAGGACAATGCGCCTTATTTATGTTTTTAAATCCCTTAGAGAGTCGGCTGACATAGACACATTAAAAATGGTTTATTTTGCACTGTGTCAGTCGATTATCGGATATTGCATTACCGCATGGGGTGGTGCTATTAAAACAAATTTCCTGAGGGCAGAGCGAGCTCAAAGAGCCGTACTTAAGGTTATTTGTAAGAAACCGTACTTATATCCAACCAAACAACTTTATGATGAATGTAAGGTATTAACAGTTAGACAGCTGTTCGTCTTGCAGTCTGTCCTCAGAACTCATAGAGCCATGCCCAGATCCAACCCAACAAAACGCACAAATGTCCCATCCGGTGTAACACATAAAACTACATTTGCCAAACGACAACATTACGTCATAGGTACTTACATATATAAAAAACTACACAAAATACTAAACATACTTGATTTAAACAGACACACGCTAAAACACAAAATCACTCAATGGCTACTACAACAGGACTACCACACAACGGAAAATCTTCTAACATGCATCTCGTAATATACAATCTCAAAATTCACGCACTTATACACATAAATGCACACGCACTCACACCTACACGCACATACACTAACTCTCACTCACATACACAACACACTAAGTAAACTTATTTCATAGAATAACTTTGGCTTATGTAACATCGACACTGTTTCACTTGTTAAAGAATGTCAATTATTTACTGTACCCATATGGCTGAACCCTATCTGTTAAGATACAGGCTAGTCCTAGTTTAAGGGATAGAGTCTATATAATTGTGCTAATAGACAAATGTAAATTTATTATCTACAATGTATACAGTGCAATGTGTTCTTGTTTTATGAATTTTTTTTTTTTTTTTTTTATTATTATTAATAGGGTTATATGAACTCAGAGAGATGTATTGATGATTTTGATAGTTATAATTCTATAAATAAATATGAGATACGTCCGTGAATCACATTTACATCAACATACAACGTGACACTGACCTGCAAATTGCAAAAAACGTAATAAAATTTGAATTTTGCGGGCTACCCTGACGCTTTTCCCTTAAGACGGACATATATGCCAGTGACCTTGAGTGATTAGCTTGCGTGTTCTGTACTGAGCTCACGTAATGCGTCGTATGTTCAGCCAGTAATAGGACTCGCCCATCAAGGAGCGCTGTCCCCAATAAATGACGCATTATTAATTTATTATACACAAAACAAAAATATTTTAATAAAACGCGTAGACTAAAAGATCAATAATTAAATTATCTTTAAATTGGTGAAGGTTTCAGAAAAATATGCTTGGTAGATTTTGCGCCATTCTCAGTTTTTATGAGCGTTAGACATAACTATACAAATTAATTTCACTAGGTAATATAAACATAATCTAAAATATTCACATATGTAGTTATAGAAAAAATGCTCTTATTTAAGATATATTTTTTTCAAATCATTAACACTACTCGTTTAGACGTGATCTTCCGTATAAAATCATTAAAAGTTGGTTATCGTCGCCTTAAGGTAGGTACCATACCCTTGAATATGACCATACATATCTGATACACGCTATATATCAATGCTCCCACTGGACATTTTTAGAGATATCTTTTTATTATGCATGAGTTTCGGGATATACCCTTTGAAATATCAGATATCTTCTTTCTTTTCATATACCATCTGTGTCAGTCCCATTGGACCTACAAACATCGCAGATGTAACACTGTTGGGACACATTCTTATAAAAGATCTGGGTCCAGAACCGCAAATAAACTTTGATGGTTACTGTTAACGCTGGGCGCGCTAACAGTACCGGGTCATTTTAAAAATAAAAGATATATTCAGTACTAGCTGACCCCCTTTTTTTTGTGTGGGAAATTATCAAAAATGTTCTCCCTCTCTGGACGGAGCGGAGTGAGCTTGTCAGATTTTTACTGACTAAAACCCATCTGTGTTCCTTCAGTTGCCTGTGTGCCAGGCCCATGATTTCCCTTTCAGACAAACCCGCAACCTTGGCAGAATTAGCTGACCACTGAGAGACGTTGTCATGTCCAAGAAAGAATGGCAACTTCCCATACATTGTTTTATTTGAAATTAAAGTACTACGTCTTTAAATGAAAAATCCCCATAAATACTAGAAACGTGTTTTTTTGGCGTTTTTTGTTCGATCTCAATAAAAATATATGTAGTGTTAAATATTGTGCGGTGCTTCCGTACGGACGTCAAGTCTTCGTCTGCAAGTCCTTTGTCAACAAGGAACCTTTATAGTTTCGCCATGTCCGTCTGTCTGTCCCCCCTGCTTAGCTCAGAGACCCTTAGTACTAGAAAGCTGTAATTTGGCATGAGTTTACATATTAATCACGCCAACAAAGTGGTAAAATAAAAACTTGTTTTTTTTAATGTATTTACACAAAAGACATCCACTTTACGTGTAAGTTTACTTCACGTAAAGTGGGATTATGTTTTTTTCGTCGTCTATCCCATGATGTGGGGTATCGTTGGATAGGCCGTTCAAAAATATTGAGGGTCTGTGTAGACGAATTTTTCGATTCAGGGATCTGTTTGCGTAATATTAAGCTTTAAAGTGCACAATTTTGATAGAGTCAAGTCCCCCCTCCCTGCCAGCTAAATGTTTTGCTTTTGAATTTGTGAAAAAATGGCAGTAGTAGATACAAATGAAATTAAAAGAAAAACTATCACAGCTGCTTAGCTGTGATAGTTTTTCTTTTAATTTCGTTAACTTGTAAAGCTTACTTAGGCTTTACAAGTTAACGACCAACTTACATTTGCAGTTGGAGAATTGACCGTGACGTATATCGATGTATGGGAGAACATGTTTTTCAACTACAATGTTAAGTTTGTTTTTAACTACGGAATCCTTCATTGTGCGTGGCCCGACACGCACTTAGCCGGCTTTTTTTCAATTACAAATACCCTCAAATCACTTTAGAAATGGATTCTCCTAATCTCCTTAACTAAACTTAACCCATTTACTGTTTTTGGCTTTAGTACCCTTTAATAAGTGGGACGCAGTGTGTGTACCGCGTGACATGACATGTACCCTCGTCATCGAAGCTACGACCGCGCTTTATATATAAGAAGTACAATTGACCGGACAGCTCGCCATTTTGTGATTAACAGATTGAATAGTAGAAATAAATGAGGTTGTCCTCACGAGCAACATTTTCATAAAAACGAGGTCATTTCGAAGCCTCGGTTCTCCGTCATGTAACGATTCAGATGAGATCTGATAGTACCTTTCCAGAGTACGGATGGAGGAGGTCTAGAGCGCCTAAGGCACCCAACTGATCAAACCGACATTTCATACTGGAGTTGTCCATGAAACTAAAAACCTCAAACATAGCATCAAAATGTATAGAAATCCGAACACTCAGAACCCTACACACTCCTTGGTGTAAATGGCTTGTCTGTAAATGAAAAAATGTTGCTCTGGGTACCTAGTTAGTTGTGACGATAACTGTAGAATGGAAAATAAAAACAACATTATTTTTAGTATATGCGAAACCTGAATACAGTAACGTTTGTTCAGAAGGAACTGAATCAATAATTAAATCAATAAATCAATAATTTTTACACCATGTTATATTTTGTCCCAAAAATATTTAAGTGTGATGGAAAATGTTATCACCATTTAATTACTTACAATACAATCGCCGTACGCTTAGGTACCTACTGCCAAATTATTATCAATGAGCGCAAGACGACCCTGGAGGCGCGGGGGCGCCGCCGTTAGCATGTTTTTGTACAGACAACCCGGTAGCATAACCACCTTATAACTTTGATTTTTCATGATACAGTTTTGAAATTTTGTACATAGATTCTTTACATAAAAATACTAGACACGTGTTTCGGGTTTCGCATACTAAAACTAATATTGTATAATGTTTACTTACTGTAGCTCACATTTTCCGTGATGCGTAATTATAGAATTATTGAAAATTTTGATTTTGGATAGTTTTTCGGCCGTCATCTCTGCTACGCCGTGTTCGCGACAGCCCCAACACTATTCTCAGAACGTTGGCTGATAGGTGGTACTATCCGATATTGGGGCGGTGGGTACGACTGCATGCAGTCAAGTAGGCACTCCCCAAGATCGGCGTGCCTCACGACGCTTAGAAATATTTGTACTAACAATAGTTTTTAATGTTTACACTGTTACTAACATAAAATATGAGTATAAGAAAGAAGCATTGCTCTGAAATAAACGATATATTATTATTATTATAAGTTAGCCATCGTAGGTTTCTACATTAATAAAAGTTTGTTTTTTCTAGTTTTGTTTAACTCTAGCACTTCTTTTCTTATATAAGAAAAGCTAATTAGGAAAAATACCCTCTTTTTGCTCTTTAGCGGTTTATTCTAAGTATGACATTAAGTATCCAGATTTGAGACCCAACACTGAATACTACAACTCGGCAAATAAAGCGGTCCCTTTTATTCCTCTAATAAAATTAGACGATATGATTTCAGCAATATTTGAGTAAACATTTCCGCCATTTCTGAGCCCTACCGCTTTTATAATTTGCAGACAGAATCGGTTTGTCCAATGCAATTTCCTAATTCGGTAAAGCCGCAAAGGTTGTTTCAAACGTTAAACTTTAGAGAATATCATGGCAATACAGAACCCGCAAGCCAATTAATATCAATTATTTTAAGTCATTCACTCATGATTCTCTCTAGTTGAGAAGTTCATTTGAAGGTAAGTTAATAGGGACGTCCTAATCTTGGACACGTTTCGATAAAATCAACAGAAGGTAGAGTTATTGCGACTTAATAATGTTTATACATACATACATAAACTCACGTCTTCTTCCCATGGGGGTAGGCAGATACTATAGAACGCCACCTGCTACGCTCCTTACATACTCCTTTTGCTTCGTTAACGTTCATACGTCTGGTCAGACACGCACGCTGGTTGCGATTACCACGCACCTGACCTTTCTGAAGAACATCACCCATAAGATCACTATCCCCCTTATTACAAAACAAGGTTTATCTTCAGACCCAGGTTTAAAACATGGAGCCATTATTGAATTTCGAACTTTATTCCGTCTATGGTAAAGTTCCTAAACACAAAACTGTCAACTTAGTACCGAACTAAGTTTTCAGTTTTGTATAAAGGACGGTATTTCAATAACTGTTACGTTCTTATTACAAAAACTGGCTGCATGGTTTAAGCCATGTCAAAATATAGACCTAGTTTTGTAATAAGGCGGTATATGTTCTTAAGTGGCAGTGGGCAGGGCACATTGCTCGCAGAACTGATGGGCGATGGGGCCGAAAGGTTCTAGAGTGGCAACCGCGTACCGGAAGACGTAGCGTTGGAAGGCCTCCTACAAGGAGGCTGACCGATGACCTCGTGAAGGCCGCTGGTATCCTCTGGATGCGGGAAGCACAGAACCGGTCATAGTGGCGGTGCTTGGCGGTCTATGTCCAGCAGTGGACGTCTTTCGGCTGAAATTATGATGATGATGTTCTCCTAGGGCGTCCCCTCCTGTCGTTACCCACTCACATCTGGATGTAAATACATTTTATTAGTCGCCTTTCATTCATCCTCTCAACATGACTAAGCATACTCTTTAAAAAATTTGTCACTACAACTTCATTTAAACCACACTGTTGCCTTATCAATAATGTTAATATTTTAATTTAATCTGGGTCTCACTGACAAACTTATTAACTTTGAGAAATAATTCTATAGCGAAGACTCTTGTACCTGCAGAGAGCAAATCGTGACGAAACTGATAAGAAAGAAAATAAAATACTAACCACACGTACAGCTACCCCGGGTTACTTCAAAGCTATTACTTAATAAGCTAAAGTACTAAAATATTTGTTATCTTAATGTAAGTAGGTCTGTTCAGTTTATTGCTCTCATTTATTAAGGCGGATTGGTGAACTTTCAGCCGCTGTGTGGCCACAGGACAAAATTTTAAGAGTGTTTTATGATACTAAAACGGCGTTTAATACCCAGGGACGCTTTATCATCATACATAAGCGATAAAATTGCTGTTGAGGTTTTCCAAACTTTAAACAAAAAAATGATTGAGTGCAGTTCAAGCCGCTCGGAATTTAGCTTTTTATAAAATTCACTTAACCAACCAAAAAACGATTAAAAGCGTCGCTGGCTACACTATACTCCATTTGAAATAAGATTAGACATTTAAATAAACTTGTTTACAGTCCGTTCAACCGATTTTGACTTATATTCCGTAGGCATAAGGATAGCATTAAAAGCAAAAACGTGGTTACAATACCAACTGTTTATTTCAGCTGCCATTTGTCATGCCTTTAACGCAATATAAGTCAAAATCGATTGAACGGACTGTAAAAAGGTTTATTTAAATATCTAATCTTATTTCAAACGGAGTATAGTTTCTTCCAAGTCAACTAAAAGCAACGAGTGTGAAAAGAAAACGCAATATTTTGAAGAAGCCTCTCAGAAAAGAGTAAGCTTAAAGACAAAAGGCAAGTGCTTTGTCTTGAATTTATAAAACTTTTCAGTTCCAAATTCTAGAAAAGCTTTTTCTTATTTTTCTAACAATGTAGGTCGCAGCGGCGAGGTGTCAATTTGTGTAAGAGAGAAGCCGAAGTGAAACCGGCTTTAATTGACTTACTTACTTAACAATAAAGTAAACATTTACTGAATTTAACACCATCTATCGTCAAGTAGCAGAACCAAAAAGGCGCTATCACTACACAAACAAAACTTTCAATGTTTTACAGAAATAAACTATTATTAGGTATCTACTATCATACTAAAATTAATATAGGAATGTAAATAATCTAATACAATACACTTGAACTTGTGAAAACTAAATAAAATGTGCAATATCCACCATCTCACTATCGCTGGCGCATTTTATTGACTGTGCCATTTTTCAATCGCGGTAGAGTTGCTGATGGGAACCTCCGAAGGGAAGCCGGTAGGAATCGTGTTATATGGTGCTTTCGCCACTGGTAGGTCGTGCTCCAAACTTTCTCATATTTGTCTGATGATGTTCCACTCTGGAACAGTACCTCATTATAAATGCCGTGTCTGGTGTAGTACTTAGGCTGTTCATATTTATAAGGTTAGTTATGGATCCTAAACTTTATTAAAATGTTGTTTAATAAAAATAAAAAATCACATAAGCCTACATGGGCACTTATAAAACGTCAGAAGCTAGGTGCACGGTTCCAATTGGTCGTTTCCTATGGAGAAGAGCCGGCAATAAACTCCACGGTTACTCTTTAAAAAAAAATGGCTTCTACAATGTTTTCAAATTACAGTGTTAATAGGTATGAGAGGACAGCGTAGGCCCGTCAAAAGTACCAGGTACTTAACAAAATAGAAAATGGTCTACAGATCTACTGTATATTAAGGCGACGATAACCGACTTAATGATTTTATACTAAAGATCACGTCTAAACGAGTACTGTAAATGATTTGAAAAAATATATGTTAAATTAGAGCATTTTCTCAATAATTTAAAATATGAATATTTTAGATTATGTTTATATTACATAGTGAAATTAATTTGTAAAGTTATGTCTAACGCGGATAAAAAACTGAGAATGGCGCAAAATCTACCAAGCGTATTTTTCTAAAACCTTCACCAATTTAAATATAATTTATTTTTTGATATTTTAGTACAAAAATCAATAATTAAACTATCTTTAAATTGGTGAAGGTCAAAAAAATCCTCTAATTTAACATATATTTTTTTTATAATTATTAACACTACTCGTTTAGACGTGATCTTCAGTATACAATCATTAAAAGTCGGTTATCATCGCCTTAAGCCTACAACGTCCTCACATTAACAAAAAAACAATATAAAATATGATTAAAACAATAAAAGTTAGAACCTTGTTGAAATTAAAATTGTAGGTATAATAATGTCAAATAAGAAAAACATTATATCAATGGAGTTTGTAAAAAAAGATTAAATAAAATTAAAAAAAAATGTTTAGTTTTGTTTGTTTGTTGTCATATTTTGCTAGTGTCACAACGCATAATGTGCACTATCTTGGGCCAGCCCTGACCTCAAGCAAGTGACAACATTGTCAAACGTTTTGAATACTAGGCTTTTGGCGTCTTTTTTCTTATTTTTAATTCTGTATAATATTTACATAATTTAAAAGCTAAGGAGCAGTGTTTTTTTGAAAGTATGTAAGTCTTTTGAAGCTTTTATAGATTTAGGTAGTTTGTTGAATATTTTTGGAGCCATTCCTAGCCTTTTTTGGCGGTTTGATGGGTTTTTGACTTAAGTAAGTGACTTAAGTTTTTGACTAAAATTACATAAAATATTTATAAAAAACATATTGTTTTATGATTACTGGCAACTAGCCCTACCAGTGTGTCAAATTAATGTCACCACTGTAGCGGCACGCTGTATACCTACTTTAGTCGCTCTTCGAGGGACACTTGGAATTATCTTATCAAACAAAATACAGAAGTTATAAACAAAATACGCTGAGGCAAGAACTGATGATTTCCACTGTATAATCAGGAAAAGGAGTGCGTCACTTCTGCGCCGTGGCCGTGGCAGCTCAAACGGAGTCCTGAGTGTGTTGTCCGAGCGGTGGGACTCGCCTTTTTTGCGGAGGTGGCTGCAGCTGCATGCCAGCGTCTGCGTTTATTATTTAATGTAATGTGTATTAATTATTAATTTTGATTTGAATTTTTACGATAATTTTGTTTTTAAATTTTTGTTTAAGTAATTTTTATTTTTATTTCTGATCTTAATTTTGTTTTTAATTTTGACCTTAATTCTGAATTTAATTTTGTTTTTAACTATGATTTTAATTCTATGTTTGCGATTTTATTTTATTTTGTATTATGACATAAACAATTTTACTATGGATATTTATCTGAAATAAATGATTTGATTTGATATATCGGCACCTAAAAGCAAAGAAATTTCTACAGGCACATTTAACTTATCATCAGTCAAATAAGGTAACCAATGTTCAGGCGAGAGACTCCATTACAGAGCTCGCGTTGTGTATACAACGCTACCTCTGTAATGGAGTCTCTTCCTGGTGTGGACATAACTCAAACTCAAAGCATTTATTTCAAATAAACCAATTACAGGCACTTTTGAATTGTCAAGGGGTCGGTCAGTCAGAGAGATGAAGCTAGTTGCCCATTCCAAAGGATGGAGAAGACCGGGCAAGAAACTCCACGGACACACTTTTAAATTAAAATATTGTTACAAAATATTGGTTACTTACATCATTCGTGTTGAAATTATACATGTGAGAACAATGTAGAAAGACGTACACGTTGAAAGCGTCCGTAATAAAAAAAGAAAAAGAAAAATCAGTTGTGGCAGCAAAAAAATTACCAGTCCCTACTGACGGCGCCCGTTCACGAACATGACGCATGATCAGCACCATTTAGTCAATCATTTTGAAGGGAACTTAATGATAATGATCCAACACACACGCTACAACCAGCGAGACATTTGAGAGAGCATGACATATTCTCTCTCAGCCGCCAGGGCACATTCAAGTCAATGAAAGCCGTACCCAGTAAACGATACGATAGCTTTATAGTAGGTACACACGGCTACACATCAAGCTTTACTGTTCCAGTATAGGCTGACCTCTCATTGTACGGAAATCCTATACAATGCGAGATCAGCTTATACTGGAAAAATATAGCTTGATGTGTTAGCTGTCTGTACATAGTGCTCACACACGTTAACAGCCTTACTAATAAAAATATTTAAAATACTCGTTTAACAACTGTATAGTTATACATTGTATAAGCTATGGGTAATAGTTACACACTGCCCTTACCAATAATGGAATAACAAAAGTCACTGGCAACATTCTTCGGAAACGTTTTGAAACTAGATTACGAAATTGTAGAGACATTTACAAAACCTTGTAAACAACATAAAAAATATTTATTTTTAATAAATAATACAAATTGTGCCCAAAATATTGTTTCGAAATGTATTTAAAAATAATTGTATGTTTTTTTACGGTAAAATGAACGAAAGCATTTAACATACTTTATAAGTTCGTCATTGAGTTTAAGAACGCACCTTTTAAAGTGAAACTAGTGTCCTAACGAAATTTGTCTCTTTTGTCTTTTTTTGTGTCTGTAATTGGTTCTGCGTTTCATATAAAATTATTATTGCTGTTGGTTCTCCTATAAATAAATAAATAATTTGGTTTTTAAATTAATACTATCTGTAAATTGGGACACTTGCAGGTCGATATCACTAACTCAACTATTTTCCGTACATATATTTTACTGAATCTATATTACATTGCTGTGTCTTGTAAAGTAAAAGGATCGAAACGATTTTTGTAACTTTTTCGGTCCATTTCGTCAAAAATACCACCACAATGCCAAAAAACCATCATCGAGACTTGCCAGATGTCCGGTTACGACGGTTACACGCTCACTAAACAAGAGTATAACACAACAAAGGCTCAAGTATATAACAGTTGTGTAACTTCTTATACAAAAAAAACGCCCGCTATACCAGATGTGTACAACTGAACTGTCAAATATCTTTTATTGGTAGAGTAAGCGTTATAACTCCGGTATATGTTGTGTGTAAATCTTTATTAGTAAGGCACTAGGTGTGCAAATAATAATGGAAGCTTTGCCCACCGAACTTGCCTAAGGCTTAAATTAATTAGGATTAGTTCTTCAAACAAATAAAAATAAATATTTAAATCGTTTACGCCTTTCCGCTTCTAAATCTTCCTCACTAAGTATTAACATGTCATCACTTGTCTGCTGCAGGCATCACAACAATTAATCAAAACACGAGTTTCAGTTTCATAGCCCTGAAGTGTCGCATCGAGGCCGCGTCCGGAATAAATGTGAAAATTATTCAAGAGGAAGCCACTGCTGCAACTAAGTTCACCGACTTATTGCTCAAATACGTGCATGGTCACGGTATTTTTGAACTTGTTAAAATATATGAGCTTCGCTTGCGATTCCGTCCGCGCAGTATTAGAAAAACCGGCCAAGTGCGAGTCGGACTCGCACACGAAGGGTTCCGTATCATTGTCTATAAAAAGGTAATTTGCAGTTTGCGATTTATGACGTATTAAAAAAAACGACTTACTAGATCTCGTTCAAACCAATTTTCGGTGGAAGTTTGACATCATATATTTTTTTTAGTTTTATTATACTGTTATTTTAGAAGTTAAAGGGGTGGGGTGGGGGCACATATTTTACCACTTTAGAAGTGTCTCTCGCGCAAACTATTCAGTTTAGAAAAAAAATATATTAGAAATCTCAATATCATTTTTGAAGACCTATCCAAAGATACCCCCCACACGTATGGGTTTGATGAAAAAAAAAATTGAGTTTCAGTTCTAAGTATGGGGCACCCCCAAAATGTATTGTTTTTTTTTTATTTTTGTGTGAAATTCTTAATGCGGTTCACAGAATACATGTACTTACCAAGTTTCAACAGTATAGTTACGGAAAAAAGTGGCTGTGATATACGGACGGACAGACAGACACACAGACATGACGAATCCATAAGGGTTCGTTTTTTGCCATTTGGCTACGGAACCCTACAAATCGCCTTCACACTGTAGGTATGATACATACTGAAACTGACATACTGAAAATACCTTTCACAAAATTGCTGCTAGCGACTTGCATCGTCAAACAGAAGCCACAGCGATTATCTCGTCTTAGGGCCATTTTAAGATGAAGTATCAGACAATGGACCGTAAACTGCTGCGACTGGCTGTTGATAAAATAAAAATTAATTTCCTTTCGCAGGTCTGCTGGAAGAAATTTCTTAAGAAATAAGCAGTACCTTTGTACTAAATTTTTGTTATGTCATATCTCTTTGTATTTTTCTGTGTGTACATAAATAATAAAATAAATAAATAATGTGACAATTTTTCATATAAATTTTGCGTCAATTTTCGTTTGAGAACCCGGTCCATAGCCGATACCTAATCTTAAATAAAATACGACCAACTCTAAATAAAAATATGTACGTAAAAAATTTTATTACTAATCAAACGATCCCTGTTTATTTTCACAGCTTTTATTTATTTTCTGTTTCGTTTATAGTCGTCTGACATCGACCCTATGTACGATGTCCTCGGGCGACCGCCGTAAACTGACTGACTTTATTTCCTGAGTAGCGACACGGAAAATGAAACCCACAGAGTGTTTCCCGCATCCAAAACCTTATTGCAATAATATTAAAGGTGATGATGAACAAACGTAGGTAACACAACGAAATACGAAACGTTCGTAACAGAATCTAAATTGTTTCTTTCATATCTATCGCCAATTCGGTTTTATTTTCTAACTGCTGTGGCAAATTTTTAACCGATCCTCTAAAAACTTATTGACTTTCTAATGATGAACACTTTTTTTAAATTAATGAACTTTTTGGGCTTCTAATGAATGAATGAAAGTAAATCACACTTTTTTTTAATAGTGAGGGTTTTTTATTAATGTTTCGCACATTCTCACAGTTGTTCGCAGTAACTAAGCTTCCTTACCTCGACCAAATGGGTTAGGTTAGGTAACAACTGTGACCAACCACGCGCGAGCCGAATTCGTTGGAGTAACTAAGCTAGGGTATCCCGACCAATTGGGTTAGAATACACCCTAGTTTGTCGCAGTTACTTGGCCCTTTATTATTTTTAGGTCATGCCAATGTTAAAACATCTTTTTGTTGTGAAACATCTATAGGCACACGTAAAACAGATTGCTGCCGGGGCGACGCATGCCACGTGGCGATCGGCCACTCGGTCGGTGTAAATGTGTGTGTAGTGCGATGTTTCACATCTGCCAGTCGTCCCATGACGGATCAATTTTTTTTTTTTTCTTATCTTATTTTAATCGACCTTTGTGCTTACAGTAAAGGAGTTTTTGTGAAACACGTAGCCTATATTGTGCTTGTTATAACAAAATAAAACTGTGTAATGCCAGATTTGGGAATGTTTGGTTAACGAGACTCCTATCCTGTAAAATTATCACCGTGAAAACTTCTGTGAGGTGAGCTTGAAGTGAGCTCATTCCACCTGATATATGCTAAGTATAAGAAACCAGAACGGATTAGGACAAGAAAACGAGCAGCCTTGAGCAGCGTAACGTTATAGCTCTTTATTTATCACGGAACTGAACTGTATTTTCTATAGAACTAACTTTAAAATACACTGACATTTGCTTTTATACCCTTCTACATTTAAAAACTGCAAACAGGTGGCGTGCCAACTTTCGGAAATAAAATATTATTTTAATCAAGTTTGCAATCGACTTCCGTTCACTAACTGGAGACGGTATTGTGGTGTACATCGCACTCGCCTCCACAGAGTGGGCAACTCATTCATGGGTCAATGTATACGCTTTTACAACAAACTTAACCTACTGACATTCGGAACTTACCCATTAAACGATTTAAAATCTGTATTAAAACCAAACTTTGTAAAAAAGGGTACTATAAAATTTCTGATTATTTAGAGGACAAAAAAGCTTGGGATTGAGCTGCTCGCTCTGCTAGCCTTGTGATAAAACTGGAAAACTTGACATTTTAATTATTATGCATGATTTTATATACATATTGACATTGCAGAATATTGTATAAAATTTTTACATGAATGTTTACTTTGAAAAGTATTATATTTATTGCTTTAATTTATTGTGAATGTGAGAAATATGTGGGTCATTTTTCTTTTTCTTTAAATATTTTGCTTTTTTTTTCTTTTTCTCAGTTAAGTTTTAATGATGGTCTGGCATTTTGAGCGCTTTATGTGGCCTACCCATATGTCCTTTCTTTGGTATTGTTCGTCGAGTCGTTGAGCTCCTTAAGTTTTGAGTTGAGCTGTACGATTACTGACAAATGCTTACACTGATTGGACAGGGCCGCTCAAATTTGTGTGGTTCTTTCCTCAAAAGACCATTTCAGACACGGATCTACATGGTCCTCACATGATCTGACCAAGATTATGTCTGGACTTTAAAAGAGACTTTGACCCCTGAGTTTGTTTCGCCTATTCTTCTCAGGGGTAGTCAGATAGGAAATGTCGGCTACATCTAGATTTTTTTTTTATATGACGTGTAAAAGTGATTTTAATATCCTATTTACAGAATAAACGATTTCATTTCATTTAATTTCATTTCATTTACAGCACCGGAAGTCGGTTGCAGAAAGTCTCAAAGAATTAAATCAAACATATATTATACAAAATAATCTGCACCCAATCAACAAGATTTGGTTACATTAAAACAAAAAGCTAATATAAGAATGACACTGAAGACAGGTCACTTCAAGCTCACTTCACTGAATAGGTCGACTGGTTATCGGTATTACCAATGAAAATCTTCCTCGGTATTTTTTTTCCGAAAGCAACATTCACTATAATAACTTTCCACAAAGTATGTACCTTGACACACATACTATAGATAGAAGATATTCAACTTCAGAATTAATTCTCTTGGTAGATGCTAATATTGTTACTTCCACGTTAACTCCGCGCATTCCCTCGTATTTACGCGAAATTTTCTCGTGTTTCTCCAAATCCAATTACTTCCATTAATTTTAATTACACTTAACGCTCCTTTCTTAATAAACACGAGTAAACGATTCTCTAATTAAAATTAACGTTTATTATCTTTAATTATTAACAACGTATATTAGGCACTTAGCGAATAATTAAAAGGTAACAAAATAATATTTACAATGAAAAATATGAGGCTGACTTTTTAACCGACTTCCAAAAAGGAGGAGTTTATTTATTTTCGTCTGTATTTTTTTTATTATGTTCACCGATTTCTCCGTCAAATGTGAACCGATATTGAAAATTCTTTCTTTTTTTTTTAAAGTCCCTATGGTCTCAAGGTAGTCCCATTGTAACCAGGTCAGAATCCGATGAGGGGATCCCATGGAAATCGAGCGAAGTCCTCAAATTTTATAAGCACACATAAAGAGATTTGGGTATTTTTTATAATAACTCGTGCATTTACTCTCGTAATGCACCATTTGGTGAAGTGAAACTGATTATGAAGACCACAGATGGCCACCGGAACTACTTAATAATAAGTATTTCACGGGTTGTGATTCGATTAGGTACTTTAATATGGTTGCTAAGCAATTTATGCTCGCCACAATGCTGGTGAAGTGGAGCTGATACTGAATTCACCATCAGCTCCTGATCTTCTGTTTCCGTCGGAAAAAGCAATATTTCGTAAAAGGTGATAAGCTGTTGACATAAGCGTATTGTAACTTAGATAAATTACAAACTGACCCCTAAAAATAGAAAATTTATAAACTTTTTACAAAAACATCAACTGACTCCAAAAAAAACACTACAAAGAGAATAAATACTTTTATTTTGGAAGTCGATGGCAAAAAACTAAAATAGATCCATAGACATTAGACACCGACTTCCGAAATTAGAATTATTTTTCACTTTTTTGTGCCTAGTGTTTTTTTTTTTGTAAAAAAACATTAAGAAAATGATAAATTTCGAACACCCGTATCATGGAAAATTTTATTTACTCGACTACGCTTCGATAAAAATGGAGGCTTTTAAATATTTCAGTGATAAAATATACCTTAGGGACCTCTGGCGCTGGACAGCCACATTGTCAACTTTTTATCCTGTGTACAGCAAACTTGCTGAAACACAAAGCTGAACCCAAAACTCGTTACTCACACAATAGAATTTCAGCACACAATATAAAACGCTAAAAAATATTTGATATAAACCACCAAATTACAAAACAACATAACAGCCGTAGTGTTGGCGACAAAGTTATGACATCGTAAATCAGTCGGATGTCAGCGTTGTCCGAGCATTCCGTCAGCATGATCCTACCATTGTAGGCTATTACGGTATCTACAATTAGACGGAGAGAGGAGATTAGAAGCGAGAGCTTGATGAATTGCTAGCACTTGACGGAGAAACAATTGACGAGGTAGCCTGGTGAGGATTTACTTTATTATATGGATCGAA
This sequence comes from Tiliacea aurago, assembly GCA_948098905.1. NCBI lineage: Eukaryota > Metazoa > Arthropoda > Insecta > Lepidoptera > Noctuidae > Tiliacea > Tiliacea aurago. The sequence goes on from OX402594.1 coordinate 19,456,748, forward strand.
GGGAAACATAATGATGTTAAAACATTTAAGACTGTTGTTAATAGTTCTTTTCGCCGAACTCAAACCGAAAAATATACATAAACATACACAAATTTTTAAATAACTTTATGAATGTCATGACCTTTCTTTCTTTTTCGTATGGTTATTAATTAAGACTCTGATATATGCCAGTGACCTTGAGTGGTTAGCTTGCGTGTTCTATACTGAGCTCACGCAACGTGTCGTACGTTCAGCCAGTAATAGGACTCACCCATCAAGGAGCGCTGTCCCCAATTTGACGCATTATTCATTTAATATACACAAAAAAAGGGTATTTTAATAAAAAAGCGTATACTAAAAGATCAATAATTAAATTATCTTTAAATTTGTGAAGGTTTTAGAAAAATACGCTTGGTAGATTTTGTGCCATTCTCAGTTTTTTATCCGCGTTAGACATAACTTTACAAATTAATTTCACTATGTAATATAAACATAATCTAAAATATTCACAAATTAAATGATTGAGAAAATGGTCTAACTTAACATATATTTTTTTCAAATCATTAACACTACTCGTTTAGACGTGATCTTCAGTATAAAATCATTAAAAGTCTGTTAACGTCGCCTTAACCTGGTGTCAAAGTTTTTACGCCGCCCATGCCGCCATGCGCCTTGACTTGGCTTCACATGCCGTCGATAAATACCTCTCAAACATTCCTCACGATGTTTTCCTTCACCGTTTTTTAAGCAAGTGCTAATTTTACAATACGCACATTAATCCGAAACGTCAGAGGTACATGCCTTGGGTTCGAACTCGGGGCCATGACTTGGCAGTCGGACGAGACGGTCACACCACTATACTCCATTGGTTGTTATTGACTTGAGGTAGTTAAATAAGTCATAAAAAGGGTTTTTATACATGACACTTTCTTGTTAAAAATGCGTTGTCTTCGTAGATGTAATTGCTTGAGCACAATTTTATACAATACGCATATGAATCAGAAAAGTCAGAGGTACATCCCTTGGGTTCGAACTCGGGGCTATGACTTGGCAGTCGGGCGGGACGGTCACACCAATACTCCATTGGTTTAGGACTTAAGGTAGTTAAATAAATCATAAAAAGGGTTTTTATAGATAACACTTTCTTGTTAAAAATACGTTGTAGGTACTCGTCGTAGATGTAATTGCTTGAGCACAATTTTTTTGTTAGGTTTATAATAAGAAGATCGGGTACAAAAGTAACACTTTGTACTTTGACACTGATTTCTAGCAAATTATTATATTTTTGATAAAATTAATATAGCCACATATAAACTTCGATTATGCTCTACAAATTTGTATCTCTAAATTTACCTAATTATTTTCTGTTTATTATTAATAACAGAGACTTGAAAAAAAAATGCCGATTGTTACTTTCGACCCCGAGGCTAGGGCGAAAGTAACACGGTGTGGGTTGAAAGTAACATGATAAAGGTGTGTGTAATAAATATGAAATGCAATATCAAATAAACTAATTATTTATTAGAAAAATGTGTTTAATAACATAAATGTTTATTTATACTTTTAACATATATCAATAGTACTTCTTTCATGCATAAACAATAAAAACTAAACAAAATTGTTATTGACTTCTCGAGATCAAACTTTATGAGATTCAGTCTACTCAGACTCGCAATTATGGCACACATAGTGTGCAGATCATCATTGATGCATACAACATGTGACCAATTTTTGCATTTGATACATTGTATCCACTGCTCGTTTCGCCGACTATTGCCAACAGGCTCTTAACACACAAGACAAAAGCAATCTTCTTCATCAGATGAATTGTTATCTATGTTAAATATTTTCGTTTTCTTTACTTGCCTTCTTTGTTCTTTTTCCTTTTCCCTTCCCTTTTGTGGATGTATCAATATATTATATCATTACGGGGACAAAAGTAACATGTTACTTTTGTACTCGTAGTTCTATGTTACTTTTGTACCCAACCACGTTTTTGTTAATTCATGAATTCCTACCTAAAAATGGAACTTGCTATTTAAAAATCAATAAAAACACTGTGTAAACAATCTAATCAAGAATTACTATGCAAATAGTCACATTGATATAATCATTTTAATACTACGTAACCACTAAATGAGTAAATGTAAAAAAACTTACTTTTGGTTCGTAAAATCACGTGGCGTCCTCTAGTACAACATTACGGCGCAGAGCGTGCGCGGCGACTTAATGCAAGCGGGGGGAGCGTCACCAGCTACCTCCTGACGGTAGCGGGGTGGCGTTTCGACGATTTGATAAACCTACAGAGCGTTTGTTACTTGCGACCCGCCGTTACTTTTGTACCCGGTCTCCCCTACTATAAAATTTTGTAATCTGTCTATTGTAAAGAGCCCAAAAATACCGGTTCTCTAAACGTCAACGAAATAAAACGTTGCTAAACTGACGACTACAACTGTGACGTAGCTTGACAACTGAAGTGAGATGTATTACGTTTAGTCGGTTACTTGACAGCTCTCTTGTCACGTGTTTTTTTTTTGTTTACTTTTATTTAATTACCTAAACCAACGGAGTATAAACTATTATTACTACTTTAAATGTCAAAACGGGCCCATTATTTTTTGACAACTATAGTAATCCACTACTATAGCAAGCCCATTGCGGGTAGGTGAATGTCAGTCTTCTTCAACCCATATCCACCCAATGCTTAGTAGAGGTCTCATCCATTAATGTCAAGTCTATTTACCATTACTCTACTCTCACGAAGCATCTACTCTACAAACTCTGCAAGCTCGCACTTGTTTATGAAAATATTATAACGTCAAACGCCGTTGACAGTTGTCAGTTGACTTGACTTGACATTTGGCAGTTGACTTGACATTTATACATACTGGAGCTTCTTGGCGGGAAAGTGAAGCGTCATGTTCAGCAGTTTGTTTAATTTTCCAAAATTTGAGTTTAGCCGAATATTAATGTGTAATAATGGTGGATTATTAACCATTAAGTGTTTGTGAACGTGCATTAGTGTAGGCAAATGAAACAAAACAGTGCAACTTCGCTTCAAGTTCTCTCAAGAAGTCCGCGTGAGGTCTCAGTAAAGTGCCACATCTTTACTGATACTCAAGGGGAGTGGGCGGGGATATCATCATCATGCATTTATAATTCATTTCATCAATACTATGCAAGAACTAAAACGTGACATTGGCTAAATGCACAAACCGTGCGAAGCCAGAAGAAAAAAAAAAAAAAAAAAACAATTATACGTACTGTCCAGTCGTATCGATGAATGTTATCGATAAAACGATGTGTTTGTGTTAGAATGTGTTTAAAAATTAAAAATATTTAGCTTTTTGGAATATTTTATCGACGACTGTGTGGTCTTTCTTCAAAAGACCATTTCAGACACCAATCTACATGGCCTTCACATGATCTGACCAAGATTATGTCTGGACTTTAAAAGAGACTGTGACCTCTGAGTTTGTTTCGGCCTTTCCTCTTAGAGTAGTCAGATAGGAAATGCCACCTCATCTAGTTTTTAAAATATGATTGACGAGTAAAAGTGTTTGTACAAACCTACTTACAGAAATAAAAATTATTTAAGTATCATTTATTATTTCAACCGACGTAATTCACACAAAAATGCCCTGTAAACAAAACAGTAAAATAGAGATGGCCGGAAAATATTAACATAACGAAAATCGTGAAAGGACGTTGAACAATATGCGTTGTATTATAATGTGGCGAGCACAATGGCGGCCGGCAGTGACTATCGGAAGTGAGGCCCCAGTGCAGCACTGCAGCGTGTATGAGTGGAATACAGATGAATATTATGAACTGTATTCGGTTACCACATGTGGCCCGGGTCGTTTCTTAAATAATACATTATAATAATCTGTTACTTTCAGTTCTGATTGCTTATATTCCTGATAAGTAATACTGTCAGTGTAACAAGCGATTTGCTATAATACTCCTGGGCAAAGGCCTACATCCACGCCTTCTTATAATCTTTAGCTATGGCCAGCGCAGACGACAGACTTTTTGTGCGAATGAGTCTGCGGCACACACCAATGTGATTACATTTTCTTCGTTCACAAGCCTTCATTAGGCGCAGATTGGTTTGTGCCGCAGACTCCTTCGCACAAAAAGTCTGTCGTCTGCGCTGGCCCTTAAAAATATAAAATCAGTAAATAGTATAACATTAATCGCAATGTATTGTTTGCCGAACGGTAAACAATTCAAAGTCCACCAGTCCAAGATGCAGTCCAAGATGTGAGAATTTCCTAACCACTTCAGTATCCACATCACTAATCCAGCTTATAATGAGGCAGACCACATCGAACAGCACACAAACAAAGATTGTTAAAGTTCCAACACTCCCCCGTCCCCTTCACCTCCTAAATAATGCCCTATTTATTTATTCCGCGCCCGTTCTCTTGAAACTGTTTGTAAAACGAAAAGCAAAATGTGAATACTTCGAGTTAGCATTGTGTAATTAAATATCTCGGGAGTCCGAGACAGAAATGTTGATCATAAAGTTCGACAGAATTTGTATTCAAGAGCATTTCAGCACGAATAGGTGCTGTTGAATACTAATTAATTCTTGTTTTCAAGTCAATGGACAACGAAATCAGTACTTACCTGAAAATGTTTTGAAATAATGATTGAATTTGTTGGTTTTAATTAAGTTAGCCTGAGACTGCGGACGACAGATATTCCGGTTCACCTTCGCCCGACGCTATCGGCTGCTACTGGTTCTTAAACGTTAATAGAGCAGCTGCCGAAATAATTATATAATAATTTAGACAGGATTATTCTCTCTGTATTATTGAGGTTTATGGAGGCTACCCAATTAATAGTTTCATAATCTGCTAGAAGAACCGTCTCATGCCAAAAAGCATGCGCATTCTTGCTAGTAATAAAAAGCGTGTGATGTGTGCAAAAGTGTGTGTAATAAAAAGCGTGTAATAAACTAATATCGTAACTATTCCTATCAATCAATCTACTTATTTTCCGTCTAGACGTGTGCTGTAAGCTCTCCGAGCTGACTCTGTATTTTTATATTCTTTTAAATATGAAATAGTGTTTATCTCATTATCTATGCCTGCATAAATTCTGGGTCTACTACTATAGAATATTACTTTGTGTTTTAATAGAAATACAAAATCCTCACGACATTCTAGACATGACAGTTGAAGCAAAATACGAAATCTATTGTCGTACGTAGGTATCATTACCACAAAGTCGTGCAAAATGTTAGCTCGTAATATGTTTATTTTTTTCTTCTTTTAGATTAATACAGCTGTTTACCGTCACACGAGTCTTAACTTAAGACGCAGATATATGCCAGTGACCTTGAGTGGTTAGCTTGCGTGTTCTGTACTAAGCTCACGCAACGCGTCGTACGTTCAGCCAGTAATAGGACTCGCCCATCAAGGAGCGCTGTCCCCAATTTAACGCAATATTAATTTATTATACACAAAACAAAACGTTTTTTAATAAAACGCATATACTAAAAGATCATTAATAAAATTATCTTAAAACTGGTGAAGGTTTCAGAAAAATACGCTTGGTAGATTTTGCGCCGTTCTCAGTTTTTTATACGCGTTAGACATAACTTTACAAATTAGTTTCACTGTGTATTATAAACATAATCTAAAATATTCACATAGTAAGTTATTGAGAAAATGCTCTAATTTAACATTTTTTTTTTCAAATCATTAACACTACTCGTATAGACGTGATCTTCAGTATAAAATCATTAAAAGTCGGCATATCATTGTCCTTTCAAAATATATATTTGGAAACATAGTTAATCTGTAATCCAATCGAAATAAATACACACCACCTTAAGAATATGTTTGATTTGCAAATTATTTTGGTATTACGTTTGTATAAACTACGCATTCTAAGCCGGCACCTTAAAAGGATTTCAAGCAAAGGAAGACAGGTGGAAGCAGGCAGAAAGAAAAGTAGAGAAAAATATGCTACAATAAAATAATATCACTCCCATTTCGCGCGTTTCAATTTCCAATTGGACCCCTGCTGATCACGAAATGCATACAACCGTGAAAGTTCCAAGCAATCACAGATGTCACAGGCAACAGTTGAAACCTTTTGACACGCGCACGCTTTTAATCATTCGCGTCAAATTGAATGTCCAGCCCGGTCCAGTTATGTGAGTGAAAAATCGACATTCGATTATAAAAATTGATCCAACCAATAAGGGATAGAATTTATTGAGAGACGTTTAAATGTACAAAATGGTAAATGGTTCTCAGTCAAAACAACCGTGAAGAAAAGTAAATGCGAGTTATTAAATAACTTGTGGCGGTAGTTATTTCTCGAGTCGTTCCATTACAACCTGAATAAGTAGACACTAAGTTAGAAGCTTTAATGGCCAAGTTTCTAAGAGCACTTACTTTTAGATCGTTCTTTTTCATTGTAAGTGCCTTTCACCAGCCGCATCATAAGACTTGGGTATGTTGTGGATATATTTTATGTAAAAGCATAATGTCTGGGTAGAAACTGCCTAGTTTATCAAAGTATTTTTAGAACGTAGGGTACGTTCTTAAAAGTAATATTTTGAACATATTATTTTATGATGGAACGTGAGCTTTAGGAAAAAGTACTGCTGTTCCGTTTGGTGCCGGACGTAAAGAATAGCACCATCCCATTTCTTCCCGTAGGTGTCGTAAAAGGCGACTAAGGGACTTACTAGAGAATGGGCAGCAGCGTCCCCTATGCATTTTTAAAACCACACTGCGATCGCCAACCCGCCTGCCAAGCGTGGCGATTATGGCAAATCCCCCCCTTTTAGGGGGAGGCCTATGTCCAGCAGTGGACGTCTTTCGGCTGAATGATGAAGATAATGAGTGCTGCTAAACTGCTTATTTATACTTTGGCCGACAAAAGTTTTCACTCGACATTATTCTCGCTTTGGTACGAAAAAGACAAGAAAACTTATTTTCACAATACTTGCTCGACAATGTCAAATTATATGTCATGCAAAGCTAACCTTTAAAGTAAGTCATTAAATCCCCAGGTACTGGATTTAATTTTGACCCGCTGGTCATTAATGTGATTTGAATTTGGAAACTCAAGTAAAAATCGCATGCAAACATTTATCATAGTACATAATAATTACATGTATAAATTACCATTGAGACGTGCAATAAATAAAAAAAAATTGTTGGATAATCGAACTGGCCACCACGAGTATAATACAAAAATAAAAGAAAGATAGAAAACCAAATAAAAAGGCGCGAGTACTGCAAATTATATAAGTGTATAATCTATGCTGCAAATCGCTTTTTAGTATTCAGATAGTTTGTTGCTGGTAAATCCAGATACAAAATAAAAGAAAGAACGAACATTCGCAGTCCGTGGAGAATACGTAAGAATCGTCGAAAAGTACTAAGCTCTACGCCCCTCTTTTATACACACTAAATAGGTCTAACTGTAATTGTAATTTAAATAAATACTTTGATACTACTATTGCTTTTTAATGTCTCGTAGATATTGTGAAAAGCAGAGTATTCTCCTCGAGTGGCAGGTGCCTTCATCTTGGGCGGGTTTGAATCTCTCGCTGCACTCAGGATTCTCATCTTCTCCTTCTTCATCCCTGGCTTCACTCGGCTGAGTTATAACCCCTTACAGTAAAGAAAAACGAAATCGAACGTAATGTTTTAGAGCAGTTTACTATAACGTAACATGTACTTAATAATAATGTAACCTCAACATTATTGTTTTAATTATTTTATAGTTTCCACGCAAAAAATTATTTATATATTTATTTATTTAATCTTACGAACTGGAAAGTAAACGCAAACAATGTGTTTCACATTTTCCTGTTTTTCCATTCATGCATTTGTGTTTTATTTCGGTAATGCATCTAAATGAATGATAACTTTAAGGTAAGCAAGCAATAAACATATTGGTGGTGAAATAGTTGAAATAAAATAGTCGCTCTGGGCGGAGCGGGGGGAGGGCGTGTCAGACTTTTACTGACTAAAACCCACCCGTGTTCCTTCCGTTGCCTGTGTGCCAGGGCCACGATATCCCTTTCGGACAAACTCGCAACCCTGGCAGATAGTCATCTCCCTGGGGTGCGATTAGTCCGTCAAGCTACACATTGATTTACACGAACTTCAGCCAGAAAATAATTAACATTAATCAAGTTAAATCATGAACTCACTGAATAACCAAGCAAATCTTAATAACCGCAGCAGCAGCTGACTTATTTCATGTAGGTAATAGCGCAGGCGTGCCACACGGAATACTAAACTGTGATTATTAGGGAGAATAACAATATGGTGCAATATCCATTGCTGGCCAGTAAATGTTGGCCAGTTGTAGAGGTCTAACCGCACTGACACTGGCTAATTAGAATCACGCCTAACTACAACGAGATGTATTGGTTCTATTCAACGATCGAACTATCTTCATGGTTAGCTGAGGTAGTGTCATCCGGTGGTCAAAGATGGCGCTGCGTTAACAGCAGTTATTCCATGTAAAATACTGGTATTCAACTACATGGCTAGGTCGGTTTCCAACCCCAACATAGTCGTACTTGGTTGGTAAAAGGCTGACCAGATTGATTCAACAATATGCTGAAAATGCCTGGCTTTTTATTAACCCACTCTGGGCCCGCGTGGTGGATTACGGTACACTCCCTCTCACCGAGAGGAGGCTTGTGTCCCAGCAGTGGGAACATTCATCATTATCATCATTTCAGCTGAAAGACGTCCACTGCTGGACATAAGCCTCCCCCAAGGGGGTTTGCCATAATCGCCTCGCTTGGCTGGCGGGTTCGCGATCGCAGTACGGTGTTAAAATGCATAGAGAACGCTGCTGCCCATTCTCTAGTAAGTCCCTTAATCGTCTCTTACGACAAGAAAAAGGATGGTACTATTCTTTACGTCCGGCCGGCATCATAGGGGATCATTATAGGCTGATTAGGTATGCCTGGCTTTTTGAAATCAATGATAATATTATTTGTATTGCTGCACGCTATGGTCTTGTGACCATATTAGGCATATCTCAGATTATAGTTCTATAAGAAAATTATCGTTATTGTGGGTATGTATGCTAAGGCAAGTTAAGCTTGACAACAATACAGTTCTAAACTTACTGAGTCAGCAAACTGTACGTGGAACTAATAAACAGCTTGGAAACTGTTAATTAAAGTCAATATTGGGAGTATAGTCAGTTCATCTGCCGCAAGTGTGGTACCTACGGCTAACTTGTATGTGAGCAATTATTAGTTGTAACGAAGGAGTATCTAGGTGAACTAACTTCGCTGAAACTCATAAGGAAACTAATACAGTTATTAAAATTATAAAATTTTGCCGATAAGTGTTTTGTTGGTGTGATTAATATTGAAATTAAGAGGCTATTTGGATCAAACACATTTATTAACACCACAATTATTATAATGAACAACGACTTTTTTTCCTTGACGGAACAGTTTTTATTGACATATTATTCTAAACAGTTCTACTCGAATCTTAAATCACTGTCATGTAGGTATACAACCTCCATCAATTAAATCAGAAGGTTCGGCAAATGAATGAAAGAGCGTGTTCTCAGTTTAAGGTTTACTGGACGTTGTGAGGGCTTAAAAGTAACTTAAGAGCTACATGATACATTGCCAAAGACTATAAATATATTTAATATTGTACCTAAGCGCTACAAAATAAACAATTTGACAAAAATAGAAAACTGAATTATTCAAACAAAATAAATAGGTAGCAATGTGTCGTTCAGACTCTTTCCGTTGGATGTAGCGGCGGCGTCCAATACAAGCCTAACTTTCCCTTGCTTATAAGGGTTCGTAACCGCAAAATGTGGAAGATACCACTCCGGGGCTTCACTCTTTACGTTCTCGCTCTTGGCGACCTTGACCGCGTAATCTTTTGACAATGGGCCGTCGACCTGCGACTGACACGCGATCTTAAAATCCAAATTTCATTTCTATCCATTTTTCTTTCTATCTTTTTAGGATTCCGTAGTAAACAAGGAACCCTTATAGTTTCGCCATGTCCGTCTGTCTGTCTGTCTGTCTGTCCGTCTGTCCGTCTGTCCTCGGCTTAACTCAGAGACGCTTACTCCTAGAAAGCTGTAATTTGGCATGGGTGTACATATTAATCACGCCAAAAAATTCGTAAAATAAAACCATGAAAAACATTTTTTTAGGGTACCTCCCTTGCACGTAAAATGGGGATGATATTTTTTTTTTCATCAATTCCATGGTGTGAGGTATCATTGGATAGGCCGTTACATTGTGGGTTTGTGATAACAATTTTTCAATTCAGGGATCCGTTTGCGTAATGTTAAGCTTTAAAATGCTATTTTTTGTTAGAGTTATGTGTCCCCACCCCCTGCCAGCTAAATGGTTGGTTTTGGATATGTGAAAAAAATAATAGCAGTAGTTTATGTAACGAAATTAAAAGGAAAACTATCACAGCTAAGTAGGCTTTACAAGTTAACGAGTAATAGTCGACCAACTTAAATTTGTAGTCGGAGAATTGACCGTAACGTATATCGATGTAGGGGAGAGCATGTTTTTCAACTACAATATTAAGTTTGTTTTTAAGATAAATTCATTCCATATACGGAACCCTTCATTGTGCGTGGTCCGACACTCACTTGGCCGGTTTTTTTAATCTACGATAGGCCATATAGTAACTGGGTGGTAAACTCGGGATACCTGCCAGGGTTGCGAGTTTGTCCGAAAGGGATATCGTGGCCCTGGCACACAGGCAAATTGAGGAACACGGGTGGGTTTTAGTCAGTAAAAGTCGGACACGCCCTTCCCGCTCCGCCCAGAGCGGGATAAGTTATTTGATAAAAATCCAACAAAAAAAAAAAGAAAGGCTTACGACTACACCATGGCAATCTTACCTCTTAGTGGCCAGTGACCAACCGCGCCGTTTTCTCAAAAATTGCCCTGAAATAAACCACCTTTGATGAGGCATTACAAGACACGCGCGGGGCGATGGTATCAACAATTCAATACAAACTTTATGGTATTGACCAAATAATCACACGTTAAATACTAAAACGGAAAAATGGTCCCACGACTAAAATGTTAATTGTTATTAATTTATTTTAATTTTGTATGTTTAAATACGTAATGTAGAATACATGGCTTCAATTAATGTAATAACTAACTATGAGCAGTTAGTCTAATAGTGCATAGACATCACACTATATAATATAATATAATCACACTTATTAAAATAACACTATATAAAATACACTATATAAAGGCAAAAGTTTGTGAGTGTGTGTTTGTTACTTCTTCATGCTCAAACGGCTGGTCCAATTTTGCTAAAATTTTGTATGGAGGTAGCTGACACCCTGGATTAACATATAGGCTACTTTTTATCCGGATATCCCCACGGGATCGAGACATACGCGGGTGAAACCGCGGGGCGCAGCTAGTAAGATATAAACAGCACTGAGGTACTTGTTAGATCGTCACATCTGACTTTTATGGACCTACTTCTCTTCTCTCCTTTAATTTGAAAAGCTTTTCAGGTAGACAAAACAATTTGTAGAAATATTTCTATTTATAGAGATAATGGGGGAATTAGGGTAACGATGTGCTCAATTACTTCAATCGTAATGATATCTTACACGATCAACAATATGGTTTCACCAAAGGACGTTGTACAACTGACGCTGGGGTCACATTATTGAAACACATTTTTAACGCATGGGAAGAGGCACAAGACGCAATAGGCATCTTTTGTGACCTATCCAAGGCATTTGATTGCGTGAATCACGAAACACTGCTCTTGAAACTTGAGCATTACGGACTGGGTAAACTTACGCTTAACTTAGTAAAATCATATTTGAATGATAGACTGCAGCAAGTTCAAATAAATGGTGTGAATTCATTGGGTTTAATAGTCAAAATAGGGGTACCGCAGGGCTCAATATTGGGTCCGTTCCTCTTTTTAGTTTATATAAATGATTTACCTCATTTACTAAAAAACCGACCTCAAATGGTGTTATTTGCTGATGACACATCATTAATTTTTAAAGTAAGCAGATATGCACAGGAGCTTGACGGCGTAAATAACGCTATGCTTATGGTCCATAATTGGTTTACTGTAAATAATTTGGTATTACATGAGAAGAAAACTAAATGCATAAGATTCGCCTTGCCGAATGTTAGAAGTAGTGAATGTCACGTTGTATTGAACAAAGAGATACTAGAATTCGTCGACAAAACTGTTTTCCTGGGAATCACACTTGACTCTAAGCTGCAGTGGAGTCCTCACTTAACATCACTTGCAGGCTAAGTTCAGCCACCTACGCTGTTTGGAAAATCCGCCAATTAACAGACGTGGATACAGCGAGACTGGTCTATTTTAGTTACTTTCATAGCATCATGTCTTACGGTTTTTGCTATGGGGACGGGCTGCAGATATTGTTTCTATCTTTGTTCTGCAAAAGAGGGCTATCAGAGCCATCTACAACCTCCGCAAACGCGACTCTCTAAGGGAACTCTTTAAAAAAAATTACATCATGACGGTACCTTGCCAATATATTTATGAAAATATTATGTAAGTATGTTAGAAAAAACCTACATCTCTTCAGTAAGATAAGTGATAGGCATAATTTTAACACTAGAAATAGGAACAAATTAGATCAACCACGTTTCAGATTGTCAAAAGTACACACTTCTTTTATGGGGTACTGTGTAAAATGTTATAATAAAATACCACTCGATATTCTTCAACTAAATGAGAAGAAATTTAAAACATGCATTAAACGCACACTATGTAGACAAGCATATTATCGGTTGGATGATTATATCGTAGATAAAAATGCTTGGCTTAATGCTGGTCCTGCTCCACAACCTCTTGGGCTCACTTGTTAAAATTATAATATTTCGAAGAGATGCTTCCCCCCTTTTTTTATGTTCTGACATTACAATCATATCGATTTTATAAAATGTAATTGATGACGACTAAGAAGAAGAAGAAAATGTAATCAAGTTTTAGTTGTTGAATACTTTAATAGGTAATAATGATTTCCCTTATGCTAGTAAAATTTGATTAATTTTTGCAAGCTATAGTTTTGTATAATTTAGAAGCAATTTTTTTTTTTCATTTTTGTTAATGTGAGTACCATGGAGCCGTTTATTATGATAAGATGTATGTTGACTTAAAAAAGCGTGGCAGTTGAGAGTATGTCATGCTCACTTAAATGGCTCGCTGATGGTGGCGCGTGTGTTAGATCATTCGGTTCCCTACAAAATGGTTGAGTTGGATTGTGAGACTGGTCTTCTCTTAACTGCCAGGGCTTATTTGTAATGTTTTAATCTTATATTTTGAATTGTATTTTAAATAAACAATTTTTTTTTTTTTTTACATTGTTCTCACTTATTATGCTATATTAAGCAACAAGAATAATGTACCCAGGATTTTGTAATATCTTGCTTTAAAAGAGTGTCCTTGGAGTTTCTTGCCTATTCTTCTCCATAGAGATCTACGTTTTGGAATGGGCAAATAGCTTCAACTTTCTGACTAACTGACCGACTCTTTGACAATTCAAAAATGCCTGTAATAGGTTTAATTGAAATAAATGTTTTGAGTTTGAGTTTGATGAAATAGGATAACGATGACTTGATTAATTATATTTAATTAAATCTCAGATTGACATGTTTATACATTAAAGACTTTTTTTTTTTTTACTTTTTTTTTTTAACACGTTTCCCCACACTAGGAATTTCTTCTGTATTGTGGGTGCGTTTACAAACACTTAAATTCACATACACAAACAGCCAGACCCGGAACAACTACTTGTAGGTCATACAAATATTTGTTCCGTGCGGGAATCGAACCCACGACACGCAGCGTAGCAATTAATCGCTTAACTAACTGCGCCAACCGTGCCGTCAAACTCTATAAGCGCATTAAAGTGTCTCGTCTATCCCATGGTATAGGGTATCGTTGGATAGGCCGTTCAAAAATATTGCGGGTCAGTGAGTGGTCCGACACGCACTTGGCCGGTTTTACAAAAGTAAAGTCCCTCTCTTTCCTTTAACGATTTTATTAGGACATACCGTAAGAAGACTTTTGGAGCAGATCACTCATCCATTCCATGACATTTCCGCCCAACAGCGCAAGTAGAATTGAGTTCAAAATAAAAATTTAAAACAAATATATCCTGAAACACATCTGCCTATAGAACTGGTAAATAAAGGCTACATCTGTGTACTGAATTTCAAACACAGTAACCAACATTTCGAGCCAAATAGAAACCCGTGCAGCCTGCAAATTGGCTACCTACCGACAGTTGGTATAAATACAAGACGAATTTATTCAAAAAAAATTGGTGTTCAAATCTTTTACAGGAATGAATATTAAAAATAAATACATAAATATTCATTAATTATCATTTATTTTTGCCAAAAATTAAAATGGTAATTCATTTTAATTTTTGGCAAAAATAAAAAAATAAAACCGGCCAAGTGCGAGTGGGACTCGCGCACGAAGGTTTCCGTGCCATTATCTATAAAAACGGCAAAAAAATCACCTTTGTTGTATGGGAGCCCCCTTAAATATTTGTTTTATTTTAATTTAATTATTTACTTTTAAAGTGAATATATAACTAAAGATTCTGTGAATATTTCAAGCGTCTACCTGTTGCCGTTATCAATATCGAGCAAAAACGAGCAAAAAATTTCGTTTGTTGTATGGAAGCCCCTTAAATATGTATTTTATTGTGTTTTTTAGTATTTGTTGTTATAGCGGCAACAGAAATACATCATCTGAACTTTCTAACTATCACGGTTCATGAGATACAGCCCGGTGACAGACGGACAGACAGACAGACGGCGGAGCCTTAGTTCCCGTTTTACCCTTTGGGTACGGAACCCTAAATACACTACCCGTCTTATTACAAAACAAGATTTATATTTTGACATGGCTTAAACCATGGAGCCAGTTTTTGTAATAAGAACGTAACAGTGATTGAAATACCGTTCTTTATACAAAACTGAAAACTTAGTTCGGTACTAAGTTCTCAGTTTTGTGTTTAGGAACTTTACCATAGTCGGAATAAAGTTCGAAATTCAATAATGGCTCCATGTTTTAAACCTGGGTCTGAAGATAAACCTTGTTTTGTAATAAGGGGGTACATGTTTTTAATATTTTTTTAGCATAAATAGATGCGGTAGGTTTAACAATCTCACACACATTAATTTTCGCAGCAAAGGCTCAGTGACGATATCCTTCCGTCGTTATGGACATGTTCCCAGAAGCCCGCACTGCCCGGAATAGGCAATTAACATAAACCATCCTAAATGTTGCGGTTAAGAGAGGAGTCGAGCGTTCATGAGACACAACTGATTTAGTTTACGCATTATAATCAAGTTTGATGGAGGTCTGCGGTAAACTTAGGGAAACATAACATTAATGAACAACTATAATCAAATAAGGTAAAAGTTTATTATGAACATAACAACAGTAGTACGAGTAGTAGTAGATTTCGTAGGTACAACATAGATTTACCACATTCCTATAGTATACTTATATGGAAACAAATAACACTCAGATACTCATTCAAAATGAGGGCGCTCAAGTTTCATGTGTTATATTAAAACTACTGTTGCTGCTGTCACCCCCAGCTATAAATAAGATATAGGTAGCTAAAGTTATAACCATAGATTTAGTATATACTAAAACTATGGTTATAACCAGTAGTCATGGGTTATAACATAATATGAAACCATCGACATCAGAAATCAATTAAAACAGTTCAAACAATATAACATAGTGGCGATTATTCCGGAATGTCTGAGATATTGTCATCGCAGCGCAACATTTACGTTATAGACACTGACCTCTATATATTTCACAATATATAGAGGTCAGTGGTTATAGATATTAAAATATTCAAGTTTCAAAATTAGCTCGCAACCTCTTTGGTTTCCTTACCATAATATATTCTGAAGATGCTGGATACTTTGTCAAAAAAAAAATAAGATGCCATAAAATTTTAAACACTCTTTCTTTGTCAAGAAAACGGCATTATTATATTTTTTCCAATAATTGGCCCAGTAGAATACGTTTTGTTTATTTTCAAGACAGAAACTTATTCGTCATACATTTTATTTTATGTAAATTAAAGTAGTCGACGTCGCTGGTAAAGAGGTTAAGAGGTTTAGTATCGAAGTTTCTGTGGTAAGACGCCCAAGTTACAGAGGCAAGATTTATCGGAGAGTTTACTTGGACATAACCGATTCTATTGCAACACTTGAATTTATAGGATTCACTTTGGTTTGGTCTACACTAAACCGGTAAATACCGACCAGTTTAACCAAGAACTCGGTCATCCTCCATTGTCGTCGCGGGGAAGATCTTGTTACAATTTTAATGGGGTTATCCAATCGTAAACTATTGAAATCAGAGGCCATTCAGTGATTTTCAACAAAATTGGATCACCAAAATTCGGCAATAAATGTTGTATATCCCACAGAACTGCCATTTCAATCTTCGAATCAAAGTACAATTTCAAAACTTACAAGTTTAATTGGGGAAATGGGAGCTGAGGAAACACGTTACTTTTTTAAACCGCAGTCTACAACATCAAGGATCTGACACAGCATCATAATTAGCCTATAACTTTCCCATTGCTGGGACACAGGTCTCCTCTCTGTGGGCCGTAATCCACCACGCGGGCCCAGTGCGGGTTGGTAGATGTCACATGTCTTTGAATGTTTGGTTCTAGGGAATGCCGGTTTCACACGATGTTTTCCTTCACCGTTTTAAAAGCGGTGGTGATGAAACAATTTACACATAGCGCCTGTCAGCGCTCGAACCTACGACCTAGAACTCGTAAGTCGTGGTCATTACCACTGGCCTGGGCCACCACTGCTCTTCCATCTTTTTTTTTTTTTTGTGTGGGATATCATCCGTGTTCCTTCAAATGCCGGCCACCACTGCTCTTCCATCTGACACATAGGTGATGTATAAATTGACGACACGATTGGCGCAGTGGTTAAGCGATTGACTGCTGCACTGCGTGTCACGGGTCCCACACGTAAAAAATATTTGTATGACTTACGAGTAGTTGTTCCGGGTCTGGCTGTTTGTGTATGTGAGTTTAAAATGTTTGTAAACGCACCCACAATACATAAGAAATTCCTAGCGTGGAGTAACGTTTAAAAAAAAAACCGGTCAAGAGCGAGTCGGACTCGTACGAATATATGATGTTGATGATTTCTGAAAAACTGTGCTATTTAGAGACATCGTTTTATTTTTCCTGTAATCTTCACATAAGCTTCTATCATACAGAATATTTTCAGATTTTTTATCTGCAAACTTCGGAGATAAGGGGAGGGGAACGGTATTTTTTTTACATTTTTCATCAAAAGTCGGAAACTATGCTGCCTAAAAAAATAAAAATAAATGTTTGAGACTGTGCCAACTTCAACTTCTTTGTTCTTTCATATGATACCCCACATGCCCTAGTAGACCTACTTCAAATTTTTAAGACCCCCTTTCAGTCGTTTTTTGCAAAAAAGATATATTTTTTTTAATTTCTTTCTTGCTTGCAAAATAGTTGGGCAAACGTCATCTAAAACTATTCTAAATTTCAAGTTGATAGCATTAGTAGTTCTTGAGATATCCAGGTGTGACAGACAGACAGACAGACTTAGTCTCACCATAAGGGCTCCTTTTTACCATTTTGGTTCAGAACCCTAAAAATATATATATTAAGTATTCATAACTTTATAGACGGATGTTCCATAACATTTATCAATAGTGTGGCAAGGAAAACCCTGCCCTCTCAGATTATAGAATGCCCTTTCAATAGATGTCATCAGAGAAATCGATTATTCAGCTGTCCCAACAAACAAAAATACAAATATTTTATTGGAACAAAAACATATTACAATTTTCGTGTACGTTAATACTGCGTTAGTTTAGTAACTGTGTCGCAGTTATTAGCGCCCACTCCAGGAGCGAAAGACAATTGAGTTCCATAACAAACTTCACTAGCACTCCCATCATAAAATGAGCATTAAACTTCACACTTAGAGCATACATTTCAAGGAATCAAGCTGGTGTTGGCACTCTATTCAAAGATAATGTCCACCACAATGACATCTTTGTTTTAAGTAGGTTCTTAGTATTTGACAAAACTTTAGGCACAATATCACTTCATGACTCAAGGCTTCTACATAGGTACTGGCGCGACTTTTCGCGCGTCGCGACACCCGGTAGAACAATTGTATCTTATATATAAAATTCTCGTGTCACAATGTTAGTTACCATACTCCTCCGAAACGGCTTGACCGTTTTTTATAAAAATTTATATGTATATTCAGTAGGTCTGAGAATCGGCTACTATCTATTTTTAAGGGTGGCTTTCCCACGGGATCAAGACTTATGTGGGTGAAACCGCGGGGCGCAGCTAATAATTTTATATAATTAAATTCAAAGAAATTGTTCTAGCAGTGTCGCGCCGCGCGGCAGGTCGCGCCAGTATGTAGAAGCCTTCAGTCAATTCAAAAGAAGTTTCCGACTGTCTATTCTGTTTTCCAAACAAAACTGAAGTCTGTTCATAACGGCCTTGGGTGCCGCGAGCAGTTTTCTTAACAAATTACAAAATAGAAGACCTAAAAACAACACTTTTGCTTCTAATAACTAAGCTAGTACCAACGACCGACAGTCCTTTTTTTTTAAATATTTTAATGGCCTGCTTAACTAAATAAATACTTGGCTAAAAGGTCCCAACTTTTAGCCAAGTCTTTATTTAGTTTATTTAAATAATGATGAAATTAATTCTACACAATGCATGATAGATGATATCCCCCCGCCCGTTCCCATTGAGTTTCAGTAAAGTTGTGGCACTATACTGAGACCTCACGCGGACTTCTTGAGAGAACTTGAAGTGATGTTGCACTGTTTTGTTTCATTTGCTACACCTTTGAGTATTTATAAATACTCAAAGGCCTGCACTAATGCACGTTCACAAACACTTAATTACTTTTTTTTGTTTTTATTTTTCTATTATGTATTGTTAAAAACCTTTGGCATGCTTTCAAAATGATCTGTTGTTTATTATCTCACACATGTATAGTCAACGTAAACTGGAAGAGCGGAACCACCTAATACAAGCAAATATTTGCTTAAAAGGCATTGACATAGATAGTAAGGACCAGGCTAACCGCGCGACGAAATGGCACCAGCGCGCTGGCCCTAAAATGACAGTTTAGGGCCAATGCGACTCAGTCGAACGCGGTCCACGCGCGGAGGAGTTAATCAGTACAGTTCTGTCATTAAAATGCCTAATTGCGTAGTAAAAGGCCGCAAAAATTATCATACAAAAGTTAAAAAGGAACATGGGATATCATAACATCGATAAATAACCTAAAATTGGCTTTGTTCCAATAAAATTATTCAATAAACACATTTGAATCCACATACGAAATCCACAATGGCGGCCATGTCACGCCCTGCCGGCAGCGCCCGCGACGGTAACGAAGTAACCTTGTACGGACGTCATTTTTTATTTGTGTTTTATATAATTATTAAATTAATAATAATTATTATTAAGCTGTTTTCAATTTCAAATAAAGCTGATCGAGATTAATTTGTTTTATTACGTTTTCTGTCAAAGTATGGACGCCTCAGTGGTTAACTTATTTCCGATAAAATGTGATTAAAATAACATTTACGCACGTACATGTCGTACATACAAGGTTACGTCGTCGACCTATGCAACGCGACACTCACGTAGTTCATATGAGTTGTCACAGATGGCGCTACTTTTTGCTTGTATGAAAAAGGTGTAAGTAAAATGTTCTGATGGGCGTATCCTTCCTTTTGAAATCATTGTTAAAAGGTGACTCCAAACATAACAATGTAATTTACATAATTATGTTGATGAAATAAACATTTTTATTACTTATTATTACGTAATGGTTAATAATCCACCATTATTACACATTAATATTCGGCTAAACACAACATTTAGAAAATAAAACAAAACTGCTAAACATGACGCTTCATTTTCCCGCCAAGAAGTAGCCGCCAAGCCCTCATACACAATGTGCACACAGACTAATAAACTTCAAATGTTTGAAGCGAGACACTATTTATTATTATTATATCATTTATTTCAGGCAACCCCCATAGTGTTAGTAACAATGATCTTAAAAACATAAGTTCGTAGACATACAAGTTTTATTACGTGTGGAGTTTCATCCAATGTCGCAGCATTGGAGACTCCCATCTATCTGCGAATAAACTCAAGATAGTATTGGTACTGCCGCGGAGACGAGCAAGCAGAGAAGCGCTTCTTTTACGTATGATGGCTGCAAAACCATCTATATGCCTTTCGGCAAACATCCTTGACGCGCTACATCGCCACGGCAGTAGTATCCTGAGTGCGTTATTATACTGGACACGTAGATCGCTATATGCACGCAAGCTATAACTAGTCCACAGGCTGCACGTGTAAAATGACGAGCAAAATGATTAACAAAAAATTTTATGATTTTTTTATTAGATTAACAAAAAATTAATAACTATGACCAGATGCACCTACTAAGTTTACTAAGTAACGTTCATTTCCGCACTACAAGCACTTGTGACTTGCCTCAATCACTGCTAATTGCTTAGTTTTGCAAACATTATGCTTGTCGCACTTACACAAGCGCAGTATTTACGCTGAACTTAATCAGCTTAACCAAAGGGTTTCTGGAATGAATATTGTTTTACATCGTTCTCACATAATAATTATAAAATCAACATTTATGATGTATCTAATATTTTATATTTACAATATAGAATAGAATATAAAACTAGTCTTTATTATGGACACCATAAAAGTTACAGATATAAATGTTGAAATTTTACATAGGGTGACACAATGGGCGGTCTTATCGCTTAAAGCAATCTTTTACAGACAACCTTTGGATGGACTAAAGGGAGAAAGAGAGACAACACTGCAGGTAGGCAGTGGTGCACCATTTACATATACATAAAGCATACAGTTATATATATAAATATGTATATGTATAAACAATAATAAACATTAAACAAGAGCAAGGAACTGTAATACATACATATTTTTTTTTTGCAACTCGCGTACCTAATAATAAATTATATAAAACCCTCTATCGTCGTACATTGGGAATAATCAGCATGTTGTATTATCTCGCTAACGCTAAGCATGAAGACATTATGCAATTACCAGTAAGTTTTCTAGATTCATTCTCAGTTGATCACGGTAATATAATATGAGACAGCGATTTATTTTTTGCTATAAATATCTACATAATAATATGCCTTTTTACATGTAATTGTGTCATATACCAGGGATTCCCTAACTGTGCGTCGCGACGCCCTGGGGCGCCGTAGTATTATCCCAGGGGCATCGTGAAGCGATCTAAATATGTTGGAAGGAAAAATTTTTGATGCTATTTGGAGTTTTTCTGACAAATTGTTATTAGGCTAGAACTACAACTAGTAGGTAAATGTATGGCAAGAAGGCCAGGGCGTCTCAAAAATATGGCAACTTCCCAAGGGCGTCACAGTTAAAATAAGTTTGTGAAGCCCTGTTATATACTATATACTGTTAACCTACATTATTTACATGACGAAAGCAAGAAAATAATTACCTATTATCAAAAATTAAAAATACATAGTCAAAAATGGGGATGATTTTTAAAGAAAGTAATTCATATTTGTTATCTACAATGAATACCCTTAGAAGAACCTAGAGACAGTAAGTGGGCTTTTTTTTTTCATAACCTTTTGGGCATTCTGCTTTGTCTTGTTTTAACTAGGATGGGACTCAAATGACTACGACTGTTTTATTTAAAAAACATAACCCTATCTTTGCTGTCACGCAGTCGGGTAATAAGATCTTCTAACTCTGTAAGGACAACTAACGTTAGTACAATACTCTGTTGACTACTAATAATGGCGCTGTTCACTGAATTACCTACATTTTGTTGCGTAACGGCGCCGGATAGCCTTTACCAAAAGTGATCATCGTATTACTGGTTCAGCAGCTTCAATATCATCAGGATCGTCGATCAGTCGTGCCGGAATATAGCAGTTAAAAAAAAATTGTAGAATTAATACATAGTTCCAACAGTTGAAAGTATTCTTATCCGACCGAACAAGCCGCGCCGCCGTATATAAGTATACTTTCAACTGTTGGAACTATGTATTAATTCTAAAATTTTTTTGTTTTTTACAGCATGGTAAATATTCAAATTTCTAGTCAAAACCATGAAATTTCATATTTTCAGAGAGATTAAAGTATTACATTCCCGAAAAGATCGTAAAAGTAAAATAGAAACCAAGTTATTTCATTCATTTACATAATTATGGAACCAGGGCATCCGTATCCGTGTAAGTACCTATATTATATCTGCGGATCAGCATTCGTCGTCTCTTTTAAACACAAGCTTATTAGATCACTAGAGGAAAAGAGGTAGCAAGATTTTGAATATCTATCAAAGAGTGAACTCTTTTCCGACGAATTTCACTGAATTGAAAATATGTAAATTATGTACGTTTACGGGCGACCGTTTAATTCTAACGTCAACTCATTAACGTTAGGGTACCTACCTAATAAAATAGGAACACTTTTTTCCAGCCAAAAGGCCAAAAGGTTCTGAAGTGGCGACCGCGTACGGGAAGACGTAGCATTGTAAGGCCTCCCACAAGATGGACCAATGACCTGGTGAAGACCGCAAGAATGCGCTGGATGCGAGAAGTACAGAACTGGTCGAAGTGGCGAAATTTTGGGAAGGCCAATGTCCAAGAGTGGAAGTCTTTCGGCTGAAATGATGATGACTTATTAAATAGCAGTTTGTCCTTCCCCAGCTTGCACCAGCACTCATCTCGGGTAATACCTACGTCGAAATGTAAAGAAAAATTCGCAACTAAAACTAGCTGAAAACTGTAAAAGTAAATTTATTTGAGTTGCGGAAATATAATTTCGCTAATAATTCCGGACGTGTATAAGTGGTTTTTTGAACCAATTTACAGAAATAAATTTCATTTATCATCATCATTTACCACAGTCTCATAATATACTACCAATTAGTAAAAAAAAAGCCTGTTTAATTAAGTAGACGGACTTATGGGTTGAGTTCACCAATATCATGAATCTTCAAGATTTAATTAGGTAATAGGTACAAGAAAGAAAAGGTGGTTTTCTGTCAGCTTTTCTGTGAAATCCCAGAAAACCTTTCACTTTTATATTTTCTCGATCATATAATATTACTTCTTTCTACAAGCAAACTGCGGGAGTTATCGCGTTGTTTTATTTTATCATTTTAAATAACAAGCCTATTGCCACTAACCGGGCACAAATTCAGACTTCGGACTTTAACTGAGAAATTCTAGACCGAAAACCCAATATCACTTTGCCCGACCCGGGAATCGAACCCAGGAGCTCATTCCCAATAGTAGCGCTTACGACCAATAGGTAGACCAACGAGGCGGTTTTTTATAAAATGTGGCTGTTATTTGTATATTGTGGTTTCTTACGACTTCCACGCGAACGAAGTCGCGGGCAGAAGCTAGTTTTAAATAACATTGTTTTTCTGGATCATGCTGCTGTAAAATTGTGTTAAAAAATACTACTGTAGCTAGTACAATGAGAAGTGAAGCAGAATATTTCTACCTTTGGAAATTGAATCAAATCAACAATTTCAGGCTTCGCGTCCAAATTGCCAGTCACCTGTTCTAATATTTCGTCGCGAGACGTTTAAATGAATAATGTCTTTATTATTTGCCACCTCGACGTCTCCCCTCGTTACCTTGACTGTAACATTTTTATTTCGTTATTGTGTCATGCTGTTTTTTTTTATTTTCCTTATAAAATTATGACAGCTTTTAAGTTTATATTTGCTTATTTTGATTTTAAATAATTGCTTATCATTATCACATAACTCAACAAACAAACCGTAAAGCTGAATGCTTTACGGTTTCTTTGTTGAGTTATGTCAGACAGACAGACATTATTGTGGAAAAAAACTCAGGGAATCAGGGAACTCAGGATTGCGTTTGAGTACTTACAGGGTGGGTTTTTGAGACTGGGCAGTACGGGCAGTAGTAGCTGCAGGAAAACGCTCTTATGAGACTGTCCTGATAATTTCCCACACAAAAAAAAGAAGACTGTCCTCAATTTTTTGAGACAAAGAGCAGTGAGACAAAAGACAGCAAGAAAATGGGTAATTTTCACAAAAACTTCTTATAGTGCTTACGATCCTGTTTCTTCAAAATCATCATCTGCCTAGCCTATACTATGTTGGGTGGGTCTAATCGGATGCAGCTGAATACCAGTGTTTTACATGAAGCGACTGCCTATCTGACCTCTCCACAACCCAGTTAGTAGGTAACTCCTTGGTAAGTCAGACTCCTGTTTGTCAGACTTTCGGGCTTCCTATAGGGCTCAAAAATCTCTATCAACTGAGGACCAACAGACGTTTCAGTAGAAATCAGAAACCGCAAAAAAAAATCCCAAGTACTTCGTAGGAAATGAGAATCCAACTTAATTTTTTTTATGTCACTGTAATGATTTAAGTCAGAGTTCGCAAAAAAAAAAAACTCATGCGTGAGTGAATCCTTAAAGCTCAGATTATAAAGATACAAATCCGGTTGAAATTTAAATTTGTTTCATCATCTTTTCTCAAAACGAACATGAATATTAAATTAACCGAAACGAACGGTAAACCGAAACTCGTCTAGAAATTATAAAGGCTTCTACATACCGGGGCGACTTGTCGCGCGACGCGACGCGACACAAAGGCACCGCTCGTCCCGCGACACGCGGGGCGTTTGTGCCGTGTCGCGCTGGTATGTAGAAGCATTAAAGCGTAATGTTAAATTGGGCTACCTACATGCGTGGATTAACAAAAAAATCCGTTTGAAAAAAGAAACACGTTTTCATAGCTGGAGTACGAATGGTAGGTAAAGCGTGTTCACATGCTCGCTTGTAACAGCCCCTTCCTCTTCCTCTCTAGAGGAAACAGACGTTGAATTATAAAAGGAAAACCTAAATACAGCATGTTGATCTTTTTAAACAATAAGTCACGACCAATAATATTATTATACACTCGCAAAACAACCGAAAAAGTGTTCCGCGCAGCAGCGGCAGCACATATACCCATTTTTCAATTCACTACAGGTAAAAATGATAGAAAAGAGATGGCTTGATAAAAACAACAAGAAAAAAAGAGACAGCTAGTGTTGTCAATTGCGCGTGAATGTAAACAAACATTATTCTGGCCACCAATCACCGAATGTTGGCATCACAGACTAACAAATACGTCCCAATTAGGACGTTTTCGAGTCTTCAAGTGTATAATATATGGTCTTCACGATTGCGCGCTCATAACATATCTCGACGGACTTCTTGGCGGGAAAGTGAAGCGTCATGTTCAACAGTTTGTTTAATTTTCCAAAATTTGTGTTTAGCCGAATATTAATGTGTAATAATGGTGGATTATTAACCATTAAGTGTTTGTGAACGTGCATTAGCGTAGGCAAATGAAACAAAACAGTGCAACTTCGCTTCAAGTTCTCTCAAGAAGTCCGCGTGAGGTCTCAGTAAAGTGCCACATCTTTAAACTCAAGGGGAGTGGGCGGGGATATCATCATCATGCATGTATAATTTATTTCATCAATATTAAACAAGAACTAAAACGTGACATTGGCTAAATGCACAAACCGTGCGAAGCGAGAAGAAAAAAAAAAAAAACATATCTTGACGACTATTTTATTTCGGTTCACCCACAGTGTGGTGCATGTGCGTGGAGATTTGTACTCCGAAGGCTCTTTTGTTATGCAATGCAGCTCATGTATACTGGAATAATTACTTACGAGATATTTAACACAACAGGGAGGGAAACCTGAAAAAGGTTTAAGTATAATTTTGTTCTCAACTTTATGATAATGTAAAAAGTGCGGGTGTCATCCGCAAAATACTCTGCACCGATTCATGTTACTGTACGTTTCTGGCATATGATATAGTATCTCAGGAAGTGCCTACACCTTCATTATATTACCAAACATCTAAGTACACCTCAGACACAGCTTCTCAAACATTATACATCAATCACGAACACATTCGAACCGCGATAAGCAATCAATCAGAAGGTACAAAATGCTCATAAATAACTCGTGTTCAGAGAAACATTTTGTCATGAAAGTGACGATTGCCTTTAGTACACACTCAGCTGAACCAATCTCTTTAACGTGGTGGAATAAAACGAACGCCTATTTACTTTATAAATAACTCGTGTTCAGAGAAACATTTTGTCATGTAAGTGACGATTGCCTTTAGTAAACACTCAGCTGAAACAGTCTCTTAACGTGGTGGAATAAAACGAACGCCTATTTACTTTCTCTATTGTTACAACTCCTATGAGTAGGTACTGGTTTAGATGTGCTGAACACGTTCAGTTTCATTGGTGAAATTTGCCGTAATAAGTATAAAACGTAAATTTTTACAATGTTTGTAAATTTTATCATAATTAATTTATTTGTCATTGCTTAATATTTTTTTTAATTTAATTATTTTTGGTATAGTAATTTTATTCTAGGTGCATCGTCTTGACTGAATGTACTCATACAAAATATTGTAAAACATTTTAAAAGAGTAACGGTGAAGTTTCTTGCCCATTCTTCTCCATACTAAACTACCTTTTGGAAGGAGCGCTAGACTCAATTCATTTTTTTTGTAAATTTTGACGTTCAAAAGTTACTATTTTTTTTTTTAATAATACCTATATATTTTTTAAATAATAATTTGACTTTGATTTTATAGTTGCGGGAAACATTTCTGAAAACGGAATGCATTCCTTACAGTTTGAGGGTTATTCGGTGGATGGATTTGGAATCCTTATTAACATTATTTAACCGGTTTCATACTGTTAGTTCAAGTATGTGACTAATAAATTGCTTAGCATCATTTTCTTTGTATTTATCAGCTTCTTGGTCTTCATTTAACAATTTGGTCTTTGATTCTGAATTGGCAAAACGAATATTAGTAATTTGATAATGCTATAATAAAATTACTATCGATATTGTTTTTATATTTGAAACTAAGAAAACAGTACTTTCAACAGCTGGTCCTATAAGTTTCGACTGTCACAGTTTAGTTCCCAACGACGGCGGCGCGGGGCGAGCTAAGATAAATGATATTGACTTCCAAGTTACGCTCTACAACATACTCCGCGAGACTATAAAAAATAGTTTAAAAAGAGCAGTTCTTTTGCTCTTTTTATTCTTACAAAGTTAAAATTATTTAAGTTTGCTATAAAAAGTTGAGGTTTGAAGCAGAACATGCCTCGTGAACTTTAAAGAAGGTACTTCTCGAAGTGTGGTGATTAACAATGACATTCCTGTTTTAGGTAATGGCTACAATTTGACACTATTTAGGAACAGTGCAGCCTAATGAGACGCTCTGAGTATAATTTGATTAAAACGGTACCACGGTTTGAATTGACAGCTGTAACATGAATTCAAGTTAAAACTAAAAGCGCTTTGTAAATGGTCACAGTTTGCACCTGCTGCCTTCCTTGTGTTCAAGCAGTGTTGGCGAAGGATCGATAATCTCATAACGATACCTTAATCCGGAAACCAGCTAACTACATATGAGCAATTTTTTCAGGAGACACTTAAAACTTTATAACATTTTGTTTAGACTACTTATGAAAAAATCTAAAACACTGTTGGTGGATAATATATAATATACTAAGCTGTTAAAACGTTAAACAAAAAAATCTTCATCTTAAATCTTAAAATTTGTTTGATGAAATGTGGAGTTGGCTGGTTTGCGGATTAAGGTTATCGTTATGTAAACCTATCCGGGATCGTAGTAGGTGGCGTTCTGTAGTTTCTGCCTACCCTCATCGGAAGAAGGCGTGAGTTTATGTATGTATGTAGATGGAGATTTTGATGGAAGACGCAGAATTGCAAATCGTCTATTTGATCAAGCTGTTATGTTCTATTTAAGTGGTGCAGGTGCAGAATTAAATAACAACCTGCAAAAGAATAAAAGGCTAGTTGAAAAACTAGCCTTTTATTCTTTTGCAGGTTGTTATTTAATTCTGAAAAGCAGTTTAAGGGCCCCTTTTCCCGAAAGTTTAGGCATGAGATAGCTTGCGCCCGCGTTGCACAGGAGCAGTCGCGATAGCACTATAACACTGGTGCGGTGCGCGCAAGCCGTTTTTCACGTATTTATTTAATTTAAAAAAAATAAATGCCATATTATAAATCTATCCAATAATATCCCTGTCAAACCCATTTAGTAAATGAAATGTTAAATTTTCATAAAAATTGCGTTCCCCCAAGTCTCATACAACTCAAAATACTTTCAAAATCGACTTTACTTTTGATTTTTTTTTATCAAGCAAAATGTTAAATATCGTGTTTTTAACCAAAAAAGTCACTAGATCAAACATGTATCTGTACTATATATTTTTTTACGAATTTAAATATGGTGATTTCTCTGAAAACAACTCGATCTAGAAACGTAAATTTCGGAAAAGGGGCCTTAATATTTTTGTTAAAAATCGCTTGCAAATGGAATTAGTCTGGGAATTATCAAACGACGCAGCACTCGCCCGGGCGACGAGTAGAAGAAAATGTAAGCAGGGTTTTAAAAATAATGTTTTTTGATTTTTTTTTATATCGAGTTGGATATCAGACTTAATTGTAGAACAGTTTTGTATATACTATAAGTTTCAGAAGTGGAAATTCAATGAAAATAAACAGTTTACCACAAAGAAAACATTTTTACTTCATAATTACAATTAACTCAAATTACAATCAACAAAATTACTTAAAGTCAACTAAGACTTAAAATTTACTAAACGGAACACTGCACACTTTATCACTTTTTCACTAAACTAAACTCAAATGGCTTACGTAACCTTACGACTAGCCGATGATTCACACGTCCGTCCAGTTCGAGCGCAGCGCAGCAAGTGAACGTTCTATCCGTAGCGCCTTGCTTATATAGGCGAAGTAGGGTAATTACTGAAGTAAGAGGGGATTCTCCTTACACGGCCTCTCCTGACGAGGTGTCGTCCTCGACACAAAGTTTTGGACTGGCCCCGCTAGGACCCGCGATGGGAGAGGTCGGCAACTCGACCTCCGCTTCGCCCCTTGGCTGAGGCGACGTGTCGACTGCAGTAGAACACGCCGTTTGTTCAGAGTCGTCATCAATATCTTCATCTGCAAACAAAATCTTATTAGAAGCTACCCGAGCAATTTGTGTAAAAGCGTTCAGCCTCTCACAAAGATCCGTTCATCTTCAGCCAATTAATTCATTCATCGTCCTCTCAAATAGTTCATAAGTTTGAATTGACACACACATCCATCTTTCTCAAACCATAAACAAAGCTAAAACATTGTCCTGTATGTGCCCAGCGTCCAAGTGGCGGTTTCTTTGCTGCTGTCTTGCTGACGGCGACCGCGACAGCGACCAGCGTTCAGCTTTCGCCACCTGCAACATGGTCTGACAACCCGCAGACCCGCTTGTCACGCAGACCGTATTCATACGTGCAAGCCGCTTAACACGCAGACCGTATTCATACGTGTAAGCCGACACCTTCAACATGGTCTGACAACCCGCAGACCCGCTTGACACGCAGACCGTATTCATACGTGCAAGCCGCTTAACACGCAGACCGTATTCATACGTGTAAGCCAACCCATACACTGATCGCAATCATGTGTATGAGCCCACTCGATACGCAGACCGTATTCATACGCACGAGTTTTCTCAACATGCAGACAGTATTCATACATGTGAGACCACAAATTGACCGCACATGGCCAAATTTATACGGCTACCAGTAGCTCAGCAACCAACATGACCGGCGACACACGCACACCTGCTACCGGCGGCACCGCAGCACAACGCGGTGGCCAAAACGTCACTGCTGTCGCGCCACGGCACCATGTGCTGGGCAGCAGCCTGCGTAGTTTTACCGTAGCTACCGCTTAGCAAACGCAGCGTATAGCGTCCACTAGACAGTGCTTCTACCGCCTTATACGGAGCACGCATTCCAGAGTCAAGTTTTCCTGTTGACTGGGAAAATGTTATTACAAACGCGCAGTCACCAACATTAAATGGCGAGGTGAACGTCGCCGTTGGTTGACCTGTTCGTCTTGTCTAGCCTGATTGTTCCTTAGGAGTTCACGGACCCTGCTTCTGGTTACTTTACGTAGGGCCTCTCTGTTCGGTGTCGATCCTTCGACAGCTATATCGCGCACCAGAGCTCGAACAACAGGAGTTGTGGATTCAGTACCAATCAGAAGTTTCAATGGTGATAATTGCGTAGTCTTCTGCCTCGTGACGTTTAACACCAACTGAAGTTTCCACAACGTTTTTGACCCGGGTACGTTCTTGTAGTTCGTCTGGATACGTAGCATGTTGAGGACGGTTCGCATGTAACGCTCAGCTTGACCGTTTGCCTGGTGCATTTCCGGCGTTATGTAATGCAGGTTACAACCGAGTTCATTTATCCAAGTCACGAACTCGTTAGACTCGAACATTCGTCCCTTGTCACTGACCATAAGCTTAGGCACTCCGAACAAAGAAAAAGCCTGAGAAACGACACGTTTTAACTCACCAGCGTCTTGTCTTACATTTTCAGATGGCAAGGTATTAACTAGGGCTTTCACTTTTCGTGGACTCGGCCTAATCTGACCCTGACCAACTAACCTCCCCAAATATTCTACTTCAGTGACGAGGAAACAACATTTAGTCAAAGGATAATGCCCAAAAATATATGGAGCAAAAACCCAGAATCGATTAAAACGATTTATGTGTGGCAAGGTAGAGTATACATACTATATTCCGAATCCAATAATATTTTTCGATTAAACCATCACCAAGTAATAGAAAACTCGTAACTAATTGACAAAACTTTTAAAAATCTATGATAATTAAAGCGGTTTTACAAACGATATTCTGACGAATTGTGCGTAATATTGAGAGAGATTTGAGAGTAAAGAACATTATACGTATCTACTGATTATATATATATATGTATATATAAAATATTATTTATATACTTACGTATAAAAGTGATTGCGGATTATTATTATGGCTATTATCTTGATAAATGAAAACAACCGAATATATATGCTACGATCTTTTATTGATTTTAAAAATGTTACATATTTTCTAAATCTAGGAGAACGCTATCAAAAAAAGCCGCTGGCTGTTGAAGCCCTTCGTGTCTTGCAAATGCAAGGTAGTATAACATGCTTATTATATGAGCACAACTGCCTAAAGTTCGACGACCATGAATGCATGAACAAACGTATTCAACAATTGCGTCTCTGCTGTTGTGACCCGGTGTATACATGATGTATGTATAGTACGTTCTGGATCGAACATGCCGCGACTGTATGCGTCCTCTTAATAAAGTTTTCTCACCTAAGCCACCAATATTGATATGATGAGGATGTCGGTACACTTCTATTTCGTAAGTACCGTTCTCTCTTACATGCTCCCAACAGTACGACCGTGCTATCTTTAAATGGTAGGTGCCTGAAGCGAACAAAATCAATTCGTGGTATGACAATCTTGGAAAATCTCGTAGGTTTGGGGGGTTTGCTTGTAATCTCTCAAACGCTACTCTTTGCCGATTCATATTTTGTTGTTCCACATAATCTGCCAGCAGGTTCGGTTTATGCATGTTGGTATTAATTATGTTGATGAACGCGTCAGAATATTGGCTGTCAGCATAAGGTTCTTGGAATGCATTTATAAGAGCTGCAGCAATTCTGAAATCGGTTATGGCAAATGACGCTGATTTATTAAAATAAGTGTTACGGAATATTTTATACTCTCTTTTGAAGCGACCGTTAATTGTCTCAATAACCCATCGGACCATTGTTATAAGTCTGGATTTGTTTGCATCTTCTGTGCTGAGTTGTGATTCATGCCGCCTCTTAGATGGTGGCATGTGCGGTTCAAACCCACATTCTTCTAAATCCGGAATTACGTCGCGGAATCCTCGGTCTAAAATCAATGCGTCGCCTGCGTTGAAAAACCATCGAATAGGCGCCTCTTCTAATGGGCCATTGTGGTTATTTAATATATTCTGCATTATTGTAGCGTCTGACTTGGTGGCCGCATATGGTCCAGAGACTTCAATGATATAGCCATCTGCACATACCATAAGGAAAGGTTTAATCAAGTTTTTGTATTTGTGCAAACTGTAACTCTCCCTTTGGAACAAGAAGTTAGTACTCTTCTGTAAATATAAATATGTGCCATCACATATAATTATCGCTCGCGTCCTTGGGTCCGTACCAAAAATATGGTTTGGAATGCGTCTGTTTCTTCTCACAACCTCTTCCTGCGTTATATGGTCAAACCCCAAATGAACAGATACAAAATCTCGATCCAAGCATTCCCTTGCCAAATGTATTTTTCTCTCAAGATTCTGTCTTGACATACCGAAAACTGTTGCTAGTCGCACACCGGGCTCGCCTGTCCGTATTTTACTTAAATATGCTGCTAGGTCGGTGTTGGGTGTTTTAGACATTTCATGAAGAGATGGAACCTCGTTGAGAATACTGTTAAATTGCGTATGGTTTACTCCAGTCCAAAAATGAAGGGTGTTTTCATCAATTTCATCCAAATTCTCGAAGTTAAGTGAAGATTTCTGTTCAAGAGCTTTTGTATAGATTCGAATTATATCTTGCATATACTCAGCGTTAAAGTCGTTTAAGCGGCGGGATACGTGTGTCGCAAAATCTTCCCAAGTGGTGTTGCCCAAATGGTTTTGGCAGATTCGAGAGAGTGGAGATATATATAAGTTATAATAACTAAGAAGATAAACCTTTAATGTGTTAGGTACTTGACGTAGTTGTAGATTGTTGCAGTTTTCAAATATGCACCGTCTGGAAGAATTGGGCGTACGTGCTAATCCAGCAGGACTAATGGATTGTCTTGATGGTGGAATTGGTGGAGTTGGCTGGTCTTCTTGTTGTTGCGTACGACGTAATGCGTAGTCGATTCGTTGCCAACAAGGATGACAAAGTGATCTCGAACCATTAAATTCAATCTGTAACAATAGTGAAACTTGATGAAATGCTAGCAACTCTTGTGCTAATAGGCTATTGCTAACAATTGTTACCAAGTCCAAGTCAAGCCTCGAAGAAAACTGTGTATAAGCCATATAACCAGTCATCCCAGTCTTTAAAACCCCATCGTTAACACTATTAACGACTGGGAATGTTTTGTTCTACTCGTTAACACAGATGACGAACGAGACTTTTTTTATTTAGGTACGTACCTACGACTTCTGAATGTAATAAAATACATTTAGCCAATCGCCACGGTGCATACTGTACACAACCATTTTGTAATTAAGAAGTTTAAAAAAATTGCATTAAGTGACGCATTTCTCTGGGCATTATCTAATTACCTATATGTGAGTTAAAGCTATTTCACTAACAGTTATATGATCTTCTGTGAACAGTTATATCTAACCAACACTGACATAAATCGGATAAAAATACATAAAGATGAGTAACTAAGAATGTTTAGTATTTTTAAACTGTCTATTGTTTTGAATTCCTTGTAGGTAACTATAAGTATTCAAAGTGGTACATACCTCTTGTGGCCCAATGGTGCTGAACATATACTCTACGAACGCTCTATGCGTCTCAAGGAAATCAGCCGAGAGAACATGATGCTGTCTTCGTGCCAGAGAACGGTCACAACTAACACAATGGTTGTTTCTATCCATATTCAGTCCACAAAGCACAAATCGGTGTCCATAAATGAAAGCCAAGTTCGTCACAAAAAACAGATTCAGTACCTAAAGGGAAATGCAAGTGGTCGTCGGAAAAATAGAAATGAGATAATTAAAAAAAACACGGTCGCAACGAAAGCTTACGAGGGACTGCGCGCGGGACAGGGTTGGTCACGGTTTCGCTACCTGGTTCACAACAATGGCGCGAAGACTTATACATGTGCTCCCTTTCTTTCTCGTAAATGTAATTCCTTATCTATATTCTCCATCTCTTTCACGAGTGAGCAACAAACACAGTAATAAAACAATAAACCAACCAATCCTCAACGCGCCTTGCTACACAGAATTGTTATATGCTGCTGGCCTGTTTGGTTATGGTTTTAAGCGAAACGAATAGCGTATTTATAACCTCTTACTTAAGGTCTATTTTGTCGTTCATAAATTATTTTAATCGACTCTGGGTTTTTTTTGGGCATTCTTCTTTATTGAAAAACCGGCTGATGTAAGCGTCCTGAGTACTTTACGCAACAGTTCAATCCCTTCTGACACAGAATTACTTAGCAGAAGAACGTGATCGACGTAGACTAGGACGTTTCCCTGATAAACTATTGGGGAATTAGCTAATCCGTAAGGCATTTTGACGTACTCAAAGTGTTCTTCCGGCGTCACAAAATCAGTGAAGTGAATACATTCCTCTCTAAGAGGAATTTGGTGAAACCCTGTAGCCATATCAAGGCTACAGAACAATTTACAAGCGCCTAACCTATCAATGTGGTCGTCTATTAGTGGAAGAGGATATCGATCTTTCACTGTAATTTGATTTAGCGCCCTAAAATCGACACAGAGCCTATCTGAGCCATCACGTTTTCTTACGAGTATAATAGGGCTCGCATATTCAGATATCGACCGCCTAATCACTCCCTTAACTAAAAGGTATATCCCTTGTGTAATCTTCCTAACTTTGAGTTTCTCGGAGTAAGAGAGTAGACGGACGATAGACGACAGGGGTGGAACTGGTAAGCTTTATCTCCATCTCACCTATTTGGACTGTGGTCATAGCTGTCCCTGATATTACATAGTCGGAAAACTCGTTTATGACGAACATAGGATATCCGACTCCATACCCTGAAGGGGTGTATTTACTTTGACCTGATCAATCACACAAATGGCATTGACTTTTGCGCTAACGTTATCGGAACGCATGAGGTACTGTTCATATTTAGTACGAATGTAAGTGATGCCTTCGCGGTTCAAAAAAATCAGTGCCAATTATGATAAGAGCGTTCATAAAAGATAATGGAACTACTACTAAGTCAACTTCAATAGCAATGTCGCTGAATTCCACGTAAGATGTGGCGACCACTTCTATCTCACACAAACCTTTCAACACAGCGTCTCGGTTTTGGCTGACACGTGAAATGTTTAAAAATATCTAAAACAATAAGGGACACATCAAGGGCTCCGCTATCAATGAGCACGTCTACGGATATTCCATCTACGATTGCAGTAGTCATGTCGTTTTGTGCGATATTTGATCGATAAGAGCAAAAGTTGACAGTACGCGGATTTCGTTGCTCGGTTTTAACTTTGGTAAAGCATTTGTCCTCAGTATGTCCTGCAGGCTTAGCATGGCGTTTTCGATCTCTACTCTACTATAGAATAGACATCGCTTGTCTACACTTCTCGTTATCTCTTCTTCGCGAGCACGAGGACACACCTAGACTCGGGTTTCTTCGTAGACAGTGACTTGTCCATAGCAACGGGGTATTCGCTAGTGGTGTGTATTACTACCCAATTTTACCGTACTTTTGCGTTTCGTTCTCAAACAAATCTATGAAGCAAAGTGTTTTTAACGAATATTTCTTCAATTACAAAACGCAAATGGTCAAGGGGGATGCGCTGAGTAGCCCGCGAAATTCAAATTTTCGAACGTTTTTTGAATTCTAAGGATTTTTTGAAGAGAGTTAGTTGTTTTGCCGATTCTAATGATTATAATTCTGTAAAGCAATATTTTTTACGGCCGCGAATCATATTTAAATCAACTTATAACGTGTTACTGACTTGCAAATTGCAAAAAACGTAATAAAATTTGAATTTCACGGGCTACCTTAGCGCATCTCCCTTTTAAAAATATTGTTAAATGGCTGTAGCCAATGACGTATTATAGGTAATACATCATTGGCTGTGGCGGCGCCACTAAGTTTTAAAACTCATTTGTATTGCATACACAGAACACTATATAATATTGGTAATTGCATAAAATGTACAGGCATTATTTAAATAAAGAGCCATAATTATACTATTTTGATTGCGTCACGCAAGAAGTCTCCTTTAAGGGTACTGCAGACTGGCGAGTCGCGCTATCACGTCGCGCCTGTCTGCAGGAGCCCTTGTTTTTACTAGGTACTAACATTGTTATTGTATTGTTGTTTATCGATATTTTATTTATTAGTAGGTAATTGCTCCATTTAAAACTGATTGTGTAAGATTTAGTAAATGAAAATAATAATCACTACATAGTAAAGGCTTCTACAGACCAGCGCGACTCGCGACGCGACACAAAGGCACCGCTCGTCGCGCGACGTGCGGGGCCATTGTGTCGCGCCAGTATGTAGAAGCCTTAACGCAACGCGGGCGAGGCCGCGGGCGGCAGCTAGTACTTCATAAATAAATAATTTAGTGTTCAATGAGGAGATTTTGGCTCATAGTCAGATGTTTTATATTCCCTGTGAAGTAGGTATCTAATAAATCAAAGTTAAGGGACAACATAGTGTAAAAACTGTAGGATACTTATATTGTTGTTCTTATTTTATTGTTAATTCCAAAAATCTATTATTTATTTTGGGCGACAGGTCCTAGCCGAGTTCTTCGCATAAACATTGATTGCACTATCTCCTTGCTTATTTTATAATTCTACAGAACTCACACACTCACAAACAAGCAAAGCAAGCTCGCTAATAGTATTTCTTTCCCATCTTCGCTGAAGTTTTCTATAAAAAAACTTAAATAAAAAGCGCAATTTGAACCCAACATGTTAATTTCAGCCTTAATACATGATAAAAGTAAAAAAGCACCGCCTATAATTACTCGAATTAACGAAAAAACAACTAACGAATCGTTGTCTAGGTCATTTTATATGTAGACTATTTCGGAAGAAAGGTTTCTATCCCAAGCTGTCAACACCGGAGAAAGATTGTACGCCGTGCTCGACGTTGTAGACAGTTGTCTAGGGTAGAGAAGACAAGTCTCTTCACATTTGGTTTTGTAATCGCCGTGCTACAGACAGTAGAAAACTTTCTGTTGTCTACACTGAAACGTCATTTTTGTCTATTCTTCCGTCGACAAAACGCGTAGAGAGGGTTCTCGTGCTAAGCCTGCTGATCTCTTACAGAACGTACAAAAATTGCTCGAATAGGGTTGTGTATTGAAGATGTGTCCAAAGCCACGTTAGCAGGCTTGCTATTGGTCGCGTTTGCCTTAGGCCTATTACAATGGCGACTGAGATGACCGTTTTGATTGCAATTAAAACATTTTGGCCCAGAGCGGTGGTTTGATTTCATTTGACCTTGTCTTTTAGGATCGACAACCTTGTCGTATCTCGCAGGTTTCGCGTAAATTGATAGGCACGAGACAATAGTGTCAGGGGTTAAGTTTGCGTTAGCAGCAGCTGCACGCACCTGTGGATTGTCTATACCGCGTATATCGATTAGCGTTCTTAATTCATCACTTAGCCCCTGAACTATTCTCAATCGCAATAAGGTACAACGGGCGTATTCTGAGTAAGTTGAATAAGCGGACTACCCTACCGATACCCGGGCCTATGTCGAGAAGAATACTTACTTCATAAGTCACTACTTGGGCATAAATCACGACACAAATTACACTCTCTTTATCTTCCCCTTGCACTGACCTCAAGGGCTTATAAACTAGCATTTATGTTTACCGTTTATTTAGCTCAAAGTTAAAAACATGTAGTTATGAAAGCTATTCCGCGGCGAGTGTCGTCTCTTTGATCTCCGGCCGCCTCGGGCGGCTCAGAGCCGCTCACACTCGCGTCACTCGCGGGCAGACGGGACAAGCTTAAAAAAAATGTATGTCGTATAACCAAAATAACTTCTTCACAAACCTTCTTTAGAAATCAAGCTCTCTCCTCTTGGGAAATATTTAATTCAAATTAAAAAATATATATTTCAGACCAAGGATCCATATAGTGTTAGTATGAACTTAGCATATTATGTTAGTAAACTCAACAACATAAAAATACAATACTTAAATAGAAACCAACACTGAATTTAATACATACAAAAATCTAACGTCTAGCCACATCTCGTTATGCTGAATTGCTAATTGTAACTTAGATAAGAAAAACGTTGAGCAGTATAATGAGGTCACGGCCTCGCTCCGTATTGAAGCGTCAAGGTTAGTTCTCTGACTTCATGAAAGCTTCACCGGAATTACGGTTTCCTTGGGCACATTAATTTCTTAATTGGTGCGAGACTTTGAAGAACAGATGAGTTTTACTTCTGCATAATCTTTTAGGCTGGTTTTATAGTCACGCCGCTAGACGCGCCGCTGGGCAGCGCGCTGTTAAAAGCGCGCGCTTGAACAGCGGTGCACTGGTGAAATGAGATTAGTATTAGTACCGCGCGTTCCGCTGCTGTGAGACAGTCGTGTACCTATGAACATTAATGCAGTCAGAGGCGGCTTATGGCGCGTCTCAACGGCGTCACACTAAAACACATACTGGCCGTAATTGCGTAAAAGCGCACGAGCAGCGCGCGCATCGTACAGCGCGCGTTTACTGAACGCTGCACAAGCGCGCGACTTAGAAACGCAACTACTACCCCATACATCTCCGAACGCGCGCGCTGCAACGGCGCTACCGAAACGAGTAACAATAAAAACAGCCCTAACAATCATTAGCGTGATGTTTTAGATCTATTTAAGTAGTTCATGCACATCGTAGGAGTACACACGGCTACACATCAAGCTATACATATCCAGTTTAGGCTGATCTCGCATTGTATAGGATTTTCGTAGAATGAGAGGCCAGCTTATACTGGAAATGTATAGCTTGATGTGTAGCCGTGTGTACCTAATACAGCTTCTTGTTTTATGTTTACCTATTCCTTACTCTCAAGCTTCAGGATATTCTCCATCACCAGTGTATCATCATCATCATCTGCCAGCCCTTTCCCAACGATGTTGGGGTCAGCTTCCAGTCTAACCGGATGCAGCTGAATACCAGTATTTTACATGGAGCGTCTGCCTATCTGACCTCCACAATCCAATTACTGGGTAACACGATAGGTACCCCTTGGTAAGACTGGTTGCGGGCTTCTAACTACCCGTAATAACTGTCAAAGATCTACAAATAATAGCCAGAACCAACGGCTTAGGGTGCGTTCCGAGGCACGATATAGGTATTATATATTATTCTCCTTCACCATGTGTACATGAACGATAAATTATTTGAAAGCGAATTTATGAACGCCGCGGTTATACGAGTAAGCTTAGCTGTGAAATCATAAATGTTCTTAACTAACTATTTAGACCTTTGTATCGTGCTTATGCGTATGCAATTTCATTAAAATCGGTTCAGTCATTTCGAAAAACAAGGGCTTGAAAGTTTGTATTCAATGCCGT
Organism: Tiliacea aurago; assembly: GCA_948098905.1. Taxonomy (NCBI): domain Eukaryota; kingdom Metazoa; phylum Arthropoda; class Insecta; order Lepidoptera; family Noctuidae; genus Tiliacea; species Tiliacea aurago. The sequence goes on from OX402594.1 coordinate 19,496,154, forward strand.
ACGTCGTAAACGCTCTTAAGCCTCGTCTACAAAGTCGCAACTTTTTTTTTTTAATGGCATCTCGTAGTTGGCCTTTAGAGGCCGTGACTACTTAACCGAGTCAAAGTAGCAACGTGTTACATTACCTTTTCCACCTCCACACACGGAATTGCGCAAGTAAATAGCTACTTGCACAGTTCTGTTTGATTTCAGAATCGAATCTGATTTGATGTATTGCCGAAAAAGTTTATAGTACCTATTAGGTCACGAGAACTCGATAATGCAGTAGCGATGCCAAAAGCGAGCATTATGGCCTACCTACTTAAAATGTGGTTTTAGTAAAAGAAATAATTAAATCATTGTAAAATGAAACGACTTACATTGCCATACAATGCCATTTACTGCTTATTTCACAAATAAGACATGATTGTCTAAAACTGTCTGAGTGTTTGACCAAATTAGTTGACATAATAGTAGGTTGTGACCAAATTACAAATTAACTTACAATTCAAACCCCATTTAGGGAATCCAGCGGAATCCTCGTGTCATAAACTGCTCGAGAACGCAGCTTGAGAGAAGAAGAGAAGCTTGCTGTGGTACCATTTCTCCGCTAGATGGCGCTGAACTTGCTTTCACCCTTTCATCGTCGTCCTAGACCTTGTTCTATTGAAACTGAAAAACGGTAACGGTGTCTTATTTTTTCTAACAAAATAATATAGGTAAAATCAATAAAACGCCCATGAAACGAGTAATAAAATATGTTTTATTAAAGCTCAACTAGCATAAATAAATAAAAGAAGTTGATAAAAAAAGCATACACTAATCGGCAAACGATAATTATTAACAAATTGTTCGCTTTAATACAATTTTGACACACCATACATATAACTAATTCATTATACACAGTGACTTATAATACACGTCCAAATATATTCAAAAAAAAATATTTTATAGTATAATCACATTTATGCACAACTGAACGGCATTTTTTTTTTATTATAGGTGCATTATTAACATTTAAAATATCTAAGGCTGAGTCCTCACTTGCAACAAACACGCCAACAACTTTCCCAACCAAGTGACCAACATGTTTTTTTTTTATATAATTGGCATCTCGCAGGTCAACCAAGGTTGTCGTCTGCTTAACCGGGCTTTCCGGTGGGTGCCTCAATAAATTACGGCCTCCAGGGGGCCTAAAATGGACGCTTTGGCAGAATCATAATATGATCTACGTACAATTCATATCCCGCAATTCATCTGTTTGACAGTTTTGTATGGAGTTTCGTAAAATGGTCCACAAATTATGAACTGCTTTATTGAAGTCTAATGTCAAATAGCAGCTGACAAACAGATGAATTACGGGATGTATGAATTGTACGCAGATCATATTATGATTCTGCCAAAGCGTCCATTTTAGGCCCCCAGGCAGGGCACAAATCTTACAAACTAAGCGACTACACGCAAAGGGCACCTCTTGTCCCCGTACGGACCTCGGCTTAGGGCATCGCTGGGAGGGACAAGAAGGGACAGGGTAGATCGGATTAAATGTGACAACATGTTAGGCCACTATATAAAAGCTATCGTCACGCGAATAGAGTATGACCAACGAAAGCTTTCCAAGAAAAAAATGGCAATTTAAAAATTCAAGAGCTGTCACCCTTGATATACACTCTATAAACAGAGTTGATACTATTTATTATTAAAGAAATGTTCTGCGATACTTACATGAGTATTTCATATTTATGGAATGTATAGCAAGGGTTGAACTTGAACTTTTTAACTAGTGACGTTAGATGCACCTGAACGCGTGGTCCCGCCGACTGAGGGCTTTTTTCCGAGTTTCCGAACAAAAGTGACAAATGCACGGGACAATCGCGTATTCGCGCGGGGATTACTTTTAAATAGGACGCGGGGTAAGGAAGTTTAGACCTAGGACGTGATATTTGCCCAAAATTATAAATTGGGATTCCAAATTCTAATCTTTTGATAAAACCGACAGCGCGCGGAGGTTGAAGTTCATCCGAACAAAAATTTGCAACTTTGCAAACTGTGGAGGTAGACCGTCGACGTCAAAAATAGGTATGTTCGGAAAAACATTGTGATTTTCTATGAGAGTTTGGAAGAGATAGCTGTGTGACGTCACATTTTGCTACTCGTATTTCACATTTTTTTGGCGACGTGTTACAAGTGGGGACGCAACTTTACACGAACACATTCACAATATAACGAATAAATACTTGAACTGTACAAGCCATCACACACCATTTTAAACGGTCGATAGTTTTCTTCGAATAAACAGGGCTGTCATAAAACAGGGTCAAAAATGAAGGTTCAAAAAGTATTTCGGTAATAATAAATTGACTCTCGATCGCTTGAAATCGATGTGTGCAAAAGCTCCACATAAATACATGATATTATGTTATCCTGTAGGTAGACAGACCTAAACCGAATCATAATGTATGACAAATTATATTAGCACCAGTTTAGCAATGAAAGAAAGTAAACTATTTGCATTTTCGCCAGTTTTCACGCAGAATGAAGATAGAAGCATCCTTGGCAACTTTTTTGAAGTAGATTTTATTGCGAATTAGCGTGGTTATATTAATAACTAGCTGCTAACCACGTGACCTTTATTAAAATAAAAGTAGCCTAAGTTACTCCTCCATCTCCTCCTGTCAGTGAGTCCCGTCAAAATCGGTCCAGCCGTTTCGGAGATTAGCCGGAGCAAACTAGACATATTTATTTTTTATAAATACCGCATATACTTTCATATGCATTTAATAAAAAACTGTTATTTTGACATTGCAAAAAGACATTTCAATTTTATTTATTTGTATTTTATTTTTACGTTAAATGCGCAAAACCTCTTAAGGGGTCATTGTACTCATCATTATGAACAACTTTTACTTTGGGACCAAACCTGAAATAGCGAAAAAAAATCTGCTGTTCCATACATTTATGTGCTCATAACTCGTCAAAACGTAGGGAACTGTTGATTTTTTTTTCGCGATTTCAGGTTTGGTCTCATAGTAAAAGTTGTTCATAATAATGAGTACAATGACTTTTTTATGAAGCGGTTTTGCGCGTTTAACGTTACACGTTGTACAGACAAAAATGGCGAGAATAAGTAGTTTTCTTTTACTACTGTAATTATTCTGCTTTGTTTTGATTTTAAAAGTTAATTCAGTATAAATACATTTTATGTCATTATTTTTTTCAACTGACTCAAATGTTGACGTTTGTTTACATAGTTACAATACAATGCAATTCATGTGCTCAGTGCTGGACGCCACGTAACTAGCAAAAATACAGAATAAAAAGGTGCAGTTTTGTTGAACACGCAATAAGAGAGGCTCGTCAGAAAAATCCGCGAAACGAGCCTTTTTGACCAAACTACCGCCGATTGCTCTTCTAACTTTAAATAATGATACTTATGAGATGTCAAGTCGATATATTCAAAACTTTAACATTACATTTATAGCTGCTACCGCTAATCTATAGGAAGTAATATTAGCTATCACAAGGCACTGTTATCGTAAATTTTACTAGCGATTATTAACATTGATACTCGTATTTTCCATATTTGTTTAGGGTAAGTCTACACTAATTGAATATTTCTAAAGGCTTTACTTTCGATGCCAGTTCTGCGCCCTAATTGCATAACAATCAGTCACAATTTGAATGATTTTGAAGTATATTGCTAATCCATTGCTTCTTATGTTCGTAAAATTTGTCTGCTCAACTACGTAAATAACGCAATGAATGTTGTTGAACTGTCAAAATTAAACCCATTGCTACTGATAGTGTGTTACGCAATTACTCCGCGGATTTATTATTTATTTGACTAATCTGAGCTTTGCATTTGTGTGAGTGCATATAGATGTGTAGGTGTGACGTCGCCCTAGAACGCGATGCGTCCTTTGCTTGGTTTAAACCGGTTTATATCGGTTTTTTATCGGTTTATACTCTACTTTTGGTAATCACTCACACAAATGCAAAGGTCAGCTTAGGCCTCGCGGACTGTACTTCACTGTCTGTCAAATAAATAATAAATCCCCTACGAAACATTTAGGTTGATTGCTGTTGCTGTTTTCGAGCTGCCATAGCATTACTTTTCATGAGGTGTACAGAATTAGGGTTTTCATGACAATTCACGCCACCAGTTGGCGCCACTTTGACAATACATCTTCCATTTCGACAATGAATATAAACTGTACAGGGTCAAATTTAATTAGCTAGCGAAACTCCGCAGGCGTGATCCGTGTCAATATCTCAAATGATAAATAAAAGAAATTCTTTTGATGAGATTTTTTTTGGGTCATCAACCACCGTGAAATATCAGTTTAAAAAATCTGTTTTTTTTTGTGTTAACTTCGCAGTCGTGATGGTTATCGATAACTAAACACGATGAAATTAAATAAAACAGATTTTCTAACTCATATTTCCAGTAACAATAACACGAGCGGTCGTTGACCCAAAAAAAAAACATCAAATCTTTTTAATTTTTATTTTGTCTTGTTTAGATATCGATACCCACCACGTCTGCGGAGTTTCGCTAGCTAATTTAATTTGACCCTGTATGATGACGTTCATCATTAAGTCACGACTAAAGATAATTTATTTAGTGGTGACGGAATTAAGGCGCTTTGACACTTTTGACAGGTCCTGACCTGACGTCTCAGTGCTGCCAGAAAACCCTCATTGGCATCGAGAATAAAACCCCGGATGTAACAATTCTATTTGGCATACAATCGTACTTTTATCTCAATTTGAAATACATACCATAACTTGACATTTGTTTCAAAATGAAACATTGATAGATCAAGTTTAATTTTATACATTTATCATGAAAATACAGCTATCAATATACATGATTATATACAATAAGATTAAAAATACATACATTTGTGACATATGAGGTAAGGAGTGGAAGTAACAGTTATATTTACATATTAGGTAGTCAATGGCAAGGGAGACAAAGATGGTACAGTGCTTCTATTTTCTTAATGTCTCTCGGCAATCATCATAATTATTTCCGAATACAAAAGAATGCTACATTCCATGTCCATAAATTATTAGATTTATCGTGTATAATAATTTGAATTCAGAAATAAGTACTTTATTACAAAAGCGTGCTAAGTTCCATGTCCATCAATTATTAGATTTATCGTGTATAATAATTTGAATTCAGAACTAAGGACTTTATTACAAACGAATGCTAATTTTCACAATAGTAATTATTAGATTTATCGTATATAATAATTTGAATTCAGAACTAAGTACTTTATTACAAACGAATGCTAATTTCCATATCCGTCAATGATTAGATTAATCGTGTATAATAATTTGAATTCAGAAATAAATGCTTTATTTTTTACAAACAAATGCTAATTTCCATATCCATCGACGATTAGATTTATCGTGTTTAATAATTTAAATTCAGAATTAAGGACTTTATTATTGTTTTGATTTCCGTGTGAACTATAGAAATTTTACGACTATCGAAGGCTCGAAGCACGAAGTTTTCCGAGAGTCATTAAGAAAATAGAAGCACTGTACTAACGTTATTCCGTCACGACTAATAGACATCGAATAAAGGTTTATATAGCATTTTATTGACATAACTTGTTTTTGAATAGGACATTTTTATTTTTCTTATACATTATGCTTTCCATATTTTTGCTATATTTGTTACACGGATTATTCACATTTATATCATGAGCTTTTCACATCTATAAAAGCTATAACATACAAACAGTTTAAACATCCACAATCTTAGACTATCAACAATATAACTTATTTCTCTGATTTTTTATTAGCTAGACTTAAATGACATTTGCTGTCGACATAAAAATAATCTAGTTACCAAGTGACTCTCACAAGGACCACTGTATCAAGGCTTCTACAGACCGGCGCGACACAAAGGCCCCGCACGTCGCGCGACGAGCGGTACCTTTGTGTCGCGTCGCGAGTCGCGCCGGTCTGTAGAAGCCTTCATTTTCTGCAGTAAGACCTTCACTGTTGTCGTGTTGACTCTAATATTAATTATTTATCGTGTTATTTTTAATAAAAGGTCGATCACAGCTGTCATTTTGGTTTAGCAAATTAAAAATCAGAGTTTATACTACTTACAGCTTAGTTATTTATATTATTACTTCATTTTTAGACAAACTTTAAGCTCAACAACACGTACAAATGTATTTAGTGCCTCACAAGTTATTTACACTATATGTATAACGGGTATAGGGACGTTTGATAAGAATTTAATAACATTTGACCAATTCGAGGACTCAGTTAATGTATACTTAATTGTTTATCCAAAATGTTTTAAATATAATCAAATTGTTTGAAACACAAAAAAAACCCGCATACTCCGCCGTAGAAGAGTTAGTTAGCTGCATTTCTTGCAGAGATACACTCTTACAGAGAGGGTCATATTAAATAGGATCCATCCGTATGAGCGTTTACACCTTACGGCATTTCATACAAACTTTCAAGCCCTTGTTTTTTGAAATGACTGAACCGATTTTAATGAAACTTCATACGCATAAGCTGGATACAAAGGTCTAAACAGTTAGTAAAGAACATTTTCGAACTGTCTTATTTAAAAACTGATAACTGGAAATCTCTATTCCTATGGAAAAATTAAAATCGGCATAATTTGGCTGTAACACTATTTTTCGAAAATCGATCCTGCTTATGCGTATGAAGTTTCATTCAAATCTCGTTCAGTCATTTCGAAAAACAAGGGCTTGAAAGTTTGTATGAAATGCTGTAAGGTGTAAACGCTCTTATAATATGAATTGGAGTCATTATAATTACTTACGACCGATAATCGTTTCTTTATTACTGTCAAAATTTCAAAGGAAAATATTTCTAAAAATTGGTCACATGTTTTCAAACCCTAGCAGTATATTTTAGTATCGATATATTATTACAATAACATTACATTATTATGTTTAATATTTATATCACGTTGAGACGATGAGTCGCGTGAGGCTGAGATTTCTTAGTCATATAAACATTTAGATACTAGTAGTGTGTTTACAACTTAGTGGACGGCCCTCGTTTAAGATTTACTTTAATTGAGAAAAAGATTGATTCTGCTCATAGCTTCAATATTACATTGCTACAAGGTTCTTGTGACATGTAAAATTGACATCTATTATGTGAAATTGTTTTAAAGAAATGTATTGAAAAAACAAGATGGCGCCGTTCAGAAGATTTTTCTTTTGTCTCTGAAACCTAGTTCAATATTTGAAATAACAGCAATATCTGCTGTCTCGTCTCATTTAGGTGTAGCGAATGGTTGGCGAAAACAACAATCATAATTATGAAGAACTGGACCCTTTTTCTTGGACCATTCCAAGCAAAATGGGTCCAGTTCTTGGCATTTAGTTTCGGAGTTATACGCAGTTTTGTAAAGTTGGGTGAAAAACTCGTACCCAACGCGTATCCGTTCGATCCTTTTATCAGTGTTTTTTACTAGTTTTAGTGATAAAAAAGTGCCAGTGAGAAAAAAATATAACAGTAACAACCAACTTAATCTATTTTATCAATGGAAACCTCAAAATATCACGTATGATTGTATTTTCATTTAATTATATGAAAATAGGTAACGTCTAACAAAAAGATACATGCAATACTTCCCTATGTATCTTCGTTCGGTTACGGTCGATAGACCTGGTTCCTTTTGCTATTGATTTCTCGAATTATCCTCTAACATTAACCTAGGTTTCATTTCTGGCGAAAGGAAAAAAAGTAAATTATGCCAATAGTTTGCATTGGCATTTGAAAACGCTTTTTCTCAAATGGGTCAAAGACGATGCTATTGGTTGATGAACGTAGGTAAGCGTTACTTTAGCGGCCGAGCGCTGCAAGCAGGAATAATCCTTTCGGTGCCGCGGTAGTCCGATTCGAACACCCGCGATAGTACCTAGTTAATGCAGCCGCAATGAATACTGAAACCATTATTTTACAGTAATCTGTTTACTTATTCACTACTTTCGATGCATTTCAGAAACATTCTCAATTACATAATTTACTCTATTATAGTACATCTTAAAACTTTAACAATAACGCTATTTCAAGGGACGTCAACTACAGTTCAACATAAAGAAAGAGATATTTGAAAAGTATTATTACTTTTATGCATTGCTTTCATTCACATGTGTGTGTGTGTTCACTCTGTATAAAGATAATGTTTACTTGCAGTAGTTATGAAGATGTTACATAATTATGAGTTTATGAACACAATCATCCGAACTGTTATTATCCACGCTAATTCAAATTTGTATCGTCTTTATATCGTTTTTTTAATATCTTTAGCCCAGTTGCACCACAAATCACTAAATACGTTTAACGCTAAACGATTTTTAATCATCGTTCTGTCTCTGTCTTCTTCAAACTATTGACAGAAACAGAACGATGTTTTAAATACGTATACGAATAGAAATTGATATCGTGGTGACATAAATAGGATTTTGTTCAATACTATTTGCATACAAATTAGTTGGCAATGTGTTATCCAAAGACGCCAGCGGGTCAAGCTACCCGAAACTGTAAAATTTTCTCAATCAACCTTGAAACTTATGCTGTAGAGATAAAGTTGAAAATCTGTTAAGGGGCATTAGCATGCGTAGTTCATACAAAGGTAATACCAAAATAATTTGTAAATCAAACATATTCTTAAGGTAGTGTGTATTTATTTCGATTGGATTACAGAATATCTATGTTCCCAAATATATATTTTGAAAGGACAATGATATAAAGCCGAGATATGAGGTATTTAAAATGTCTATAGAAAACTTATTTTTCTCTTAACTCTTGTTTAAATCAGTGTCCATTGAAAATATATATTTGGGATCCTAGATATTCTGTATTCCAATCGGAGTAAAGACACACAAAGTTAAGAATATGTTTGATTGACAAATTAGTTTGGTATTACGTTTGTATGAACTACGCATCCATCGCCTCTAAAAGAAATTTGACCGATTGTAGTAGTTTGATGTGCTGGCGTCTGTACTTATTCCAAAATACGGAATAAAGCAAAAGAAAACATTATCTTATCGACAGTGATTTCTATTATCAATCATATGTAGGTTACGAATTATCCGTTCGCGAATTTAAAAACAACCTGTCTCTACATTTTGCACTTATAAATTAGATCATTGTTGTGTAGTTTAATGAGTCATCGATTTTGAGACGTTTGAATGGCCATAAAGTCTTATCGTAGTGCAATACACATTATATGAAATGTCTATAGGAATCTAGCCAGAATAAAGATTTTACATCATAAAAAAATCTGTATCAGATGCATGAGCCTGATACAAGTCGCGATAAACACTTTAGTCAAAGATATTATATTAAACAGACATGTTGTGAGCGCGCAATTGTGAAGACTCGAAAACGTCCTAATTGGGACGTATTTTACTTGTAGTGAAATGTAAAATGAATGAAAAGTGAGGGTGTGCTGCCGCTACTGCACGGCACTTTTTTCGGTTGTTTTGTGAGTATATACCATATCTGCTTAATATAATATCATTGACTCTAGTGCAATCAAGCCCTAAAACAAGGTAAGTATTTGAATGGAGTCAAGTCTATAAAGGAGCCAGAGGTGGCCAAGTGGTAACGGCCTCAACTTACGAGTTGTAGGTCGTGGCTTCGAACGTCACGCACTCACCAGCTTACTCCCAAAGTCAAGCGTGCGTCCTTGCATGTTGAAGAATCTACTACACCGATTGTATGCGTGTTTATTTAGAGTACATAATCAGCCTATAATGTTCCCACTGCTGGGACACAGACCTCCTCTCTGTGAAAGGGAGTGGGTCGTAATCCACCACGCGGGCCCAATGCGGGTTGGCAGATGTCACATGTCTTCAAATTATTCTAGGATATGCCTTTTTTTTCGTTTTCCCCTGACAGGCGCTTTACTGTGTGTAAATAATTTTCATCACCACTGCTCTGAAAACGGTGAAGGAAAACATTATGAGGAAACCGGCATGTCCTAGAACCAAAACTTCGAAGACATGTGACATCTACCAACCCGCACTGGGCCCGCGTGGTGAATTATTATACAGTGTGAAGGCTTCTACAAACCGGCGCGACACAAAAGCACCGCCCGTCGCGCGACACGCGGGGCTTTTGTGTCGCGCCGGTCTGTGTCCTTGAGTTTTCATAATGTGCACATATCGAAATGAGGGAAACCAAGTTTAATATTATCGAAGGAAAAAAAAAAAAAAAAAAAAACAATTCTATATTTAAATAAGAAACAGTTCACTTTATATAGCACTTAAATTTTAATTCTAATTCGCTTCTGTTACCCCTGTCTAAACAAATCGGTATAACTTTTAAACTAAACGATCTATCACTTTAAAATAAAATCAGTAGTCAAATAATAGGGCCTTCATAAAATAAAAACGAAAGAAAAAAACTCGCCCTCAATTGAGAATTAAGGTGTTTTTTTAACAAAAATCTGATATTTTAACATAAATTTTTACAATAATTGTAAAATTTCTCAATAAAAGCCCCTACTACCTACCCTTTTTTATTACTTCAAATTATTCTCCATTGTATCAGCTTTCTAACAGTAAAAATACCATGTCTATAACCCAATCACAACGTTTCCTACTGTTGAAGAAAGTCCGTGCACTCGGCTACGTACCATACTTTAGCAGGTTGAGACCCTTTTTTTTGTTTTTATTTTTTATATTTTTTCCGTCAATAAAATTAAGCTTATTTTCCCCCATTTCGATATGTGCACATTATGAAGTCTCACACTGTAGTATAAGACCCATTCCCTCTCGAAGAGAGGAGTGTCCCAGCAGTGGGAAAATCTTAGGCTGATTATGATATGCTTAAGCCTATAAAGACACCTCTTATTGATAAACCCTGGCTACACCCTATAGACAGTAATTATACGTAATTTTGAAGTCAAGCACATCACATTAAGAATACAGTAATCTAATATCACTTAGTGGCCTCACGACTGACTCACCGACTGTACTTGAGTGTTCAGTGCGGCCGCGATCAGTGACACGATCGCGCGACGCGACCGTTGTCTTGATCACCGACGACCGATCGCTGTGACGTCAGCACAGCGCAGGCGCATCGCGTTCATTGTAACCGCGCATACCTGGAACGATTTAATGTCATGATAAGTATATTTGTATTAAATGATAGCGGTTAGTAAATACGAGGGTTACTCGTGAATAGATCGGACAAATTCAAACGAATCATTTAGTATTTCACATTTAACAGACTTCAAAAGGAGGAGGTTCTGAATTAGACTATGTTTTTTTTATTTTTGTATGTTTGTTACGCGATTACTCCGCCAAAATTTTTGGTGAAATAAATTAAATTATTAAATTAAAAAAAAATCTTATAGTCCCCACATTCGTGTCATACTGATTAGTCATTAATCCAATCGAAACGGAACAAATGTGTAGACAACGTTAGTTATATAATTTATTGATAAGAGGCAATAAGGAAAATGTTGGTAATCTGGTGAGCCCAATTAATATCGATGAGATTGTTTTGATGGCTTCTGAAAATTATATTTATACATTAGTTTAGTTTACACTAAACCCGAAAAGGGGTCATTGTACTCATCATTTTGAACAACTTTTTCTATGGGACCAACCTTGAAATCACGAAAAAATATCATAAATTTTGTCGATTTAAGTGAACACAAATGTATGGAACAGCAGATTTTTTTTTCGCGATTTCAAGGTTGGTCCCATAGATTTTTTATTTCAAAATGATGAGTACAATGACCCCTTTTCGGGTTTAGGTTAAACAAAAACTAATGTTGTATAAATGAGAGAGCAAACTATTTAAAGACAATATAGTTGACCGCGGTGAAGGTGGAGTAAAGGTCTGCCTGCAAATATGACCAGATAGTGACCAGATAACGCACTTTGGGGAGATTTTGATGAAAAAGGGGTTCCGTACCGTCGTAGAATATTTTTATGTCCATAAATGTTTAACATTATTTTATTTTGATGCGGCAATTTAAATGCACAATCTATGAAAATTTCAACTTTCTACCTATTACGGTTCATGAGATACAGCCCGCTGACAGACCGACGGACGGGCAGACAGCGAAGGATAGTAATAGGGTTTCGTTTGATACCCTTTTGGTGCGGAACCCTAAAATGGGAAGGCATTAGAGCAGTGGAAGACAATAACTGAACAGAGAGCTGTGCTGCTGGGGAGTTTGTTGCGCCACTTCTTCCCAGCTAAAGCATTAAGAAGTGGTGGAGGGCGGGCATTTTGGGGCACAGTCTTATGTCATTTTGACGTTCTTACAGAAAATCTTTTGACTTTATAAACAGATACAAGAGCCTACCGATGTTAAAATTACAACACAACATCACGCCTATATTTCCCGAAGGGTTAAGCAGAGGCGTGGTCTATAGAACAACCACATTTCGCCAGTTATGTTTAAGTCCCATGTAATAGGGGCGAGCCTTTTCCATCAAACGGGTACAAATCCAGACTCCGGGCTGCTACTGTGAATTCCTAATGGAAAATACCCAAAAACACTGCTCGCCCTGGGAATTTACAGACCAGAAAAAAAATATAAATATTGAATGAAAGTAGGAAACATGTTAGTCGTTGCTTATTTAAAAATAAACCACAGTTATATGACGATAGAGTTGTTTTTTATGTACCCTTTTTAAGTGCTTATTACCTTTTCCGTTTAAAGCTCACATGGAATAGTTTAACGAGCAAGTTACGCTACCCGCCGCTAGATGTCACTATAATAAATGAATTCAGTTTAGTAGTTTACTAATAAGATTGATATGTCCGTAACGTATCCGCAACGTTTAGTAACATGTTGTTTTTCAAATTTTTATCGTATTAAAATAAGTTAGGACTTACCGATGGTATGATGTACCACCATTTGATACATTTTTGGTTCTGCTATCGTGTATAGATTCTAAAACAGCAAAATCATTTTTGTTTTATTTTTTTTTATCAAGTTTTTGTCACCGTGACGGTTGTAACCAGACTGATGTGCGTGGTGTGTGCGCGGAGCAGACATATGCGGAACTCCGCAAAACACGGGGTACGCAGGTTCCGCCTTCTTGCGACTTCTAATGCTTTTTCTGTTCTGTGTGGCTCAGCAGTAGTGTTAAAATTACTTGACTCATAGAAAGAAGAAAGAAAGAAAAGAAAGAAAGAAAGGAAAGAAATGAAAGAAAGAAAGAAAATACATTTATTTGCGGTAAACATAACGTAAAGAAAAAACAAACACAAAAGAACAAGTTGGGGGAAAATATGCGTCAAATTCACGCAAAACGGCCATCGCTCAGCATAATGCTGCGATCCTATGCGAGACAGAGCCCCACCACTGGTTTTCAGCGACAGTCATAAAAACATGTAACACGTGAACTAATCGTAATTAAAATAGGTGCGGGTTACAGTTCATTAACACAGTTATCAGTGACACGACGTTAAATATCATTGCTGCTATAGACTCACAGATAAACTGACCGTCGTGTGGCGTTACTTTATGACAATTAAAGGTCTTTTAATAGCTATTACTTACTTATGACAAAACTGGCAAAAGAAAAAATAAGAATATGTCAAGCAACCATGGAAAGATCCATTCTAGGAATACGAAATAAAGATAAAGTACCACCAAGATATGAGAAAGTACAGTCGCCAGACCAAACTGTCAAATTTCTTCAAATGATTTATAAACCTTAATATGTTGATGGTAAATTTCAAAATTGAATGAGAAAATTTGACAGTTTGTGGTATCTTGATGTGCTGGCGACTGTACAGAACAATTGGATTTCCTACTTCACTCTATAAAATTAAAGGATAAATTGACAGGACGTCTAGCTAGAATGAATGAGGACCGGTGTACGAGTCATGACGTAGTATGGGAACGACCTATGGGAAAAAGCAAGCGCGGAAGACCATCAAGAAGATGGGTCGACGATATCAAAGATATAGCAAGAGATGAATGGCCAACAAAAGCGAGAGATAGAAAACAATGGATATAATAAAACTCCTCCATTTTTATTATATCCATTGTTTTCTATCTCTTTACTAATATTTAAGGGACAAAATATAACATGGTGTAAAAATTATTGAAATCGATTCAGTTCCTTATTCTGAACAAACTATATGCAGGTTTCGCATATACTAAAAATAATTTTGTACAAACAATCATTGATTTTTATTTATACAAAATTATTTTTAGTATATGCGAAACCTGCATATAGTTTGTTCAGAATAAGGAACTGAATCGATTTCAATAATTTTTTTGTTGAAATTTTGTACATATTATGTTTTTTACATAAAAATACTAGACAAGTGTTTCGGGTTTCGCATAGACTAAAAATAATGTTGTATAGATATGAGAGTAACCGCGATGACGTCAAAGACTAGAACATTGCAATAAAAACAAGCTCCCGGACTATCCTATAAGAATGTTAACACATCATTGGAACATAAAACTGATGGGTAGCGAATGCACTATGTCAATGGAAACAACATTTTCTATTACTTTTCTGAGTCAGCAGTTATTTTGAGAGGAACAAGAATTCGCCAGTCGGTTGTTTGCAATAAATTTTTGAAACACACTCCATCAAAATCAAGACATTATAGAAGGCCGTTGTGACTTGTCTTACTGCTGCTCATGGGCTGCTGAATATGTGTCCGTATGGATTGAGGAGCCATGTCTCATATTTAAGCGCGGGTACTACCAATATTTAATAGTCTCAAATCAAATTTATTTCTCAAAAAACTTAGTAATAGTTTACAGAAATTGTTTGGCAGTATTTTTTTTACACGTTTAAAGTCAGAATGTTCGCCTGAAGCCAGCCTCTAGCGATATTATAGCCCTGCTGAGCAGCATCGAATACCTCATCCCAAGTATTGGCGGCAAAAACTAAAGCAGTATCGTCTGAGGGTGAGTTTAAGACTCGTGAGTTCGTTGATATAAAGGTGGGTCCTAAGATTCTGCCCTGTGGTACGCCATGTGTAACTGGAAGGTAGGAACTTTTGTATTTACTCAAACGGACACACTAATTTTGCCAAGACAAGTAACTTTTAAACAGTTCTAGCTGGTTACCTCTGATTCCTATCTTCTCGAGTTTAGCCAATAAGAGGGAAAAAAGTAAATTAGCTGATTTTGTAGCCCCGATCCTGGAATTTGTAGTAAAACCCTTAAAAAGTTATAGCACGTTTAAGGTGGCTCTTTAATTCAGGCGTCTGAATTGAGGAGCCAAAGGAACAAAGTCCCCTGCCGCGTCTGTCTGAACGCGATAAACTCAAAAACAACTGAACAGATTTTCTAACGGTTTTCACCAATAGACGGACTGATTCATGAGGAAGGTCATATTATTTTGTTGGACACCGAAAGGGATGGTGTTGACATCGGCAACGACAACGTTTGTTAGATTTGTGTCATTTAAGTATGTAGATACTGCGACATCAGAGAGACTACCAGCGATGAAGTTCTCTTGTGTCTGCTTATTTCCAGAATCGGCACTTCGGCAGTCAAAAAACTGGATGGGCAGCAGGTATTAATCTGTTGGGTGCCCAACTATGAAATGTGTGATATCGTCACGCTTGAAGGACTTGTGGCGGCATCAACATCCTCACATGCGAACTATGCGTCACATCAGTGACGTCACGCAAAATCCTGCATCGCGCAGGCAGTTTACCGCGCGACTAGTATATAATAGGTTAAGGAAAAAGCTACTTCGCAATTTTTAAGAAAATTCAAAACATTTTTTTAAACAGTTTATTTACATTTAACTAAAGTATGTAGGTACCATTTTGTTTGATAACTTTTTGCCATCTTGTAGGTAGGGACATGATCCCATAGCTATATAAATTTTGGGACTTCTGATCAAAATACCGCGACAAGTGGTTTTGGCAGTCCTCTCGTGATGTTAACCTGACACTGCCTAAAGAATTCTGAAGAGACCGAAACAGGTGGAAATCTGAAGGTGCAAGGTCAGGACTATACGGCGGATGCATTAACACCTCCCAACCAAACTCTCTTAATTTTTGCTGAGTGGCTAAAGATGTGTGAGGTCTAGCGTTATCATGATGAAAAACCACACCCCTTCTGTTGATTAATTCCGACCGCTTTCTCTCAACTTCTTGCTTTAATCTCATCAGTTGTTCGCAGTAGAGTTCAGAATCGATGGTCCTGTCTGGTGGTAACAGCTCATCATTAATAATGCCCTTCCAATCCCACCACACACACAGCCTCACCTTGTTGCGAGTTAACCCGGGTTTCGCCACAGTCTGTGAAGCCTGACCGGCCTTTGACCACGACCTTTTTCGCACGTTCTTGTCGGACGTGATCCACTTTTCATCACTAGTTATCAGCTTCTTCAAAAATGGTTCGGTTTCATTACGTCGTAATAAAGAATCACAAATGAGTACACGGTTCATTAGGTTTCTTTCAGTGAGCTCATGAGGTACCCAAATATCGAGCTTTTTTGTGTACCCAGTTTTTTTCAAATGTGGCAAAACTATTTTGTGGTCCATTCCCAGTTCTTCAACTATGTTGTAACTACTGATATGCCGATCTTGCTCCACTTTTTCAAAAATGGCATCCGATTTATCCGTACTAGGGCGACCAGAGCGACATGCATCACACACATCAAAATTTCTGGATTGAAAACGCTTTATTTGTGCTACTCTCACAGACACTGCACCAGGTCCATAAACATCGCAAATTTTTTTCGCGACTTGCGTTGCATTTTTATCTTTTTTGTAGTAAAATTATAAAATGTATCGAATTTCTTCATTAGATTCACTCATCTTGACAGTACCAAAAACAAATGAAAATCACACATTTTCCAAATTTGAATTTGGAATTATGTTGTTTAAAATTTAAACTTTCAATGATACCAAAACCAGCCAGATACAATAGTATAGCCAAAGAGATTTTATTACAAGTTCATACATACTATAATGCGAAAAGACTTTTTTCCCAACCTAATATACAACGTCCCGACATCAATCGTCGGGCAGTTGCCCACCAGACACAACACCCGTCTGGTCGGAGGATCCTCCCTTTTCTATAGAGGATGAGAGAGCTTTACACCCTCTATACTGGCGACCCCGACGTGATGTGAACATGCAACCTTACGCATGTCGATTCTGTAAAAATATCAGAATTCTTACGTGGAGTGAGATGTCAGTGTCATTCCACTGATGCTAGAATGATGCTACAATCATAATCGAGATTTTAATTGTATTTTAAATTGTAAAATTATCAATAGAGTTATCTATTGATAATTTTATATTATTTCAAAGATAACTATTTAGCGGGATTTTAAATAAAATAGCAAAACAGAAATTTAGTCAAACTCAATTTACTTAATGTAAAAAAACTAAATTGAGTTTCTGTTCAAAATCTCGATTATGATTGTTAATGTAATCTTTGGTCCATCCCTAGCATCAAGTGGGACGACACTGACACACTTCACTCCACGCTCACTTCATCTAAGTTTTCACGGTGAGATGGTTACAGAATAGCACTGCTGATTTCGAGCAGTAGTTGACTACGGAGGCCTACATTTTTAAGTTCATATAGACCGGCCGATATTATCCGGTCTATATAGACTGGCCGATCTATGACATGATAGATCGGCCGGTCTATTATGTAATAATCTCACCGTGACAACAATGAGCTGTCTTTCCACCTGATGCCTAGGGATTGACATTATTGACAGAGCTCTTTTGAGTGAGATTAACAGAATAAATCGGCGAGCGTCTACCTAACATATATAACTTCTTGACAATACACACCTGCGCTGCTTCGGCCGCTACAACTGGAACAGGTCGTCGTGCGCCCTCTCCAGCCGTCTAAGTGAGGTATCGACGCGCCGGCCCTGGGTGAGCCCGACCGGCGGCGGGGGCAACGGGGGCGGGATCACCTCGTTGTACGAAGTGGACGCACCCATGGACGCCGACTGCCGGAGCCGAGCTGTCGGCCGGTGCCGGACGAAGCCGTCCTCTAGGTCTTTTACGAATCTGAAATTGGTTAATTAGTATGGATTAGTTGTAAGCATAAGCTAGGTTCCGTGTGGTGCCGGACGTAAAGAATAGCACCATCCTATTTCTTCCCGTGGGTGTCGTAAAACACGCGTAATGGACTTACTAGAGAATGGGCAGCAGCGTTCTCTATGCATTTTATCACCATACTGAGATTGGCAACCCACCTGCCAAGCGTGGTGAAATGGCAATGCCCCCCTCTTTGGGGGAGGCCTATGTCCAGCAGTGGACATCTTTCAGGTGAAATGATGATGATGATAAGCTAGGTAGAACAATGTTCAGATTACAGGAATCGTATGATCGTTGCTCCGTGTATACCGTATACTGAAATTCAGTTGCCTCTAGTGAGGCTAGAAGATAAGCTCTAGCTCAACATGATTGCGGAAAAGACGAACCTAGTTGTTTTAAACGGAAACCAATTAATATGTGGAAGTTCTTGTCACAATACTGGTAATCATTGCACTTATCCAAGCCTTCCTTTGGGAATAAAGAACTGCGTAAATGGTTTAATCAACAGAAACTTGGACCTTTGTCTTAATAAAGCAATGTTTATCATTACAGAACTCAAGATAACGGATATTATATTTAGAATGAGACAACATCCACACGTCGTATTTACTCTGATTATTCTCCAAGAATACTAAAATAAAGCATTCCAGCTGAAAATACCCAGTTTTATTGCGCTTTAGTCCAAACTTAGCTGACATCAACGTTCTAATTACTCATGCAGTATTATTTTTCTGAAATTTGCGAGGCACGAGAAATCAGGAATTCGGAAATGACGTGCTGCCACAGTCATAACCCAGTATTTGTTATAAACGGATACTGGCAACAGGCCAGAGCAAGGCTACGCGATAAATCTAAGAACACCCTGAATCGATACCTGACGTATTCACATAGACATTTCTTTAAATGGAATCGAATCGAATTTTCGGCCAAACTCTTATCGACTTCGCATTGTGTTCATTGTCCGCTTATAGGTTTTTGTCCAATTCTTCTCACATTACAATCGTTTTGTGCTTACGTTAGTTGCCATTTAGCAAATTTGAGTTGATCGTATCGTTTGGAATACGTTAAGAGCGTTTACACCTTACGGCATTTCATACAAACTTTCAAGAATAGAATAGAATAGAATACTCTTTATTATGTACACCATAACAGTTACAGATATAAACTGAACGGTTGTTGTTAAAGTCAGTAAAGAACATTTTCAAAGTGTCTTATTTAAAAACAGATAACTGGAAATCTCTGTTTCTATGGAAAATTTAAAATCGGTCTAATTTGGCTGTAACACTATTTTTCGAAAATGTTCTTTACTAACTTTTTGAGACCATTGTAGCCTGCTTATGCGTATGGAGTTTCATTAAAATCGGTTCAGTCATTTCGAAAAACAAGGGCTTGAAAATTTGTACGAAATGCTGTAAGGTGTAAACACTCTTAAATAGATAGATTAAAAGTATAAATTGCGGTGAAATCATTAGGACGAGAGAAGTAGTAAGTCCTTGGTACTGCGAATTGATTGTTTTTCCTCTAAAAATTAAAGATCTACTAATTGACAGAACGATTTACATTGTTCAAAAGGATAAATATTTTTTTTTTATGTTTTCTCAACCCTGAACAGATACCTCTATAATAAATTTAGCTTAATTTTCCCTGTTCACCTGACACCACAAGCATTAGGAAGCATCGACGTTGCCGAGGCATAATAATCTCTATGCAAATGGAATTCCGGCTATTAGAGATCCTTAAGAGTAATTTAGAGCCTTATCCAGTCACCGATATACGATCCACACACATGATCACGAAGTTCCGGTCACGAGATCAGCAGCAAACTAGCCCGTACAAAGAATCTTATTTTAAGAACCACTCGGCGGTATAAACTCGACTGCACAATTGACACTCACGACTTCCGATTATTGCAAGTCCAAGGCAAACTAACTTCTATTAGAGCAGTTAAAGGTTTGGTTTGCGATGGCGTACCTATTTGGTGCGAATTTGAAGTGCACGGCTATTGGTGTTATACAAAAACGAATAGTTTTTATATTTGCGCATTGATAGCAATGATACAATATGTAAGCAATAATATTTGCTGATGTTAATTTTATTATGTCCATGGAAAACGATTATGCAATTTTATGAGTGGTTTACACAACGTTTAGGTGACAATAGTGTAGCACGTATGCACCATGTTCAGGGCTCTATGGGAACCACCATCTTGGTCGAAGGTTACAAACAATCACAGTTACTCGTATTGTGCGGACTCCATTTTTATTTTGAATGTTGATCATCAGAGTGCATAGTAACACTTTTCAGGGTCTCAACCATCAAGTGGCATTCGGTTGGGTTTCATAGTGGCAAGGAGGCAACCAAGCTTCTTCATTAATCCTATCGCAGTTAATTTCTATATAAAAGACTTTTGACGGGTGAACTCCTCTTCATTACTGGCTTACTAGTCTTTATTAAGCCAGTAATGAATTAACTAACCTAAATACTGTCTGTGATAAATTAGTTGGGTCTTTTATACACCGTTTCTGACATTTCCACCCACCGTTGCCGACGCAGGGAGGCGAAGTGGAGAATCTGCATAATAACATCTGCACGAACGATTTTGATCAACCTATAAGATCTCAGGGAGACGTTATCGTGAATACTAAGACAACAGACACTGCTCTAGTCTATACTTTATAACGCAGACAGACGACCCACCTGATGGAACAGGATCACCCTCGCCGTTGACACCTGCTGCACCAAGGGGATTCCCAATATGTAGAGGGACAAGTATAACCGTCTTTCCATGCTGTAATTCCATCAACAAACTGCCTTTCAGACGGGGAACACAGCAGTTCTTGATGGTTTAAAATATAAGAATGGTAGATCCCCAGATGAGTCCTTTTACAAGGAGACTGAACAGTTTAACTCTTCCGGGAAACCAACAGCAAACTATAAACACACTAATTACGAATAAAAAGTAAACAATCACTCACCAAACAGCAACCTGACCTTAATGGTGACGTAATTCGAAGGGGTAAACATTGTATAGATAAACTAGTACCTTTCGCTGAAAGCAGCATTAGGTAACAATGTTACGGAGGCAAGTTCACGATTTATCGGGCACTGTTCCAACCCTGAACTAAAGTAATTCTGAAAGGAAAATGTTTTCCTAAGAATTGGCGTCGAGAACTAGTTATTGGAAAGTGGAACTATTCTTGTCTGCATGAGCTGCACTGCTAAGTTTATTTCTTGGTCTAACATTTGTCAGGCAGCGGTTGGTAGCGGCCAGCAGGACTGACTGACCGGGGCACAATCATTTATATATCGACACGTGTGGGCCTCCACTAGTGTCGGTGTTAATGATTAAAGGGTCAGATAATCGCCGTTGACCTTGGCCATACAAATGCACGTCGCGCTCACGCCGCGCAACCATTAACTTTCATAGAGAATATTTATTTTTAGTAACGAAAATATGAATATTTCGTCGGCTTATTGCAAGAACTCATTAACTGCAAAAAATCACTAAATACGTCTTCTATCTTTATTTGACTCCTTTTGACACATTCTACAAAATGCAAAAACTCACTAATTTCTATCCAGTCAATTTTAGGCGTTACGGCCTTGCCATAAAATCCATAACTGCAACTTTGGAACTCAGGCATTTACAAAGAATCACTAAGCTGCACTAGTTATTTTTATTAAATACATAATTATTTAAAAAACAACATACATATTATACAGAACTCATTTTCACCATGTAATTAACTTTATCCAAACAAGTGTAGCATAAATAGCTTAGAATTAGGTTCGATAAAGTTAATTATTTGCATTCTCATAATCGATCTATCACCACTATATCAGGCTTATTGGCGATAATAGTACTGTCAGTGATGATAGACCGATCCCAGTACAACGCGACATGGTCTTTTTCGAGAAATAGGTCGGGCACATACTTGTAATACGGTACCTCAAAATCCACAAGTTTATATTTCAAAGCAAGTTGCTGGTGAATAATCCTGGCTACTTGGTTATGCCTGTGCAAGTACTCCCCGTTAGCCAGACGAGAACAACCAGAGATAATATGTCTGATGGACTCACCCGGACGGTGGCATGCCCGACACACGTCAAACGTCCCATCCTTCATAATATGTCTCCGGTAGTTATTCGTCAAGATAACTTCGTCCATAATTACACAGACAAAACCTTCGGTTTCCCCGAAAAAGTCACCAAAACGTAGCCAGGATACGGACGCTAAAAAACCTACACCCGGCTCACGAAGAGCCCGATAGAAGCGCCCGTGAAGCTCCTTGCCTTGCCATATCTCCTTGCGGTCATCGGTAGTAAGTATTACAGGTTTGCGCCAGTTCTCTTTAGCCATGGAAAGTGGGGTGCGCCCCTTGTCCACTGCGACCACAACACGGTGCATACCCAGTTCGGTTTAAAAAAAATATTCCCTGAGACTGTCCTCGCGGTTGTGGTGGGTCTTCGCATTTAAAAAGCCTCGATCCCCGCACTTCTGCGGGATGTACAGTCTCATCACCGATGATCGTGGGTGATGGTTTCATCCAGTTTGCGGTCAGCAGTGTACGGACCCTCCTATCCAGGGCGTCCAGTTTGGTCTGAGTCCATTTGAGTATGCCAAAAGAGTATATCAAGACCGGCATGACCCAACCGTTGCAGGCGCGCACTTTGTTTTCGTTCGAAAGAAGGCTAATAAATACCTTTTTCAGGCGATCAAAGAAGCGCTCCTTCAGCGATTGCTTCATGTCAGCAACGTTGATCCCTAACGCTTCTTATATACCCAAATACTTATAGCTTTTGGATGAGCAGAGGGATCTAAGGTGTATGGAATCCGAGAGTTGAGTGCCCTCGGATTCCACAATCTCCCCTCGCTTTACATGCATGTTTTAATACTAGCACTGTTTTCATTAGAATACTGGTTATCCCTTTTTTTAAATAAACGTTTGATTGAGTTTCGTTGTTTTTTTTACAATTAAAGAAATAATTAATTGACATACCGAGCAGACTTAAAGTAGCCAAAAGTCATTAACTTTTATTTTTTGTTAAAATATAATACATAACTTTATAGGACTAGCGACTCTCACTTGTTTTTATTAATATACATATTAAGCTAATTGAAAACATTTAATTTTTCACCACCGTAATTATATTTAGGATAATATGGGCAAATCAACATAACCACTAGCTAATTCGAACTAAAATACCGTTTATCTCAGAATAGTGAATATGTCACATAATGACTTCTTGCAATAAGCCGACGATTTGAAGAAAAACACAGATAGAATTATAGATAATAAAACAGTATATTCATACAAAAAAAAGCATGAAAATATTTTAGGTAGTTTGAAAGTTATATCGTTTTTTTTGACTGACATTACTTCCTGAATTTATTTCATAAAGTAATAAACTACAATACTTAAATATTCACATACAGAATTGATGTGTATGCGTTCTAGTTTAACATACATTTTTTGCATAACTTACTTGCATTATATGAAGGCGTAATAACATATGTAAAAGTCACAAAAATCATATATCTGTGCCTTTATGCACCCAATTCCTGTCATTGCGATCATGTAAATCTTGTATCTCCTCCAATAGAGGGTATATTAGTATTGTAATGCTCCAAACATTGATGTATTAAAATAGGAAGATATGGTACGCGCTTCTCGACGTGGACGTGGCATAAATTAGGGGAAAAGGACACAATCATCCTTAGTCACAATCGAACTGGCGTTTGTGTAGCACGTAATAGTGATAATTATTGCTATCTCGTTCCCGATATAGCCCGCGTAATATGTCTCTCTATTTCGGTTGGCGAGCACATGACGCACGACATCGGGAAATGTAGCAGTGGGGGTGTGTTTAAATGTAAGTGTTTCTAGTCCATTTAATATAATTACGTGATGTTAGAGAGTGGCCTATCTTCTTATTTAATACATCAATGGCTCCAAAGTATGGAAAGTTGCGCAAGACTGAGCTGAGGCACGGATGGACAATTTGAAGCTATATACATATTTTAGCGATTGACCACATAAGCTACTACCAGGCACGACGCATAGCCGCAGCTGTGGCCCGCGAAATTATTTTTTTTTACCTTTTATGTATTTACAGAATTAAAATCATTAATACTCTTTATGTTAGATTTATTCCCCAATGTCATGATTTCATGAAAAAGTCATTCGACCTCACACTGACCGGCAAATTGCAAAAAACGTAACAAAAATATTAAATTTCGCGGGCTACAGTACTAGCTTGTGCCCGCGACTTCGGCCGCGTGAAATTTCTTGTGATTTAACATAACATAAATGCTATGACACTCGACAATACTGTACAGCTTCCATTAATGAAAGAATTTTCGGAATCAGGTCAGTAGTTCCGAAAATTACCCCCTACATACAAACTCACAAATGTTACCTCTTGATAATATTATAGTAGATAAGCAAAAATACCTACAACCACCTAGTTACAGAAGAAAGTTTTGCAAGAGCAAATAATAATTTGTTAAGGGTCTATACTACCTCAGCGCCACCTCACTCTTTATCTCGCTCGCACAAGTAGCTGGCGGTCACGCAAGCAAGCGAGACAGGGTGGCAGGGAGAAGACTCCAAGGCACCGATATTTTAGTTTATTTCTTTTTACAGTGAAAATAATTAAAAAATAACATAAGACCAGCTTTATAGTTAGTTCAGTTAATATGCAAAGTTTAATTATCTAATTTGAAGTATTTTTTGAATACCAACGGATTATTGTTCGGTTTGAAGGTAACTTTGGATTTTTTTTCTATGAAGTAATTTTATGGAATCGTGTTTTCGTCAAACATAGTACTTAACATTAATCCACATATATTTATTTCAAAGTTAATGCTGAAGTATATTCGATATAACGGAGGATCATGCTAAGCCATTTGTGGTAGGTATAGGCTCTTAATATCGGTCAGTGGCCTAACAAGTAACAGTCAACAAGAGTGTTATGAAAATATTAGCTCACCAATCTGCTCATCGTTATCATAATATGTTCAGCAATGTTTCAGGCGCTGCGGGCTGTTAAATATGACCACGAGACGTTTTTTATCATGTTTACTTGGTCGGAAATAAAATTTTACTATGTGAAACCAGATTAAGTGTTTACATGATTAAAACCCATTCTCTTTCTGCCTGTCGGATAGATCGCTTATAATAACTCGAGAGCTTTTTTAAAAATTCATAGATATTGTTACAGCTACTTTCTTCATCGAACCTATTGCCATCAACCGGGCACAAAGCAGACTCCGGGCTGCACAGAAATTCCTGATGAAAAATACCCAATACCCCTTTGCATGTTTGCCTTTGAATGACGTCAAAATCGGTTGAACGGACTGTTAAAAAAGATTCATTTAAATTCCTAATTTTATTTCAAATGGAGTGTAGGTAAGACTGAGGGATCTATCAGAGAAATGTTGAAGGTCTGCGAGGAGTATTCTGCCTTGCACGGCCTTGTGTACAATGTCCGTAAGTGTGAATACATGGTTTTTAAGGCCGCCCGGTAAGTGCCCTAATTATGAACCTAGTTTTTATCTAAATGGTATGAGCATAAATAAAGTCCAATAATTTAAGTACTTGGAGCACATACTTACCGACGACCTTAAGGATAATGCAGACATCGAAAGGGATCGCAGGGCACTGGCGGTCCGAGGGTACATGTTGGCCCGTAGATTCTCTCGTTGTGCGGACCAAGTCAAAATCACCCTGTTCAAGGCGTTTTGTCAAGGTCTGTATGCGGGGGATCTATGGGTCAGCTACACCAAAAGATCGCTAGATGTCTTACGCATCCAATAAAACAATGTTTTTTAGGATGCTGTTGAAACTGCCCCGTTTCTGTAGCGCATCGAAAATGTTATTTTTATGGAGGTAGATATATTTCATTGCAGCCTGAACAGATTCACTGAAGTAGCACTGAAGTGCATTGAAAATTTTTAGAGACCATTTTATTGGTATTTTTGTTAATTTAGTATAAGTATGATGTAAGTTTTATTGTAGTACGAGTAGCATCGCATTGCCACTTATAGCTGTTATGGTGTTATTTACGTATTTTTTTTAATAAATTAATAAATTTTGCTCAGAACCGAACTGATGGCTTCCATGCAGTGATTCGCAAAAATGTCGCATCATTGATGCGTAGAACACGGGTCAGTGACAATAGCATCCTGAAAACAGTGGTGGAGAGCCCTTACAGCCCATTTCTGAGGCACTATGTGGGGAAAATGGTCAGGTAGCATATTCCTTGCTTTATCGTTCTCTGCATATCCTGCCGCAGTCATCAGCTATTGCTCTTTTTGTTTTGTGTACTACTAACACTAGTGATAAGGTATTTTACTAACAATTGGACCATATTGTTGTCCGAACTTAATAAATAAAAAAATACTAATTTTACGGGTTATGACGGCCGGAGCCATAGGCTCATGCAGACCGGCGTGCTATCGGGGTAGGGAGACACGTTCCATGAAGTTTTCATAGAAATAGTGCTACTAGTGTCGCATCGCGCATGTCTGCGGGAGTCTCAAATACATTAGCCATTTCCGTATCGTGTGAGTGTATTGACTGGCCTATAGATGATATTCAGAGTACCTATGAATGTCAGTCACATTAACCGTCTCACTCAAGCCGACGAATTACGTTAACCTGTCTACTATGTCATCAATCGATATTGTTTATTTGTTCTTCTAGTTTGAAAATTTAAAATCGGTCTAATTTGGCTGTAACACTATTATTCGAAAATGTTCTTAACTAACTTTTTAGATCTTTGTAGCCTGCTTATGCGTATGAAGTTTCATTAAAATCGGTTCAGTCATTTCGAAAAACAAGGGCTTAAAAGTTTGTATGAAATGCCGTAAGTCGTAAACGCTCTTAAGACTCTACGTTAATTAATTGTGTATAACAACGTGACCGTTTTAATTGAAATTACAGACCATGTTAATCTTCATTTTGAGGATCTAATGAACGAAATAATAATTTGCAACTGAAAACGAAGATCAGGCGATGTTTGTCAATAACTCATCAGGTATTTATCTTGCAAACCAATGATGTATAAAACTATACGTCATTGTTGCAAACTGTGTTTCTAAGTAAACACAGCAGCTATAAATCATGTAAATCTTCACCCGTTTAAAATATAATTCCAATGTTTATCTCGAATTCTCGACACGGTTCAGTTGAAACCACAAATCGTAAATTAATGGTTAATTAATCAATTTTTATCAGACGGAACGTCATAAGCATAACATCCTCAAGTAAATGCCTAGCTTTGATTATTATCTGTATTTCAATGCAAGTAGTAGTATTTTTTTTTTTAAGTAGTAGTAATTTATTTCATAAAAAAGAAGTACCTACAGTCTGTTACAAAGTAGGATGACAACTTAGGAATAGTTTACATCTGAGATGAGTAGGTAACAGGCATAGGTAGGCAAGTTGATCATCAGCATAATTTCAGCTGAAAGACGTCCACTACTGGACATAAGCCTCCCCCAAAAGGGTTGTCGAGATGGTGTCGCGCTGCAAAAGAAACAGGCCAACTTTGATAGGCTGGTGTGTGTGACAGCTACGTCACACACTCGCGGAATGTCATTGTGTCATTCTAGTGTGCGTGCATTTCGCGGCCAACAGTTGGACGCATATTTTTTCGACGAGTTCATAGCTTTCACTGTCGATCTAGACATATTTATATCTTTGATGCTTACGTTGTGATAATATCAGCCAGCAGCCGTACCGTAGTGATAATATCAGCGTAGGAGGATAAACGGAATATAGGACTTTATATTGAAAGTCGCTCTTCGTGTCTGTCTGGGTGTCCGGGTGGTTCTCCTAAACTACGCATTGGATTTCGATGCGGCTTTCCCCATCATTTACAGAATTTATTCTGGAAGGTTTATTTGTTAATACATTAAGACGCAGATACTAAAAATAAATATTCCATATAAACCCAACGGCGCGGTCAAGGTCAACGGCTATTACCGGACCCTTAATATTATTAAACTCCCATAGTTATACACTCGCGGTCAAATAATACGGGACGATGACGAAAATCTCTGTAACTTGCAGATTAATAATGGTAGAAAGAAGAAATCGAAACCCCGCCCCAGCTACACTTCGAGACATGAAACATACGTTAGTGGAAGAATGGACCTACATCCCGCATCATCGCATAAGAAACTTAAAAACAGCATGCCCAATCGCCTGGCAGCTGTGAGAAGACCCCGTGGAGGCAATACAAAGTATTAAGTTCATTTTTGTGTTGTATCCGAGGTGCCAACCATTATTTTTCCAACATAAAAATAAATTGTTTTTTTTATGTAATTTTAACAATTAAACTAATAATGTTTCCAACATTTGGTGTTGACTTATGAACTGGTAAATTATCTACAACATACACTTTCATTCATGCCGCTAGCTCTAATATTTTAAGAGTAATCTTAGTTTTTCGTACTGACCCGTATTCTTTGTCCATGAGTGTAATAAAGAAATCTCTATGTTTTGTCAAGTCGTAAAAACCGAGCGAAGCAGGGGCAGACCGCTTGTAAAATATAAATTACATATTTCTCTTACGAACTTAGACTCAATTTGCCAAGGCGTGTCCCGATTGTCCCTACTAATATCCCATGAGTCGGCACCGCAATGTGATAGATAACAGCGCGACAGCTGCGTGATAAGGCCAATGACTTCGGAAACTATATCACAACTAATATCAACTCTGTATAAGTGTATACATATAGGGTCCATTTAAATTAGCTAGAGAAACTCCGCAGACGTGATGGGTATCGATGTCTAAACCACGATAACATAAAAAGATTTGATGATTTTTTTTGGCTCTTTTTTTTTTTTTATAAAACGTTGCCCCACACTAGGAATTTCTCCTGTATCTTGGGTGCGTTTACAAACATTTAAACTCACATACACTAACAGCCAGACCCGGATCAACTACTTGTAGGTCATACAAATATTTGTTCCGTGCGGGAATCGAACCCGCAACACGCAGCGCAGCAGTCAATCGCTTAACCACTGCGCCAACCGTGCCGTCTGCCAGCTTCCAATCCGTCCAATGACAGCTTGTAATGTACTTGAAGTACGAGTTGCAAAAATTTGTTTTTTTTTTTTGTTTTATCGTGGTTAGATACTGAAATCCATCACGTCTCTGAAGTTTAAACAAAAAAAAAATTTTTATTTAAACATATACGTATATTTGAAGTTACTACACCACCTGAGAATGGGCAGCAGCGTTCTCTATGCATTTTAACACCATACTGCGATCACCAACCAGCCTGCCAAGCGTGGTGATTATGGCATACCCCCCCTTTGAGGGAGGCTATGTCCAGCAGTGGACGTCTTTCGGCTGAAATGATGAATGATGATGATGTCACTACCTGCAGTTGATAACCCCAAAAAACACTCAACAATTTTTTTTATTTTTTTTTTATCGTGTTTAGATATCGATACTCATCACGTCTGCGGAGTTTTGCTAGCAAATTTAATTTGACCCTGTATTTACACATGTATACTGAAACCATATACATATAGGTATAGTTTCAGTTATCTAAACTTTAAGTTTATTGAAACTTCAATAAACACAAACGGGTCATTTGTCACAACATGATGACACATGTAGGTGTGTAAAATGTTTCTTGTCTTTAAAACTAGTACGACTCTGCATATTTCTTGTTTCGACATAAATTTTACAATAAAGTAATTCGTGCAAACGTTTTACATGAAATAAAATTAATAACAATACGTAAATGCTAACCTGTGCGTGTTTATGCTGTCGGTACCATGTAAAAGACATTAAAAGCGAAATCGTCAGGTTAGCCCGCGAAATTCAAACTTCAAAATTCAACTCAACACTCTCTCTCATTTCATTACAACTCTCTAAGCTCCTAATCCTAATCCTATTGAACGGCTATTTCATGAAAGGGTAATTCAATAGGATTCTACGAAGAGAGTTAGATGTATTGCTGATGTTAATGATTATAATTCTGTAAAGCCATATTTGTTACGGCCGCGAATCATATTTTAATCAACATAATATAACCTGACACAGACCTGCAAATTGCAAAAAAATTAAGAAAATTTTTATTTCGCGGGCTATCTTAGCGCATCTCCCTTAAGAAATCAGTACAAAATTATTTTCTATCAGCTCGCTTATTGCTCATAGAAAATAATTATGTGCTGATATCTTCTGTCTCTGCGCTGAGCTCAAGGAATTCAATAAACGAACGCTGCATTCCCTATGGTGCGGTGCGGCGGGCCGCGGGCGGAGGGTATTCTGAATATTTATTTATTTGTCTAAACAACTGAAGATCACGTCATTTCATCGATCGATTAGTTTGTACACTGTCATGCTGAGATCCCATTTGCGCAAATTCAAATACGTCACTTCAGACTTATGAAGTTATGACATAAGGGGGATGCGCTAAGGTAGCCCGCGAAATTCAAGTTACCAATATGGCTTTACAGAATTATAATCATTCGAATCGATTCTAATGATTATAATTCTATAAAGCCATATTGGTTATGGCCGCGAATCATAATTAGATCAACATAAAACCTGTTACTGACCTGAAAATTGCAAAAAACGTAATAAAATTTGAATTTCGCGGGATACCTTAGCGCATCCCCCTTAAGCAATTAATTTCAGACTATTAACAAACGAAGATGGGTTACTGTGCACGCTCCCCTTCTTGGCAGGACAATGTGGGCCAATAACGCCCATGACTCCACTCTTATGCCAGTTTTAATATTGTAGTTAGCAACGGAGTAATCGACTTAATTTGTTGGCAAACCAATTGGCGGTGACGGTGTACGAGTATATTGCTGTTGATTCCACTCGGTACTAGGATAACTAACTGATAAACATAATAAGATTGTTACTTAGATATTTTAAATTATAACGACCATCCTAGGGACTTGCTGCTTCTCTCTCTTGTGGTCAGTCCAATACATTTTATTTTCCAAGCCCATTTGAGTCTTGGTTACTCATGAAAATATTTTCTTTCGATATACGGCCGTGTCTATGCAGTGGCCATAATAACTGACCTATAGTAATCACAAAACCGTGAAAACTTGATAAATGCATACATTATAAAGCATGATATCGAATGGCAAGGGGCAAGGCCAAACAAAGCTCGTTCGTTAGGTTTCTCGGACGACTAGTCCAGCATACGTTTTGGATTATTTTTATAAATAAGAATAATTCAAAACGTATGCTGGACGAGTAATGTGTGGAGTTCGGAATTTAGGACTCAGTTAGCATGCAGTTGCAATGCATACAGCTGTGCAACTGCATCAGAAATGCACAATTAGGTCGCATGAGTACCATCGTTCGGTAGGAATTATTGTATGTGAAATAGATAATCACAATAAATGTAATAAGGTTTTCATTTTATGGCGACGATAACCGACTTTTAATGATTTTATACTGAAGATCACGTCTAAATGAGTAGTATTAATGATTTGAAAAAAATATATGTTAAATTAGAGCATTTTCTCAATAACTTAATATGTATTAGATTATGTTTATATTACATAGTGAAATTAATTTGAGAATGGCGCAAAATCTACCAAGCGTATTTTTCTGAAACCTTCACCAATTTAAAGACAATTTAATTATTGATCTTTTAGTATACGCGTTTTATTAAAATACCTTTTGTTTTGTGAATAATAAATTAATAATGCGTCAAAATGGGGACAGAACTCCTTGAGGGCGAGTCCTATTACTGGCTGAACGTACGACACATTGCGTGAGCTCAGTACAGAACACGCAAGCTAACCACTCAAGGTCACTGGCATATATCTGCGTCTTAAATGTAAAAAAAGAATCTAGTTTTACATCAATTGTGTCAAACATCAATGTCTATTAACTGCTCCCATGTTGCGATGTTTGTTTTTTTTTTTTTACATAATTCCTTGACATAATCGATGTTTTTTTTATTTTAAATATTATCTTTTTTTTTTACAAACCCCATTGACATAATTTTTTTCTTATTTGACATTAATAGACCTACAATTTTAATTTCAACAAGGTTCTAACTTTTATTGTTTTAATCATTTATTTTATATTGTTTTTTTTGTTAATGTGAGGACGTTGTAGGCTTAATAGACTGTAGACCATTTCCTATTTTGTTAAGTACCTACCTGGTACTTTTGACGGGCCTACGCTGTCCTCTCATACTTTTTAACACTGTAATTTGAAAACATTGTAAAAGCCATCTTTTTTTTAAAGAGTAACCGTGGAGTTTCTTGCCGGCTCTTCTCCATAGGAAACGACCAATTGGAACCGTGCACCTAGCTTCTGACGTTTCATAAGTGCCCATGTAGGCATAAGTGAAATAAAAATATTTTTGATTTGATTTGATTGAGTTCTTTTGTATCAGAAATAAATAATCATTAAATGTACAATAATTAAACAACAATTTAACTTTAAGGTAGGTTTTAATCATTAGTAATTTGGTGCTTCAAGTCTTAATTAAAGCACTTTCAAAAACCGTTATATTTTATGTTTCTTTTTACTTTTCTTTAAAGTAATATGCTGGCACGAAGATTTGCGAAACGTTAAAATCAATTGAAAATACCCTGTTTAACGCATACTGCCGGAATCTTTACACCTGTGCCCTTTGGTACAAGCAGTACATGCAGCGAGCTTACAACACGCTGCGTGTTCAAAATAATAACGCATTCAGATGCATACGGGGTTTGCCGTGGCGGTGTAGTGCTTCCGGTAATGTTTGCCGAAAACAGGGTAGATGACTTTTACGCAGTCATGAGAAAGTCGCAGGCGTCTTTTATGTACCGAATACATAAATCTGACAATGGAATATTGAGGGCCTTATACGAGGTAAACTATTTCTTCCTATATGGCAATTAATATTCCAGCTAAAATAATACTGCGTGTAATGTAATAAATTTTGTTGTTGATTGATTGATTGTTTGTTTTGTATAATTTAATAATAATGAATAATGTGTTATTTGTCATTTGTAATCGGGTGTTTTTTATATGGGTGTACTTATGCCTGAATTAAAAATTATTTGATTTGATTTTGATTTTTAACCTGACTCCTGAACTATACGCGAGACGAGGGTATTAACTATTGGGAAAAAAATGTCGCGTTCGTTAACACTGTTAACCAGTAGAACGCATCATTCCCAGTAGTTAATAGTGTTAAATACGGAGTATTAACCAGCGTGAAGTACCCAAAGATATTATTATCAGACTTTGGTTAAATCAGCCCTTAGTGATCGATAATAATGAGCCATACAAAGTTAAATATTTTTTAACAAACCAAACCCTCTCTTGTCTCTGCAAGGTCAGTCTTGCCAGACGGTTGAGGAATTTAACGAATGCCCTATGATCAATTAAATAAAATCATTCGATATGATTAAGTATTCTGAATATTTCTGTGACTTAATTCAAGAGCCAGCATAATTATTGTTAATCTGACACGTCCTAAACCGGATCCCTAAGAATATGTGAATTTTTATTTTGTAGGTGATGCTAGAATAAATTAAATTGAAGGGCACCATGACTGTACTTAGACACCCGGCGCTTTATTTGTAGTAGCTATATATTTTTTGTAAAATAGACCCTTTTTAATGTATTTTTGAAAACCTAAAAGTGCGCAAAACCATAGGTGCCGAAAAAAAATCACCAAAGTCTCTTTCGGGATTTGTGGGATAGAAGATCACGCAATAATAAGGCGTAGTCGACCTGCACCACGAAAAACTAAAATATTACCAACACTATTCAATATTATGATAAGGTTTCATTTCAAATGGCAAAATGTGTGACTTGACTGATTGACTCACTATGGGGGCAAACAAATATGACCACCTGGAACAAGAATGGGTTCCAAAAAATCATGAAATTCGTATGACGTAATTTATGTATGGCCCCTAAATTTATTAGAGCCTATTCTATTAGCTGAGTACAGATGGGACTACTGTTTGTTTTAAGGGGAAAACTGTTTGTTTTAAGGGGAAAACTGTTTCTTTTAAGGGGAAAACTGTTTGTTTTAAGGCTAAAACTAAACCAAAAACATTGGGTAAAATAGTTCTAGGAGAAGAGAATGTATTGTTTGTGTATGCGTGACAGCGTGACTGTGGTTTGTAAGTGTGTTATTGATAATTTACTTGCTATCGTGTTTACAAAACATGTTTTTACTTAAGAATAAAGACAGCAAGTATTTCACGAATATTTTTAATTATGGAGATAGCAGCCAAGTAAAGTCTAATGGGCGTAAACGCTACTGCTAAGCATGAGGTCCTGGGTTCGATTCCCAGGTCGGGCAAACTGTTACTGGGTTTTTCTGTCTGGAATTTCTCAGAAGCAGCCCGGAGTCTGGATTTGTGCCCGGTTGATGGCAATAGGCTCGACCCTATTACATGGGACTTAAACATAACTGGCGAAATGTGGATTTACAGTCAGTGCAGTGCTCTGTATAACCCGGCTCCCCTTCTTCTTTGTTGGAGGGGTCAGATAATGTAGAGCACTGACTGTACAATAGGTACACCTCTGCCCATCCCTTCGGGGAAACAAGGCGTGAAGTATGTGTAAAGTAAGTACCAAAGCCCTTAAGAAGTAAGCTAAAAATTCGTAATTTGAAATGATCTGGGAGAGCCAAAGATAAAACTGACGTGACGTGTTGTGTCGTGACGGGTTCATTTACTGTGATGTGTTGTGTCGTGACGTGACGTATTCGAACGACCGACGAACTATTCAGGACTACGTCAAATCACAACGAGTCTTGATTGGCTAACACTGCGTCAGAAGGCGTCACGACACGACACAACACAGTAATGTAAATCCGGCATTACTCGTCATCACAGTAGTCACCCCGTTTCTAGCCATTTACGTAGTACTATTACTTATTCTGTGCCATTTATCATCTTTCATACAGTCCATCCATCATTTCTTTATCCTCCCCCCTATTCTATAGCAACATAATCGTCCGATGCACTTCTCAACCGGTCCGACAGACAATTACCTATATGCATAACGTATTCGATTCAATATTACAATACGTAACAGTTATCGGCTGTCTATTCATCACACTTTTTATACTTTAGGCGTGTGCAGGTGCACATAAAGGATAAGTAAAAACGGTAGCCCTAGTAGTAAGTAATATTAAATTGCTACTGCATGACTACCGCGCCGACGAAACATAGATATATAGAGAAGAAGTAGATTGTCTAAACTCTAAAGAATACTGTTGATGAGTATGTTTTTGATAAATAAATCTCGTAGTGCAAGCCTCCATTACATACAACATAGTCAAAACAAATAAGAACGTAACAGTGATTGAAATACCGTTCTTTATACAAAACTGAAAACTTAGTTCGGTACTAGGTTGTCAGTTTTGTGTTTAGGAACTTTACCATAGTCGGAAAAAAGTTCGAAATTCAATAATGGCTCCATGTTTTAAACCTGGGTCTGAAGATAAACCTTGTTTTGGAATAAGGGGTAAGTGTTTGACATACAATAACTGCCAAGCCTTTTCCCAACTATGTTGGGGTCGACTTCCAGTATAACTGGATGCATAGAGCGACTGCCTATCTGACCCCCACAACCCAGTAACTGTGTAACCCCTTGGTAAGACTGGTTGTCAGACTTTTGGGCTTCAACGACCCGTAACGACTGTCAAAGATCTATGGCCACCGGAACAACATAATAATAATAAGTATTTAACGGGTTGCGATTCGATTAGGTATGGTTGCTAAGCAATTTATGGACGTCACAATGCATATGGTGAGTGGCAGTTCTCCTGGTTTTTACCAGGAGAACTCCTCAACAATTAACGTCCCAGCATCGGGAAAAGCAATAGTTTGTAAAAGGTGATGAGCAAGTTGACTTTAGGCTATTGTAACTTAAATAACTTAAAAAGTACCCACTAAAAAGTGAAAATAAAAAACTTTTTGAAAAAAAAATAACCGACTTCCAAAAAACACTACAAAGTGAAAAATAACTTTAATTCGGAAGTCGGTGACAATCGAACATATTCAAAACAAAAATTTGGCAAATCGATCCAGGCGTTCTGAAGTGATGTGCTTACCAATGATCAGCATTTAATTTTTAATAAATACATAGGTAGATACATTGATATATAAAAAGTACATCAATGTCTTAGATATCAGTTTTTTTTTTTTTGTTTAGGTTTCACAATATTGTGAGACATGGTTTTTTGATAGTGAACATTAAACATAGTGGTATAAACCACCTTTTAGCCCTGAGGCTTAGATAAACATAAGGAGAAAATTAATGGTGGTTGCCTTGGTTGCCTGTTTACATAATCAGCCTATAATGTTTCCACAGCTGGGACACAGGCCTCCTCTCGGTGAGAGGGAGAAGGCCGTAAATCCGTAATCCACTACGCCCGCCCGGTGCGGGTTAGTAGATGTCACAACATGTCTTCGAATTTTTGGTTCTAAGACATGTTTTCTCACAATGATTTCCTTCATCGTTTTGAGAGCAGTGGTGATGAAATAATTTACACAAAGTAAAGCGCCTGTCGGGGTTAGAACCTACGGGGTACAACTCATAAGTCACGGCCGTTACCACTGGGCCACGACTACTCTGTCAATGCCTGTTTGTTGAACCAATATTTTTAATACTTTCCGTGACACCACAGAGGGCCCTATCAGAATACCAGCGCTGCGACACTTATTTTTAAGTGCCGCAGCATCATGCTGAGATACGGGCCTTTTGGCCTCGTACAGGACTTTCTGTTTTTATTTAAATTTTTACTTTGTTTTATTTTTAGTTTTGTTCTATATGTTTCTATGAGTGTGTTTTATTTTAATGTGTGAGTCCCAATAAATGCTTTTTCTTTCTTTTTTTCTTTCTCTAATTTTCATAAAGTTTATTATTTTGCAGCTTATTTCGATCCTACATATCCTACTTATAACATAGGTACAAATAGTTTTAAATTGTGAAACTCTTCTAACCATACCAAGTAGGTACTAAAAATAAATAAAATTCTCAGAGCAGTGTTTCGGTTTATTGGGATTATTATAAGGTTCATTACATCACATTTTCCTGCAATGATACGATGGTTCACCTCCAATAATTGAAATGTATTCTGTTGGTGGCTAACAACGGCACACAATCAATTACCTAGTAGACACTTCATACTCATACCACCAATCTATACAAATAAATAAAATTTAAGTGTCTGTTTATAATGTCAAAATAACAGCTTTTTCTTAAATGCATATGAAAGTTTATTCGGGTTTTTTTTTTTTTACATTTTTGTCTGTCCGTATGAAAAGAAAGAAAATTTGTTTATTCTGCACAAAGAAAACGCACATTTCAACAAATATAAACATAATTAAAATACACACATACAAAGTAGCCAAAACCCTCGTATCCAATACACTCAACTATAGATAGAAAATGAAGATAGAAAATTTTGACAATCATTTCGTATGATTGTCTGTTCCCGCTAATTTCCAAACCTCTGGACCGATTTTGACGGGACTTTCACTGGCAGATTGCTGATGTTATACAGAGTAACTTAGGCTACTTTTATTTTAGAAAAATCCACACTGGCGAAGCCATGGTCAGCAGCTATTGAGACTATAATTAGTAACTATTTCAGTGTTCCTAGTGCCTAGACACAACATTTGAACTAATATTAGCACACTTAGGTATGTTAATAAGTACGTCAATTAAAATGATAGCAGTGCAAATTAAATTTGTTTACACAATAAATTGTTTTTTGTTGAAGATACATTTGAGGTGCAAGGATGTTATTTGATAGAACTGAGATTTATGTGTCATCATCATCACTAAGAAATATTTTATCATTATTAATATGATGTTGCTTTATTATTTGCACATTTATCTCTTATTTGCACAATATAGTAGTATATCATAGAAATAAATGTTGTAATAATCTATAATAAAATATACGCAGTACTACTGATAATGGGCTGTGCGTACGTACACCGAACATCAAATAAGCACGCGGTTATCAATTTTAGACAAACACATTTTATCATAAGAGCAGACACCTTCCACAGTTGTTTACTCAACATTGAGATTATATTATCATAAAATGTATTTTAATTCCTAAATATACTTCAGTAAATTATTATAGCAAAACTTTAGGGGTGATCTAAAAATGTAAATCATTTATCGATGATTCTGTATGAGCATAATATGTTACATACAATACGTAAAGTTGGAGCCCATTTTACACAAATTCATTTTATTTGAAGCAAAACGGTTATATTCCTTCTAGAAACGAAAACACAGGCAAACTAACAAGGAACTAAACCTCTGGCAATGGTTTATGATTATTTGAGGAGCTTTACCTGAATAATAATGATGAAAACCAACAAATTACGTTATGTACTCACTCGCTAGTTTCCTTGGTCTTCTCTACATGCTTCTTGATATCAGCAAGTGAAGAGTCGAGTCTATTGAGGAACTCGTCGAAGCTCTTCTTTTCGTCCGGGCTGCCCGGGGAGAAGTCTACCGTGGGCATGCCTGCGATGGATGCTCGGTGATTCGGCGGGGGCAGTTCCGTCACCCGCTCACCATTCTCGTAGAACGGAGAATCTTTGGTGACGGGGATCAATATATACTCCCGCAAATACAAACTATCCGTAGCGAATAAGCGATTCGCCCGTCTAATTTTCTCCATCTATAACAACCAAACGACCCATTTAACACTCTCTCCGTTCAAAACCCGAAGAGTTAACGAGATAATAACACTTTTACTGCGATGTTGGTACACTTACGGTAACACCATATTTGAGGGCAAGCCCTTGCAAAGTATCGCCTTTTGACATTACATGCTTGATGTATTCTTCGTTCCTTTTCATGTGGTTACAAGTACTTCCATATTTTTTAAGAGGGCGAGCTGAATCCCGAATAGAAACTCTCTCATCGAAAAGACGTTCCTCCTCCATTTTTGACGTGTAAATGACAGCGTCGAATAGACCGAAGTTAGTTTCGAAACACGAGGTGCAATGACCTTTCGTTTTGATAAATGGCCCCGATACAAATACCAAATAAAACAAATATAAATCATATGTTAATTTTATTACACTGTATTAAAATAACTGTAGAAAATAGAAATGTTTTTCTATCTTAATTCTTCTTCATTTCTTTCTCACTATAACAAGAGACAGGATTTACTGCCATCTGTAACAAACATGGCGCTTAGTGTTGGTGTATTCGGTGTATTGCTTATTGGATGGCGATGGCGCTATTTCGATTTCAGCGCTGTAAAATGTTTCTCGCATTTACGATAGATGGTGCTTTACTAGAAGTTCAGCTAGCTCACCCGGGCCAATAAGGACGACCAATCATAGATCTGGAACCTTTAGTTCATTCAACCAGATCAGAATAGGTCTTTCTCCTGATCATACTCACTCATTAGTGTTCAATTTGTTCATTCATTTCATTCAGTCTCACAGTGCAACTAGACGAGAGTGGTGTTGTGTTATGTGATTCAGAATTAGATGAAATTTAAATATTGTTATGAACTGAAAACATTTTCAATCGTAGTGTTTTGACTTAGACATTTTAATTTTATTGTATTGACTGGAGATTCATAAAGGACCAAATTTACTCGTTTGGTATTGTTTTTTGGTATTTTATTCGATTTTTATTTATGGTTTGTGTACATACACATGTGATCAATAAAATAATCGCGACATTTCTTCGATAAAAGGGGTATGTATGAATGAAAGTGTTATTTTTTGCACGTTTCATGAAATAACAGTGTTATATTTAGTCGTTTGGTAGTTGGAGAGCTTGTTTTCCCCTGTCGGGCGCACACCGCCCCATTGCGAAAAATATAATAATGCGAGGGTTGGCCGCAGTTGGCCGCGCGCGCTCCGTTCACGATTATTTTATTGCTGGTGGGGCTCAGCTTTTTTAATTGTTGAATGCTTCGGATACAATTTACTGAGTATTCGACAGTTTGTTCGTATTTTCTGGTTGGTAAATGGATTATTACGTAGGTAACCCACATTACTTTTGATCTTGTCTGCGGATTTGAAAACCTAGAGTTTTGACAATATCTAAGAAGGTAGGTACATACCTACTCCTTATTATATTCACGAGCCCTGTGGGAAAATGTGTGTCCTAAATAGATAACACTGGCTAATCTAGACTTGAGTGTACCTAGGTCAGCTGGTCAACCCAGCTGGATAACTCGTATTTCTGGCTAATACTGATATGTACTTAATAAGAAGGTAACTCGATACCTACCTCCTGATAAAAAAAAAACAAGCAGTCATACGGACTGCCGATAGAAGGGTCAGTGGGTCGTATTATAAAAGGTATTTTAATAAAACGGGTATACTAAAAGATCAATAATTAAATTATCTTTAAATTGGTGATGGTTTCAGAAAAATACGCTTGGTAGATTTTGCGCCATTCTCAGTTTTTGATCCGCGTTAGACATAACTTTACAAATTAATTTCACTGTGTAATAAAAACATAATCTAAAATATTCACATATTAAATTATTGAGAAAATGCTCTAATTTAACATATTTTTTTTTTAAATCATTAACACTATTCGTTTAGATGTGATCTTCAGTATAAAATCATTAAAAGTCGGTTACCGTCGCCTTAATTTCACTTACTACAGCATGTCGATGGCTACAGCAGAAGATTTTACTTCAAAAATTTGCACAACGGGCAAAGCTTTACAGATCAAGAGAACTCAATCAACTTCAGGAATTACACTGTAGTCTGTACCTAGTGACCCCACTTCAACGAGGCATATAGGTAGGTACCTACATACGTAACCAAGCTAACCAATTAGCTTAGTTTGATGGCTTGATAATACAGTTGACTTACTGGATCCCTTGCCTACATCTCTAACCTACTGCTTAGGTCATAAAAAAACGACTACATACTATGTCATGTAAAAAAGTAATAAATTATCCTGCACCAAAGAACTTTGAGGACGGCCTAAGTAAGTATTACATTTCGACCGTGATTTTTGCGTTAAATGGCCGACTTTGGGGTTCTTATTCTGAGAAACTGAAAGACCTCGACGACGGGTGGAGATTAATTATTAGTATAGTTTATAGCGGTCTCCCTTTTCCCAATTTTGGTCAGTGAGTCGTCTTAATATTATCTTATTTATTTATTTTTGTTTTAATGTTGTTGTTTCTTGCATGGCACCCAATACCAGTTGTATGCCGTTATATCTGGAGGAACATTGACAACTAAAACACAGGCTTTTAGCCTAGTTTAGGAGGCATCAGTTCGCCCTTTAATGGGACTATCTATTTATACATATAAAGCCAAAATTCCGAAGCAAGTGTTCATAAAATTCGCGATGGCTCTTTACGAAATGAAATATACCTACTTAATAATACCTATCTATTAAATAGTGGTTTAGTTCATAACGGTCTCAGAATGTTGAAATATAATATAGCTATGGAATATCTATAAAAAAAAACCGTTAAAACCATAAAACGACTAAAAACGCACAGAATTAACTGTCAATTTCTCCTTACTACATTAATATTATTAAGTAAAATGTATATCAGAATAACCGTTAGTTCATTAGGTAATTAAATTTCATATCATCATCGTCATCATTTCAGCCAAAAGATTTTTCATATAAAAAAGTAACAAAAATTGTATGAAACGTAATTACAACTGCTTATTTGCTACATAATACGATGCGTCGGCTGCTTAATCCTTCAGAACGCAATTTTGTTGGTACCTGCTCTAAAACCGTCAAAAAAGGTCATGACCCCAACTTATGCACCCTTGCACCAATAACATAAATATCAAATTCCGAACGGTTGACTCACGCACAAACATCCCTCCGACTGTTAAAGGAAAGAGTGTTATTAAAAAATGCATTTAAAAAAAAATGCGCGTGAGTTTGTGAGTCAGTGTAGACGGAACCAGTTCGAAATGAGTAAATCTTTCAAGATCAGCGTGTCATTATCGTGTGAGTCATCGCGCTAGAATCCGACCTCCGAGGGAACTCCTATCTGTAATCTGTGTAGATTAGTAAGTAAATACGCCATGATTATGTGTTGAGCTTGTATGATGTGCTTGTTTAAGGACGAAAATTAGGTGCAGTTTGGTTTTACTCAAAAATCGCTCTTATTTCTTTGTGGAAGATATTATGTAAAGTCAGAATGTTCAGGTCAGTGCACTATCATGAACTGATAAGTATGTTGTAAGTACCTATCACAAAATGCAAATTTTATGTTATCCAAAGTTCATCCTGGGTTATTTATGTGGTTTGATATTTCACATCCAGACGATGTGACTAATTGCAATTCATGTGCATCTGATCCAGGCATCAGGTGTAACATTATTTACAACCTCAACTAATATGCACCCACTAGCTGCTGGAAGGTGTATTAATTTTTGCACCTTGTCGTCTCAACAGCTGACTGGCTAACAAGCTTACCTACACTACATCATATTTCATCGGTCCTTACCGCCGTAATACAACACTCGACCATTATTAAAACCCCGACGGTTTCTACGAGAAACTGCTTTGAATAAGCTCATAAACTGAGCTACTCATTCATTAAATCCCACTAAGTTAACAAACGAGGCACCTGAGTCGAAAATATAACTGTCCAAGGTGTAAAAAACCGTTAGACATGGTGACGACCGACTAAATTGTTTTGTCGAGTCAATGTCGCAACACAAGTTCTCTTTATTTGTTGGTAAAATGATAGTAAACCCGTTGATCGTGCATTTGTGCGTATACCACACCGCCCACAGCCAATACGACAAATCTTTCGACCAACTGCGCGTCATGTAACCGGAGTCCTAAGACAACTGGGTCGATGTCTCGGTGACGTCATAACACCGGGACTGCGTGTACGCTGATGATGCGTCAGGCCATTCACGGATCTTTGGCTCGGTTTCCGAGAAAGATATTACTGATTGACCGAAGTGTTGCGTTAGCATACCTTAGTAAAGTTGTGTAATGACATTTAACCGACTACTTGAGTTGAAAGCAGGGTAATGTTGCTGGTAAATGACTGTTGAACGGGCATGGAATGGCTATGGAAAATGATAAGTACAGTTTTATGCACAGCTCAAGAAAGATACCAAGAAAGAATTACGGTCTGTCGTGAGCGTGACTGCAGTTTCAAAATAAATAAAAAGATAGAAGTTATAAACTTATTATCGCGTTTCGCCAAGACTTTCCAAACTTCAGTGGACAAACTATAACTTAAATGCAAGTAAGTAGTTGATAAAACTTAGCTCATTTCACTGGGATAAGTTATCAAACTTTGAAACCAAACAAATGTAGAAAATTATGGAACATGATTCAGAGTTTCAGAGATACATGTATAAGAAATTTATTAACTTGTTTTGCTAGCAGACATCCTACGTGACCTTTGCGTTCACTAAAGGCGACGATAACCGACTTTTAATGATTTTATACTGAAGATCACGTCTAAACGAGTAGTGTTAATGATTTGAAAAAAATATACGTTAAATTAGAGCATTTTCTCAATAACTTAATAAGTGAATATTTTAGATTATGGTTATATTACATAGTGAAAATAATTTGTAAAGTTATGTCTAACGCGGATAAAAAACTGAGAATGGCG
This sequence comes from Tiliacea aurago, assembly GCA_948098905.1. Classification (NCBI taxonomy): domain Eukaryota; kingdom Metazoa; phylum Arthropoda; class Insecta; order Lepidoptera; family Noctuidae; genus Tiliacea; species Tiliacea aurago. Next base: position 19,539,772 of record OX402594.1, read on the forward strand.
CAAAATCTACCAAGCGTATTTTTCTGAACCTTCACCAATTTAAAATACCTTTTGTTTTGTGTATAATAAAATTTAATAATGCGTCAAATTGGGGACAGCGCTCCTTGGTGGGCGAGTCCTATTACTGGCTGACCGTACGACGCGTTGCGTGAGCTCAGTACAGAACACGCAAGCTAACCACTCAAGGTCACTGGTATATATCTCCGTCTTAAAACAGGTGTTTCTGAACTGACTGCACGACGACGTCTTAGTTGCCTTCCAGACGTGATATGCCTGTGTGACCTGTGATTCGGAACTTTGAACTCATAACCATGTCACCTTTTATTCTCATTTTACAGCAAATATATGTCAGCGAAATAAGACCAACACCGATCTCCTAAAAGCTAAGTTTTCCTTCGGTTCTTAGTCCATTGTCTTGTAAATAAACTCCACCTGCCATACATTACACGGATGTATTGGCAACTGGATTTGCAGCCATCAATCAAAAGACAATTTCACAGCGTAAGCTTAGCAAGTATCATGCTCCATGTATTGTAATCTGCAACGGTTGATTACACACATCACGATGTACGAGAAGCATCCATGCTGATAATTTGCGCGTTGGAACATATTCCTTTTCCTAGACAGCTATTAAGAATTTGTTATATAAATTACACATTTTACGATCATCATCATCATTTATTTATAATTATTAATAAAACTATTTACACCCTAAAAATTACAGTTATAAATGTTGAGATTTTACATCATCATCATCATTTCAGTCTAAAGATGTCCACTGCTGGACATAAGGCTCCCCCAAAAGGAGGGGGTTTCCATAATCGCCTCGCTTGGCAGGCGCGTTGGCGATCGCAGTATGGTGTTAAAATGCATAGAGAACGCTGCTGCCCTTTCTCTTAGTCTCCGACTCTTACGACACCCACGGGAAGAAATAGGATGGTGCCATTCTTTACGTCCGGCGCCACACGGAACACACATTTTACGATATCGACAACAAATTAAGTACATAACTATAGACATCACTCCCTCCCAGAATGTCCCGCCCCAGAATTCAGCTAACGAGATTTCTCCTTTTGCGCTTTTTTAAATTAAATCTTAAACGAAGTGCCCTAAAGGATTATGATCAATCAGTGCCAAGTGCAAACCTACTGACAGCTGTCGATCCGCAAACCACATCAAACCAGAAACTCCTCATTAATTTAACAGACGGTTTTTGAAGTGAGAATTTATTTAAATAAAGCCGTCCTTGGTATAGGACCGAATGGCGAGAAACTGCTAACTACAATAAAGTCGAAGAAGAAGAAAAAATACCCAACCATAACTTTGAGCTCAATCAATATTTCCATCAAAATAAAACTGGCAGAACTTCGTACTTCGGTCCTTCAAACTTTCGAAGTTAGAGTTTATATTCAACTAGCGCGTTTTATAGTTGGTTCAATATCAAAACATGTTGTTGTATTCTCATTGAGAGAGTGCAGACGCCTCTGGTCTGGATGCCTTTATAAATAGGTGCAGTTTTCGTCGCGTAAAGTAAAACAGGGTAAATGAAAAACAAACACGTTCATAACAAAGGCCCGTGTAAGGAAAAATAAACTGCATTTTAAAAGCATTTTCTAAAGTAACGCCTGCTTTAAAAGGTTTTCATTTGGCATCATCATTACTGAGTTGTATTGTAAATAAACAATTCGGTATGAAATTCTTTTTTCGGGTTTCGTTTAGTAAAAAGTTGGTCATTATAATTTGTCTGTTGCACAACAGTTGCACTGACTTCTCTTTTTGCTACAATACTTTGCAACAGAGCGCATGATTTATGTTTAAATCTTCTAACGGCCGAACCCAATAACTTATTTTCAGTTAAAGACAGATCGCTATTGATGATAGACAGTATAATTATATCTATGCTCGGATGGCGTCTCACAACCATTGATAAAGGCTATGTATCTAACGAAAACAGAAAAGTATGTTTCTCTACTTCGCCCTCCCGTGCGTTCCATTACAACCAACATCACTTTAAAAAACAACATGTGTAATTAGGGTTATATTAAAACTTCTTTGTTTCTTACTTCTAAATAAGTTACTGGATTAAGATAATATAATTCTGTAGAGCCATATTTGTTATGGCCGCGAATCAAAATACTCGTACAACCTGTTACTGACCTGCAAATTGCAAAAAACGTAATAAAATTTGATTTCGCGGGCTAATTAATGTTTTTTTTTAACCTTTAATTCATGTTGGAATGGTGCTTGCGCGGGGGGTGTTAGTAAGGGGGGGTTAAATTTCTGTTATTTTTTGTCTAGGGCGCACCGTTTTCGAGATATTTGAATTTTTTTTTTTTTTTTATTACATTAAATAAAGTAAAAAACTCTATGATCATTATTGCAAGTACTAAAGAGTTCATTTTAGCTTGGTTACTTTACGTTTATCCCTGCAATTAGGGGAATAGCCAAATCTGTCATCTGTAACAGTAGTACTGTCCTGTCAAACAAATCGGAAATTGGGACGCATACTTTGGCATTTTCATACAAAGAGATATCTGTTGTAGGCGATACACCCTCCCATCAGTAGATAGCGTGGGCCGGTATGATTCCTAGATTATTGGGACGTTAAAACCATCGATAGATACATTTTTATATCTCCAGTAGGCCGAAACTGGTGATATATAGGTTATTGGGTTCGGCCGTAAACCTACATCACTTCGAAATGTAAACAAACAGTGTACCTACCGAAGCCTGTCGGCTGCTTCTCGCTGCATCTTCTTCCTGCCCAGAAGGCCTAGACAAAATAACATTATAACGCTATTAGAAAAGCCACCAAAATGTATGGGGTTGACATAAGATATCGATATAAAAATTAGCCAACGAATAGAAATTAGCTAGACAATGTTATAATCATTCGATTCCATGAAACGAATCGAAAGCGTTGAACAATAACTTCCATAGAGATGGGTAGCCAAGTGGCACTTTTTGACTTGAGCTTTATCGCTAGTTTTCGATTCGTATGAAGGAATTCGAATCGAAAACAATAAGTGATAATAACGCTTGTCAAAAAGTGAAATAACGATAGCGATTCTACAATCGCTATCGTTATTTTCCAACAGAACGTGTTTTCAAACAGAATCGCTCCGAATCGAATGCCATTTGTCTAGGCCCTCTTGTTATTTGGAGGGTCGCCGCAATACGTTTTCTTCATCCATTCTTCCCTGCCAACCGTCACGTTATCATTCACTCCCTACCCCTCCCTTCTCTTTCTTATCATTCCTCACATTTTTTCTATGGCTGTTTCTCGCTGCAACCACTAGAAATAACGAGGTGATATAATGGACTTTACTGCAAAATAACTAACGAGAATGCTTTTATTTTTCATCTTGCAACAGTTGCAACTAATTAAGTATCTTGTTTCCTGTGCCTTGGGTGGTGTATTTTAAGCCTAAGTTGACTTAGGCCAGACGCTGAGCTAGACTTAAAAAAGGTGTACACGTATAATTAATTATAGGGCAAAATTATATGTATTCCGCAACTTTGCTCCGAGTCCTCGACGCGCTTGGATGGTTGAGCGAAAAAAGGAATTAATTTTGATCCGCATCGATACTGTGTAATTATTTCTTCAAAGGTTAATACAAACTGTTGGTTAAAGATCAAGAAACCGTTACTGCTAAGGCTGTAAGTACCCATGCCTGTTAACGTCTTTCGTATCGCTTCGGGCAAGGGGTATTGTCCACCACGAGTCGCCCATAATCTTGGCTAATATAACAAATGCGAAAGTCTTGTTAGTTTGTTATTCAATAGCGTACCGAGGTAAGGAAAGCTGCGGAGAAACCTTAAAGGCTAACTAAGTCTGTAGCGCAAAGCACTTTATATTTCTTTCCTTGTTTCTCGTTATTGTTATCGTTCCGTGGTCCTTTGGCCGTGTTGCTTGAATGAGCAACCAACTTTTTCTCCGTGAGGATTTTTGTTTCATGAAAAAAAACCTGGGAATGATATCTAAAAGATGGGCACCAGCATTTTTTTTCTGTACAACATTTTCTGACAAGAGTTCATTGTTGAGCAGTCTGTAATGGAATCTAGGTTCAGTAGTGGACGTGTGCGGACAGAGATAACACATTGCGTTCCAGACTGTAAAAATAAACACTATGAAGTATGAACACTATCTCCGCCAGTCAATCGCGTTGTTATCAATGTCAAAAACACCAGGCGGGCGGCTCCGGGAGTGTGGCAAGAGTATAAAGCTCGGGCGTCTTACAAAATGGTTGTCAGTGAGATAAAATCGCGGTTTTGTGCCCATAATAGGCTTGAGACTGGAAGTGGACACGACGGTGACCCGACCCGGGGCACTTGCCCTTACTATCACGACATGGAAGTGACTTTATGTCACATGTTATTGTCTACTTTGTCCTATTACCTTTTCATTATGAGGTACTGCTGGTGTTCCCTTGTTTCGCAGACAGAAATTTCATAGAATTTTGTTTCGTAGAAAATGTTTCATATAATATTTGGTCCTTGTATTTTGATTTCGAATAATATTGTTTCAACGACTATTTAGTTGAGTGAAACATATTTCACAGAAACACAATTCAATTAATTTTATAGTAATATTTTTTTTAGAACAAACTTATCAAATAGTAGAATTATTTTTTAACGAATATTGTTTGTTCGGTGTATTTTTTCATGGTATTTTATTTCAACGAAAATATAAAAATAGAAATTATGCTACCCATAATTTTATAAATAAATCTTATATATATTTAGTAAGATTAATTAAGCGTTTAACAAATATATACGTAAAATAATAAAAGAATCAGTGTTTTAATTAACATATCTGCGTCACATACCATCTACTGTTATTGAATCATTTGGGTTAGGTTAGGTTAGAACAGTGACCATTAACGCGTAAAGGCGAGCGAGCGCAGCGAGCGTGCCGCGGGAGCGACCGCCGAGCGCCAGATCCCTTCTATTGTTTAGGCGTTTGGTGAAATAAAAATATGGTAATTAAAACTGGTTTATTGAATGTTCATATCTGCGTCCGATACCAACTACTGTTATTGAATAATTTGGGTTAGGTTAGGTTAGAACAGTGACCATTAACGCGTGAAGGCGAGCGAGCGAAGTGAGCGTGCCGCGGCAGCGGCCGACGAGCGCCTGATAACATATCTGCGTCACATACCATCTACTGTTATTGAATCATTTGGGTTAGGTTAGGTTAGAACAGTGACCATTAACGCGTAAAGGCGAGCGAGCGCAGCGAGCGTGCCGCGGGAGCGACCGCCGAGCGCCAGATCCCTTCTATTGTTTAGGCGTTTGGTAAAATGGAAATATGGTAATTAAAACAGTGGTATAATTAATGTGTTGACAATGACGTACAATGAAGTCACTATTAATGAGAATAACAAAATTGTTTTCCTGCAACCCGCATTGTTTTTGTGAACGCAGTGTTGTAATTTTATATGAGGGTATGCATTTTGTCAATGATACGAACTGAAACTTTTAGAAACTGTCAGTCAATAAAATGTTTTTCTTGGTAATAAGTTTGATATTAACTAAGCAATATGAGGATAGAGAATATTTAACATAAAATTTTATTTGTAACAAAAATCATTGATTTAAATTTCTTCAAAGTAAGTATTCTGCGTATTGATTATTCTATGAAATGATAATATGAGAAAAAAATTATGTGAACATATTTCTATAGAACAACGTACAACCTGTTTTAACGACGTAGGTAGTACATAGGGTTCTTACGAAATTGATATCCAATCCAAATTATATGCAAGCGCTAGAAGCGCTTGCATATTCTGTAGTAAATTGAAACCCTGCTTTCTCCATACTCCTAAGCCTTATAATATTTACATTAAATTAATAAATGCTAACGTAAATGATCCTTAGCCTTGTAATATTTACATTAAATTAATAAATGCTAACGTAAATGATGGAATTTTCTACAGAAGCCGACCCGTCTGATCCCTGAAAATTTAATTTAATTCGCGTTATTACGGTGCTAGTCTCTTTGAAACATGCTTCGTTTAGCTTGATATATCTTTATCTAGACATGTTTTTCTTGCCTTGTAACATGGGCACATAAAATTCAGCCATCAATCTAAACTTGCAAATGTTAATGTAAGCAATAAGTCAGTGCTAATTACGTAACGAAGTATGAAGTCTATTACTATTAATCAAAAGAAAGTCTTTGCGTGATGATGATGTCAATAATAATGCCTGATTTTATTACATCAAGAACATCTTCAACAGCAAAGCAATGCTTTAAGTTTTTTTAAGCTGCGATAAGTTGTGTAGCTGTTTCATTGTTAACAAGAATTGTGTTAAAAGTTAAGACTTAACAGTTACGAGTTTCGGGTCGTGTTTTAAGTACAGCTTTAGCGTTTCCTTGGAAATAGTTAGACATACCACAGTACAGTTTGAAGGTACTTGCGAAATAGAAACAAAAATATGGTTTGGTTCTTAAAGTGTGAATGTAATCAAGTGCTATATTACTGTTTCTCAAGTTCCCAACACTTTAAAATGCTCTAAATTAAGTTGAGGCAGCCTCTTGAAAACTTCGTTGGTTGTAGGTCTAATTTATTTTTACCTTTTTTGCCACTTACGTCCTTCGTTGGGTTAGAATAAAAAATGGCGAAACTGCATCATTTATTAACGATCCAATTCGCATTTCGACTTGAATTTTATCACCTCCTCTAAATATTCGGTTGTAGCTGCAGCAACACTATAATTTACCGGTAGGTAGTCGTTTCAAATATAATGACGGGACAGATGTACGGATCCGTCGCCTTACAACAGGTGTGCACGCGCCTTATTTTTTTTTATGAGTCCGTTATGTACCGTCTCGCTCTTTTGAGATAGCGACTATAGAAAGAGAGGTGACAGTTGTTATCGAATAAATAATATGTACGGACCAAATAAATATCGTAAAATAGTAATATTTTATGTCAATTTGTAATAGTGAGTGTTATACATTATGTAGGTTTTTTACGTAATAAATTATCGCATCCAATGATAACAATGAAATTAATAAGCTTTTAAACAATGCTTCATCTTCCTGACGTCAATATTAATTGAAACAGTCCGCCCACTGTAATTACATAATTCGCAAAAAGTAAACTTCATTTTGAAATTGTCGAACAGAAAACAACATTTGCAAATAAAGGATATTAATTAACGCAACCTGCAAAAGTACCGCATAAATATGTCCGCTAATTAAAATTAACTTGATAAACTGCAAACCGCATTTTCAGTCACATCATTATTACTGCGGACAGCATGTTTCGAATATTTGCGCCGTCTCTCAAAAACCATCGTAACCCGTTCTTTGAGCAAAAAAATCGGTAAATTATATCGATATTATCGTGCATCGATACCGCGCGGGCCTCGGCGTGCGCTGCCCGGCTCCCTGCATCGGCAGCTGTGACAGATTTTGTATTTTTTGCACGAATACACCAGACATCGATTTGCAATTTTCGTGCAAGTGGTTCCGACCTTTAATGTTCCTACCTGCTGGGCACAAAATATTTATAGTACGCATCTGCAATCAGTGTGAAATAATCCAAGATAAACGGCTTTTTGTGACCTCCGGGGTCTACTCCGAAGCGTTAATCCGAAGTATCGGCCGAGTGTTCGGCCGTTCTATAACTTCCATAGTTTCCTTTTTAGGGTTCCGTACCCATCTGTCTGTATGTCTGTCACCCGGCTGTATCTCATGAAGAGGATATGATAGTTAGACAGTTGAAATTTTCACAGATGATGTATTTCTGTTGCCGCTATAACGGCAAATATTAAAAAACAATAAAATAAATATTTAAGGGGGCTCCCATACAACAAACGTGATTTTTTTGTCGTTTTTATAGATGCCTTCGTGCGCGAGTCCGACTCGCTCATGGGCGGTTTTTGACTTTGAATCCTTACCCGACCTAAAGTCACATTTTTTACTTTGGCTTATCTCTTTGCCGGTCGTTTTTTTTTTCAGCCATAGTTAGCCATAGTCGAGCAACGGCCGAACGTTCTGCCGATAATTCGGATTTATGTTCGGAGTTGCCCCCAGCTTGTTAAATACACCATTTAGAGCGGGAAATTCGCAAACGCAAAAACAACATCAACTAGCCTATCCTACAAAATACACCGAAATTCTGAATTCAGCAACACTCAAACCTAACAATAATAACAAACAAGGAGTAACATTCAAAGCATTTTTACACAGGATCATCTGATGAAACGTCCGGACGTAATATAACGGGAAGGTTTAGGTAAATAAGCTCGCATAACTCTGATAGGGGCGTTCTGTTGTTTTGTTTGCCACATTTACGAAATATAATACAAAAACTCCTGACTATTTTTCGAAGCTTTTCGAGATGTAGGAGTATGTAACGGGTGTTATCACTTTATAGGCTAACTACGTCATCAGTCTCAATATCTTCTTCTGTATCGTAAACTATTTAGCACTAAATACCAAGAGTTAGTTTCGGAAATTGGCTCTGAGGTTAGCCATTAGCCAATTCGCTGTGATCCTTCGATTAACTCGGTCACATGTGCCGTAAACATCTGGTTTACATCTTCAGTGCCAAGTGTCCTATATCCCGAGCCCCGTAGGACATGAAAGGACATCAAATGCTCCATCGAACGGCACATATAGCTTTCGGCCAGCAACGCGACGGAGTTACAAATCGCTTTTAATACCGTAGTCTGCAGACTCCAAAGACAGCGGAGGTCAAGTGTTGAATATTCAGCAGGCGGTTTAAATTAAGCTTTGGTTTAATGGTGTTTGGAAGAAATTACAGGTGTAACTTTGTTAAAAGTTACGTAGTTTTGGACGACAATGTTCCCCTCGATACCAACAAGAGAATCATTCTTTGATAAATGATGATAAATGATTTTTATTCCAGTAAGTAGGTTTGTACAAACACACGTCAATCATATTTTAAAAACTAGATGACGTCGGCGTTTCTTATCTGACTACTCTGAGAAGAAAGGCCGAAACAAACTCAGAGGTCACAGTCTCTTTTAAAGTCCAGATATAGTCTTGGTCAGATCATGTGGAGGCCATGTAGATTGGTGTCTGAAATGGTATTTTGAGGAAAGAACCACACAGATTGAGTAAACCTGAGCAGTGACCAGTCAGTGCACGCATTTGTCTGTAATCGACTAATCGTGCAGCTTAAGTCAGTGCAGTTAACTCAGAACTTAAGAGCTCGACTTGGCCATCACATTTCGCTTCGCCCTTCAGTTCAACCCAATCTATCTTGTTTTATTTCTCCTTTCGTATACTACAGTTTTTTTCCACTGAAGTCATGAATCAACCACTTCACGATGTGTTCATTTGTCAGCAATTTCCAAACTTGACTTATTGCTTGCGCCTACATTTAATAAATCTTGCGCACAATTATACCTCGAAGAGATAATTTCTTCCAACAACTGTAACCAAAAGAAACATTGTCTGAGACCAATTACAAGCTATTACCTAACGTAGCCATGAATAAATAACGTTAACGATTGTGATCAAGCGTGTCTGACTTTCTCGTAATCTGATGGTGGATAATGTCCGGTTATGAGCGTGACATCAATCATCCGCGACAGGGATGGAAATCGCCGCATAATAGGCCCCTACTTTAATGTGACCTTCGCAGACCTTTTATCAAGGCAACGAGGTAATCATGGCATTTTTTCTTGAAACTAGATACCTGTCTATCTGTTTTGTAATGCTAATGCACATAAATACACGTATTCTGGCTTTTCTCGCGAGAAAAACTTGAATAAACCATCTACTTGTTTTGGTAAAGCAGGAAAGACTTTTCTTTCGGGCTAACTTGGACAACTATTAGTTACAATTTGCCCTTAGGTACTGTCCGGAATAAGAAGTCGCTGTGTCTTTACCTATAAAAAGTTTTATCCCACGCATTAATAACGCAAAATTAAAGTTTATTATTAACAACTTCAGTGGCAGTAAAGTATAGCAGTGTTTGAAACGAGTGGGTTTACTTAATTTTTCTCTTTGTTAGACTCCTTAAATCTGCACTAAGTAAGTTAGGGTAGAAAATCCCATAAAAATAAGGGAAGCGCCACAGACGAGAATAAAAACATCCTACAGTTGTAATTCAGTCAAGTCCTACCAAAGTGACAGTCCTTTAAACTCTGTAAACCGAGAGTCTTGAAACTAAAGTCGTTTATTCACGAGGAGACAAAATAATATCAGTGACATGACATGGGTCAACAGGGTTACGTTATCGTCCCATACAATAAACCCTACTAGATGTGTGCTACTTGTAACTGGTGAATGGAGATTATCTGCGATATTTGGAAGCAGTTTACTTGGTCAATCTACTTAGGCTATCACAGTCCTCTGCTGGGCATATTCTGCTCCCAAGTTGCGCCCAAACACATTGTCCTGTGCCTTCTATATCCAACCTGCTTCAGCCGCAGTTTTAAGGTCCATCCAATACATATCTAACTGGCGTCCATGTTGGTTTCCAATTCGCGGTCCATCGTGCTCTTCTACTTCAACACTGGCATCGCTCATCGATTAGTTTGTCTAATTCTTGTCGCCAAGTGAGTGCACAGCTTTAACACAGCGGTCTATTTTAATAGCCAAATCGTTTATTTTTAAATCCCCGACTTGTCCTACCAATAAATAAACGCAAGCACCATTTTGCTTTTTATTTTAACCTTCGTTTCCTTTATGGTTGTGAGCAATGTTGACAGTCTCTACATGAGCCATATGTATTGCTTTTACATTAACATAGTATAAAGGTTCAACTATTTAATTAATTTCTGTATGTGTCTAGCTACAGAATGTAAGAGTGCATTATTAAGATTTATGTTCATATTTGGTCTGAGAGAATGTCTATTTTTGGTCAATCAAACGCAACGTAACGTATGCGTGTTCATATAAAAACATTGCCCGTAGTAAATGCGTTAATTAATGTGATAACGCATAAACATGCGTGTTATTGTTTACATAATAGTTCAACCGAATCGAACGAGAACTATTGACTCGGAAGATGCATCGGAGTTGATTGGAAGTCACGTAATTGTGTCCACAAAGTCGGAACGGACAAAGGCAAGCATTGTTATGTTATTGGTTCAGATGTAACAAGGCAATTTGAAGATTGGCAGAATAGGTCATATAGTACCAACCACACACGTAACATATAGTATAGTGTAAAGCAGCGCTGGGGCTCTGTCTCGAGTAGGGTCGCAGCATTATGCTGAGCGGTGGCCGTTTTGCGTGGATGTGACGCATATGTTCCCCCTACTTGTTCTTTTTGTATCTATTTTCTTTCTTTGCGTCATGTTTACCGCAAATAAACGTATTTTCTTTCTTTTTTTTTTCTTTTAGTAAGAGCTATGTGCTTGTATTATAGAACTTGAGTGTTGTAGACCACAGTAAATTAAGAAGAGAGATGACTGGGCACTAACTCACTAAGTAGCGGAGATTAAGAGAGGGCATGAAATGCTTCCGAACGGAATAAACTTTGGTCAAAAATTATAAATTGATTGCTGTATAAACTTTATTAAGTTCGCAACAACAGAATATCGTACCTATGAAGCCCATCCTAAAAATACACTACCGGACATCCAGTATCTCACATTATCATGCCCATGCGCCCGCGCTTCGCAACTTATCGCCAACGCGAGCGCCAGTACGCATTCCTCTATCTATGTGGTTTGAACAAGGATAATTTGTCACGTTTAGTTATCCTGTATTAGTCTAATGTGGCTGTTTAATAAAATTATATCGTTTTATAAATATTTTGTCTGTCACGGTCACGATCAATAGTTTTGAGTTGATTCCACATCACGGTCATAAAATAAAATTAAATGTAATTTCTCAGTGTGTGTTCCATATATCTAACTAATTATGGTATTATTTATGTACACACACAATAAAATACGTTGAAAACAACATAACTATGTTTTTCAATAGAATATTTTGCAGTTATGTCACCACCACCTAGATTTATACAATACAAATTATAGACACTTACCTATCAATCAATTACTACTCATAGATAACACTTGTAATAAAATCATGCCGTAATCTCAATATTTCGTTACCAAAACAGTTTTTATTTCAAATGTAACACTATTTCTATCGATACGATCTTTTGACCAATAGTGCTAGACTATCGATAAACGCATAAAATCACGTTCTATTACAAAATAAACATTGAGACACCTAACTGGTCTACCTAGAGCTACGCCTTGAGGTTTCTTATTTGATTATTATTATAATATTTCTTAGTTGAGCTGCACGATTACAGACAAATGCGTGCACTGACTGGACAGGTCCCTTCAATCTGTGTGATTCCTTCATCAAAAGATCATTTCAGGCACCAATCTACATAGTCTTCACATGATCTGACCAAGATTATGTAAAACGTATGTATGTGCGTTATGTATGTGTGTTGTGATTATGTATTGCAAATTTAAACATTTATATCTGTAACTTTTATGGTGTACATAATAAAGAGTATTCTATTCTATGTCTGGACTTTAAAAAAAACTGTGACCTCTGTGTTTGTTTCGGCCTTTCTTCTCAGAGTAGTCAGATACGAAACGCCGACCTCATCTATTTTTTTTTTTTTCTATAATTAGGATTGACGTGTAAAGGTGTTTGTACAAACCTACTTACAGAAAATAAATCATTTAGCATTACCAAACTAGGGTTATTTAATACTAGCAATTGCTCCCTATTTCACTCGCGTTCTATGGAAACTACTTCATGTCATCATCATCCTGCTCTTGTTCCATGTTACTTGGGGTCGTTGCAACACGTTTTCTTCTTCTCCATTCTCCCCCGTCAACCGCCACGCTATCATTCACTCCCATCACTTTCATCAGTCCTCACACAATCCATCCATCTTTTCTTTGGCCTTCTCCTCCGTCTCCATCCATCAACATTTATATTCGTCTGTTCTCACATGTATAATTTCAACATGAATGATGTAACCAGTACTTTATAACAATATTTTAAATTAAAAGAGTGTCCGTGGAGTTTCCTTGCCCGTTCTTCTTCATAGGAACGTACTACGCTTTGAAATGGACAACTAGAGTCATCTCTCTGACTGACCGACCCCTTGACAATTCAAAAAGTCCTGTCCGTAACGTAAAGAATAGCACCATCCTATTTCTTCCCGTGGGTATCGTAAAAGGCGACTAAGGGACTTACTAAAGAATGGGCAGCAGCGATGCGGTCTCTATGCATTTTAACACCAGACTGCGATCGCCAACCCGCCTGCCAAGCGTGGCGATTATGGCAACCACCCCTCCTTTTAGGGGAGGCCTATGTCCAGCAGTGGACGTCTTTCGGCTGAAATAATGTATTGGTTTATTTGAAATAAACCAATTATATTTTACTTTGAGTTTGAGGTGAGTTAGATTCTTCTTAGTCACATGTGATTCCTCCCTCCTCATCGCATGGCCATATCAAGCCGACGATTAAAGTATAAAAAGGGCCCAATGGATTACCTAATCCATGGTCTATCACTCGTATCTGACTGCCAAGTTCATCTTATATCCGCTCAGCATTTAAAGCGAGTGAAAAGTAAGATGACATTTCCGTATAAGAAAAACTCACTATTCCTATGAGCCAAGGAAACTCGCCCCGTATGATCAATCATCATTTCATCATACTCTGCACCACATGTAAGGCCTTAAAATTCTCCTATCAAATATTGGCCGTCCATCTTTATGAATATACCCCAATAATGATAGGTCGGGTCGTTTGCTAGAATAATCAATCAAAGTGATAGCTAATTATGTTGGCCCATGTCTCTTGCCAATATACCTATCTCCCTTAGGGCTGATTTCACCAATGAAACTGAACGCGATCAGGACATCTAAATCGCGTTCAAAAGCATTCAGTGTCAACATTTGTCGGGGAATATAGACATTGACAGCTCCTAAACTCAGGTTAAATGTGCTGATCGCGGTCAGTTTCATTGGTGAAATTCGCCCTTAGGCTTGGGTCCATTACACTTGGCTAGTTATCATAATACATCTCAGCGGGATGATTGCGTAACACACTATCAGTCAGTAGCAATGGGTTTCATTTTGAAAGTTCAGCAACATTCATTGCGTTATTGCGCAGACAAATTTTTCGAACATATGAAGCGATCTATTAGCAATATACTTCAAAAATCATTCAGATTGTGATTCAAACTGTGTCACACAATTAGGGTGCTGGGCTACCCTCCTGGTACAAAGAACGTTCATGTAGGAGTTGTATGACTATCTTAGACTGCAGCGGAGGTCATAAAAATTCTTCACACAGCATTTAGATCACTATTCTCATTATGCTGTTTGAGACAAACATCTGGGAATGCGTGTGACCAAATTATATTGCTTTGTATGGACTATGGAATGAGTCAGAACTTTTTACATGTGTAAATACTACGCTACGCCGTAGTGTAACAAAGTGTTATTATGAGTGAAGTGAAAGACCTAAATATTTACGTTCAACATCATTGCTGTCCAATTCACTATGTGAACTAGCCTTTTGGAGAGTTTTGCTTGTAGTAGTTATAACACAAAAAATCAAATTAAGTCATTTTTTTAAATTTGTTTGAGAATCAGCACTTTTTGAACGTGAAAATTGCATAAGACAGTCCCCTAAAACGCTCGCCCTTCACCATTTCCTAGTGCTTTAGCTGGGAAGTGGCGCAACAAACTCCCCAGCAGCACAACTAGGTATCTGTTCAGTTTGAAGAACTTAAAACAGCAGGCTAATTGCGTAACATACTATCAGTAGGAATCGGTTTCAATTTGACAGTTCAACAAAATTCATTGCGTTATTTAAGTTGTTGAGCAGACAGAATTTTCTAACTTAAGCAGCAATGGATTAGCAATATACTTTAAAATCATTCCGATTCAAACTGTGTTACGCAATTAGGGTACAGGTTGGTGGTGCTAGACTAATAGGTTGATGTCCATTTCAATAGACAAGTTCTTATCACATACTTACATACATGCTGTTTATAGAGGGGAATACTCTTTAGACAGGAACAAAACACTACGTCCTCTGATCCCTTGACAAATCCCTCGTGCGTCCTTACACCATGTGCGTTTCGAGTACTACGGACATGAGTACGAGTACACCTTTTCGGAGGCCATTAAGTAACTTATGTTCCGTCTTGCTCATCTGGACTGAGGGTAAAGAGAACGCCTAAAAAGTTCTGTCCGCAAAGAAAATATTGTGCACCAGCTGCTTGTAATTTTTTGCAAGCTGTTGAAGATCGGGCAGTCGTAAAAATCTGAAAAATTTAATATAATAATAAACAAGACCTTCACTCTGAAATAGACTAAACTTATACAATTGACGCAAATAACTATAATTGAATACCGCTCAGTCAATAACGATAAGCAAATAAAATGGCGATTGAATTGAAACACATCAATAGATTCAATTACCTAATTCAGCCCTTATTCCCTTTCAAACGAATCAATCTTCATTACACAAACCTTCAATATAAATTACTGTTAAAATAAATCGTTCTACTAATGAGAAATTGATTCTAAAAGTATTTTTATGTGTTCTAACGTTACTTGTATAAATAAACAGTTGAACATTCCTAAGAATCCCCAAGACAAAATGTATGCATGCATGCATGCAGGTGCTGCATACTGGAGAACCATTATTTTACGGCTGAACATTTTCCTGGTACTAAAATTAACATATGTTACCCTTTACGGACATTGATGAAACGACATAACAAGCTCATTTTATGTTAAAATTAATTTTGTTGCTGATAATTTGGGCGCAAATCTGGCCTTCGTCACATCCTGGGCGTATTGACCTAAACAAATCGTGGTCCAAATTATGGCTAATAAATTGTGATTACACACGTGGTCAGGACGTTGACCCGTATGCCCGAAATTTTAACCCCCTCGGAGAACACATGGGTTTGCTCAGGCCGAGACTGTTTGCACATAACTAGAGAATGTGGTTATGGTCGGGCTATTGATAGATCTCGTTACGATTTGTAGGTCAATTAACGTCCTATATTGGTTGTAAGTTATTGCAAGGGCGTATCTGTTTGCCCAACGAGTACTTATTGGACTCTGATCGATTTTAAACAAAAACAACCGTTGAAAGCCTCGTTCGTACAAGGTTTTCAACGCAGTTGCGACAAATTATCTCATGTCAATTACAGAATTACAGATGTGTATACCTACTTACTGTAATACTATTTCGTTTCGGACCACGCACAGTGAAGGGTTCCGTAGTTTGGATGAATTTATCCCAAAAACAAACTTAACAATGTGGTTGAAAAACATGTTGAAAAACCCATACATCGATATAGGTCACGGTCAATTCTACAACGTCAAATTTAAGTTTCTTTAATTTCGATACCCAAAGACTATATAACCACTTTAACACAATTAATAGTCTTTGTATATTACCTATACTACTGCCATACATTTTTTCACATATCCAAAAGAGTGATGTGTCCCCCCCTGCCAGCTAAATGGTTATTCCATTTAGCTGGCAGGGGGGGACACTTCACTCTAGCAAAAAATAGCATTATAAAGCTTAATATTACGCAAACGGATCCCTAAATCGAAAAATGGTTTTCACAGACCCTATTATTGAAGGGCCTATCCAACGATACCCCACAGCATGGGATAGACGAGAAAACAAAATGTTTATTTATTTATTCAACATCACATACATTTTGTTTTAACAGGTAATAAATACCCAAGCTAACAAAAGTAGTCATAATTTCTAATTGCTCGGTCCCTAATAACGGGTCCGGGTAATTGGGTATTTGTATACCTATGCCAAATTACGGCGAGGATATAAGGCCTGAAACTGCGTTAAGCGGGCGCCCGCGACGTCCAACCGTCGCGGGAGTACGCGCGTGGACACGCGGGTGGGCTCCGTGGGAACGCCACGGTCCCCGTCCCGGGTACCCGTCGCGGAGACCGGATTATTTTATTTACGTAGTGTCGCTAGTTCAATTTACCTTCAGTCTGTCTGTCTGTCTGTCCGCCTGTCACCAGGATTTATCTCATGAACCGTGATAGTTAGACAGTTGAAATTTTCACACATGATGTATTTCTGTTGCCGCTATAGCAACAAATACTAAATAACAAAATAAAATAAATATTTAAGGGGGCTCCCATACAACAAACATAATTTTTTTGCTCGTTTTTGCTCTACATACTTATAATATTGAAAACGGCAACAGGTAGACGCTTGAAATATTCACATGATATTTAGTTATATAATATTCACTTTAAAAATAAATAAATAAATTAAAATAAAACATATAATTAAGGGGGCTCTCATACAACAAAGGTGATTTTTTTTTTGCCATTTTTATAGATAATGGTACGGAACCCTTCGTGCGCGAGTACGACTCGCACTTAGCCGGTTTTTCCATATTGAACTCTCAATCTAAGTACATAATCACCTACGATAAAAATGTATTCTCAGAATGCCTCTTTTACATAAATCATGTTACCGGTCCGCTGGCGGGCCCGCGCGTGCCCCCGCGACGGGTTCCGTGGCACGGAGGCGGGCCCCGTTGCGTGGGTGCGGGGCGCGCCTCCCCGTAACGCACGCCCACGCGGGTCCCCGCGACGGAGCACTTTTGTATGAAACCGCGCGGGGGCCCGCTTAACGTAGTTTCAGGCCTAAGGGTTCCTAGTGGACTACGAAACCCTAAAAAGGCGATCAAGTGCGTCCTACATTCGGATGCTCATCCACTGGGGCATGTGCAGGGTACTAGAAGCGTTCACAAACTGTAGGAGAGCTCTCGACATCATTTACGAGTATACCTTCACGAATGGAGCTCCGGTTGACTCGTCAATTGCAGTCAGCTTTAATTCGGAAATACGATCCTTTGAATTTTTTTTGACTTGCTACCCTGTGACCTGTGATATACAAACACGTATATGCAAATTTGCAAATGTTTTTAGGCAAGTGAGAAATGCTAACGAACATGGCTTTAATTCAGCACGTATATCTATTATCTAAGCGTTACTAATACCCAAGGCGATAAAGATTGTAGTAACTTTTATGGTAGGTAATCTTACATCATACGAATATAGAGATTCAATTACCATATTCTTCAGAAAAAAAAATGTTGTCGTCAGTCTGAAATCTTCTTGAAACATTGTAACTATATTGTTTCAAAAACACTTTCGAAGCATCATCACCATTTCATCCGAAAGACGTCCACTGCTGGACAGGCCTACCCAGAGAAGCGGGGTGTTGGGGTGTTTGCCACAATCGCCACACTTGGCAGGCGGGTTGGCGAACGCAGTATGGTGAGAACACTGCTGCCCATTCTCTAGTAAGTCCCTTAGTCGCCTTTTCCGACACCCACGGGAAGAAATAGGGTGGTGCTATTCTTTACTTCCGGCACCACATGGACAAATCAAAATCACACATCATACGAATATAATAATTACCATATTTTTGGGGAAAAAAATTGTGTCGTCAGTCTGAAATCTTCTTGAAATATTGCAACTACGTCGTTTCAAAAACACTTTCGAAGCATTCTATTCGTTAATTAGTTCAGCTGGAACAAACAGTAAAAGCAGTTTTAATTAATTAATTACACTAAGTTCTTCCTCCGCGTGTCAGATTGAATTTGAAACGATTTTGCTCTACAATGTAGCGGCTACTAAGTTACTATGCTGGCTCGAACAGTAGTCATTGTTTCTAAAGCTTTGTTCAGTCTCGATGTAATGAATCGTAACATGCTTACCATTCGTGTATTTAAAAAAAGCTGATTGCAACCAATTCGGGGAGGTGTGGTCTAAACAATCAACAGAATGATTAGGATTTTTTTGCAACTTCTCATTATTTCTCGTCTTTCGCTTTCATGTACGTTGTTACTTTGTTGGTGTAATTATCTACCAGCTTTTTGTAAAGATATATACTTATCTGTTTTATAATTTTCTTTTTATTACCATAAAGTACTGATCCGACCGAGCCTGAAAAGGAAGAACATCGTAAGCGACATAATGTAGGTATTTAACTTTTTCAATAAATAATTAAATAAAATCAATAAAATAATCAATAAAAAACCTCTCTTGTAAATTTTAATTTATGTCGCTTACGATGTTCTTCCTTTATGTCGCTTACGATGTTCTTCCTTTTCAGGCTCGGAAGTGCCCGATCATACTTCATCAAAGTTACTTATGCTATTTTTTCTTCCAACACTTACACAACCCGCTACTTAAGTGTTTAGTATTACTCAATCTTAAGGTGTTTAAAACTGTCGTGAAACCGTGGCCCACGACGTCGCGTGGCTCAAAAGTCCCGCTTGATGGCCCATAGTAATGGCTGCCGACACGCAACCTCCGCACTATTTTACTACTACGAATCTTTACTCTTTACTTCCGAGTATGCGGGCTAATTGTTACGTCAAGCTGTTTTTGCTATATTCGATTTTAATGATCCTCTCTCTTACACATATTATACTTACCGTTTATTTGTTTTTTCGTGCACATCACGCGATGTATGCGCATTCAACGTGATCTTTCATTGCAGCCATTTTAAAGTATATGTTCGTGACTTTTTTAGTCACTTGATCTTTTCAGTAATCCATTATGTGTTTTTTGACATTTGCTTGTTTTTTTTTTTTAGTGCTTGCTGATTGACGAACATGGCATTGTGTCCACGGGTTGACAGTAGAATGGGATAGGAAAGCAGAGGTAGTTAGTGAGTGCGCTTGTTGATGTTGTGTTGCGGCTCTATGCAAAAACCTGGGGTCTACCCCGAAGCGTTAATCCCAACCAGGGTTGTTGCGAACATCAGCATCAGCACCCGCGGAATTTCAGCATCATTTTCAACATCAGCATCAGCATCCGCATTGATCGATGCTGATTATTAATGCTGAGTTCGAGTCGAGACGTGACCGCAAAGGGGGGCGGAGCTTATAACTCGTGTTGTTTTCGTTTGCGAGTTTTGACCAATAACGCAATGGACTTGCTCTTTGGAAGTTTTCATTCATTTAACAATGTCTCGTATTTCCCGGCAATAACATCTCATTGCCCGGAAATACAGAAAACCTGTGCAAGGAAAACTGTGCAACTTTTAGGTATGAATTCGTAATTTTCACTACTTTTTCCCTGCTTTTTTAAGAAAATAATTAAAATCAGCATCAGCATCCGCTGATGTCAATGATAAAAAATCAGCATCAGCAACAACCCTGATCCCAACTATTGGCCGAATGTTCGACCGTTTTATAACTTCCATAGTTTCCTTTTTTTAATTTGAATCCTTACCCGACTTGAAGTCTCATTTTTGACTTTGGCATCTCTTTGACTGTCGTATTTTTTTTTTTCGCCGTTCTTAGCCATAGTCATGCAACGGCCGAACATTCGGCCGATTTATGTTCGGAGTAGACCCCATGGTATGCTCCCACGGATCGTGGTCACAGGCCATCCACGTTGTGTTGTCTCGAAAAGCTGCGGATTTTCTCACATGTTCTGTATTTGTCCATACATAACAGTTTGTTCTGACCTCTCGTATTTGTACTATTAATGCTATGATAATGAGTTTGTAACTATTTCTTAGGAATGATTGATGAATCTGTCTGTACGTCTGTGATAGTTTTAAATTTTGTGAACATGGAAATTAAGTAGCTTTTGTTTGTACATATTGTATAGAAAAACCGGCCAAGTGCGAGTCGGTCTCGCGCCCGAAGGGTTCCGTACCATTATCTATAAAAATGGCAAAAAAATCACGTTTGTTGTATGGGAGCCCCCTGAAATATTTGTTTTATTTTAATTTAAGTTTTAATTTTTAAAGTGTATAATAACTTAAGATTCTGTCAATATTTCAAGCGTCTACATGTTGCCATTATCAATATAGAGCAAAAACGAGCAAAAAAATCACGTTTGTTGTATGGGAGCCCTCTTAAATATTTATTTTATTCAGTTTTTTAGTATTTGTTGTTATAGCGGCAACAGAAATACATTATCTGTGAAAATTTCAACTGTCGTAACTACCACGGTTCATGAGATACAGCCTGGTGACAGACGGACAGACAGACAGACGGCGGAGCCTTAGTAATAGGGTTCCCGTTTTACCCTTTGGGTACGGAACCCTAAAAATTACTCCACTTTATTTGAGTTGACTCGGATCTTATTTCAATGCCAATGAATGCAGACTAAACACACTCGACATTCAAGTACATTACACTGTATATTTATAACACATAATAATACGAGAGGATTTGCAGAAATAGCAGCTACTGAGATACTAAATGCTGTGGTTTTCCTTCCTACTTTATTATTGACGGCTGTACCTACCTTCCTGCCCGGTTTTCCGCACATGGATATTAATTACGCTAATCCATCATTATTTATTACGCGGTAAGTCCATGCGGTCAACTCCGAAGTCTCGGCCGAATGTTCGGCCGTTTTATAACTTCCAAAGTTTCCTTTTTTTGACTTGAGTCCTTCCTTACCCGACTTCAAGTCAATTTTTTTACTTTGCCATATTTTCTTTGACTGTCATTTTGTTTTTTTTTTTTTGCCGTAGTTAGCGTAGTCAAGAAACGCCCGAACATTCGGCCGATACTTCGGATTTATGTTCGGAATAGCCCCCTGATTCCTGATGACCAAAAATGGATCGCTATGTTTTGCCAATCGTTTAATTTGGCATTACCTAAAATCCTTACCAAATGAGAATGACTCAATTTTCTCGAAACAGTTGAAATCTTTGTTAATTAAGAAAGGCTACTATACCGTTGAGGAATTTTAAACTGACAAATGTAATATATTGCAATAATTAGAATCAATAAAATGTGAATTTTCAAAATTGGTCCACAATTGACGGAGCAATCGGTGAACAAACATTAAAAAAAAACACAGCCGAACATAATATACCCTCCTCCTTTTTGGAAGGCGGTTAAAAAGTAGAGGAAACTGACAAAATGATTAAAAGTTACTCTTATAAATTCGTTGTTTTTTTTTAGGGTATCAATTCTCATAATATATTTAGCAATCTTGACCCCAAACACCATAAAAGCAGCTCAAGGGGGTAACTGGCTTCGCAAACGCTTTGCATCCCCTTCAGCGACGAATTTAAAAAGAAACAAGATTATTTTAGGTTCCACTAAAATATTATCAGATTTTGAAACATGTTGCGTGTTTAAATTAAATAATTTTTCATTGTTTTTTAGAACTTTAAAGCTCTTACAGACTCACGCGATATCGCGGGCGTGACAGGCAGCGACATGGAAATTGTGCTACTAGTGTCGCGTCGCGCCCGCGATATCGCACCAGTCTGTACGAGCCTTTATTATGTGCATTGCACGAAGAAATAATGATCAATAAATATTTTGATCAGCTGCTGCCGTACAGTCCTACAGTTATCAAACTTGGCAGTTTCCTATTGATTCCTACTTACATATTTAATTGGGAAGTAGGTAATCGTATCACTGAATCCCAATGATATCAAGAAATGCTCCTACTATTAACTCGGCCAATAGATTGTCTAACAACACCAATTGTTTGTTTTGTCTACTTCGCTTCTGGGCTTCGTTAAACTTGTTTGCGTGTTAAAACAAAGCGGTTTATGTTTTGAAGGTACCACTATAAATGTAACGTGGCCATTGACCTCTGATCCAGGCTTGGAAGTGATCCAACTTAGGGCCTGCGTCCACTGACGGCGCGGCACGGCATGGGCAGGGGGATCCTTCAGCGTGAGGCCGTGTTCAGATAACCAGCGCCGCGCCGACCACGCACACGCCCCGCACTCACGTTGTGCCCGCCTTACACCCGCATTCAAGGCGTGTGCAGCGCATGTGCGGGGCGGGTGCGAGGTGGGCGCGTGGCGTGTGCGGTTCGACTTTGATAAATGCAATTTGAAATCTTTTGATGTGTAATAACTTCATAAGACTCAAATTACGAGTATATACAACAAATTTAAAAACAAGTTAGACGCGGCTGCTAACGCGCCTGGCGTGCGCGTAGCGGGCGCGTGTCGTCTGAACGAGGCCTCACTTATGCAAGCGCATTCTGACGGCAACAACGCCGCGGTATCCTTAGGCATGCCGCGACATCCTTAGGTATCATCATTGAAATTTCAATTTTATTGTCATACCATTAAGTTATATTTCTATTCGTCGCATCAAAATCCCTTGCCGTGCCGTATGTTTTCGGCCAGCCGAGCTTATTCTATGCTAAACTGACACAAAGGATATGATGACTATGGATAGAATGGTCTTATTCACTTGTAGGAGGTCTATTTACTCCACACTATCAGTAAATATGCTGACTACCGATGACTCAAAAGATAAAAGTACCGGGAGTAAGTACCGTTTTCTTCCTCCGTATGACGTTATCGATTCCGGTTTCCGACTTCCTTTTGCACCGGGGTTGACTAGGTCAAAGCGTTTCCTACTGACATACTTCTTCAGCTTGCGTATAACATGTACTTACATGATTAAAATAAATTTGCTAGCGAACCTGCAGACGTGATAGGGACGTGGTATTTAAACACGAAAAAACCAGCCAAGTGCGAGTGGGACTCGCGCACGAAGGGTTCCGTACCATTATCTATAAAAATAGCAAAAAAAATCACGTTTGCTGTAAGGGAGCCCCCTTAAATATTTGTATTATTTTAATTTAATTATTTATTTTAACGTGAATATATAACTAAATATTCTGTGAATATTTCAAGTGTCTACCTGTTGCCATTATCAATATAGAACAAAAAGGAACAAAAAAATCACGTTTGTTGTATGGGAGCCCCCTTAAATATTTATTTTATTCTGTTTTTTTTTGTATTTATTGTTATAGCGGCAACAGAAATATAAAATCTGTGAAATTTCCAACTGTCTAATCTAACTATCACGGTTCATTAGATACAGCCTGGTGACAGACGGACAGACAGACAGACGGACGGACAGCGGAGCCTATGTAATAGGGTTCCCGTTTTACCTTTTGGGTACGGAACAGCGGCGAGGTGTCAATTTTTCTATTAGAGAAGCCTAAGTAAAGCCGGCTTTAACTTACTTGTCAATAAAGAAAAAATATATACCAAATTTATTTAAAAAGAAGTCTTTTTTTTTTAATTTAACACCATATATGCTACTTGACAGTACCAAAAAGACGCATCGCTACACAAACTTTATTTTTAGTTGTTGCATTTTAAAGCTAATAAAAATAGGCATTTTTGTTGGTTGGATGTTATAGTGAATTGAATACCCGTATTTTTCAATAGCGGTAGAGTTGTTGATGAGAACCTCCGAAAGGAAGCCGGTAGGAATCGTGTTATAAGGTGGTTTCGCCACTGGTACGGAACCCTAAAAAGATGACACGCTCGGTTTTCATACTATCTAATGAACATGCGGTATCTAGCCTACTCTAAATCTGTGTGTTGGGCTCCTGTTCAAAGCTCCAGCTACGCGCGGCTCTGGCAATATCACCATATCGTTAGGACGGTGTCCTAACAATTCTGCAACCATTCAGACCCATGCGAGGTGCCTCCAGTATGTTTTTTTTGTGAAACGATGGAGATAAATCTTTAACCCAACCGTAAGGAAATTGTGCTGACGTGTAGACGCTTACTCAATTTGTGGGCGAGGAATATGACTTAGTGTCAAAGGAGTGCTGATATCGCTTCGTTGCGGAAATCAAATCAACAAGACATGCAAGTGTTACCAAGTTAGTTGAAGAAGTAAGGGTTTTTTTCTGTACATTATGATTGAATCGACAGCATAGCGTTATCGGCGCTACGGTATAAAAAGTCTTTATGCATCAAAAAGCTTAGATAATGTGATATTCGTGCAGTGTATCAGATATTTGCGTGTTATGGTGCATTCTTCTTTGTATCGACGCGAGGTACTCGACGGAAATTGCTCATTGCTCCACACTTTTAATGACTACTTCCTTAATGAAAGCTTAATGAGTCCGCATGTGTGGAGAGGAATTGTTCACAATAATTAAGGGTTTTTTTGGTGTTGCTATTCTTGTATCATTGGTATCTTATATCATGGACTTTTGATTATTTTGTGGAAATATTTAACGAGCCGTGGTTATTCCAAAAACCAGCCAAGTGCGTGTCGGACCACGCACAATGAATGGTTCCGTAATTGGGATTATTTATCCTAACATTGTAGTTGAAAAACATGCTCCCACATATATTCCAACTGCTAATGTAAGTGTGTACGCACAATATTGAGAGATTTACCTTGTTATTTTAAGGTCATAGACTTCTTATAGGTTTTTCTGTAATCTATAAGTAATGCGGTTAAGGAAAAAGTTTTCTTGATTCGCAACTGGTTGTGAACAAAGAATAAAAAATCTTAATTCGCAACTGGTTGCGAATCCCAGTTGTGAGAGGGAAAAAAACTATATTCTGTACAATTTTTTTTTTAGGCTCAGTAGTTTCGAGATAAGGGAAGGAGATAATATATTCTCGTCCATTTTCATAAATAAATTTAAAAGTGTTTAAAATATTTAAATTATTTAAAAAAAATATCTAAATTCCTTACAAGCAGTCCTGATATGTTACACCTTACACGGTACAGTTTTGCTAAACTTTTTTTTTTTTTTTTCTAATTTGATCTTCAAAAGTGACCCCTATATTCAAAATTCATTTATTTACGTTACACGTCCGTGTATGGGTCATAAAAGTTCATATGTGTACCAAATCAAAACTTAATCAGTCCAGTAGGTGGATTCGGAGAAAACTGGCCGTGACATTCGTACAGACAGAAAGACACACTGACACGAGTGATCCTATAATGGTTCCGTTTTTTTTTAAGTAAAACTTCTTTACGCACGCTTGAGGGGAGTAAGCTGATGAATGCGTGACGAGAGCGTTACGGAAGCGAGCGAACGGAAGTTGAGAGGGAGATATAAGTTAGTGAAGATAGAAAGAGAGAGAGTTACGTTTCGTATATTACTGTAGGGGCAAGAGAGAGGTGCGAGCACACATTTTATTTCTCTCTTTCTCTCATAGCCAGTTGCGTTTCGTATATTACCTAAGAAACAGTGCAGGCCTATTGTTGTAAGTATACTATTTGTAAGTTTTACTTCAGTCGTGTCACTGAGGTCTTAAAGCACATTCGTTTTATTGTTTTCCTTTTGAGGTACGGAACCCTTACAAAGGGGCTCGTGGCTAACCATGCATATAGAGACCCCTCCGTGGCTCGGAAAGCACGTTAAGCCGTTGGTCCCGGCTGTCATTCGTGGATATTTGAGAGTCGTTACGGGTAGTTCGAAGCCCAAGTCTGATAAGCAGCCTCAAGCTGTATACAGAAAGAAAGCTGGAAACTTATAAGCGCTTACCGGCGCTTGACAGCGCTGGTAACCCACGCAGGAAAATATATGAACGCGTGCCGATAAGCACTGAACGGTGCCGACAAGTTCCGACAAGCTTCAACACGCGCTGGTCAGCGCTGGCCGGTGCCATTTAAAATTAATAAAATAATAATAAAATCATCGACGATGAGTCCGACATTTTGCTTGGTCTGCTTCAACCTGCTTCCTTTGTGTAGAACGGACCAGCGCTGTCAAGCGCCTAAGCGCTTATAAGTTTCCAGCTTTCTTTCTGTATACAGCCTTAGCCAAGGGGTATCATGTTACCTGGGTTGTGGAGGTCAGATAGGCAGTCGCTCCACGTAATGTCATGTTCGTGAACGGGCGCCATCAGTAGGGACTGGTCATCTCTTAGCGGCCTTGGCTTATATTAATTTAATTTTAGTTTTTTTTTTTTTATATTTCTTACGGACGCTTTTGACGTTTTGCATCATTCTCACATGTTTAATTTCAACACGAATAATGTAAGTAACCAATATTCTGTAACCATATGTTAATTTAAAAGAGTCTCCGTGGAGGTTCTTGCCCGTTCTTCTCCATAGGTACCTACTAAGCTTTGGAATGGGCAACTAGCTTCATCTTTATGACAGACCGACCCCTTGACAATTCAAAAGTGTCTGTAATTGGTTTATTTGAAATAAATGGTTTGAGTTTGTAAAATACCTACTGGTATTCAGCTGCACCTGGTTAGACTGGAAGCTGACCCCAACATAGTTGGGAAAAGGCTAAACAGTTTTTTTTTTTAATTATTTAGGATGGATTTGCTCTTGACCTTAGTCTAGGGTAGAGATGACAGAGACAAAGTCGACGATGGAGTGAGCTTACCCAGAAGAAGCCTGGTCACTCTAACTTTGAAGAGATTAGGGTTGTATGCGTTCGGAAACACAGATCAATTGTTTATTCCATAAATCCGTATTTGTCTATTCCATTTTCAAATCGTTCGTCGAGGCTCCAGCTGACAGGCGCGACGCACGAACAATTTCTATGAAAACTTGACGCGCTGCCTGTCGCGTTCGCGGTATGGCGCCAGTCTGAACGAGCCTTCAGAGTCAGACAACCTATTAAATGACCAATAATGGCTTCCATTACTCCTTGGCGCCCCTTCGTACAAACGACAGTAATAAAGTATAATTTTCTTCCTCGCGCTACCTACGCATTCCAGGTTTATCCTTCATTTCCTGGCGTTCTACATTTCTGCGAAATCCTGCAATCGTTGTAGTAGAAAGGAAAATAATTCTTGTTTTATATTAAATTCCCCGACAAATAACACAAAGGAAAAATATGTCGTTTATATCAGACCTGAAATACCTGTACAGGAAATACCTTTTAGGTCTAATTAGAAACTTAGAATATCTACTTTAGGTACAGTAAAAAAACCGGCCAAGTGCGGACTCGCGCACCGAAGAGTTCCGTACCATTATCTATAAAAATGGCAAAAAAATCACGTTTGTTGTATGGGAGCCCCCTTAAATATTTATTTTATTCTGTTTTTTTTGTATTTGTTGTTACAGCGGCAATAGAAATACATCATCTGTAAAAATTTCAACTATCTAACTATCACGGTTCATGAGATAGAGATACAGCCTGGTGACAGACGGATAGACAGACAGACAGACGACGGAGCCTTAGTAATAGGGTTCCCGTTTTACCCTTTGGGTACGGAACCCTAAAAACAGCGTAATTGTTTTATAATAATTTATTTATTTTCACATCAAGACTCAAACAGCAATGTAGCCCTGGCACTTGTACACGCGGCTACGTATATCAAGCTAAATTTCCAGTATAAGCTGCCCTCTCATTGTATAGGATCAGCTTATACTGGCAGTGTACAGGAAATACCGTTTAGGTCTAGTTAGAAACTTAGAACAGATATTCTAAGTTACTACTACTACCTAAAGTATCTACTTTAGGTAGTAGTAGTAACTTAGAATATCTGTAATAGGTAGTAGTAGCTTGAAATGTAGTTATGTGTACTAGGAGTTCCTGTATCACAAGGGCCAAATTTATTTCATATCTTCACTTACTACACAACTTTTACTTCATCTTCATCATAATCAGCCTATAATGTTCCCACTGCTGGGACACAGCCCTCCTCTCTTTGAGAGGGAGTGGGCTGTAATCTACCACGCGGGCCCAGTGCGGGTTGGTAGATGTCACATGTCTTTGATTTTTTGGTTCTAGGACATGCCAGTTTCCTCACGATGTTTTCCTTCACCGTTTTGAGAGCAGTGGTGATGTAATTGTTTACACAAAGAAAAGCGCCTCCCTGGGCTCGAACACACTAGGAATTTCTCCTGTGTTGTGGGTGCGATTACAAACATTTAAACTCACATACACAATCAGCCAGACCCGGAACAACTACCTGTAGGTCATAACAAATATTTGTTCCGTGCGGGAATCGAACCCGCGACACTCAGCGCAGCAGTCAATCGCTTAACCACTACGCCAACCGTGCCGTCAAACGTTTACTTACGAACTACAAATGGAAACTGCATCATGCATTCATACAGTGACATACCTAATCATAACATTTCCTTATTATTAAGTATATTGCCCCCAAAAATAACGTTTCATAAATATAAAGTAATAGATCCTTCCGCACATTGTTACAATAATATTTAAATCAATACGTTTATAAGCACACCACGACCGGGAACGTTCGGAAACACTGGTTCGTGTGACGTAATCATTATTATTAAAAAAAAATGGAATACGTTTTGGATCCCGCTACTTTCCGGTGCCCGCCTAAAATGTCGCGGTGACTAATTTTTAATAATATTTTTGCTTAATAACTGTGTAATGAGGTTTTAATAGATGCACGTTGACATATCGTGCATTTAAATATGTGGGTACTTTGCGAATTTCCCGCACGTGTGCTCATTGTGAGTCGTGTCGGTATTCCTCAATTATAAATATTCATTTTAAGGAATCAATGTTCTTATTCTGTTACATAATATAATTCTCTATTTACGTGAAACATTAATCTAAGCGGAAAATAGTGCAAATAAATGGAATAAAGGCTCTTACAGACTTACGGGATATCGCGGGCGCGACAGGCACCGACAAAGAAATTGTGCTACTAGTTTCGCGTTGCGCCCGCGATATTGCACCAGTCTGTACGAGCCTTTATTTCAGATTCTGAATGAAGGCTCCCGCAGACAGGCGCGACGCGACACTAGTAGCACAATTACTATGAAAACTTCATGGAAAGTGGCGCGCTGCCTGTCGCACCCGCGATATTGCGCCAGTCTGCATGAGCCTGTATGCCTCTAAAACTACATATTGATATATTTATTATAACTGTTACCTATGTGGCACAAACAGGCAAAAATATGTTTTTATTAATTATTGATTTATAATTACTAGGTATTCCCATTCATAGGCAATTTAAATCAACGGGAACAATTTCAATAGTATCCGATGTTGAAAACAACATGATATAAAAGTTTTAATTAAATTACTTGAAATTGGCATTGTCATATCCTACTGAAATGATAACGTTATCCTGAAATCCGTATCCGTAGGAAGTGACAATATATTTTGGTTTTCGGTCACACGTTTGTTGCTCGAATACTTATAATATAAATTATTTGAGTATTGCCAGTGCATGGTAATTTTTTTTTTTAGATTCCATTAATTTTCAAAGTTTTTCCACCGAGGATTCATAACGACTTCGGTAACATCCGTATAGCATCAACAAATCTCATACTGAATTCTTAAAAGAACTCTTTGCTAAACGAAGGTATTTCTCGTTAAAAATCGATCTCCACCCGGAACGTCATCTTAGAAGTAGGGCAGGGTTTCTGCATCAATATACATATAGATGATAAAGTGGAATACATTCTAACACGATTGCAGTATTCACGAGTAAACAGTTTTGACCCAGTTCTTCGCTTACATATTTTAACAACCACCCATTTTGGCAATTCTGGCTCGAGACTTCACTACTAGGCTAATTGAACATAAACACAGCTGTTATCTGATAATATTTTAAGTTTTTAACTGAAGTGAAGAACCAAGGCCCAAGACTTCGAGTTAGCAATTTCAAATGATAGCAACTGGCTGAAAATGTTTTTGAACCAAAAGCTTATGATGCTTAGCTTCTGAATACCAGGAAATCCTAACTAATATTTTAAAAACAATATTGTCATAGTACAAACCTATCGCTTTTGTCTAAATTGTAAAGGGTTGCCCATTTTGTTAGGAGTTTTGGGCCCCTAAAAAAACTTCGCATGTCACGGTAGTTTTTTCTTGGTTTTGTAGACCTAGAATTACCTCTTCATATCGTGAAATCGATTTTCCATTTTTCACCCTAGTTTAAGACAAATCTTATTTTTTCGGATGCTGAAATTGAGGTTATAAAGCAAGCTTTTTTTTTAATTAAAATAATAATGTTGTTTAAGTATTAAGTTTTAATGGCGGAACTGATATAAATTCAATATAATTAATATATGCCAGGGTAAAAGAAATGTTGATAAAAAAAAACTTGAACATGGAAAAATACGACTCAATTTTTGAGAAGTAAATAGTCTTGACACGGCACCATAACTAACCATTAGTTGTCATTCTCCTTTGGAATAAAGTTTATTCTATTATTAATGCGAAAGTACGTTTGTTACGCTTTCACGCTAAAACGGCTGAACGGCTTTTGATGAAATTTGACACATGGGTAGACCATGATCTTGGTTAGGACATGGGATACTTTTTATTCCGGTAGTACGTTCCTGTGGGATAATTTCCGACCTCCACATGGGCGAAGCCGCGGGCAAAAGCTAGTCGTTAATATTTTATGTAGAATAGTATTTTGCCCTCCAATATTACATGGAAGTGATGCTGATGATATAACCACTTCGCTAAACTAAACAACAAGTCGGTCCAATATACCGAACGGCCTGAGGCAAATTCGGAAACTCAATATTGAACAGCCAATATCAGAATATTTATTACTAATTAATTATCAAAATCTGTAATATGTATTGGATAGTCGGAACTGCAGTAGCTATCGGATTTACAGCCCGAGCCACACATTGTGCACGTAATTGCTGTCTTCATTATGGTCTAGAAGCGATTGTAGTAATGCTGAAAGTAAAAGTGACTGTTCATTTTTAAACAGCATGTTGGAAATAAAATGCAGTTGAAAATGTAAAAAAACTAGTTTATTAAATTAGTAACTGGAGCACAATGTACCTACTCATAACAAGGAAAAAACTTGGATAACCAAAAATCAAATCAAGAAAAACTAATTTAGGCCATAAAAAAACAAGTGATCAGGAAAAATTAAAAAAAAAAAACGAGTGTGCTTTAGACCACACGACTGAAGTAAAAAACAGAAGTGTATAAACAGCCAGTGTGAATTTAAAAAAATACCCATTAAACGGGACGGCCCGCGGCGGCGGCGGCGCGCGGCGGTGACGCGGTGTGTTCCATGTTTAAAATTTAAACAACTTCCGTTCGCCTCTCCCGATCAATTTCCGTAACGCTCTCGTCACGCATTCTCCAGCTTACTCCCCAAGTCAAGCGTGCGTAAAGAAGTTTTACTTCAATAATTCTATGTTCATCTAGGTTGTACTGAACAGTGACGATGATTGAAAAGGTGACGATTCAGTGTTAAAAATACTCAGGAGCAGAGCAGCCCGATGTTAGAAATTGTACCCAAAAAGCTCCTGGAACTTGGAACTTTCATCATCACCGAATTGTAGATATTCTACACCTCTACTCTAAAAGCACCGAAATCAGGCGTCAGTTTAGTTATTTACAACCAAGTGGAATATTTCCATATTGTGAACTTCAGCGCAGTAGCGCAGAAACGCGGTTAAAATAATGTGGCGGAGGCTCGACGCGCCGTTATAGAAAACTCAATAATTATATACCCGTTACCGGTGACAATATTCCCATCCCGATGCGACCTGGTTCTTGCTACAGGGAAATTATTGATATTTGATATCACAATACTGCGATGGGATTACGTGTTTCTGAGAATATTTCTTTACATAATCTTCAACGATAGCTGTTTGTGCATGAAAGTCGTTAAGACTTTGTTCTATGTTCATAAATACCTAAGGCACCTTACTGCTACTTTAGGAAGATTAATGGTCATATTATACGAGGGGTGCATAAGGGCGCACGGTACCCCTGGTCGGATTTGAAAACTATAATAATCGAACCCCTAAAACACTGCTTCACCGGCCAAGCGAGATTCATTTTGACAGCTCCCAGAGTCAATCTATTAGTTGCTATGAAATAATATGGGGTGAATTCTGATAAACTATAATTTGTTGCCCGTCTTAACTTTATCCTAGGTTCTAGCTTCTGCCCGCGACTTCGTTCGCGTGCAAGTCTAAGACACCACAATATACATAACAGCCACATTTTTATAAAAAACTTCCTCGTCCTAGGTATAATTAGATATGTCTCAGCAACAATTAAATCAGTCCCAGTAATAAGAAATCCATCTAGAGTAACAACAGAATGTTTCTGTTCAAAATACAGAAATTGATCGTATTTTTTTGCCCAAAAAAACTACAACAAACAATAAATAAAGCCCCAAACCTGTAAAAGGACGAAAGCACTTATGTGATTATTTTCTTTCCAGATCGTGAACGATGAGACGGCCGTAACGAAGCTAATTCATCGCGACACGTATCAACCGAACAGGTGGGTTCGAGGGTGCATTATGTCAGATACCTAACACCTGCCTCTAAGAACAACTCATTTGTTATCTGTGGCACGTTCGCATTCAGCCTCTTTTAGAATTGACCGTTTTTTTATGCTTGATATTGCCTTTGTTGATATTAATGGAGACTTTTAACTTTGATAAAATTCTAACAAGGTTACCATTCTAGGATATTGTTGAATACTTATATAAATAGGCTTTTACCGGCCGCATTCCACATCAATAACGTCAATGAAGTGAAAAAGGAACTCAGGAATGCGACAAATAGTTCACAATCGCAAAAGTCCCTTATTTGAATATTCACTTCAAATGTCATCGCGATACATAAACTTGCATGCCCTTCTTGAAAACAAAGGCCCTAGTTAAAGGCGAAGCCTATAACCCATCGATACGGTATAAGGTCCAGAACTCAATGCATCCATAGGGCCATACTGGGGACTACAATAAACAATAGGCTGATTGTAATTCCGGATGGCACGTCTTGAGGAAGTTGTACTAATGTCGCGATGACGGCGGAATCCATAGTTCTTGTAATCGTCAACGCTATGGGAAATAACTTCCGTTCGATTATTTCAAAATGGGTTTGTGGTTCGTCATGGGAACGTTTTGATTTTTTTTTTTTGTGACAGTCGTAAGTTCAAATCTGTGAACCAAATTAAACGAGAGTTGTTTAATTGAGTGAATAAAAAGTTTTAAATTGCGTGTAATATGAACTTTTCATAAAGAGATTTGTTTTTTATGGAACAAACCTTTTTTAATGGACTAGGAGAGATGAATTAATGATTGGGAAATTATCAAATAACTTCTCCCGCTCAGGGCGGAGCGGGAGGGCGTGTCAGACTTACTGACTACAACCTACCCGTGTTCCTGTTCCGTTCTGTATTTACATATTTATTATGGTCGCGATTCATATTTTGATCAAGATATTTACCTGATACTGACCTGCAAATTGCAAAAACCGTAAGAAAATTTTGAAATTTTGCGACACGAGCGACGGTGCGTCGTGATTTTGGTCCTTAGGCTGCGTTCAGACGACACGCGCCCGCTCCGCGCCCGCCCCGCTCGCTTTGAAATTTGTTGTAAGTATATAATTTGAGTCTTATGATAACTAACTTATATCTAACACATCAATAGATCTCAAATTGCATTTATCGAAGTAGACCCGCGCCCGGCCCGCACCTGCCCCGCGCCTGCCCCGCGCCCGCTCTGCGCCCGCCCCGCGTTTGTTCCGCGCCCGCCTTGTGCCCGGCTTCGGCTAGTGCCGTATTGACTGTGATCAAGGGCGTTTTTTGATAAAATAATAAGTAGTATAAGTGGGTGCGAGGCGGGCGCGGATGTTTCGCGTGGCGGACGCGGCGGGTGCAAAGCGGGGGCACAATACGTGTGCGAGGCGTGCGCGTGTCGTCCGAACGCAGCTTTATGTGGTGTGGTCAATGTAGCTACCTAAATTACAAACTGATCATTTTATATTTAGCATTCATTCATAGGTTTAAATTGAAGTTTTCCTTCTTGTTGATATGTCGAGTGAAAATTACCCATCAAATTACCGATTAGCCTTTAGGGATTTTATTGGCGCAATACCGATCAAAAAATTAAGTGCGTAATAAAAGATCATTTGAGGAAATACTCCTTATGTGGTGGGGTCAATGTAGCTACCTATATTACAAACTAATAATTATACAGGGTGTTTGGTGCATCGTGTGCCAAATTGAAATGGTCGACTGAAGGAGTCATCCGCTAGCCTTTTAGACCCTTTAACACCCCTCATGCTCTGTGGATTTTTTTTATCGACTTTTTATTGTTTTCCAAAAAAAAGACCCAAATTTTACATTCAAATACAGATTTTAAAAAATATATAAGGCGTAGACTCTGAATTTTATTTTTATTTCGATGTGTATTGTTTAAGAATACTTTTAAATTCAAAATTAGTGATATTAGTCACCTAGTTCTTTTTTAATTCACTCGCAAAGGTAAAACTTAAATTAAAGCTGTACATGTTACAGCTGTTTATAAGGCTACAAAAAAAAAATCAAAAGCGACCGGGATCTTCCAACTCCCTCATTAATTCTCCAGTCTATCCTCTTTCTAATGATGTGCCACATGCCATAAAAGTATTTTAACAACTTTGTGAATTCGCTAGAATTGTGAATCGAGTCACCTAAGGCTAATATTCAAAATTATGATTTTAAAAAAAATCTCTTAAATGATACCTGTCAAACCTATAAATCTGCTATCTCATTCTTATGGTTAGGTAAATTCGTGTCTCATATCTGTATCTTTTGTGGGATTTACTTGAAATTAAAAAACAAAATTGCATTTTTAACATTTATTTAATCATTGTTACAAATCTTGCTCAAATTGTTGGCCTCTGTTGCGAATGCAGGCCCGACACCTGTTTCGTATTTCAACAGTTGTTGTACGAAGTCGTATTTCCTCCTTAATAGTATTGAATGCCGCTTCTATGCGTTGGACTAATACCTACCTAGTTGGAACCTCCGTGGCATATACCAACTCTTTGGCACGTCCCCAGACATAAAAGTCTAACGGAGTTAGATCTGGGGAACGTGGCGGCCATGGAATAGGGCCATCGCGTCCAATCCATGCATTGGGGAACACATTGTCGAGATATTCCCTCACAGTCAATCGCCAATGCGCGGGACAGCCGTCATTTTGAAATACAATGGGCACACGTTCATTAAATACGGGCACATCGGTCACTAATTCGGGTAGGTCATTTTGTAGGAATTCCAGGTAGTCTTCGCCATTGAGATTATCGGGCAGGTAATGCGGTCCAATTACCTGATTCCCAATCACTCCTGCCCAAACGTTTACACTAAACCTTCTTTGAGAAGATTTCTGTCTTTTAACACGTGGGTTTTGCGTTTTCGTTGTCCAGTGGTGCAAATTGTGTAAATTGAGGATCCCATCCTTGGTAAATTTGGATTCATCCGTCCACAGTATTCTTTTAAAAAATCAGGATCATCCACATCCGTGTGTAAAAGAAACCGACAAAAAGCCACTCGTCTCTCAAAGTCGCCACCCTCAAGACCTGCAACAAACAAAAAACTCTTTTAAATTTCTCTTGGGCAATAAGTAATTGCACAAGAAAGGACCCGCTGTTCGTGCTAATAGATTCACTACCTGGAAGTGACGCCATACCATACCCATTACCTGCTAAACAAAGGCAAGGTCAAACAAAGCTTGCACGGGTTTAAAATTAGTTTAAATTTACGTACCTTGCACCGGAGTGTAGTGGAATGGATGCTTTTTGTTTTGACGAAGTACTTTCCACACTTTCCATATTGAAATATCAAGATGTGATGCCACATTTCTAATGCTTCTTGTAGGGTCTTCCTCAAAAAGTGCCAGTATTCTCTCGTCTACTTCAACATTATGTCGCACAATATGGCCCCTTGGTTCATTAAAAGTAACACTGCCAGTCTCGCGTATGCGTCGGTATGTGTCTTGGAAGACTCTGCGGCCAGGTAATCGTCTACCAGGAAAGCGTTCCTGGTAAAGTCGTTGCGCTGCACGAGCGACGCCATTAGCGGCTCCGTAAGCCATCATGATGTCCGCATATTCTTCGTTAGAGAATGTCGCCATTGCAATAACAAAAAACTCAAAGTTTAACAATAACAACAAAAATTAAACAAATGTAACAAGAACCAGCAAAACTTAACGATAACAAAGTAATAAAAGAATCGCGGAGTATGGTGAACTAGCACACACGTTAGGTAGCAGAGGCAGTCATGTCTCGACTAAAAAAATGGCGGGTCGGGCGGCGCGATTTGTTCAAACCGATTTAAGGTATGCAAGAAAGAGATAGAAGATAGATTTTACTGTGAAAGAGTGAGAAAACAAATTTTACCTCTTTCTCAAGTAACAGTTCCGCAATAAATATTTTTTCATTAGAATTTGGAATGTAGTTTTATGTGACTTGATTCACAATTCTAGCGAATTCACAAAGTTGTTAAAATACTTTTATGGCATGTGGCACATCATTAGAAAGAGGATAGACTGGAGAATTAATGAGGGAGTTGGAAGATCCCGGTCGCTTTTGGTTTTTTTTTTGTAGCCTTATAAATAGCTGTAACATGTACAGCTTTAATTTAAGTTTTACCTTTGCGAGTGAATTAAAAAAAAAACTAGGTGACTAATATCACTAATTTTGTGTTTAAAAGTATTCTTAAACAATACACATCGAAATAAAAATAAAAATACAGAGTCTACGCCTTATATTTTTTTTAAAATCTGTATTTGAATGTAAAATTTGGGTCTTTTTTTTTGGAAAACAATAAAAAGTCTAAAAAAAAAAATCCACAGGGCATGAGGGGTGTTAAGGGGTCTGAAAGGCTAGCGGATGAACCCTTCAGTCGACCATTTTAATTTGGCACACGATGCACCAAACACCCTGTATATTTAGGTTGAAATTGACTTTTTCCTTGTTATTGTTATGTCGAGTGAAAATTACCCATACAATTACCGATTCCATGATGAAAAATAATGTAATGTCAAAAATATCACCCTCATGATACTTCTTACGATGGTTCAAACCCCTCAATTCATTATCAGAAATTTTTAAGCCGCACCTTTAAAAAAAGAACAAAAAAATCACACGCGACATACTGGTTCACTAACCCTAAACTGCTGACGGATAATAGAGCCGCGCACGCCTCCAAGCTCTTCGACCACTTGAGTGCGGCCCAGATTTTTTCTCCATTCATAACAAGCTGGTCTTTCTATTAATTATTAATTACTGCTGAAGACGAGATGTTCGTGTCGTTATTTCTAATGATGGCAGAGACAGCAATCTGTTGACATTTCGTATACGAAGATTAATTATTATAAAAATTAACGAAGCCAAGTGGGCTAACCCCCCCCCCCCCCTCGCAACTTACGAGTTGTAGGTCGTGGGTTCGAACCCAAGCAGGCGCTTTACTTTGTGTAAATAATTTCAAAACCCAAGCAGGCGCTTTACTTTGTGTAAATAATTTCAACACCACTGCTCTCAAAACGGTGAAGGAAAACATTGTGAGGAAATGTTCTAGAACCAAAAATTCGAAGACGTGTGCCATCTACGAACCCGCACTGGGCCTGCGTGGTAGATTACAGCCCTCTCGTAGAGAGTAGGCCTGTGTCCCAGCAGTGGGAACTTTATATATATAGGCTGATAATGAACGAACCAAAGCTTTTCTAAAGCATTCGCAAAATGCAAATACTGGGCATAAAATTACCAACAGCGTCATGAATGAGTCGAAGAAAATGTGAGCGTTCTGAAGTTAAAATACTACGATTATAAAATCTGTTAGGTCTGAAATTAAACTAGGAATACTTTCAAATTTTATTGTATTAAAGAAACAACACGTTGCTCTCCCACGCACTCCCGAATATTATGTCGTCTATCGTATCGATCGCTTCGTGCCGATCGCTAGTGCTCCCTGAAACGTATATACTTATTCATTTTAAAAATCCCATTATTATCCCAACTCCACCGTAAAACAACTTGAACACCGACAATGGTAACTATTTACGTCAGACTACTTAAAAATATAACCCACGAATTCACCACGCTAGCGAAGCTTTTAAGCGTGCCTTAACCCTAACACTTAGGATCTCACAGACCTGAGACCTAGTTCCTGAGCATCCGCGACCTAATTCTCTTAGTGCTCTCATCGTTCCCCGCCGACTCATCCGTTGATTATTTTAACAGACTGTCATGTAAATCGAGGAATTCCGAACGTTTTGGTTTTGTGGTAAACTCAAATATTTGTCTTTGACAACTTGTTAGCTGCATCAACC
Source organism: Tiliacea aurago (assembly GCA_948098905.1). Lineage (NCBI taxonomy): Eukaryota > Metazoa > Arthropoda > Insecta > Lepidoptera > Noctuidae > Tiliacea > Tiliacea aurago. The sequence goes on from OX402594.1 coordinate 19,578,536, forward strand.
AGGGATTTTGTTTTCTTTTCTTTGTGCTTTATGTTTCCGCCTGATTGGGAGGGAGCAAACTTATTGCTACTTCGACGGATTTTCGGTGGAAGCTTTTTCAATCAGCCAACAGTGAACCTTGTTTTTGAAAGTTTTCCTTTTCGTTAATCAAAATCAAAATTGTTCCTACTGCTTCTGTCTTCTCTACTTTATTGTAATCTTAAGAGATTGAAATGTTTGTGTTACCCACATATATTTGATGATACATCAAAACGAAACAAATCTGTCGACGTGTTGGCCATTAAATCCTGCAGATGGTGGAAGTGTACCGAACTAGGACACGCTTTGAGAGTGAACCGAGTACACTGCAGGCTATCCAATGCGGGTGCCGTCAGTCTCTTTGATGCGTGTTTACGTGATATCGTGTGGAACATTGGCCGTCTAGCTGCTGCATGCAACGGTTCTTCATTTAAATTGTATGCTGATGTTCACGTGTCTTATTTCTTTGAATGTACCTGGATTTTCGCAGAACTATTAGTTTGACGAACACAGTTGTTTCGTTACATCTACTAGCTCACGAGTACGACGTACAAACTACTGGATCATTTGTTACTTTTCCTTCTTAGCCGAATTTCACCCATGAAACTGAACGCGACCAGCAGGCTTAGCATGACGATTATTATTTCTACTCTACTGTAGAATAGAAATCGCTTGTCTACCCTTCTCGGTAGAAAACTGTCAACTGTCTACACGGAAACGTCATTTTTGTCTACTTTTCCGTTACGTAATACTATTACTTATTCTGTGCTTCCGTCGACAAAACGCTTCTCTTCGGTTCTCGTGCTAAACAAGGAGTACTTCATTCTAAACCGCGTTCAAGAGCTGTCAGTGTCAACATTTTTGTGAAATATTGACAGCACTTGAACGCGGTTTCGAAGTACTGATCGCGTTTAGTTTCATTGGTGAAATCCGCACTTAAGGGGACGATAACCGACTCTTAATGATTTTATACTGAAGATCACCTCGAAATGAGTAGTGTTAATGATTTGAAAAAATATATGATACATTAGAGTACTTTCTCGATAATTTAATATGTGAATATTTTAGATTATGTTTATATTACATAGTGAAATTAATTTGTAAAGTTATGTCTAACGCGGATAAAAACTGAGAATGGCGCAAAATCTACCAAGCGTATTTTTCTGAAACCTTCACCAATATAAAGATAATTTAATTATTTATATTTTAGTATAGGGACGCGTTTTATTAAAATACCTTTTGTTATGTGTATAATAAATTAATAATGCGTCAAATTGGGGACAGCGCTCGTTGGTGGGAGAGTCCTATTACTGGCTGAACGTACGACGCGTTGCGTGAGCTCAGTACAGAACACGCAAGCTAACCACTCAAGATCACTGGCATATATCTGAGTTTTAAGACGTTGGTCCCCGGCTGTCATTGTCATCTTTGGCAGTCGTTACGTGTCGTCAGAAGCCCGAAAGTCTGACAACCAGTCTTACCAAGAAGTATCTTGTTACCCAGTAACTGGGTTTTGGAGCACAAATAGGCAATCTCCATGAAAATGACTAGTATTCTGATGCATTCGCTTGTACTGGAACCGAAGCCGACTTCAATGTACTTAGAAAAAGGCAAGACTTGTAATGTATTCTCATTGAAAAGTTTAATCGATTTTAAATCGATGCGCGTTGTTAGACTACCTTCGTTCATTGAAGTTAAAAGCTGTGCGCGGGTATGAAAATACATCGATTAATTCTATTCAACAGCCTAATTACGTGACGCGTCATTGAACGTGAAACTTTTTATGAGCAGTGAATTAATTATGAAGCGACGTAATTATTGTTTTTACTGATAAATGAACATGTTTTATGGCCATGTTTTTGTGATAAGAAATAATTTCTTAATTATTAAGAAGAGCCATAAAACTATAAGTATTATGACTAATACTTATAGTTTTATGGCTATTTCTATGAATATTATAATTATGTAATCTACAATGTTCAATAAGTTTTTCACTTTTAATCCTTGATATACAGGGTCAAATTAGCTAGAAAAACTCCGCAGATGTGATGGGTATGGATATCAGGATATCTAAACAAGAAAAAAAAATTCAAAAGAATTGTTGTTTTTTTTTTTGTGGTCGACAACATCTTGTATTGTTGTTACTGGAAGTATGAGTTGAGGAAATCTGTTTATTTTTATTTTATAGTGTTTAGGTATTTTTAAATTTTTTTACATGTGCATACACTACCGGCGGTTGACAAACCCAAAAAAAATCGAAATAAAAAAAATATAATTAAGTTTCATTTTGATTGTATATTGTGTGACTGTTTCAGAATATTCATGCAAATTATCATTAAAATATGAGCCTCCTCTTGAAAAAAAATCCTACTGAATGATTATTTCAGAAAAAAACATTCAGTAGGATTTTTTGAACTTAGAGAGCTGTAATGCTGATTCTAATGATTCTGATAATTCTGTAAAGCCATATCTGTTAAGGCCATGAATCATATTTAGATCAACATAAAACCTGTCACTGACCTGCAAATTGCAAAAAACGTAAGAAATTTGAAATTTCACGGGCTACCTTAGCGCATCCCCTTTAAGTCCCATGTAATAGGGGACGAGCCTATTGCCATCAACCGGGCACAAATCCCCTGAATAGTTTCCGTGGTTAATTCCATCATATACATAAAATGAGCATGTTACAGACATGTTATATTTGGACAGAGCAGTAAACAACTCTTTCACACGGCACATTGGACAGTTGTATTGTCACAGTTCGTGTGGAACTGGGGTGCGGCTTGTCCTTTATTTAAATAAAATTATGCGTAATCATTTTTACCTGTCGACCTAATTATATTTGCTGGAAAGGTGACGTCATGACGTTTACCTAAGTAAAAAAAATATTACGGTTTACTTTTCTAAGCGTTTGGGTAAATATTTCAAAATGTTACGGGCATTTAATAAACATGACTCGTTGGTCTAGTGGTCGCAAGCGCTACTGGTGAGCATGAGGTCCCAGGTCGGGAAAACTGTTAGGTTTTTCCATGTAATTTCTCAGTAGCAGAGAGGAGAATGATGTTACCATGATGTTACACATCCACAAACTCTACTCTTGGGGGTCTAGAATCATGTAACTACGGAGTTCATGCTAACAGTTTGCGTTTCGATGTCCCTTACACCGTGCATTGCAATATCGATTTGTTCCGAAAATATATCGCTGCTCGTTCATGAGTTTCAATTTAGTCTATTTTAAACGGGTTCACAGGTGGCCAAGTAATATCCGAATCTAGGACGTCGACTGTGGGAAATTTTGACCTAATTCCGGCACCAAAAAGGAAATACTATTAACGGTTTTAAAATTTTAATTTCGCGGGCTACGTTAGCGCATCCCCCATGCGCTAAGGTAGCCCGCGAAATTCAAATTTTCTTACGTTTTTTGTAATTTGCAGGTCAGTAACAGGTTGTAGGTTGATGTAAATATGATTCGCGGGCTACCTTAAGCAATCTTTGAAGCTAATATAAAATATTTACATCATATAAAAACTAACCGACTTAAAATAATAATATATAAGATATACGCTAACAGACTTAACATAATAGTATATGTACATGTATAAAAAAAAAAGGTGGGGGACAGAATCATAGGGCATCAACAAATTCGTCCGCATCGCTGTCAACAGGAAAGGTGCCCAGAAGGCTGGCAGCATTGCCACGTTGTATGGCGATGCTGATTCTTTGTCCGAAAAATAGACCAGCCCTCTGGTCACGTGAAGAGTCGACCAACCGCTTGGCGATATCTTGAAAAACCAAGCGGGCACTCGGACCCCATGGCCCTAGTGTTTCAACCCCAAACGGCTCGAACATACATATAGCTCCCAATAAGATTGGAATATTTTCGCCGTTTGAGGTTTTCTGCACCTGCAATATTAATATTAATTGTATCAAAAATAATTTGTATCTTCGGAAATAAAAATTAAGCCGTTTCAAGCCCTGCTCACAACGCATGTGTGCATACTAAGACGACCAGCAAACAAAAATAATCCTAAGGATTTATTTATTCGTAAGGATGTGACTACACACATTGAAATTTGGAGGGGCGCGCCATGTTATCGTAGTTTATGCCTACTGATAGTGTGTTATGCAGCTACCGCGCAGGATATGTGACTAGTCCCACCACCTTTGATCACTACACATGTTTATCAATAATTGTCCCGACAACTTTAGCATGCGTAATAGAACACTCTCAATAAAGCAAGATTGCCTGTAAATTGGTCTTGTTTATTTAGCATTTCAACTAGAAAGTTATATCATAGTTAGCAATTTCCATAAAGGGTTTCTCGCCTGAAGCCTTCCTGAGTGTGTACGTAACCTAGTTTAGTTACCTCTCCCACCTCCGGCGATTAACGAGCTAGAAACTAAAAACTCTCAGCGAGAGTTTTGCCCGCCAAGCGAGCGTCGCTGATCGAGCACTCTCTTTGATAACTCTTGTGGTTGCGACACACAACGAGTACTCACCGCCGCGTCGGTGTGAACAGACAGCGATCAACGATCGACCGTCGATCGTTCGATCGTCAACGACCTACAATCTTGAGCGAGAAAATCGTTGATAGCTAGTCGGTTCCTCGTCAGCGCGGCGGCGGTGGGACAGATGCCTTAGTTTCCAAGCAAAGTACAACCTAGCTACTTCCGAGAATTCCGGCACTGTAGGCACGTCTAACCTGATTGGTTAACACGGCTTGCTGCAGCTAAAGGATTGGCTTAGCAGCTTGCAACCCGGACGTCCATTGGCTAAATTGCTGTGAGAAATCCGTTTTCATTAACACCTGAGGGCGGATTTCACCACTGACAGACAGACATTACAAGAGCTGTCAGTTTCATAATTGTTGTGAAATATTGATACTGTCAGCTCTTGAACGCAGTTTAGATGTGCTGATCGCGTTCAATTTCATTAGTAAAATTGTTACTTTGTCGGACTTGAACATCAAGTAACATTAAATTATCGCAACACATGTTAATTCAGAATTAATAGCCAAACAATTGCTCTTGCAATCGATTTATGACCTATTAAACTTTTGATTGGTCCACATAGGAGCTATGCTAACCGGACGGTTTACGTTCCGTAATCGTTTACTGCCTACTTAACGCCCCGTAACCGGTAGTTAGAACAGCCGTTGTTAAGGTTAGTAATGCCAGCAATAATTAAATTGTGCTGTAGGCTAACACATTCTCTCGGGCACTAACCACACGTATTCAGCTCTGTTCAGCTTTTGTCCATAGAAAACAATGATTTTGTATGGAGATGCGTACGCATCCGTTCAGCTTTCCGCGTCTATTCAGTTTTCGCGGCAAACAGGTATAAAATGAGAACCAATGTGTTTTTATCATGCGAATGCTGTAGATAAAGTTCAGCGCTGTTCCGCCACGTTCAGCGCTGTACGCGATCGCAACTTGTCGACGAGGAGTCGGGAACAGTCCACGTTCAGCGTCGAACGTAGCGGAACAGCGCTGAAAGCTATGACGGCTTTTCACAATCTTATGATGCTGTACGCGACTGATAGAAGCAAAACTGTATAAGTGTGACCAAAATCGTTCAGCAAATAGCTGAATAAATTTAGTTAGTCCCTTAGTCGTAATTGTGATATCTAGCCGCATCTGGATAAGGAGCACGTTTAAATAATTTCTTGCCGATGGCAACACTTACATGTAATCAGCCTATAATGTTCCCTCTGCTAGGACACAGGCCTCCTCTTGGTGAGATCCCTGAACCGTAATCCATCACGCGGGCCCAGTGTGGTTTGGTAGACTCAAACTCAAAGCATTTATTTCAATTAAACCAATTACAGGCACTTTTGAATTGTCAGAGTCGGTCAGTTAGTCAGAAAGTTGAAGCTATTTGCCGAATCCAAAACGTAGATCTCTATGGAGAAGAACAGGCAAGAAACTCCAAGAACGTAGATGTCACATGTCTTCGATTTGTTGGTTCTAGGACATGCCGGTTTCCTCACGCAGTTTTCCTTCATCGTTTTGAGAGCAGTGGTGATTAAATAATTTACACAAAGTAAAGCGCCTGTCAGGGTTCGAACCTACGACCTACAACTCGTAAGTCGCGGCCCGTTACCACTGGGCCAACACTGCTCTTATGTCAACACATGCTTGGTTAGTATTCATATCTAAGACAACTGCTAACCATTCGGCACAAGTGTCTCGTAAATAGATTTTCTCTGCTGACTGTTTTCTTTTTAGGGTTCCGTAGCCAAATGGCAAAAAACAGAACCTTTATGGATTCGTCATGTCTGTCTGTCCGTCCGTATGTCACAGCCACTTATTTCCGAAACTATAAGAACTATACTGTTGAAACTTGGTAAGTAGATGTATTCTGTGAACCGCATTAATATTTTAACACAAAAATAGAAAAAAAAAACAATAAATTTTCGGGGTTCCCCATATTTAGAACTAAAAATAAATTTTATTTTTCATCAAACCCATACGTGTGGGGCATCTATGGATAGGTCTTCAAAAATGATATTGAGGTTTCTAATATAATTTTTATCGAAACTGAATAGTTTGCGCGAGAAACACTTCCAAAGTGGTAAAATGTGACCCCCTGTAACTTCTAAAATAAGAGAATGATAAAACTAAAAAAAAAAATATGTACATTACCGTTTAAACTTCCACCGAAAATTGGTTTGAACGAGATCTAGTAAGTAGTTTTTTGTAACTTAAGAAAACTGCTGTAATGATGATCAAAGTTACAACCAACTACGAGTACAAGAACTTTTATATTATTATGTTACCTGCTGCTACGGAACCCTTTATGGGCGAGTCCGACTCGCACTTGGCCGCTTTTTTTTGTTCTTTTTTTCGTCGTTAAAGTTATTGTGTAGAAGTATTTAATCGCCTCCTTTTAACGCTTAGATAAAGCTAAAAGTGCTTTGAGCTTTCTACATTGATGGTGATAAATCTTCGTATAATATCAACGAAGCTTTAAAACAATATTTTATTCAGCAACAAATGAGGATCTATTGAGCTATCTATTGGCATTGCGTTATTTGATATGTTTTACAATTCTTGCCTCTCTTTGATTATTTCTTTAAAGATGATGATTGTGTTTACATTTTCATATTTTACATTTAACAATGGCATTTACGACTTCGTTTCCAAAGCTTTTCTAAGAACACATTCATACAGTAATGTTATTCGTAGAATGTTTGATAGTAACGGCGTATGGCATGTGGAAAAGCTCTCTAAAAGCCCGATGCCGTCGTCTACGGCATTGTCTCCGAAGCCAGCCAGACAATAGAGCGCCCAGACTCAGGACATCAGACCGCGGACCTAGACTTGAACGATTACATTTAACTGTTCTGTAAACAAACAAAAACTTTCAAGTTTTCCCTTTTTCATTGTATTATTTGTTAACAATGGATTTAGTTGAGAATACTTGGGAATCTGAAAACAGTCTGCTTATTATTTCGAACAACAATTTATTTACGAGTAGATACCATTACCTACCGAAGTTAACAAAAATATTTGTCTAGGCAAATACAATTTTACGAGGAAACTCTTGCGAAATTCCATATTAACTTTATTTATCATAATAATATGTGAATGTTAACGATACGGAAAACATGACTACATAGTCAATTACATCGATCACATTATATATAACTGTGCCATTTGTTTTTTTTTTGTATTTAGTTTAGTTATCCATAGTCAATTGGCCAATTGCACAATACTAACCGCTAGTTGCACGTACCCGTCTCATCGTACTCATCTCATCTATATCTAACGGAACGTATCAGAAAATGACAGCATTACTTTTAATGGGTAATTAAATTAGCGGCAACTAGCGTTATGTAATATTAAACTAAAGTAATTAGATCCTATTTAGTAAATTATTGTTTTCTACATATAAAGCTCAATATTATAAATCTTCCACCTATTTAAGACACTAGCTTATGCCCGCCTGGAATTTCTAGTTTTAACCCATGAATGAAATATTTTTTTGAAATGAACCAGCTGTTCCGAAGATTACCCGAAGATGATCCAACTTTTCAATTGAAAAGTTGTGCGGAAATCGATATCACCCGTCTCTCCACTATTCCAATGCTTACTCAAGGATGCATATCCGGTAGGCTTTAATAATCCTTCCATATCCTAACGGCACGTCTTTACCATTACCGCGCCCCCCGGTCTTCTCTTTGATATGCAATGATTTCTGTAGCCACATGAGGCTCCAGGGGCTAGTGCAAATATTTGGGTTCATTCGATTAAGAGCCAACTAGTCGCGGGCTCGAACTCACTGGCGGGCGCGGCCAAAAAGCACGCTGTCTCACCTAGCATCGTGTCCGACAGAGATAGCACCAGTGATGAGCAGTTAGAAGCTAGTCTACACGCATAACGTCTAGTCGCACGCACACAAACACAGTGCACGATGATTTATACTAAACCGCGCGCGTAAAAACATACGAAAACTCCTTTGGAAGGTGGGGTTTTATGAAAAAACTACTGCATAAATCAATTACGAATAAAGTTTATTATAATCTTCGACAATTGAGCTTTGTCGGAACGAGCTTTGTTTTCGATTTTATACTTATTTACGCCCAAAGTTGCGTTAAAATTAGCAGGAATAACGAATCTTTGTTGGCTCATAACTTTTTAATGCGTCTTTTTTTTACTATTCTGCTTCAGCAGGCTTAGCACGAGAACCCTCTCTACGCGTTTTGTCGACGGAAGAATAGACAAAAATGACGTTTCAGTGTAGACAACAGAAAGTTTTCTACTGTCTGTAGCACGGCGATTACAAAACCAAATGTGAAGAGACTTGTCTTCTCTACCCTAGACAACTGTCTACAACGTCGAGCACGGCGTACAATCTTTCTCCGGTGTTGACAGCTTGGTATAGAAACCTTTCTTCCGAAATAGTCTACATATAAAATGACCTAGACAACGATTCGTTAGTTGTTTTTTCGTTAATTCGAGTAATTATAGGCGGTGCTTTTTTACTTTTATCATGTATTAAGCTGAAATTAACATGTTGGGTTCAAATTGCGCTTTTTATTTAAGTTTTTTTATAGAAAAACTTCAGCGAAGATGGGAAAGAAATACTATTAGCGAGCTTGCTTTGCTTGTTTGGGAGCCTTTGATCTCACGGGAAGTGAGTTCTGTAGAATTATAAAATAAGCAAGGAGATAGTGCAATCAATGTTTATGCGTAGAACTCGGCTAGGACCTGTCGCCCAAAATAAATAATAGATTTTTGGAATTAACAATAAAATAACAACAACAATATAAGTATCCTACAGTTTTTACACTATGTTGTCTCTTAACTTTGATTTATTAGATACCTACATTCACAGGGAATATAAAACATCTGACTATGAGCCAAAATCTCCTCATTGAACACTAAATTATTTATTTATGAAGTACTAGCTGCCGCCCGCGGCCTCGCCCGCGTTGCATTAAGGCTTCTACATACTGGCGCGACACAAAGGCCCCGCACGTTGCGTGACGAGCGGTGCCTTTGTGTCGCGTCGCGAGTCGCGCTGGTCTGTAGAAGCCTTTACTATGTAGTGATTATTATTTTCATTTACTAAATCTTACACACTCAGTTGTAAATGGAGCATTTACCTACTAATAAATAAAATATCGATAAACAACAATACAATAACAATGTTAGTACCTAGTAAAAACAAGGGCTCCCGCAGACAGGCGCGACGTGATAGCGCGACCAGTCTGCAGTACCCAATAGGATACTTCTTGCGTGACGCCATCAAAATAGTATAATTATGGCTCTTTATTTAAATAATGCCTGTACATTTTATGCAATTACCAATATTATATAGTGTTCTGTGTATGCAATACAAATGAGTTTTAAAACTTAGTGGCGCCACAGCCAATGATGTATTATTACCTATAATACTCGTACGTCATTGGCTACAGCCATTTAACAATATTTTTAAAAGGGAGATGCGCTAAGGTAGCCCGTGAAATTCAAATTTTATTACGTTTTTTGCAATTTGCAAGTCAGTAACACGTTATAAGTTGATTTAAATATGATTCGCGGCCGTAAAAAATATTGCTTTACAGAATTATAATCATTAGAATCGGCAAAACAACTAACTCTCTTTAAAAAATCCTTAGAATTCAAAAAACGTTCGAAAATTTGAATTTCGCGGGCTACTCAGCGCATCCCCCTTGACCATTTGCGTTTTGTAATTGAAGAAATATTCGTTAAAAACACTTTGCTTCATAGATTTGTTTGAGAACGAAACGCAAAAGTACGGTAAAATTGGGTAGTAATACACACCACTAGCGAATACCCCGTTGCTATGGACAAGTCACTGTCTACGAAGAAACCCGAGTCTAGGTGTGTCCTCGTGCTCGCGAAGAAGAGATAATGAGAAGTGTAGACAAGCGATGTCTATTCTATAGTAGAGTAGAGATCGAAAACGCCATGCTAACTAAGCCTGCAGTACAGACAAAATTAATAATAAGACAAAACGATATCATGTTTGACTTTAGATGTACAATGTGTAACAGTGGAGTAAAACCCCCCCGAAATTTGTATGGAAAAAGTATCGACTAGTTGCGCCTTAATCGAGTCTGGTCAAACCACGCTGGGGTCGGTGCATTTTATTCATTCATTCAGTATAGATTGGTCTTTCACTTCGCTTAGAGCAGCTGCCTCTATTTAGAAACGGATGCAGTAACTGTAAACTGTCCCCAAAACAATCTTCCTATATTCTTTGTCAGTCACTCCTTAGTCCTTCCTTACCATCAACCACTGCGTATTATTATCGTCGGTGACTCTTCCACGGCTCGAGCACTAAGTAATGTTTTCTCGAAGAGGGAAGCCTTTGTGCCACAATCACGGGTCCATTCAAGCCGCGCCTTTTTTTCTCCTATTCATCCCTCAGGCTTCACTCCGTCATTACTACGCATGTCACAGATTGCAAAGCTGTATTGTGCGATGAATCCGCACATGTCTGTTATCAGCTCGCAAAATAAGCTTAGGAAAGGATAGAGAAAAAAAAAACAGTCCATAGGTGTCGGGGGAGACCCGTGGGTTGGAACGAAATTCTTTCTCTTTTGCTCAGTTTTGCGAATGCAATGAGAGCTAGGTAGACCGAAATATTTCCTCAAATTGAATTTCTCAAAGGAAGTCCTATAGAATGACATCGTTCCAAAAAAAAAAACATTTGAGTGGACTTCCGAATTGTTTCGAAATCGCACATGAAAAGGTTTCATTGTACAAAAATTAAGTATAAAAATATTCGCCCCAAAATTACAACCCTTTCGCCTTCGCGTAGTATTACTGTACCGGCAATAATGTCACATGTACTACACATCATACTAACGTGAAATGCGTGACGCGTAAAAAACTAACATCAAGCTGTGTTAACATCTGTCAGTAAAAAAATAACAAGCAAAGTGATGAAAGAACTTTGTCCATTTATCATGAGACCGGAACATTTTTATTCGTAATTATAGTTCGGTGTTATGTGTTAAAATGACTATCGTTAAGTTATTAGCTAGGTACCGTAATGTTCCATTCATCATAGTGATTCAGCGCTATTATTTAATCCAACGATCTTCAGTTTACATAAACACTTCCCAAAATGAAAATTCTTTTGGCTTTTAGAGTAGGACTGAACAACTGTAGATTTTTAAAGTAACTTAAGGGCTTTCTTAAAAGTCGTTAGTTTTTTGTTGTGCCAGACGGGGTTCATTTACTTACGAATTGTTAACTAAACGATGCTTTTGTCGAGTCGTTCACATGTTCCACTAAACACCATTTTTCACTCAGGAGTTGTCGTCCAATCAAAAATCAATCGTCTGTCCAGGACCTGAGGGTTTCAATTTCATGTCAAAACAACAGTGCAGAATAAGCCTAAAGTCATGGGTTAAATGCTTTATTCAATCTGCGGCCGCCAACGCAATTGTTTCTATTCGTTTATTACGACCACCCTTGATGCTACTGAATTTGTATATTCTAGTCCTTAACACCTTTTTAATAAAGCCCAATGAGACTCCCAAGAAATTTAGCAAGCATTCCAACGTACAAGGATGTGAGAATAAAGAACCATTTCTATGTGTGGGTCTGAATGGACGTTAATGCGTATATTTTCGGGCCAGGCGACAATTTTTGTACATTAGAATAAATTAGGTCGCAGACTAACTCTGACACAGATATAGGATTACTAAAAGTTAACGTCCATAATCCAGAACAACTTTGTAACGAATGAAAATATCCAAACTAGGATAACGAAATTAGGGCTGTGGATTTATTTTGGTCCATGTGCTAAACTGGTTTGAACATAAAGCAAATATTGACGTACCAACTAGCTATATTATAGTTCCCGACGCTACGTCGAGACAGGTCCTGTGATATCGGCCCCGGCATTGACCTTCGAGAATGCTAAGATCACAATAATTAAATTAGTCACACGATATCACTGTGTTTGTCAGCTGATAGTAATTAATTGATTGATGTATTAATCAGTCTACGTGTTTTCTTTTCAACAATTCACGGGAATCCAAGCATAGACCTTTCCGAGGATACCGCACGGTCTCCCGTGAGGCGGCGAGCCTTCTTACCGGACTACCGCCATGGGATCTGGAGGCAAAAGTCCTCGCGCACATCTGGGAGTGGCGCGAGGAGGCGAAACTCCGCTGCCGCGAGAAATCACGGCACAGCGGACAGAGCTCCGGCGGGATCTCATGGCGGCATGGAGAGTGCGATTGTCGCAACCTAGCGCTGGGCACACCACTGTTGTGGCGATAAGTCCCCTCTTTGAGGAGTGGCTAGAGAGGCGCCACGGCGTCCTCACCTTCCGCCTGACGCAGGTCCTCACCGGACATGGTTGTTTCGGGAGGTTCCTGTTGAGGATAAAGCGGGAGGAAACGCCCTGATGTCACCACTGTGTGGATCGCCCGGAGGACACGGTGGGGCATACGGTGGAGGTCTGCCTGGCTTGGGCGGAGCACCGCCGTGTCCTCATGGAGGCGATTGGCGGCGGCGATCTCTCGCGTCGGGCCCTGGTTCAGGCCATGGTTCGGAGCGAGAGTGCATGGGAGGCCGTCAACTCCTTCTGTGAAGCAGTAATGCTCGCGAAGGAGGAGGCGGAACGCGTGAGGGAGAGGCAAGGTTCGCGCCCTCGCGCCCCTAGTCGCCGCAGGAGACGTCCTGGATGAAAAAGAAAAGGCATAGACCTTCGTTTTGTCGTCTCTGAATTAAATAAGAAAAAAGAACTTGTACAATGCGGAGAGTTGGCCCAAGAATATCCTCATTCAATAGTTCCTTCCGGATTAAACATTTGGATCAGTAGTCGAAACGTCTCGACTATTTGTTGGACTTGTAACCGCGTCTGACTTTAATCCCGTAGCAGAAAATAAAATAGAAAGAAATAAGAGAGCTTTATATTTTATTTATTATTGTACGCAGCTTAATTATCTAATTTCACTCAAAAAGTCATAAAGACGATACATTTAGACCGATGCATTTGTGTATGGCATCTATTTCAGTTGGAGCACGTGCCACTTTTTACGGCTATTAGATAACAGGAGATAAATTACGGAGCGGCGCGAGCGCAGCCACCGCGCGTGCCATGGCGGGATTATAAAAAAAAATCAAAACTTTCTGGACGGATGTTTGCTGGGTTTTATGTTACCACAGAAAGTTGACTAATCGTCGGGTTGAATTAATGGCCACTTTAGCGAGGATGTGGTGACTATTTTGGTATTATTCTACGCAAGACCATTGATTATTTGTCTAGATAGAGTGTCACGTTGCAAAATAACCAAAACAAACAGGCTAACTTTGTTATGCTGGTGACAGCTACGTCTTAAGGCTTCTACAGACCCGCGACTCGCGACGCGACACAAACACATCGCGCGACACGCGGGGCCATTGTGTCGCGCCGGTCTGTAGAAGCCTTAACACTCGCGCCATGTCATTGTGTGTCACTGTATGTCCCTAATAAATAAATTAAAAAATTATGCATCAACTGATGGCCTCAAAATGTACGCACACTTTCAAGTGTGCGTGCATTTTGCGGCCATCAGTTGGAAGAAATATAAAAAGATACTGCCAAATGTGTAACCAACAACATTTTCCACAAAAAATTTCGACAAGTTCTCAGCTTTGACTGTCTATCTAGAGTTTTCTAGAGTATAGACATAGTTATATCTTATAACTGTATCTTATAACTGGTTAAAAGAAGAACTGGCGCTCCTCTTTGCCACGAAAGCATCACATTTCAGTGCTAGTAGTCGCTATGTTATCGTAAGATAATATTCCCTTACTGACGCGTACATCTGAGTCAGCGGCGCGGCTCTACAACAAACGAAGCAATCAGCGCCAAGGAAATGAAGTGTCTGCTGTCTGTGCACCTCTTTTAGATTGGAACATTGTCAGGTCACAAAAATTGCTTTTCAATTTCTGCTTTCATTCGTAAATATTTTCTTTTCCATTTGAACTTTACACAAAATGTGCTTTAGGACGATCAAATAGGAGGTTCCTGTTCAGGATAAAGCGGGAGGAAACGCCCGGGTGTCACTACTGTGTGGATCGCCCGGAGGACACGGTGGAGCATACGGTGGAGGTCTGCCCAGCTTGGGCGGAGCACCGCCGTGTCCTCACGGAGGCGATCGGCGGCGGCGATCTCTCGCGTCCGGCCCTGGTTCAGGCCATGGTTCGGAGCCAGAGTGCATGGGAGGCCGTCACCTCCTTCTGCGAATTAGTAATGCTTGCGAAGGAGGAGGCGGAACGCGTGAGGGAGAGGCAAGGTTCGCGCCCTCGCGCCCCTAGTCGCCGCAGGAGACGCCCCGGGCGTCGGGAAGCCGATTTCCGCCCACCGTAGGCGTGGGCCTGCGGACGGTGAGCGATGGGTAGCTCACCATCCGATAACGACCAGGCCCGGGTCGACGGCGCGTCGTATTCCACGCGCGCCTCAAAGAGTTGTCAGCACCAACTGACGGGGTCCGCTAGGGCCAATGCCTGCCAGGGTTGCGAGTTTGTTCGAAAGGGATATCGTGGCCCTGGCACACAGGCAAATGAAGGAATACGGGTGGGTTTTAGTCACTAAAAGTCTGACACGCCCTCCCGCTCCGCCCAGAGCGGGAGAAGTTATTTGATAATTTCCCACGCAAAAAAAAAAAAAGGACGATCAAATAAAACGATTATATTATTCTGTGGACTCAGTCGAATTCGGGTTAAAGGCCAGACAAGACCAAAATTCAGGGCATGAAGGACGTACCGGTAGAGGCGGGGTTACTTTGACCCTAGGGCATAACTTTGGCCCAAATCGAGAAAATGCCCGCCGTGTCGCGAGTTCGCGATAAAGGCTTCTACATACTAGCGCGACACGCGAGTTCACGCGACGCGACACAAAAGCCCCGGGTGTCGCGCGACGAGCGGTGCCTTTGTGTCGCGTCGCGAGTCGAGCTGGTCTGTAGAAGCTTATAATCTTGACCACACAACCGATCGTCGTAGTTCCTTCGGCAACTAATAGATGGCGATATAAGAGTTGTTCTCGCGGAACTTTACTGACTCGATTGAACGTCACTACATGTTCCCGCCATTTGAAGTTTTGACAGTAACACTGGCGTATTTTTCTGCTGCAAACTTTGCAAAATTTTTGATATTATAGAATGTTAATTTTACATCGTATTTTTAATTTATTTAGAAACTTTTTTTACATTAAACCCCGCCTGGATATTCAATCTTACCGCCCTTGGTGGTTTCTTTGGCGACTCATAGCTGCAAGCCTGCAAGTACACATTTTTCACCGATAAAGTTCATGGGGTTAAAGTAGCCCTTTCCTAAGAACAACTGGCCCAAACTTTAATTTAAAAAAACAAATTACGCATAACATATTTCTAAAATTCACTTCGGATCTTGTTGATTACATCCTTGAGCTTCTTTAAAACATACAAGAACACTAAAAAGATAATACTAATAAAAACTACAGCTCAAATTCGAAAATTACTTATTTGAAAAAGTAGCTAAAGTAGGGTTACTTTAGCTACTTTTTCAAATAAGTAATTGCCATGACGGTAGCAAATTTATCAATTTTTTATTTAATTATTATAACATTTTCGAGTTTACTTCGCTCGTTCTCACATTTATTTATTTTTTTAAATTATGGGGCGGCAAACCGTATTGACCCGGGGCTCCAAATCTTAAAATACGACATCGAACTAACGGCTTAACGTGCTTTCCGAGGAGGGGTGTTGATAATATGTCCATTACATATCAAGACCCCTCCACGGGAAGCACGAGTGATCATAATCACCAGTGATCTGAATAGGTATTTTGGCTCACCTTTTCCGATCACTGATAATCACCCATCCACAAACCGATCGCGGCAAGCGTAGCTTAGATCTCCCCGTGAAGCTGTTATTTTTTTAGCCACGAGACAATTATTATGACAAAAATATGAAGCTTCATCAGATTTGAAATATTTCCCACACGCGACATGTTTGCCTACAAATTACCTGATCCCTGGTGAACGCAATCAGAAAACCAATATCGCAAATTCCCAGAGGCTGTAATTAACTTGTGGGACTAACGTCCCTAGGCGTTTATTGTTTTGTATAGCCTACATTATGATCGCTTATTTTACTAGGCTATCTACCGCCAGGCTATAATTCCCTTAAGTATTATAGAAAAGTTATTGGAATTTTTGCAACGAAAGATCATTATTTTAGATTTGAATAGGGGATTCTAGAGTCAATCTGCGCGAGCCTTATCATCACTCACAGACACTCACAGTAGTATATTTTTTTATTCACAAAATCAAATTCTATATTTTACACCTCAGTCAACATTTGAGGGCTGCACCAATTTCAAATAAAGTTCTAAAAAGGTCGAATTCAAGTGTCCCTCTTTGACATTTAAATATTTTCTTTTTTATTGTGAACAAAATAAAAGACGATCGGAAATTCAGCACAAAACGACCTTTACATGTTTTTGAGTCCGGTCATGTTTCGTGAAATGTTTGTAATAAAGTGGGTTATCAATAATTTTTGATCGACCATTGTGTGTCTAAAGTATAAAATAAATGGCTTGCCATCCATAAATCCAATAGAGCAGGCAGAGTGCATTGCCCGTGGATGTGTAGTTGTGTTACTTAAGCGTGTTCGTTACTATGTGCCGCACAGAACGGCTTGCGACACAGGAAAATGCACCAGTTAATGACGCTCCCTGGGAAAATGGTACGTATTGTTTAAGAAGTATTCCTACCGCACATTTGTTTGACAGGTTATTGTATGCAGTTGTGGCGGCAGTCGAGATTCTGTACGATAACGTTCTAAATAGTGGTACATTTTCATGGCATGGTGGACATGACTTCCAATCTGACGTTTTACGTCATTGGAGATCATAGTGACAAACCATTTTCAGTTCAGTCAGCTCATCATAATCAGATAATCAGCCTTCAGCAGTCCACCTCCACTGTTGGACATAGGCGTCTCCAATTGCACGCCATTCAGCTCGATTCTCGGCACCTCTCATGCAGTCAGCGTAGATCATTTAAAATTTTCACCATTTTTTTTTTTTGGTTGGGAAATTATCAAATAATTTCTCCCGCGACTAAAACCCACCCGTGTTCCGTTGCCTGCGTGCCAGGGCCACGATATCCTTTTCGGACAAACTCGCAACCCTGGCAGGCATTGGTCCTAACGGACCCCGTCAGTTGGTGCTGACATCTCTTTGAGGCGCGCGTGGAATATAACGCACCGTCGACTCGGGCCTGGTCGGCACCTCTCATCCAGAGCGAGCGAGAGAGAGCATTTTAAATTATCCCCAAACGTTTTATTTATTTAGGCTAATTATGTTTGTATGTGGTCAGTCATTACGACGGGTCGTCAGAAGCCCGAAAGTCGTGACAACCAGTCTTACCAAGGCGTATCGTATTACCCAGTTACTGGGTTGTGGAGGCCAGATAGGCAGTCGCTCCATGTAAAATACTGGTATTTAGCTGCATCTGGTTAGTCTGGAAGCCGACCCCAAAATAGTTGGTAAAAAGGCTGGGCAGATCATGATGTTTGTATGTGGTTTAGTAGCAATGCGCAATTCTTAGACGAGATATTAGGTACTCCTTCAAGGATAAACTTGGATATTATAGTGTAAAGAGTGTCTCACGGCGGGAAGTTTACGACCGCGTCTTGTTAGAGACTGCCAATGTGTAGCCTGGAATGCGAGGAAGCGTATTTTATCTTGTTTGAGCGCGAATTCGAATTTGGTAAATGCCGTCCTATTTAAATTTTATGAGACCACGTGTGACCTTCACGTAAGGGTCGTTAGATCTTGTTGAGATCTTTTGGGTGTTACAATACAAGATATTTTTAACACAATTTCCACATGAATAGACCAATACTTTATCGTAATGTGTTAAAAACCAAAAAAAAAAGCCGATACAGTTTATGCATGCAACCAACTTGTACTAAAACAGAGTATGCAAACTTCTTTCAAGTGCAATATGTGTTACCATAGAAACCTAGTCTTGTTATAATTATGTATAGTTGTCATGTTGTCTAATCCGCCCTTAGGGTGAGCCAAACGAGCGTAATTTTGTGAGCTGTGAGTCGTAGAATTTCGGTCGCAGAAATTCTGCCCGGCAGAAATTCTGTTGGGATGCCAGACGAGCGCATTTTATTCAGTTACTATCCAACGTTTATAGCAGGTGTTTGTGTCGTGCAATGGAACCGTTGAAAATGTTGTGTATTTACGAAGCATATTTAGAAGACCACGAAGTAGATAATGCCAGAAAAAGATGCTGGGTAAATCCGCTTAATAGTGAATGACTGATGCTTGGACAGTTCCACACTTTATATGAACGTTTAAGTGCAAATCCAGATTTTGAAAAGTACCCCCCTCAAACTCAATTCAGCCGCCTCACCCCCCGCAAACCCAATTCGGTCCGAATAATGCGTGTGAGTCGGGAGACAACTCATTTTGCGTCGCCGCCGTGTGAATCAAATAGGACTCTTTTAACCGACTTCCAAAAAGGAGGAGGTTCTCAATTCGGCTGTATGTTTTTTTCTTTCTTTTTTGTATGTTTGTTACGCGATTACTCCGTCAATTATGAACCCATTTTGAGAATTCTTTTTTTGTTTGAAAGGGTATACTCCCGAGGTGGTCCCATTGGCACCAAATCAGAATCTGATGAGGGAATCCCATGGAAATCGAGGGAAACCCTCAAATTTTAAATGCAAACTTATAGCGATTTGGGTATTTTTTATAGAAACTCGTGCATTTACTCTCCGAAAGCACCATTTGGTGAAGTGGAACTGATGATGGAGACCACAGATGGCCACCGGAACAATATAATAATGAGTACCTATTTAACGGGTTGCGATTAAGCAATTTATGCTCGTCACTATGCATAATGGTGAGTGGCAGTTCTCCTGTTTCTTACCACCAGGAGAACTCCTCAACAATCAACGTCCCAGCATCGGGAAAAGCAATATTGTATGAAAGGTGATGAGCAGTTAACATTAGGCTATTGTAACTTAGATAAATTCAAAACTGACCCACTAAAAAGTGAAAAATAAAAAACTTTTTACAAAAAAATAGTAACCGACTACCGAAAATAACACTACAAAGTGAAAAAACACTTTTTACAAAAAAAATAATAACCGACTACCAAAAATAACACTACGAAGTGAAAAATTACTTTAATTTCGGAAGTCGGTGTCTTTGGATCTGTATTTGAGTTTTTTGCCACCGACTTCCGAAATTAAAGTTATTTTTCACTTTGTAGTGGTATTTTTGGTAGTCGGTTATTATTTTTTTGTTATGAAACCGAATGCAGCAGAAATTCTGCGACTTACGACTCACAAAATTACGTTCCCGACCTTACGAAACCCTTACCTAAATTACGACCCACTGACCTAGTTATACCGACTGAGTTATAATTATAATAAAAATAACTGAATAAGAGATCGCGTTTCTATTCATCTGATAATGTTTAAATCGAGACTAAACAACTCTTAATAATACTATCTCCGCCAAGACGCAAGTTTCTATCAAAAAGCCACATTTTTGCTTTATTTTCCAAGAGGTTACAAAAGCAAACTTTGCCTCAAAGTAAACTATAAAACAAAAGTAAACCTTGCTGAAACAAAAACCCTTCCATAAGCTTTACGTAGCTTTTTGCTAGGATCAACTTTTTAGGGTTCCTTACCTCCAAAGGAAAAAACGGAACACTTATGGGATCACTCGTGTGTGTCTGTCTGTCCGTCTGTCACAGCCGATTTGCTCCGAATCTACTGTTTGTGACCCAAACACGGACGTGTAACGTAAATAAATTAATTTTAAATACGGGGGTCACTTTTGGGGAGCAAATTATAACATCAAAAAAAAGAATTGCGAACTGTACCGTGTAAAATTGACCATTCCCCCTCCCCCCCGTATTTCCGAAACACCTGAGCCTAAAATTTAAAAAAAAATACAGATAATAGTTACAGATAGTGATGGTGATAGTTCTTTACTTATAGATTACAGGAAAACCTATAAGAAGTCTATGGTGTTAAAATAACATGGTAAATCTGTCAATATTGTGCGCACAAACTTACATTTGCACTTGGAATGTATGAGGGAACATGTATCGAATGTCATCTATGATAGCCTGGAAATCGGAATCTTTGTATAGTTCCTGTTAATGATGAATTCATGAGACTATTCTCACTCTCCATAAAGAAGGTGTGGTCTAGGATAAAGACCACCCAGCTTTTTCAGTATATTAATATACACAGGGACACAAATTATTAGTTTATCGCCTGAAAATAAAAGGTGGAACACGCGTTTCTTTTCTCTGAACACGAGAGAAGGATTCATAAATCAGGTGACGGAAATAATATTCATGTCACTGAGCTAGCGATGGCGATGTTTTAATTTTTTTTACCCGACTGCGCGATGCAAAGGAGGGTAATGTTTTTATCAGCCTGTATATTTAATTATGTATGTATGTTTGTTCCTTCGTGGCGCTAAAGACCAGACGCAAGGGCCGCTTTTGATGATTCTTACGTCAATCGATTTGTTTTAATTTTGTGGTGTCACTCAAGACATCCAAACTGTAAAAAAAAAATGTAAGCCGTCACGGGACGCCTGGCAGATGTGAAACATCGAAATCAAACAAACAAACATCGAAAAAAAGATCGCGTAACGGGGGTCCGCGCGCGCGGAGTGAGCGGTGAATCGCCACGCGGCATGCGTCGCCCCGCCAGCAATCGGTTTTACGTGCGCCTATACCACAGAATAAGTAATAGTACTACGCCTATACATAGATGTTTCACATCAAAAAATGAAATTCTACGGACTATGTCAAGAGGGGTATTATTGAATAGGTCTTTGAAAATCAAAAAAACCCGACTGCGTGAACTTTCAAAAAGATGGAAACAAGATGACCTGTACCCTAATTGCGTAACGCAGTTTGAATCGGAATTGGAATAATTTTGAAGTTTATTGCTAATCCATTGCTTCATTTGTTCGAAAAAATGTCTGCTCAACAACGTAAATAACGCAATGAATGTTGTTGAACTGTCAAATTGAAACCGATTCCTACTCATAGTGTGTTACGCAATTACACCCCGCTGAAGATTTGTCTCCAATCTTACATCCCGCACTTGTACACCCTAAGTACAATCTCATGCAGTCGGAGGCAATAGGTCATTATTGCTACATTTAAGAAGATGCCTCCGACTGCATGAGATTTTACGGCTTATAGGTCATCTTGTTTCCATTTCCTTCTTTTTTTTTTTACTCTTCACGTGTCCTGGCCTGACCTGGCGTGAAAAGACTGGCCTTTTTTTCGGCCAAAGAAAAAGTATTGCCATACAACGTGGCAATGCTGCCGCCAGCTTTTGGTCACTTTTCCCATTGACTGCTGACGAATTTTATGATGGTCAGTGAGCTCTTCCCTTTTTTTAATATACTTGTACGTTATGTATACATATAAATATATACACATATTTAAGTGTTATTTTTGGATACTTTAAGATTGGCCAAAAAAAAAAATGTTAGTTGTGGTGTCGTTAGATTAGCGTCGTAGCGTCTTTCGAACTTTGGACAAAGATGACTTTTTGTAATGCAGTTAATTGGATTTTATTCACAACAGCCTGGAAATCAGGATCTTTGTACGCCTGTTAAATTCTAAAATTTGATGTTTCTTTCAAGACTGCTTATGATATCATGCTTATTATTGTCAAGATAGAATCGCATAAAATATAACTTTATTATCGTCCTTATAATCTAACACTGAGTACCCGTAATTTCATATCGAATGTGTCAAAGAACTAGCTCGAAGTTCTTTAAGCCTTGCTAGAGTGAAGGTTTTTTTTTTTGGGTGGGAAATTATCAAATAACTTCTCCCGCTCTGGGCGGAGCGGGAGGGCGTGTCAGACGTTTACTGACTAAAACCCATCCGTGTTCCTTCATTTGCCTGTGTGCCAGGGCCACGATATCCTTTTCGGACAAACTCGCAACCCTGTCAATTCGAATTCTATCACCGTCCTCGGATAGCTTTACCAAACACTGCTTCTCTGTTACTAACAGTGTTCCTCTTTTTATTGTGACGAGCCAGTCACTGAAACGCCGCGACTTTACGATGGATATTATCAATGATTTATTTCATTTCATTATGAGAGCTTTACGATCTGTTTAAATACCGCCTTATAGCTTTAGTTGTTAAGTGTTGTGCTAGAATTGTTTGATATATCTCGTAAATCACTTTCTTGTTCTAGTGTTTTTGTAAAAGATTCCGATTTCTGTAGAATTGCTAAGTCATTGAGACGTTATTGGATAGGTAAGCTCAGCGAGATTTAATGCTATCTTACAATACACGATTATTTACTCATACCTTTTATTAGATATTATTAACTTTATAAACACTTCTGTTTGGATATCCCCTCCATCCCCTTGCCACCACTCCACCCTTTGATTGAATTTCAAAGCCACGGTTCTTTAAGTTGTGACGCTAAAAAAAACGAAATCTGTAATCATGAAAGTCAATAACGTTCTTCCAGAAAGAAGTAAATTTAGAATAAGTTGTTGTTGTGTTAAGGCGTCCCTCACATTAGGCGTGCGCGTTCCTCGGGCGTGTGAGCGACTCGTGAAACTCGCAAACGCCGCGAGCGCTCCGCGTACACTCGCCACATACGCCGCAGGGCAGCAAAACGCGACGCTCCACGCCCGAGGAACGCGCAAGCCTAATGTGTGGTCAGCCTTAGGCCTGTTTTTGACTTTCGCAGAAAAAACACAATTACTGTAAAAGGGTTCGATAAGGTCGCTTAAGATGTTTATAGAGGTAAATTGTACTCAGTAGTATTTAATTTCAGATCAATTAAATTTTATGGAGCCGTGTAGCGCGCCTTGTAAAGACAAAGTTAAAGCCAATTGATCCCCAATAAAGAGCGTTCAACGCGGTGAGGTGAGCCCCACACTAACAACGATAATCCGAAGGCTCGGACAACTAATACAAGTTTATAGTAAAGTGGCTGATGTATGGTTTAGTATTGGTTACAGTGTGCCTTTAAATGGGAAGTGACAGTTCTTCTGTACGACGGTTTTAGTTTTGCTATTACGAAGGGAGTGTCTTTTTTTCTCATTTTATGCACTTGAAGTATTGAGTGCATTATTGGGTAGTTCGTTGATCGTCGAATTCACGTCATTCAGAATCTTAATATTCTAGGCAGTCAATTTATAGCTGCACTAGCTATTGCCCGCGGCTTTGCCCGCGTGGAGGTCGAGACATTAATAATACCTATAAACCTGTAGTACTAGTAGTACTTATTTTGTTCGTTTATACATAATAGTTTTCGCAGCGCACGGCAATAACAATTTTTGGTTTTCTACCTTGGGTTACAATATTGCAATTTTCTTACAGATCCCAATTTTTTTTTTAAACTAATTATTGCCTATGTTATTCCGTAATAATGTAGCTATCTACTGGTGAAAGATTTTTTTAAATCGGTTCAGTAGTTTCGGAGCCTATTCGTTACAAACAAAAAATATTTCCTCTTTATAATATTAGTGTAGATTAGCTCACATTTATTGAGACTCATATACTCTTCTAAAGCAACATTATGCTACTTCGTTGCGCGTTCTATTTTTACTTCAGCTTGCTTCAGCTATGTACTGCATTCTTCCGTGGTGAGAAAGATTTCCAATATCCTGTTATTGCTTTACGATTAAATGTATACTTTATTTATGCCAAGTTTCTATATAGTTATTCTAGGTATACGTGCCACCCACAACCACGATTCGATTGAAGTTTCAAATTCTGCACTGACTAAAAACTTTTACGGAACATGCAACCAGGCCCGTCCTTGCACGAGTATAATATTGCGGTACTTATTGCAGGGAAACATGAGCTTTGCCGACTAACCATAAACCTATGAAAACGGCATTTTTCGCTTGTCAGCTACGCGTTTAGAGGTATATGTATCATAAAATATGGAATAGCTGTCAGCAACGGGATGCGATAGTGTAAAATATTTAAAATAATGTTTGTATGATGGTCCAATTCGCAGTTAGTTGCCATGCAAAATGACTACCGAAAATAGAACATGCAAAAGTAAATCATGATCTACATATATCAGATGACAATATATCGAGTGTCACCAGTATGAAGTCGTATGTAAAGCTGTTCAAAATCGAAATGTCGTTTTACGGCCGAACCCAATAACCTATATATCACTAGTTTTGGCCTACTGGAGATAGAAAAATATATCTATAGATGGTTTTAACGTCCCAATAATCTATGAGACATTATGGAATCTTACCGGCCCACGCTATTTACTGATGGGAGGGTGTATCGCCTACAACAGATAGCTATTTGTATGAAAATGCCAAAGTATGCGTCCCAATATACGATTTGTTTGACGGGACAGTACTACAGATGGCAGATTTGTCAATTCCCCGAATCGCAGGGATAAACGTAAAGTAGCCAAGCTAAAATGAACTCTTTAGTACTTGCAATAATGATCATAGATGTTTTTTTTTAATTTAAAGTTATAAAAAAATAACAGAAATTTAACCCCCCCCCCTCAGTGACCCCCCCGTGCAAGCCCCATGCCAACATAAATTTAAGTTAAAAAAAAAACAACATTAATTGAGGTATGCGCTAAGGTAGCCCGCGATATTCAATTTGTTAACTGTACAAATTATTGTGTAGGGGTGCGTCACCTTCACCTCTTTCGTTTGGTTTGTGGCACAGACACCCCGCAGACTTTGTAGCACTGTTTTCGAGTTTTGAAGCAATGTTTTCAGACTTGTTTTCTCTTTCGATTTTCTGCTTTTGGATATTTGGACATTGATCAGAATTCAGAATTGATTGAAGCTGGCGCTTATAATACTCTATTAAAATTGAATATCTATCATCATAATTTCATCGGAAAGACGTCCACTGCTAGACATAGGCCTCCCCTAAAGGGGAGTTTGCCATAATCGCCACGCTTGGCAAGCGGGTTGGCGATCGCAGTATGGTGTTAAAATGGATAGAGAACGCTGCTGCCCATTCTCTAGTAAGTCCCTTAGTCGCCTTTTACGACACCCACGGGAAGAAATGGGATGGTGCTATTCTTTACGTCCGACCCCAAACGGACAATCATCACCGCACATGTTTTAGGCATACACATATTAGACATGCTGACTATACGGAATTATGCAATTAGTTTTAAGACAGTGGCTTAGAAGGTTTCTAAGAAACCATTTTCGACACGCCCCTCGTTGACCGGGCGTTCACACCTAATAGTTAACCCAACCATTCACCCGTGAAAGAATCCACCACGGTTCACTAAACCAATACCCCAGCAATAAATCATACAAAAAACTTATCGCCGAAGTTCCAACTCCCAAGTCTTAAATAATTAACAACCATCAATATCGAACCTGTTTGGGGACAAAACTACTTTTTGTTAAGAAAATACCTATCCAACGACGGCGTTATTCGCTCCACAAGTTCCCAAAATAACATTGGCAGGTCCTTGAGAGCCGCATTGTCTTCCAGATTAGGTAAAGGCATGTTCCTCCCCATCCCTCTCACTCCTGCGAGGAGGTCCTCGTCGCCTCATCTTGCGGGCTCACGTGTCCTCAGACAGGTCTCTGTAAATTATGGATGCGGCGTGTAGATAACAATGTTTTAAAGAAAATATAAAACTACGGATAGCGCAGATTGCATATCTACTCCCAAGCGATAATCTGAAGTATTGTCCGAATGTTCGGCTGTTTCATTACTTCTAAAGTTTCCTTATTTGACTTTAGAGTCCGTATAAGCTTATTATAACCAGTGACCATTTTGGTTATTTTGAAAGGGTTTTCGATAGGGTTTTTCTAAGCGGTTAAACAAAAACCCATACGATATGGGTAACCCTTATGAACGGCTTAAATTCAATTTTGGTAACCCATTGAAAGGGTTTTCGATAAAAACCCATACGGTGTGGGTAACCCTTTTGAACGGCTTAATTTAAGCCATTCAAAATTACCCACACCATGCGGTGTGGGTAATGGCTGGTGGCATGGTTTTTGATTAACTGCTTAGAAAAATCCTACCGAAAACCCTTTCAATGGAAAGGGTTTTCGATAGGGTTTTTCTAAAATGGTAACCAAAATGGTCCCTGGGTAGAATAGAGATAGAATTGGTCATGCTACGCGTGCTGAGCGAACATAATATTATAATTTGTTCATGTTACTGGGTTTCAAGTAGGTATAGAACCCATTGAATGGGTTATCATGTAACCCTTTCACTGGGTTTCAAGTATAAAACCCATTCAATGGGTTATCATGTAACCCTTTCAATGGGTTTCTAGTATAAAACCCTTTCAATGGGTTACATCATGATAAAGGTAACCCATTGAATGGGTTACCCCTTCGAAAGGCTTAACTCTTAACTGGGGTTGTACGGTCCCTGATTATAACCCGAGTTCAAGTCATATTTTTGACTTTGATTTTTTATGTCTTTGACTGTCGTTTTATTTTCTTTCTCCGTAGTCAGTAAACGGCCAAATATTTGGGCGATACTTCGGATTTATCTTCGGAGTAGACTCCTAGAAATGCACGTTGATCAGGGATTCGTTCGCAGTCTTCTTTCGCAAGATTGTCTTTTCCATTTCGGTGAAGGTAAAAAGATTTGTTTTCATCTCGTTATTTCATTCGACTTCTACCATCTAATCAATATTTATTTGCAACTTAATCAAAGAAACGAAGTACCTAAATTCACACGTATACATTTTATTATGGTTTGTTACCCCTCCTACACATGCATCAGCCACGAGAATAATTAAGATGGCAGACAGAGGTTTTACGACTGATGCTTCTTGTCCGTAACATCTTAAAGTTTAGGACATCGTAATTGTTTTACGAGTGCTAAAATACAAAATACTGTCTCGGCAACATACTAAAGTACATGCTCTGAACACTTATTAGCATAATTTACAAACGTTGAGTTGCACGAAGCCAACATTAGTTTAACGGAGACTTGTTGCCATCCCTGACATTTTGTGTCAAAAAGAAAGTGACAGCATCAAGGCTTCTACATACCGGCGCGACTTGTCGCGCGACGCGACACGGCACAAAGGCCCCGTGTGTCGCAGGACGAGCGGTGCCTTTGTGTCGTGTCGCGTCGCGCGACTAGTCGCACCGGTATGTAGAAACCTTAATTTAAACTAATGTTGGTTTCGTGCAACTCACCGATTGAGTAACAAAGGGAAATTGAGTTTAAAGCTATTGTAATCAATATAATAATTACGAGTGTTCTCATTACCACTAATAAAAGTAATACGCTTGAACCGGATATGCATGTATGCACAGATAATATCGACATAGACACAGCAGAATTGATACGCGTCAACAATAATATGAAGTTTTTCTTTTCCCTAACTTTATGGTGTGTATTTTCTTAAGGGGTAGCATGCGTTAGGTTAGGTTAAATACAGAATATCTAGGTTCCCAAATGTATATTTTCAATGGACTCTGATTTATACAAGTTATGAAAAAAAAAAAAAAAAATCTATAGAAATTTTAAATTCCTCATATCTCGTCTTTAAATCATTGTCCTTTCAAAATATATATTTGGGAACATAGATACTCGTATTCTGTAATCCAATCGAAATAAAGACACACTAACATAGGAATATGTTTGATTTAAAAATTATTTTGGTATTACG
This sequence comes from Tiliacea aurago, assembly GCA_948098905.1. Lineage (NCBI taxonomy): Eukaryota > Metazoa > Arthropoda > Insecta > Lepidoptera > Noctuidae > Tiliacea > Tiliacea aurago. Next base: position 19,606,705 of record OX402594.1, read on the forward strand.
TTTGTATGAACTACGCATCTATCGCCGCCGCCGCGCGCCGGTCTCTTAAGGCGATGTCTTACTGCGTGACTGTTCAGTGTTCCCCAAGTAATGGAGAGCTGTAATTGTTTCGAGATACCCGAGACCTATCAATAGTGAACTGATCGCACAGATAAACGCTGTAATCAATCATATGAGCTCGTAAATGTCCGCTCCCAAACATGGGCTCTCCTGTGGTGCTACAATGAATGATTCTGGGTAAGAAACATTAATTATCCAAAAATGTCCATTTATTTTGACTTTCACAAATACTTTAGTTCCGATTTTTACTGCTTAGGTTCAGATTCAGATATATCTCCTATTTAGGCTTACATCTCACTAGGACCCCATGGTCGCGCTGCCAGCAAAATATACCGAAAACTAGAACATTTTCGAAAAATAGTTTTACTGCCAAATTAGACCGATTTAAAATTTTCCATTGAAACAGAGATTGTCAGTTAATCTGTTTTTAAATAACATAAGTATTTCGAAAATGTTCTTATTTAACTTTTTAGACCTTTGTATCCTGCGTATGAAGTTTCATTAAAATCGGTTCATTCATTTCGATAAACAAGGACTTGAAAGTTTGTATGAAATTACGTAAGGTGTGTAAACGCTCTTAATGATTCTAATTATGAAAATACATAATAATATATTTTATTGTCACGAAACATATTTTGATCAAGAATTCAAGATACAACCTGACGACAGTGACCTGCAAATTGCAAAAAACGTAAGAAAATTTGAATTTTGCGGGCTACTGCTGCGGATTCTCCTTAAGACGCAGATATATGCCAGTGACCTTGAGTGGTTAGCTTGCGTGTTCTGTACTGAGCTCACGCAACGCGTCGTACGTTCAGCCAGTAATAGGACTCGCCCATCAAGGAGCTTTGTCCCCGACTTGACGACGCATTATTAATTTATTAAACAGAAAACAAAAGGTATTTAATAAAACGCGTATAGACCAATAATTAAATTGTCTTTAAATTGGTGAAGGTTTCAGAAAAATATGCTTGGTAGATTTTGCGCCATTCTCAGTTTTTTATCCGCGTTAGACATAACTTTACAAATTAATTTCACTATGTAATATTTAAACATAATCTAAAATATTCACATATTAAGTTATTGAGACATTGCTCTAATTTAACATATATTTTTTTCAAATCATTAACACTACTCGTTTAGACGTGATCTTCAGTATAAAATCATTAAAAGTCGGTTATCGTCGCCTTAAATACATTCAATACGTAACATATCCACTGTACAATAAAACAAGACAATTACACCGTAATTATTTACGAGCAGCGATGTTTCATTTTTATGCCACCGTATCGTTTTGACTCCGTGCACACAAATGCCAGTAAAATCATAATGCATGTATAATGGCAGTTTAATTGTCAGTACGTCTGCATACTGGCATGCCAGGCTTTGGTTGTTGTATTGTTTTCGCCATCTACCGTTGTATTTGTGCCAGGGCTAAGATTTATGATGACTTGTTTCCGATTTCGGGAAGACTGATCAATAAATTCTGCTGTCAAACCTAATGTTAGATGGTACTGCAGAACACCTAATCATATTACTGTACATCAGATTAAACAGAATTGTACATAATTATTCATTTCGATCTGCGCCCTAATTGCGTTGAACACACTTTAATCACAATCTGAATAATTTTGGAGGATATTGCTAGTCTGACAACCAGTCTTACCAAGGGGTATCGTATTACCCCGTAACTGGGTTATGGAGGCACTCGCATCATGTAAAATACTGGTCTATCTACATCTGGTTAGACTGGAAGCCGACCCCAACATGTTGGGAAAAAGCTAGGTAGATAATGATGATGATAATCCATTACTTCATAAGTTCGAAAAAATTATCTGCTCAGGAACGTTATTATCGCAATGAATGTTGATAAACTGACAAAATGAAAGCCATTGATACTGTGTGTTACGTAATACATGGGTAAATTATAAATACTAGACTCTGGCCGTCTTATTACAAAACAAGATTTATATTTTGACATGGCTTAAACCATGGAGCCAGTTTTTGTAATAGGAACGTAACTGTGATTGAAATACTGTTCTTTATACAAAACTGAAAACTTAGTTCGGTACTATACTCCATTTGAAATAAGATTAGACATTTAAATAAACTTGTCTACAGTCCGTTCAACCGATTTTGAGTTCTATTCCGTAGGCATAAGGATGGCATTCAAAGCATAAACGTGGTTACAATACCAACTGCTAGCAGCTGGTATTGTAATACTGCAATACTAGCTGTCATTGGTCATGCCACCAACGCAATAGAAGTCAAAATCGATTGAACGAACTGTAAAAAAGGTTTATTTGAATCTCTAATCTTATTTCAAACGGAGTATACGTTGTCAGTTTTGTATCAGGAACTTTACCATAGACGTAATAAAGTTCGAAATTCAATAATGGCTCCATGGGTTTAAACCGGTCTGAAGATAAACCTTGTTTTGTAATAAGACGGCATGGGTCCACTCCGAAGCGATAATTCGAAGTATCGGCCGACTGTTCGGCCGTTTTATAACTTCCAGTTTCCTTTATTTGACTTTGGAGTCCTTCCCCGACTTCAGGCTTCTACAGACTGGTGCGATATCGCGGGCGCGACAGACACCGACAAAGAAGTTGTCCTACTAGTGTCGCGTCATCATCATCATCATCATCATTTCAGCCATAATCGGCCACGCTTGGCAGGCGGGTTAGCGATCGCAGTATGGTTTTAAAAATGCATAGAGAACGCTGCAGCCCATTCTCTTGTAAGTCCCTTAGTCGCACGCACACCCACGGGAAGAAATGGGATGATGCTATTCTTTACGTCCGGCACCAAACGGAATAGTAGTGTCGCGTCGCGTCCGCGATATCGCGCGAGTGTGTACGAGCCTTTCAAAACACATTTTAGACTTTGGTTATCTCTTTGACTGTCGTTTTCTTTTTCTTTTGCCGTAGTCAGCCATAGTAAGCCGTAGTGAAGAAACGGCCGACCATTCGGCCGATATTTCGGATTTATGTTCGGAGTTGGTTCTTCTTCTTCTTGGTTTTCTAAATTTCTACATTATCCTAATGAGCCTTTGACGCCATAACCGTAACTGAAATCGGCTATTGTCGTTAGCTGTTACTGACGACCTATTGTACTCATTGAAGCAAGAAAGATGCCAGTTAAGATTGTCGCTACGCATGATATACTACCGCCACTACCGGTCACCCTCTTAATGCACACCGTGTTAAGACTTCTACATACCAGCACGACTAGTCGCGCGACGCGACACGGCACAAAGGCCCCGCGGGACGAACAGTGCCTTTGTGTCGCGTCGCGTCGCGCGACAAGTCGCCCCGGTATGTAGAAGCCTTTATGTGAATTATAAGGCTACACCATTTATATAATCTATTTATCGTAGAAAAGAATAATGCTCATTGGTCATTTGAGCCAGTAGCTTTGCACTTAATCGTGAATTTAGCGGTGTATGTGATTACATCAACTTTCAGGATTAACTGTTGTGTTAACCCCTGATTCATTGAATATTTCATGCTTATCATAAATCGTTTTATAAGCTGTGTTCAGTAAACAAGTTAAATATGCTTTAAGCTCCAGATTCTGGCGCCGGCGCCGTGATAATTTATACCTATACACCTTCAAACCGTACGTTTCACGACCATATTATTGACAAGCGTGTAAACACAAACAAAAGCTAGTTTATTTCACTTGTCTTCAAATATGTTTGTATAATTAATGATCTCGTTATCTACGTGGTTATACGGACTGATCTAAAGCAGTGATTTAAATAGTTGGTTCTCAAGGGACCGGGACGCCTGGTTACGGTCACTGGCGGTCGTGTGAACACCGCGTTATTTTTATGTCCATCTCTATTAGGACTGTTCGGCTCTCTAATACATGAATATGTACATGTTTTTTATAGACTCCAAAAGTACACCATATTTACGCCTTACACAATTATGTATATTTAATTTGTGATAAACATACCAAAAGTCTTATTACGAGCAGTTTAAGTGAAAAACAAGAAGATGAATATAAATAAAACCTTTATAACACAAGGCGTGTCGTGATTACTAATTGGCGGCTAATCTGTATTCTGTGTAAAAACGGTTATCACGTTAATAAAAACGTAACCTAATAAACGCGCTGGTCATAAATTAGGAGGCGAAAAGCGCTTTAAGGGGAATGCGCTAAGGTAGCCCGCGAACTTCAAATTTTCTTAAGTTTTTTTGCCATTTGCAGGTTAGTAACAAGTTGTATGTTGATCTCAATATGATTCGCGGCTATAACAAATATTGCTTTACAGAATTATAATCATTAGAATCAGCATTACAACTCGAAGTTCAAAAAATCCTACTGAATGAAATATTTCTGAAAAAATCTTTCAGTAGGATTTTTTGAACTTTTGTAATGCTGATTATAATGATTATAATTCTGTAAATACTTATGAATCATCAATACATCTAAGTTAGATTTGTTCCCCAATGTGATTTCATGAAAAAGTCATTGGAACATGGAAAAGTCTAACTTAGATGTATTAATAATTCTAATGATTATAAAAAAATACAAAAATCTTTGAACTGTGTCGTGCTCGTCAAAATGATCTACTTACTCTCTTTTCGAAGTAAAACTTCTTTACACACGCTTGACTTGGGGAGTAAGCTGGTGAATGTGTGACGAGAGAGTTACGGAAACTGATCGAGCGAGGCGAACGGTAGTTGTTTAAATTTTAAACATGGAACACACCGCGTCACCGCCACAGGCCGTCCCGCTTAATAGGTATTATTTTAAATTCACACTGGCTGTTAATACACTTCTGTTTTACTTCAGTCGTGTGGTCTAAAGCACACTCGTTTTTTTTTTTTTCATTTGCAAGTAGCTCGTTCATCTAATTTTCTCTCCTATTTTTCTCGCCGGTGTAATCTGACCCGCTAAATGGTCAACGCCCTATAGACGCTTTATTCTTAACGCCTACGCTCAGATCTGTCTGCACTAAAATAAAAGTGCTAATCCCACTTAGGGCTCCAGAGGCGCCGGCGTGGTCTAATTTAGAAGGCGGGCTGTCACTGCTGTCAGCTGTCTCAATCTGGTCACCACACGTTAACGACAATGTTAGGATTGTCATGTAGTGATTAATTGAATGATTAATTTGTTTGTGAATCTTGTCATGGGATGCTCAGGAAATCGTTGAACAGATTTGAATCACCATCCACTTAATTTTTTTTTTGTTCTGGCTTGGATAAGTAATACACATACCTCTGCCCTGAGGCGGGCGGAGGGTCTGTCAGACTCTTACTGACTAATATGTAACTATCGGGATTGGTAGACATTCAAAGAAAAGGACTAGTTTGTTACCCTAAAACCTCCCTTTGGTCTGTCTGTCTCTCATAAACGCGCGTGTCACAGAATACATTATACCTACGCAACTAAGTTTGTTTTTTATTCTTTGTAGCCTCGGTATGTCCTCTGAATACCTAATGTGTCTGTTTATTTAAAGTAAGAGGCATAACAATGTTAGGTTAACTGAACTGTGACCATATTACAACGAAAAATTTACCGTCACATGACTTACCCATGTTTTTTTTCTACGATTATATTAAGAACGCTTATCAAATGACAAACTGAATTATAAAATTTATTAAAACCGTCTCCACGAAATTGCTTAAATTTTCCAAGTTTTATTTTCAAAATGATGTTATCAACATCTTATTTCACTCGTTACGCCTCCAAAAATTGGCAGCCTCTTATTGAACTAGAATCTCGTGGTCTATTGGCTGCCTAAATCGCTTTGTGGAGTAAGTGTCATTATGTAATAAATAAGGAATGGCTCCCGGTCTATAACACTGTTATTTGCCGCCCACGCTAGTACCAGCGTCTTTCCTTCCTCGCAACTCTAGGTTTTCTCAGCCGGCTGCTCGCACGTGTACGCCCACGGGTATGTCCTTTATTTCTTTTCAATTTAGCGAAATGTCGCAATTGCTTAGATATACTGGGCTTGTTAAAGTTACCTCGAGTTTTATTGTATTACTTCCTTTCTTCTTCTTGATAGGTTGGTAGCTTGATAGATAAAGATTGCTCGACGCAAAATTGGCAAATGAAACCAATTTCCTATTTTAGGATAATTAATAATGGCTGATCAATAAATGTAATTGCTTATCCTATTTTTACATAAATTCCTCTTCATCCTATTAACCCTTATCCCACCAGTTTTTCGCCACTTAAAGTATCTATCCATAGCATTGAATTGAAAGATCAATTGAAAAGTCTCAATAACTTTGCATATTATATCTTAACTCAATGAACCCAAATCAACATTTTGAAAACGTATAATAATATCCAATTTCATTTCCGTTTTGGGTCATTGTTGGATGTTTGAATGGCCCCATTAAGTCAGGGAGTTTGAATGGGTGTTCCCTTGCGTCAGACCGTCAGGGCGTCAGTACGTAGGGTCCCTTACACGAAGTTATGTTGTATTCGTCGTGGGTAGCGCCCGGCGCCACAGACCCGTTTCTTGTTTTGATACAAGTGACAGCGATTGTCCCGACAAAGTTTCCGAATGTGGGTAGTATGCTAGTATGTTTGTTGTTGACTTTACGACTTGTGTTGGAGCTTTGTTTACGAAAGTAGGCTCGTGGCAATCTAGAAGATAATATGTAAAATTTACCTGTACGGGTCGGTAAGGGTGATATTGTTAGCATAACAAACAACGGAACTTTTCAAACATGTTTTCGTTCTTACCTTACTTTGAATAAAGGCTGATATTTTCAGTGCCTATACTAAAAAAAAACCAGCCAAGTGCGTGTCGGACCACGTACCAATGAAGGGTTCCTTAGTTGGGATAAATTTACCCCAAAAACAAACTTAACATAGTAGTTGAAAAACATGTTCTCCCATACGTCGATTTACGTCACGGTTAATTCTTTAACTGCAAATGTAAGTTTGTCGACTATTACTCTTTAACTTGTAAAGCCTACTTAGCTGTGATAGTTTTCCTTTTAATTTCGTTATATATATATATACAGGGTGTCCAAGAACCTGGCGTCCAACTGGATTCCCACGATGCCCCAAGTTCTAACAGTACTCAGAAAAATATTTTAAAAAATCCACCCCATGTACTTACAGAATTATACTGATTTCAAAAAAAAAGGGGAAATGAGCACCCTGTGACATACTTTTGAATGCTGTGACTGCTAATGCTGATAATCTAGGGTATTGCTGTGTCTAAATAGAATGTAAAAATAATGTACTTATTGTACCATTTTAAAATAAAATATTATTTTAACTAAAGGTGATATGGAAAACTATTGAATTTCGCAACTTTGACCGACTGTAGTGTAAAAAAAATGTACCAAAATAGTATGGCAAGTGACGTCAAATTTTGACGCGTTTATTCCTCTTTTTAAAAAGGTATAATACTTACACATTAATTTGAAAAAAAAAAATTTTCATAATCTTTTTACTCAACAACCCAATTTTTACGAAGTGCCTACCTACTAACGGTAACTGTCGGACCCTTTCTTATCTTAGAAACTGTTATGTTACTACTATTATTTACTTCGGTTCCAAGAGTGAGCAAGAAGGAAATACACACAGGTAGATGGGTTCCCAGTAGAATAAAAGCAAAGAATGTTAGTTTAAAGATATTTTATTACAATAAATGTTCAAAATGTTGACCACCCGCGGCAATACAAGCTCTCACTCTCCTTAAAAAGGACCGCTTTATGTTTCGCGAGTAACTTTTTTGACGTATCACCTGCACTGCTTGTGTTATCTTCTCACGAAGGTCAGCGATGTCATTAATGGGCTTCGCATAAACGAGCTCCTTCATAGTTCCCCAGAAAAAAAAATCCAGCGGATTTAAGTCAGGTGAGCGGGCTGGCCACGGGATTGTTCCTGATCGCCCAATCCACCTGTTCGGGTATTGCTCGTCCAAAAACTCTCTAACGGATACGCGAAAATGTGCTGGACAGCCGTCGTGTTGGAACCACATATCTGGTGGGGTCTCTTCTAGTAAGTTTGGCAAATCATTTTGAAGAAAATTTAAATATGATTCGCCAGTCAAATTCTCGGGCATCTCAAATGGACCAATAATATTCCCACAGAGAATACCGGTCCACATGTTCACTTTGAACCGGTACTGGGATCTATCTTCTCGCATCAAGTGCGGATTTTCCACATGCCACTCGTGCAAGTTGTGTAGGTTCATGTAGCCATCCTTCTTAAATGTTGATTCATCTGACCACAAAATTTTGTCGATAAAGTTTTCGTCTTCTCGATGTTTTTGCAGGATTGTTTCACAAAACGCGACTCGGCTCGGATAGTCTCGAGGTAAAAGACTTTGCACTCGCTGTACGTGGTACGGATGATATTCTTCTTTTTGGAGAATACTGTGTGCTGTGCTCTTCGGTATCCCCGTATCAGCTTCTATTCCTCGCACAGAGATGCTTGGATTTGCCGACACCGCCTCTAAAACTTCATCGCGTATGAAGTCATTTACGGGTCGTCCTTCACCAGCTACTTGATTGGGGAACCGCCCGTCACATAGTGATCTGTGCACATTAATGAAAACTCGATGGTCGGGATATCGCGTAGCCCTCGGATACCTTTCTCTGTAAAGTCTCGCTGCAGCTCGTCCATTACCTCTACATTCTCCATAAATGTAGTGCATATTTGCGTATTCTTGCGGAGTGTAGGTCGCCATGGTAGCACACACAAAACACAAACTGTCCAAACACAGGCAAAGGTCGTCGTAAAGAGTTCGTTTCAAAGTCCAGAGCACAAAGAGTAATCGAGTCCAATAAACAAAGCTTTAAATCGTAGTACGTGATCAATGGTAACAATAAGAGAGAGGTGCGTAGTAACGGCAGGAGGCAGTGACGCGTACTGACCGTACTGTTATCCTAAATAGCACGATCCCAGATAGCGTCACTATCTATCTCACTCGCACCTCTAACCTTTTTCTCCCTCACTCTTACCTGAATAATGGGGTATCATAAAGAAGAACCAGCAAATCGCAAAGATAGTTTCTGTCTTGCTCCCTCCTGTTGTAATAACGAATCACTATGGTGAGATGCATGCACATACCGTCCCTTACGGTCTAACCTGTTTTTTGAGAGGCCTGTTGTTATTTTTATGAGCATACAATAGTAATTCTTTAGAGGTTAGATTCAATTCGTCGTAAATTTTTCTTTCTAAGAATTCTGTAAGACATCGTAAAAATTGGGTTGTTGAGTAAAAATATTATAAAAAATTTTTTTTTCAAATGAATGTGTAAGTATTATACCTTTTTAAAAAGAGGAATAAACGCGTCAAAATTTGACGTCACTTGCCATACTATTTTGGTACATTTTTTTACACTACAGTCGGTCAAAGTTGCGAAATTCAATAGTTTTCCATATCACCTTTAGTTAAAATAATATTTTATTTTAAAATGGTACAATAAGTACATTATTTTTACATTCTATTTAGACACAGCAATACCCTAGATTACAAAACCTCCAAGAAATATCGAAATTATCAGCATTAGCAGTCACAGCATTCAAAAGTATGTCACAGGGTGCTCATTTCCCCTTTTTTTTTGAAATCAGTATAATTCTGTAAGTACATGGGGTGGATTTTTTAAAATATTTTTCTGAGTACTGTTAGAACTTGGGGCATCGTGGGAATCCAGTTGGACGCCAGGTTCTTGGACACCCTGTATATATATATCAAAATCAAATCATTTATTAGCAGATAATAAAATCCAATTTGTTAGTAATTACATACCTACACATATTAGACACTAGTGTTAGTAACATACATTTAGCAAATTTTGGTAATAATTAATAATAATGTCAAAACCAAAACCAACTGAATCGCAAAATAGTTTTCACAGACCCGCAATATTTTTGAATGGCCTATCTAGCGATATCCCACACACCATAGGCCAGACGAGAAAAAAAAATCCTAATGATGACCATAATAAAAAAAATGCAAGATTTTATTTTACCGCTGTCAGCGTGATTAATATATTAAGTATACCCTTAGAATTGTATACCCATGCCAAATTTCAGCTTTCGAGTACTAAGTTTCTGAGCTAAGCCGAGGACAGACATACAGACGGGCATGGCGAAACTATACGGGTTCCTTGTTGACTACGGAACCCTAAAAACAGTATCAATCATCAGTGCACGTTATCTCTTATGCCTTGTACCAATCAATGCAACAGTCCCTCGGGAGTCCACGGTCTCTGAACGTCGTAGTGTCAGTCGTCGTGTATATATAATTAATCGATTATACGCACTAGACGCACAAAACGACACGATATCATCTTACATTGTAAAGAAAAAAAATTGTGAACCGTCACGGGACGCCTGGCAGATGTGAAACATCGAAATTATTAACACACTACTATATATAGACTGTATAGTGGCAAGGCGACGCCACGCGACATGCGTCGCCCCGCCAGCAATCGGGTTTTCGTGCGGCTATAGATGTTTCACATCAAAAAGTATTTATCTAGTTATTTAACTATTTATGTAATACAGCATAGCAGAGCCACCATAGAAATATTCTATGAGAGCCACAGACAAGAGTCGAGAGGACCGGAGCCAGCCTGGCGGCGGTGGCGTCGCTATTAAAGATGCCCCTCCCATCGATAAATATCACCCGTCTCTCCACTATTCCAATGCTTGCTCAAGGCTGCACAGTCGGTAGGCTCTAATAATCCTTCCTATCCCTACCATTATCGCGCCCCCGGTCTACTCTTTGATATGCAATGGTATCTGTGGTCCCATGAAACATGAGGCTCCAGGGGCTAGTGTGAATCTTTGGCTTCATTCGAGCAATCGAGTCTGGTCAAACCACGCTGGGGTCGATGCATTTCATTCATTCATTATTTAACTATTTATGCACACACAAAAAAAAAAGAACAGAGAAATGTGTAGCATACCTGCGATAGGAAAGTGGCTAAAAAGAGATGTTTAGATAACGTGTGTGACAATATATTGGTATTGAATATATTTATTTTTCACATTTACACAACGATCAGCAATATTATTCCCGTTCCTGACTGAACACCGTCTGGTGGGCGCGACACTCAAAAAGGCCTCTCAAACTGATGTGCATAGAGCTGCTGCTGTGAAAGCAATGAAAAACATTCATGGAAATTAGCAATAAAACTTAACGTAGCAATATCAAACAAAGTGAAAAACACTCAAGCTTCGCGAAAGACACCCCCAAACGAAAGAATTTGATTAGACATAATTCTCAATGGAGGTTTTAAAAACGTCGAGTCATAACGGGGTGATAGATTTACGTAACAAATGTATTAGGGGGAGCTCCCCAGAAATGTAATGACAAAAAAAAAACCAACGCAGCGGCTAAGCACGCGAGTGCGTGTCTTCAGTACTTAGATGCTTGGCTGCAGATAGGGTTATCAGACATCGTGGCGAGGATAGATGGAAAGACCTAGATTTCTTTAGAAAGCTTTTCCCGAGTAAATGTCGTCTAATGAACTGGAACAAGCATTTGTTTCAGCGATACTCGTCTGATATTTCGTGCCCTTATTTTAGATCAAAATTGAATAGGATTCAGCTAATATGTGATATGTGCTATGATAATTTAGGAAATGAATCGCTTTTAGAAGAATTGCATAATGAGGCAGTAAGCCCAAAAAAAAAAGAAGGCATATTGCAGATATTCGCATCCGCAATTGCGGAGCTTTTCCGCATTGATTAAGACCTAAAAAGGTATAAGTAAAATCATATTCAACAAAATGGAAATTATAATCATTTAAGTCATCAATATAGCTCTAAATCGTCACATTTTCACGAAATAGGGTTATTATATCCATCAAACACATGTAGATCGAGAGCTATATTGATTTTGAAATGATTATAATTTGATAATAAATTAACTAATTATATTATAATTACTGCGAATTGAATTATGATTATGATCAACATAGGTACAGCGAAACAGCTGCAGCGCTGCAATTAGCAAAACACGTAAGACATCTTGAATTTCGTTTTGCTGCCGTAATGGATGTAAACCCCTTAAAAAACTTGAAAACCGCATCCGCATCCGCGGATGTAAAAAACCCTGTTTAAGATTTAAGTCACCTAAAATATTCTCATTAAATTAGTTCACATCAATGATAAACAAAACTATCAATGTTTCACATATTGTTTAATTAATGAGCAATTTCAAGAACTCACTTTTATTTATATAGAAGTGGCAAGTTCGCAACCCTACTTTGTAAGAGGCTTTTCATTCATCAATATTTGTTCAAAGCTTTATAAGTTATAACCGGTAAACATGGCGCCACGCAACGATTGCTGCCATTGAGCTTACGATCCAATAAAATGATCGGGTATTTGGGGTGGAGGTTAGTTTTTTATTATAATTGCTGCGAATTGAATTATGATCAACATACAACGAAATAGCGCTGCAATTTGCAAAAAAAATACTAAGAAATCTTGAATGTCGTTTTGCCGCATTAAGGGTGATGGGTTTAGGTAGTGAAAACAACGTAGATAAGCACATAGAATTTTTAATTTTGGTTTTTCTTGACACTATAGAAAATAACAGATAAAAGACACACATCATGTTCCTAACAAACATATTCAAAACATCCGTCATCTCCCATACCAGCCAGTCTGAGTAACGCTTGCAAACCTCTTCTTAACACTCCTCCTCAAGCGTTTCCCTCTGACTCACTCTTGCACACCCATCTCCTTACGACAAAACTCATGCTTACTCTTAGGCACAGGTTTTGTCATAATGTCAGCGACCATCACATTTGTTGCGAGATATTTCAATTTAATAATCTCCTTCTCTAAGGCCTCTCTAACAAAATGATATCGTAAATCGATATGCTTAGTCTGCTGATGGTGCACTGGGTTTTGTGCTATGGCCATTGCTGACTGACTATCCGTGTATACTGTGATAGCCTTTTCTTGGGTGTCCACCAGTTCCCCCAAGAACCTTCTCAAAAATATGGCATCTTTAGCAGCTTCCGATAAGCTGACATATTCAGCCTCTGCTGTTGATATGGCTATGCTTCTCTGCTTAGCACTCTGCCATGACACTGCTCCTCCTGCCAATGTGAAAACATTTCCGGAATAAGACTTTCTATCTATTATATTCCCTCCATGATCAGCATCAGAGAAACCTTGAATCTCTGTACTACAGGCATCATTTGAGTACACGAGTCCCATGTTCTTAGTACCTTTAAGGTACCTTAGAATCCTCTTGGCAGCACTCCAATGGATCTCTTCATAGCAGTTACAGAACTGACTCATAATATTCACAGCATGAGCTATGTCTGGTCGCGTACACACAGCTAAATACATCAGTGATCCTATCAACTCTCTGTAAGGTATTTTGTCACTCGGTATGTGTGAGCCCTCTGGCTTCTTGAAATGTTGACCAGGTACTGCAGATGTGGCAACTGTCTTGCAGTCTTCCATGCCAAATCTGCGTAGAAGCTTCTCTATATACTCTTCTTGGTCAATCTTTATGTGGCCATTCTCTTGCTTTAGCCGCATGAGCCGCATACCTAAAAATAATTCAGCTTTTCCTAAATCTTTCATCTCGAATTTGGACATAAGCTCTTTCTTGACCTTATGCATTTCTCTTTCTTTATCATATCATTCTCGATTCGCCTGGTGTAGACACATAGTTCATTCTTGCAACGGTGGAAATTCAGACTCTCTAGCTCTGAATGAAGTTTAGAATTCCATGAACGTGGCGCCTGTTTCAGTCCATAAAGAGATCTCTTCAATAAGCATACATGATCTTCCTTGCCTTTCTCTTCAAAATATGGTGGTTGTCGCATGTAAACATCTTTATTTAAATTCCCATTTAGAAACGCTGTCTTCACGTCCATGTGATTTATATGCAGATTCATCTGCGCTGCTAGTGCTATTAACAGCCTCAAAGAGCTATGACGCACAACCGGGGAAAACGTCTCATCGTAATCAATACCTTTTCTCTGTCTGAAGCCTCTTGCAACCAAACGAGCTTTATACCGAGTCTTATTTCCCGCCTCCTTTTTGATTCGGAACAACCATTTCGAATCAATAATGTTGCTCGCTTGGTTTGGCTCTACCAACACCCAGGTTTGATTTTTCTTTAATGCATCCAGCTCCTCCTGAATAGCAAGTTTCCACAGTGTTGCATCTTTTCTCGTCAGTGCCTCTTTAACTGTTAGTGGATCTCTTTCTTCCACTATCGCTTCATAGGTGATATGATCCTTAAACTCCACAGGCTTTCTGTTCCTGAGTGGGTATCTTCTCTCTTCTACTACAGGTATTATTTCAACAGGTTGCTCTTCCTCCGGCCTCTCTTCAAATGATGTCCACTGTTCATCTTCCTCTTCCATAAATTCAGCGTCTCTAACATCATCTGTGTAATCTCTATCACGTTGAAGGTCGGTCTCTTCTTGATGAACGACTTTTCTCTCTTCATCATTCTCTAGATGAATTGTTGCAGTATTTCTTTTGTCTTCAGTCTTAGTCAAATTATGGTTCATCTGGTTTTCGAAAAATGCCACATCTCTCGCTCTATGAAGCTCTCCGTTCATAGGATTGACTAATCTGTAACCTTTCGATTCTTCACAGTATCCTACAAATACTAGCTCTTTACTCCTTGCATCCCATTTGGTTCTCTTTTCATCTGGGATATGCATAAAGGCTCTGCAACCAAACACACGAAGATTAGACAAATCTATTTTATGGTCACTCCAAACCTCCTCGGGTGTCTTGTTCTTCACTGCGATGGTGGGACTCCTGTTTTTCAAATACACCGCTGTATTTACAGCTTCAGCCCAGAATCGAACGGGAAGACCTGCTTCTTGAAACATTGTTCGTGCTTTTTCCCCTATGGTACGATTGGCTCTCTCCGCCACACCATTTTGTTGAGGTGCGTAAGCAATCGTAAGCTGGTGCTTAACACCGTGTTCTCTCAAGAACTCATCAAACCTTTTATTACAATATTCGCGCCCATTGTCGGTTCTTAGAACCTTCAGCTTCTTACCTGTTTGTGTCTCAGCAAAACTCTTGAACTCCTTCATCTTCTCAAAGGCTTCACTCTTTTGCTTTATAAAGAATACGAAAGTTTTACGCGAAAAGTCATCGATAAAAATAATATAATATCTAAAACCTCCAAAAGAATTCTCACTCATTGGTCCACTAATATCCGAATGTACCAATTCTAATAAACTTTTGGCTCGCGTGGCTTTATTCCTCTCAAACGGTTGCCGCGTTTGTTTTCCCATTAGACAAGCTACACAGTCTAATTTATCGTTATGTTCAAACTTTACCCCAGTTGCCATTTTATCTCTCAATAGTGTCAAATTCCGTATACCCAAATGTGCCATTCTCTTATGCCATAGCTCCATTGATGCTGTAGTCGCTATTGCACATACCTGCTGAGAAGGAGATTTAATTTTATACACACCCTTATCAAGCAAACCTGTCACACATGGTTGTCCTCTCGACATATACTCACACTCATTGAAAATCTCACAACCTCTGTTGGTAAAAACAACAACATTACCTTTTTTAACAATACTACTAACACTCAGTAGGTTCGATGTCAGTTCTGGTACGTACAACACATTCTCAATGTTCAGATGCTCATCTGCTACATTACCATATCCCTTTCCATACATCTTACCTCCATTTGCACAAAACACTTCAACCTTACGACTTGCCGCCGCAAATTTACTCATCCAGTCTTTTCTGCTACTCATATGCATCGACGCTCCTGAATCAATAACCCATGCATCATCTGCTTGCTTCTCTTGATTTCTCGTATCAAGCGCTATCGCCGTCGCTGTTGCTGTCTCCGTCGCCGTCTCAGTCGGTGTTGCAGTTACCATATTAACCGCCTTCGCCTTCCGCTTCGGATTATCCGGACAGTCACGAGCTTTATGCGATCCATCGCAAATGAAACATCTTATTTTCTTTTCTTTGTCTTTATTCCTCTGAACAAACTTTTTCTGATTCTGATTCTTCATCTTCGCTGTAAGTGCAGCACTCGTCGAATTACTGGAACTTGCGCAAGATGTGCCTTGGTCCAATTGCAACAGTTTCGTTTTAACATAGTCTGTTGTCAGCTGAACATTAGTGTTCTCCAACGCTAATCTCATCGGATAATACTCCTCCGGTAGTCCTTGCAACATCAGCGCCGCTAACAGCTCATCGTCAACTTCTTTTCCGATATCCCTCAGCTGCTGTGCTACTGACATTAGCGCAGTCACATAGTCTCTTATAGATGTGAACTGCTCAAGTTTTAGGCTTACTAGCTTTGATAAAAGTCTGCATCGGTTATTTAGTCCTTTATCCTCAAAAGCTGACCTTAAAGACTCCCACGCCTCCTTTGCCGTTTTCGCATGTCTCACGTGAATCAGGCAATGCGGTTGTATCATCATACATATCCTGGCTCTCGCTTTTTGGTCTCTCTTTAAGCCAAATACATCTGAACTCTCTGGTGTCTCCTGAGTATATTCCCACAGATCATCATGGATTAAATACAACTCTACCATAAACTTCCATGTACTATAATTCGAGTTTCCATCAAGTTTCTCTATTGACATTAAACTCATACCTGTATCTTGTACCGGCTGCGATCTCACTAGTCCGCCGCCCATAGTCGTGTTTACAACATCTTTCGTTTCCATATTACCTACTCTCTACTACGTCTCTGGGCCCATAACCTGATGGGTTTAGGTAGTGAAAACAACGTAGATAAGCACATAGAATTTTTAATTTTGGTTTTTCTTGACACTATAGAAAATAACAGATAAAAGACACACATCATGTTCCTAACAAAAATATTCAAAACATCCGTCATCTCCCATACCAGCCAGTCTGAGTAACGCTTGCAAACCTCTTCTTAACAAAGGGGGATCCCCTTAAAAAAACTTGAGGACCGCATCCGCATTCGCGGATGTCAAATAATCTGCATCCGCAACATCTCTGTTTTGTATTTAAATCACCTAAAATAGTCTCATTCAATTAGTTCACTTCATTGATATGCAAAAAAAACTATCTATGGTTCACATGTTTAATTAGTTAGCAATTTCAAGAAATCACTTATTTTTATAGACGTGGCAAGTTGGCAACCCTACTTTATAAGAGGCTTTTCATTCATCAATATTTGTTCAAAGCTTTTTAAGTTATAACCGGTAAACATGGCGCCCCGCAACGATTGCTGCCATTGAGCTTCCGATTCAATAAAATGATCGGGTTTTTAGGGTACTAAAAATTCAATAAATAAATACTCGGGTCGTGGGTTTTAAAGTGTGAAGGAATAAAATACCTAATAGCAGTTTGGTAAACGCAGCATAAAGGATTCACGACTTCGCGACTCGCGACGCGACACAAAGGCATCGCTCGTTGCGCGACACGCGGGGCCTTTGTGTCGCGTCGCGTGTCGCGCTGGTCTGTAGAAGCCTTTATGGTAAAGCCGAATGGAGCGATGATGCGTGCAAAGAAACTATTGATTTAATAATGTAGAACAATATACGATTGATAAACATAGATCATAATGTAGTTAACTGTATCAGAATGATGCACCGACTTTGCGACGCCAGCGGATCGTCTACCTACTTTAAAGCGTAACGCTGCTTATCCTCATAATATCATGATCAAACGCCTCTAAAAGCCTAGCAAACGCGTAATCTAAATAAGGAAACGAAGGAAAGCTAGGCGCCTGCGCTATGTTTAGTAAATAAATTCGCGTGAAGATTGAGATCTCTTTGTGTGCGCCGGAACAATAACTTGTATCACAGCTCTGGTACTAATATGGCAACATGTGTTTAAGTTGTGGAGACCGTAGGTTCATATACTTTACATTTATCGAGGCTCACCTTCGTATACAAGATTACTGAAGCTGCATACATTGTTGTATCGTAAGTGGATCTGTAAATTGGGATTTAAATAAGCATTTCGTGAAGCTGTTTTTATTTTCTTTACTTTGTCTTCTGTATCTGTTTTGATCATTTATTTTTTTTTGACACTGTACTCGCTGGACACTAGTCCAAGAAAGAAAAAAGCAGCATTAGCCTCTCTTCCTGGTTTCTATACGAACGCGAACTTTGCAATAACTAAAGCATTGACAACACTTAATGGAATAGCTTTTAAACATAACCATTATGAACAAACAATCAAAGCTTTGTCCTTTCCAACGTAGCAACACAACATTAGTGATATGACAGGAAGTTTTGTCATGCGATTGTCACAAACAACCTTGTCATTACCCATGTTATTCATTACCGTTTGTGTACCGCATTACCGTCCAGCTTTATGGTCATCGCCGTATCGATCATGCCAATAATTATCTTAATTGCTACAGGACTTGTTTTTCCATCGTTCACGGACTCTTTGGCAAGGATTTTAACCGACTTCCAAAAAGGAGGAGGTTATATGTTCGGCTGTCCATCAATTATGGACCGATTGCCACCAAATTAGAATTTGATGAGGGGATCCCATGGAAATCGAGGGAAACCCTCAAATTTTATAAGCAAACCCATAGAGATTTGGATATTTTTTATAGTAACTCCTGCTTTCGGAAAGCACCATTTGGTGAAGTGGAACTGATGATGGACACCACAGATGACCACCGGAACAACAGTATTTAACGGGTTGCGATTCGATTAGGTACTTTAATATGGTTGCTAAGCAATTTATGCTCGTCACAATGCATATGGTGAGTGGCAGTTCTCCTGTTTCTTACCAGGAGAACTCCTCAACAATTAACGCCCCTGTATCGGGAAAAGCAATATTTTGTAAAAGGTGATCAGCAGTTGACATTAGGCTATTGTAACTTAGGAAAATTACAAACTGACCCACTACCAGAGTTGGATTTTGTACTATAATTATAGTATTTATACTATAATTTAAAGTTTGCTCCCGAATGCTTAGTTTACGTCATAATAATGAATATTTCGATCTTGCGATGTTTTCTGTGTTGATTCCCCGATTATCGTTCGCAGTACACTTCTCTCTTTCCACTAATCTCGTTCCTTCCATTCCATTCGAAATTCAATCAAAGTTTGCGAATTTTTGTGTGAAGATACGAAACAAACTGGCAACACAATCCATAGACGCCATTTTAGTGACTATAGTAATATTCAAGAACTGATAAACTTAGATGAGGAGTAAATTTTGCCATATCGAGTGTTGATTTTGACTATTATATGTTAAATTTAAAATAATGAAAGTGTACTATAATTTTTTTATAAATACTATCCTTTTCTTTTTTAGGGTTCTGTAGTAAACAAGGAACCCTTATAGTTTCGCCATGTCCGTCTGTCCGTCTGTCTGTCTGTCTGTCTGTCTGTCTGTCGTTCTGTCTGTCTGTCTGTCTATCCGTCTGTCTGTCCGTCCGTCCGTCTGTCCCCAGCTTAGCTCAAAGACGCTTAGTCCTAGAAAGCTGTAATTTGGCATGGGTACACATATTAATCATGGCGAAAAAGTCGTAAAATAAAACCATGAAAAACATTTTTTTTTAGGGTACCACCCTTACACGTGAAATGGGGATGATATTTTTTTTCTCTTCTATTCCATGGTGCGGGGTATCGTTGGATAGGCCGTTCAAAAATATTGTGGGTTTGTCAGAACCATTTTTCAATTAAGTGATCCGTTAGCGTAATATTAAGCTTTAAAGTGCAATTTTTTGTTAGAGTCAAGTGTCCCGTCCCCCCCCCTGCCAGCTAAATGGTTGGTTTAGGATATGTGAAAAAATTCATGGCAATAGTATATATAACGAAATTAAAAGGAAAACTATCACAGCTAAGTAGGCTTCACAAGTTAACTAGTAATAGTCGACCAACGTAAATTTGCAGTTGGAGAATTGACCGTAACGTATATCGACGTATGGGAGAGCATGTTTTTCAACTACAATGTTAAGTTTGTTTTTGGGATAAATTCATCCCAACTACGGAACCCTTCATTGTGCGTGGTCCGACATGCACTTACTTATGCACTACACTAAATCTAATATCTTTTTCAACTTAGGTTGAAAAAGATATTAGATTTAGGACTACAAAGTGAAAAATATCTTTAATTTCGGAAGTCGGTGTCTTTGGATCTGTATTTTAGTTTTTTGCCACCGACTTCCGAAATTAAAGTTATTTTTCACTTTGTGGTGTTTTTTTGGAAGTCTGTTATTTTTTCAACAACAATCTCAGCAAAATCAGTATTAATATCGATACGGACACGAATTACATTGTTTTCCTCACGTCAGCATAATAATAATATATGTTTTCCGTATTGCTATTGGGCTGATTACTTGCTACATCCACAGTTCATTTGGTCGCACCTTTCCCCGGATTATTTTATTTGCACTAAGGTTCGTTTCCCATGAACGTATCTATACTTTTAGTGCGTCAATATTGTAGACAAGTGTCAATATTTTCGGTATCATGAATTCATGACCATGTTCAACAACAAAATCAGTATTAATATCGATGCGAACACGAATTACATTGTTTTCCTCATATCAGCATAATATGTTTTCCGTATTGCTATTGGGCTGATTACTTGCTACATCCACAGTTAATTTGGCCGCACCTTTCCCGAAAGATTTTATTTGAACTATAGGTTAGTTTCCCATGAACGTATAATTTTAGTGCGTCAATATTGTAGAAGAGTGTCAATATGTTCGGTATCATCACCATGTTCAACAACAAAATCAGTATTAATATCGATACGAACATGAATTACATTGTTTTCCTCATGTCAGCATATGTTTTCCGTATTGCTATTGGGCTTATTACTTGCTAGTTGCTACATCCACAGTTCATTTGGCCGCACCTTTCCCCGGAAGATTTTATTTGCACTATAATCCTGAGTAGTTATTTGCCCTTTTATATCAAAACGACATAAAAGCAAACATAATCGTAAAAATATCCTCGCATCCTGTTCCTATTGTCTTCAATCTTCAACTACCGCCTGCAATGAATCACGGCCGTATAGACACGCGCTCAGTGCTGTAGTAATTGTGCAAATAATGTGTAATATTGATAAGTAACAAGTGCGAGGGCCCCAGTGACGTAATTTATCCGCAAGTGACATTTCCGTCCGATAAGTTGGTGGGAACTTCCCATCCATCGCTTCAAGAACACATTGTTGTTATCTGATTTTCATGTCAGTGATGTAGGATATAGACTAGTCTGCATGTGTATTGGTTTGGTGATAGCAACCAATTTGCATCTTGAAGTCCTAGAATTAAGTCATGTAAATGGTTTGGGTTTGGGAGATTACGTATATGTCTTTATATCTTGTTTTTTTGTTTTACTTGCTAGAGCTGAGTTATGAATATTGGGTCAGGAAAATTTCTCAGATAACATTGTCGTTCAAAATCCAATAATTTCTGTTGGTGAGAGCTCTTAAGTTTGGTTCCAATATTGTATTGTGATTTGAACAAGGTCTCGAAATTCAATTTATTTTGCTTATTTATATGGCGTATAATTATTTTCATATATATGTCGTGGTCCGATCGTAGAAATAGCCATAACGTGATCTACCGGGCCATTTCACGACGACCGACCTCTCAATAAACGTACCTGTATCTGGAAAAGCAATATGTTGCAAAAGGTGATGAGCAATTGACATTATGCTATTGTAACTTAGATAAATTACAAACTGACCCACTAAAAAGTGAAACATAAATCGTTAAATTTCAACATTTATGTCTTTAATTCTATAGAATACTCTTTATTATGTACACCATAAAAATTACAGATATAAATATTGAAATTTACCCTTCTTCCAAAAAAGTGAAAAATAACTCATTTCGGAAGTCGGTGGAAAAAAACTAAAATATAAATCCAAAGACACCGACTTGCGAAATTAAAGTTATTTTTCACTTTGTAGTGTTGTTTTTGTAAAAATATTTTCATAAGATGAATGACGTACCTACACATTCGTAGAAATATCATAACATTTATAACTCGTCATAAAGCTATAATTTCACCCGTTTATTGACCAAACATATTCGTGTATTAGTAATAAACACAGTTATCAATCGTTCAGACGATAACATCGTATTTCGGGAGCCCCCCGGGGGTGCGAGGGCGAAGTCTGATCGATGTAAATTGATAAAGTCGTGAATGCTATCTTCATAGACACTATAAAATGGTGATAACATAACATAACTTTACTAAAGCATTTTTTGTTTGAGAAAAAAACGCTATGGTAAAGTTGCCCTTTTTAGTGTTCTTAGTAGTTCTTACTATTTCTTACTTAGCGTTCGTACCCAAGGGCGAATAATAATAATTAATAATACATAATTTTTCGCGCACTGGATTTTCAACGCCTGGTATGCTTGCTGTTGGATTCACTATTCTCGGTTCAACACACAGAGTTGAAAATTCAGTAAGCGATAAAAATCGCCCGTGCATATTTGTGCTTACAGAGCTATCCAGTTTAGAGTGGTGGTCCACAACGTAATTGTTCGTTAAGCTACTGTCTTCTATGAAAAAATAATAAGGCCTTTTCATCATTATTTTTGGATTTATAGATTCTACCAAGCTCTCAAGGAAAATTTCCGACAGTTGACTTTGTCTTAATGCCTCTACGCTTCACTTTTCATAAAATTTAATCTGGGTGGATTGTGGGCACCTAAAATCATTTTACGCAGTTCGAAAAAATCATAAATAATATAAACAAAAGAGCCCGAAAAACACGTTTCATTCAAGTAAATTACCTGCCATTACAGTTCAATTTTTGCGCCTTTTGAACTCTAGCAATGTCGACCTAATTATAGTACCCTCAGTGCCTCAGTCCGCAGCCCGTCGACTTTGAGACAACATTGCAGCCCTCAGAGAATTATCTATAATTTTATTGACGTAATCGTACAGACGAGGGGAAAATATTTAACTTAAAAGACTGGCCTTGTTAACGCGATTTTGGAGGTAGAAAATGTTATTAAAGCGCTGACAAGAGGCAAATGATAAAAGTAGGCTTGTCTTAAACAAAAAAATTGCCAAATCTATATAGTTTATGATGACGGAAAAAATATATGTTAGTCTTGAACATATTTCTCAGAACTTGGTTGTTACCAAAACATGTTTAGAAAAAAAATCTCGATACAAATTAACGGTAAACTAACACTTTACTTTGAGTTTCAATCCAAAATATCTGTTTTAAATATCAACGTACGGTACGTATTTAATTAATAACAAGAACCTCTTATTTGTATGCAGAACTTGGTCGTTTTTAGGGTTCCGAACCAAAATGGTAAAACGGAACCCTTATGGTGAGACTAAGTCTGTCTGTCTGTCACACCGGGATATCTCAAGAACTACTAATGCTATCAACTTGAAATTTAGAATAGTTTTAGATGACGTTTGCGCAACCATTTTGCAAGCAAGAAAAAAATTTAAAAAAATATATCTTTTTTGCAAAAAGGACTGAAAGGGGGTCTTAAAAATTTGAAGTGGGGCTACTAGGGCATGTGGGATATCAAATGAAAGAACGCTGTTTGCACATTCTCAAACATATTTTTTTTTTTAGACAGCATAGTTTCCGACTTTTGATGAAAAATGTGAAAAAAAATACCGTTCCCCCCCCC
Organism: Tiliacea aurago; assembly: GCA_948098905.1. Lineage (NCBI taxonomy): Eukaryota > Metazoa > Arthropoda > Insecta > Lepidoptera > Noctuidae > Tiliacea > Tiliacea aurago. The sequence continues at coordinate 19,630,306 of OX402594.1, forward strand.
TTATCCCCGAAGTTTGCAGAGATAAAAATCTGAAATTATTCTATATAATAAAAGCTGATGTTAAGATTACAGGAAAAATAAAACGATGTCTCTAAATAGCACAGTTTTTCAGAAATCATCAACATCATATATTCGTACGGAACCCTCGGTGCGCGAGTCCGACTCGCTCTTGACCGGTTTTTTTTATTTTCGATTACTCAACTAATTTTTGAGTAAATAAATATTTACTTCGTATTTTGCAATAAATTACAAGCGTTGTGTCATCGCGATTCTCTTTCTTTTGTATGCAGTCTGACAGTGATAGCGGTTTACCTGTTGTCAGCGTCTTAAGGTGAATCCGCAGCTGTAGCCCGCGAATTTTTTTTACGTTTTTTGTAATCTGCAGGTCAGTGTCGTGAAGCACTTCCGACGTTTGGCTCCCAGACTGGAGAGGGCTGGGGCTGCCTGGAAGCGTCTTCTGCCCAATCTGGGGGGTCCAAACGCCTCCTGCCGGAGGCTCTACGCGGGGATCGTGCGGTCCATGGCCCTTTACGGGGCACCGGTGTGGGCGCGTTCTTTAAGGCTGCGACCAGCCCGCCGATTGAACGCGTCCCAAAGGGTTATGGCCATTAGGCTGGTCCGAGGATACCGCACGGTCTCCCGTGAGGCGGCAAGCCTCCTTTCCGGACTACCGCCATGGGATCTGGAGGCAAAAGTCCTCGCGCACATCTGGGATTGGCGCGAGGAGGCGAAACTCCGCTGCCGCGAGAAATCACGGCACAGCGGACAGAGCTCCGGCGGGATCTCATGGCGGCATGGAGAGTGCGATACCCACCCAAAGAAAAAAAAAAAGTGTCGGGTTGTATCTTGATCAAAATATGATTGAGGATACAGTATATACATGAAGAACGAAAGATCCAAAGTGTATCCAGTAAAATTGCAGGAGCGTCTATCATAGGTCTTTTAATTTTATCAACATAGTGCACCCCTTCATGTCAATGGCGGGCACGTAGCATTGCCCTTTTTAAGAGTTGAGCGTGACGGCCTTTTAATTGAATCTGGCAATTTAATTTATTTTAATTAAAACGATTGTTATACTTTGTAGGTACAGTCGCCAGCATAAGTTACCACAAACTCAAATTTTCTCATTCGATTTTGAAATTTTTAAATAATTTCGAGAAATTTGACAGTTTGGTTAAATAACCTGCTGTACTGTACCTACCTAGTTAACCTTTATTCATTTTCTCGCACAAACATTTCATTTAAATAATTTAATAAGCGGTCTTTCACAACTCTTGCCAAATACTAAGCGCCTCTGAAAACTAGAATAACATTAGGTATCAAGATTAATGAACCTTATTAATACTAATGATCTCTTTATACTTGTGCCCTCAAATTACAATCCCCGTGACTGTGAGTCAGACATAATTTATTTAATACAGAAGCTGAAACTTAGACATTTCATTCCATTCTGAAAATCACAGTTGGCCTAAATCCTTCTGGACTACAATGTTGAATTTGCAAAATGTTGAATACCAAAATTTTTAATTTGGAAAGTTCAGAAATATAATTCTTAGTTACTTGAACTGCGACCAACTTGGATGTAGCGCTCGCCGCCCGTTGCCGCGGCACCGCTCACTACGCTCGCTCGGCTCGCGCGTGGTTGGTTACGGTTCTAACCTAACCTAACCCATATTATGGTAACATTTTGCAAATTGAACATTTGGGATTCAACATTTTGCAAATTCAACATTTTGCAAATTCAACATTGTGGTCCGGATGGTCCTAAATTTAGGTTCAGAACTTTGTCGACTCTTTCTTTTTCGTGTCGTTAGTGACTAACCTGCACCATTATTTCGTAACACATTATCAATCACAATCTGAATGATTTTGAAGTATATTGCTTGATAAAAAAATATATATTTATTATAATAATTATATTATATTTATTATAATATATATATTTCTCTATCCATTGCTTCATATATCCGAAAATTTGTCTGCTCAACAACATGAATAACGCAATGAATGATGTAGAATTGTCTAAATTATACCCATTGTTCGCTATTACCCCCGCTGGTGTCAAAGTTTTTATGTCGCCCATGTGCCGAAGCGATAATCCGAAGTATGTTCGACCGTTTCTTGACTTCCAAAGTTTCCTTTCATCATTCATCATCATTTCAGCCGAAAGACGTCCACTGCTGGCCATAGGCCTCCCCAAAGCACCGACACTTCGACCGGTTATGTGTTCCCGCATCCAGCGGATATGTTTCCTTTACCCGACTTAAAGTCACGTTTTTGACTTTGTCTATCTCTTTGCCCGTCGTTTTTGTTTTTTTTTCTTCCGCCGTTTTCAGCCATAGTCAGCCGTAGTCAGGAAACTGCCGAACATTCGGCCTATACTTCGGATTAATCTTCGGAGTAAACCCCCAAGGTCACTTGCCGTCGAAGAAATATATGCATGCCGGTTTCCTTACGATGTTTTTTAAGCAAGTTACAATACAATACGCACATGAATCCGAAAAGTGCCTTGGGTCCGAACTCGAGACCTACGACTTGGCTGTCCGACGGTCACCACTAGGCTATCACTGCTAATCAAAGACATTAAATTATTTACTTATCAATAGACGGACATAGCGAACAAAATCGTAATCCGATACATTTGTCCTAGTGGGCAAATGTCGCTCAGTCTAGTGGGGTACGCCTGCATGTCAAGTCGCAATTCGCATTCATGTCCACCAAAAGAAAATTATTTTCGAAGTAAAATGCCTAATAAATTACCAATGTCATGAAAAATTTGAATGTTACACAATTCAAAACAAAGTTAAAACTGTTATTAATTGAAAAATGTTACTATGCGACTGATGAATTTCTAAATGATAAATTAATATAGACTTATTTCAGTCCTTGACTGGAGAAACAAATTTTAATTGAATATTGTGACTAATTGTAATTTATGATAATTTATTTATGCATTGACTGAAGAAATTATTCCATATTGTGACATTTATAATTTTTGTTTTTATTTATTTATCATCGTTCTATTCGTGTTGCATGATCAATATTTTATTTCGCATGCAACCTCCAGCCTCTTGGCATAACTTAGCGACCTAAGAACTTTGTTAAACAAATAAAAAATGATTATGATTACTAATTGTGCAATATGGTATTGCTAATCTCGTAGTTATAACACGACTAGACAACTTTGCTGCTAATAAACTTTTTCCATTAAACTCCATTTAAGGTCTCTAAAATAATATTACTAACAGTAACTATTCCGTAATCTGTGGAAATGCTTTTACCACTTTATAGATCCCTGACATAAATGGATTCTCCAATTTAGTTAGTGCTTTCTATTTCAACCACGTCTTAAAAGGCTAGACTAAAGCAATAACCGAGGGGTCGTCTGTCTGTGAAAAGTGTTGCAGTAAAACGCTGGGAACATTGCCTGTTAACACTAGTGACGCATGTATCGAAGACGTTTGTAAATGTATTGCTTAAGTAATTTACAACTGATGACGACGAGCTTTGTGTAACATGTGTAAATTTTAGGGGTCTAGGTTACTCCTTCTAACATCAGCTATCTCACTATCTGCTAGTGACAGTCCCATGAAAATCGGTCCTGCCGTTTCGTAGATTAGCCGGCACAGACAGACATTTTTTTTTTTGTTTTGTTTTTTGTTATTAGTTTTGTCTATACTTTTCATATGCATTTAGTAAAAAACTGCCCCGCGGTTTCACCCGCATAAGTTTCGGTCCCGTGGGAATATCGGGATAATAACTATCCTATCTGTTAATCCTGGTTATAAATGTGCCAAATTTCATCTAAATCCGTTCAGTAGTTTTTGCGTGAAAGCGTAACAAACATCCATCCTCACAATGTTTCGCATTTATAATATTACTAGCTGCTGCCCGCGGCTTCGCCCGCGTGGCATTTTCTAAACATATAAACCTTCCTCTTGAAATACTCTATCTATTTAAAAAAACCACATCAAAATCCGTTGCGTAGTTTTAAAGATGTAAAAGCATACATAGGGACAGACAGGAAGCGGGAAGCGACTTTGTTTTATACTATGATATTCATTTATTTAGTCTCAAGGCAACTACAACGGGAGATTCAACTTCAACGGGGGTGATTTCTTCATTGAAATCATAATGGCAAGGGCAATTTTGTTCAAAATTAAATACTTCTGATGAATAACGTATTTATTTGGATAAGGATTTCATGTTTATAAAAACACCTTCACAAATAATGCATTATTTTAGAACAAATTTGATTACCATAAAAAGGTTATAGTGAGTCAACCTTAAAAGATAGACATAATAATATGCTGTCGCAGATTTTTTTTATTTTTATGATTTTTTTTAGATCCGTTTGGTGCCGGACGTAAAGAATAGCACCATCCCATTTCTTCCCGTGGGTGTCGTAAAAGGCGACTAAGGGACTTACTAGAGAATGGGCAGCAGCGTTCTCTATGCATTTTAACACCATACTGCGATCGCCAACCCGCCTGCCAAGCGTGGCGAATATGGCAAACGCCCCCTTTAGGGGAGGCCTATGTCCAGCAGTGGACGTCTTTCGGCTGAAATGATGATGCAGATTTTTTTTAGAACTTTTATATCGGAATAATTCCGTCATACATGATTTTTGCGTAACTTTAATCGTTTACGCAGCGTACGCAACGGAAGCTCTCAAAAGGATTTTTTTCCCGTTTTTGCAACATGATGATGATGATGATGATGATGATGCTGCTGCTGCTGATGCTCCGCTCCGGTCGTAGCGTGATGTGATATAGCCTATAGCCTTCCACGATTAATGGATTATCCAACACAAAAATAATATTTCAATTCGAAGCGGTAGTTCCCGAGATTAGCGCGTTCAACCAAACAAACTCTTCAGCTTTATAATATTAGTATAGATATAAATTTCTTGACTTTAAGGCTTGTACAGACTGGTGCGATATTGCGGGCGCGACAGGAACCGACAAAGAAATTGGCCTACTAGTGTCGCGTCGCGCCCGCGATATCGCGTGAGCCTGTAAGAGCCTTTAACCGTTTTAAAAATTAACAAGTCCTATCTAAGACAGCCGGTTGGGCAAGGGTTTGACAAGGGTCAAGTCGCCTGTCGCGTCTACGATATCGCGCCAGTCTGTACGAGCCTTAACTCAGGACCCTACTACCTCAGACAACTTTCTCTAATTAAGGCTTCTACTTACCGGCGCGACACAACGCGGCACCGCTTGTCGCGCGACACGCGGGTACGTAGTACTGTTTACTTATTCTGTGACGCGGGGCCTTTGTGTCGCGCCGGTAAGCAATACATAAACCAGTGTCTGTAATATGATGTTGAGAATTTGAGATAAAGAATTATGATTATTGGTTGTTTTTAGTCTAACAAAACCAACGGAAAGACGGCATACTAAACAGTGAGTTTCTCCAAATTCCTCCCCTTCCGAATATATACGCTCATGATTAGCCAAATAGCCACTTACGAGTATAAGAACTTGGGAAAGTTCCACGCAGGCTACTCAGCGTCGGATGAATGAAAATATTTCCTGGAATGAATTCGAGGATTCTTATTTTAATGCGCCCTGTCAATTTAGCTAGAAATGCTTGCTAATGACGTAGGTTGGTTATTTTTTCATATCACATACACAAACTCACGCTTTCTTCCCATGGGGGTAGGCAGAAACTATAGAACGCCACGTGCTACGCTCCTTAAATACTCCTTTTGCTTGGCCTACATACAAATTACCTATTTTACTAACTGGGTAAACTATTTATTGACTGATATGTTATTTACTATTTTTAGCATCGTTAGTAATTATTTTATTTACAGTTTTCCGGGTTTGAACGTAATGACCACGTAAATACAACTGTGGTATTATAGTACATATCGGGAAAAATTCCAACAGACATACTTAATAACATAATAAATAGCACATAATTATTAATAACTAGCGGCTGTCCGCGGCTTAGCCAGCGAGGCTTTTTCTAAAATAAAAGTCCCGTCAAAATCGGTCCAGCCGTTTTGGAGATTAGTCGGGACAAACAGATACTTAGACGAAAATTTAAAAAAAATGTTTTTTTTTTATAAATACCGTATATGTATACTTTCATGTGTATTTAGTAAAACGCTGTTGTTTTGACATTACAAAACGACGCTTCAATTTTATTTCTTTGTATAGATTGTACGGTCGGTGACCAGCATTACCTGACCCATCTTACAAAGAAGTATAATGGACTGGGTCATGCTGATCATCGACTGTACCTAAATTCCGGCTTAAATAGTGATGTATTATAAATTTATAACTATTAGTTTCGTCTACAATATATAGTAAGTAATGTATTGATTGTATTGACAGAAAAACTAACGTTTATTTTCCTTTATTTTCAGACAAGATGGAGGAGCGGGAGAATTCCGCGGCCCATGGGGTCCCCGACATGACCATGATGCCGCAGATCACCGAGCAAGCCATCAATGACAACCTCAAGAAGAGATACATACACGACTTAGTTTACGTATCCTTTATGAAAATGATCAGTATTCTATTGCCCTTAAGGCTCGTACAGGCCGGATATCGCGGGCGCGACAGGCACCGACAAAGAAATTTCTACTAGTGTCGCGTCGCGCCCGCGATATCAAACCAGTCTGTACGAGCCTTTATGCCAATTTATTTGGGGTCGGCACAACATCTCTTCTTCATCCATACGTTTCTCTATTAAAAGCAGGGACCGTACAACCCGTGTTAAAAGTTAAACCTATGGGTTACCTTTATCATGATGTAACCCATTGAAAGGGTTTTATTTTTTTTTGGGGAGACAAACAATCGTACATTGTATATTAAATCTAGATACAGAGTATACTATAAGTAAATGTACAATCCACACCGTTTCCACATGTTACTATCACAAAAGATACAGTTTTGGAAAATTAAATAAAATATATACTTATAACAAGAAACTAGAAACTATAACTATAAACTATACTAGAAACCCAGTGAAAGGGTTACATGATAACCCATATAATAGGTTTTATACTTGAAACCCAGTGAAAGGGTTATATTATGTAGGTATAGAACCCATTGAATGGGTTATCATCTATAACCCATTCAATGGGTTCTATACCTACTTGAAACCCAGTGACATGAAAAAATCATAACATTATGTCCCTTAACCCTTTCAATGGGTAACCAAAATGGTCCCTGTAAAAGTACACTTTGTAAACAATCAAATTACAAATTAGAGGATTATCCAAGATAAGAATGTTTGGAAACATGCTGGTCCAGCTCCATAGGACAATCTAGCTAGAGTCTAAACAAAATCAGACAACAATCAAACAAAATATTGTAAAAAACAAACATTTTAAAAGAGTAACGGTGGAGTTCTCGCCTATTCTTCGCCATACGAAAACTACTTTTTGGAAGGGGCGACTAGAATCATATCAATATTTTTGTAAATTTTGAAGTTCAAAAGTTCCTTTTTATGGCCGGCTTTAGACGTTCAAGTAATTTGATCAAACAGGCTGGTTCAAACAGTTTGATCGAATTGGCATGATTTGATTACTATTTATTCCCAAACAAAATCAAAATCAAAAATATTTTTATTTCACATAAGCCTACATGGGCACTTATGAAACGTCAGAAGCTAGGTGCACGGTTCCAATTGGTCGTTTTCTATGGAGAAGAACCGGCAAGAAACTCCACGGTTACTCTTTTAAAAAAAAAATAAAAAAATTGCTTTTACAATATTTTCAAAGTATGAGAGGACAGCGTAGGCCCGTCAAAAGTACCAGGTACTTCACAAAATAGAAAATGGTCTACAGATCTACAGTATATTAAGCCTACAACGTCCTCACATTAACAAAAAAAACGATATGCCATTGGATTACTCATTAAATGTGATCAAATTTTGCCACAGACTTTCATGCCAATTTGATCAAACTGTTTGAACCAGCCTGTTTGATCAAATTACTTGGAACGTCTATGGCGGCCATTATGTGCCTATTTGAAATAGGTACTTAAATCATTTGACTTTTGACTTTGTCGTCATCTCAGTAGTCGCTCTTTCCAGCCATATCATCTTTCACACAGTCCATCCATCGTTCGTAATCGGTCTTCCCCTACTCTTATTCACGGCAGCATATTCGCTCGTAAGACGCCCAGACTGCTAAGATAGCTCGCAATAACCTTAGCGGTTCAAGCTGCCGCTAATTCCGCCGTATACACTTCATTAGAATTTCTGAAATCGCGCAATTTCGTTTTACGATTCCTCCGTCTAGGCTTGGGAACTTGAAACGCTCTTTAGCGGTTATACCTTCTTGAAGAAGTACTCACCAAAGTTTTATGCTGCTATTTGTTGAGATTTTTTCCTTAATATTTTATACAGACATACACAGGATCTATTCTAGTCGCAGTGAATCCTTATAAGGAATTAGGGTGTTACACAACGGTGAGTGTATGTCAATATTTATTATGTATATAATCCTTATAAGGCCACATACGAACTACCTACGCATTGCACCTAGGCTGACGTTACGCAAATCCTGCATCGCGCAAGCAGACTTATCCGTCAACAACACCCGTCTCTGCAGGGCTCTGAAACCGGTTAATTTAGTTTTGTAACCTTAACCGTTATCATAAAGGTTTTCGAACATAATTCGTCAATTATTTAATACTAGCTTTTGCGTTGATTTAGAATTTGACAATCATTTCGGGTTGTACTCTGCTTGTAAATAATCTATGGATTGTAATAATATTAAATTGTAGATGTATTATTATTTTAAAGTGCTGATATACAATTTTATCGCTGTTTTCATCAAACTTAGTGTTATTAAATATCAACCCATAATATAATTCAATCATGATTCGAAAGACACGTGGCGCCATCTATTATCATAAGAACGTTATTGTTGTTTTTCTCGGGAACAGTACTTTTTTTTGGGATGAAAGGTACCATAAGTCCATTTCTGTACACCTGACAACGTTTAGTATATGCAAAATTTCAGGATGATCCGTTCAGTGGTTTAGGCGTGAAAAGGTAACAAACAAACCAACAAACTTACTTTCGCATTTATAATATTAGTTAGGATTTTGTTACAAAATCAATGCTGAACATAATGTGATGAAGCAATCTTTGAAGCCAATATCAATTGTGTCTAAAATAATTTGGATCTTCGGAAATAAAAAATAACTGGTTTTAAGCCCTGCCCGTCTGGTCAGAGGATCCTTCCACTTCTATGGAAGATGAGGAATTCCCACCTTGTTCCTCATACCTCTTAAAATATCAAGAACACACTTGAAATAAAATTACAGAAAAACTCTAGATAGTTTTGTCATTATCATATAAAATGCCATTAGCAAGCAATAAATGTATAAAAAAAAAAACGTATCAAAGGTGACAAACATCGCATTTAGCGGTTCCTTATAATTGTGTTCACTTTTCTTTTGATACCGATCGCTTGATCATGACAATAGCCCGTCAGTTTCCATCAATTTCCTTTAGCAGATTAACAAGAGGAAATGATACATTATTCAGCGACTAATTATCTATTATGTATGAAGACTGCATATATTAACGTTGGTAGTAATACACTTGAGTAGTTGCCAATAATACGGTAAATGAAAACGTGATACGAAAAGATAAGCTATTTACTTGTGCCTGATATTCTTTTTGACAGAACGATTATACCAATTTAACAGGGTAATAATAATAAAGATGTGAACGACTTAGTTAATATTGTAAATCTGATCATCTTGTAAACCGCTAAACGGATTACGTACACAGTGCTACTGATCAAGCTATACATTTCCAATATAAGCTGATCTCGCATTGTTTAAAGGATTTCTGTACAATAAGAGGTCAGCTTATACTGGAAATCATCATCATCATCATTTCAGCCGAAAGACGTCCACTGCTGGACACGGGCCTCCCCCAAAAGGGGGGATTTGCCATAATCGCCACGCTAGGCAGGCGGGTTGGCGATCGCAGTATGGTGTTAAAATACATAGAGAACGCTGCCCATTCTCTAGTAAGTCCCTTAGTCGCCTTTTACGACACCCACGGGAAGAAATAGGGTAATGCTATCCTTTACGTCCGGCACCACCCGGAATAACTGGAAATGTATAGCTTGATATTTAGCTAGTGTGTACAACCTACTCTAATTTGTACAATGATCATATGATAAAGTAGGTGGTTTTGTTCCGGGCGCTATAAACTTTTAACTTGCCAGAGTTCATACAAAGACTGCTTATAAAACTAATGGTTATATAATTGTAATACGCTATTATTGTATACTCATGGTGTTGTTTGTAAGTGTTTGATTGTTCAACTATTATTTGTTCAATAAATAATCTTATCTTAAAGCCCATGGAAAGATGCTAACCAAAAAACATTATTTTTGACAGGATCATATGCAGGACTACCGAGGCAAAGCTTTCGGTTCACTACCGCCCCATGTGTTTGCGCTGGCTGAGTCAGCATACAGCTCATTACAGGTATGATTAACTACTTACAAATTTTCTCAAAACCTTAACAAAAAAACGTTCTTATTAACCGCAAACAGAAGGTCGGATTATTCATAACGTAATGCATTCAGTTTTTCTTGTCACAGTTTTTCTTAGGAACATGAATCAGTTTTCAAGAGATCTTGTAATTGTATCTGCAGATCTACTCATGATTCATGCTAACTTAATACAATAATATGATATAATCGTTATTATTCTAATAAGCTTCATTTAGCTTTGTCTTGAGGGAATCCTAGATCAGCAATGAGCAATCTCATTGTTCATTGTTCTCTTACCCATTTCTAAACTAATTTACAAATTAATATTTGTAAATTAGTTTAGAAATCGGCGGAATCGGCCTCCTCCAAAAACCTCCAGAACAGCAACAGAAAAAAACATAAAATTGGAATAACATAATTATACAATATTAATTTTAGTATATGCGAAACCCGAAACACGTGTCTAGTATTTTTATGTAAAGAATCTATGTACAAAATTTCAAAACTGTATGATGAAAAATCACAAAGTTATAAGGTTGTTATGTTACCGGGTTGTCCGTACAAAAACATTCTAACGGCGCCTCCGCGCCTCCAGGGTCGTCTTGCGCTCATTGATAATAATTTGGCAGTACGTACCTAACCGTACGGCAGTTGTATTGTAAGTAATTAAATGGTGATAACATTTTCCATCGCACTTAAATATTTTTGGGACAAAATATAACATGGTGTAAAAATTATTGAAATCTATTCAGTTCCTTATTCTGAACAAACTATATTCAGGTTTCGCATATACTTAAAATAATGTTGTATATTCAAGAAACACATAAAATGATAATTTGTCTTTTCTGAACAGAATGGAGAGAAGAACCAATCGGTAGTAATATCGGGAGAGAGTGGTGCCGGCAAGACGGAGACTACCAAGCTGATCCTACAGTACCTCTGTGCAGCCGGCGGCCAGGCCTCGTGGGCCGAACAACAGATATTGGAAGCCAACACTGTGCTTGAGGCCTTTGGTAAGAAAGAAAAAATATTTATTGGGACTCACACAGAGGAGATTACAAATTATACTAAATCACACTCTTACACACATAAACAAAAAAAAAACAAAGTAAAATGAAAATAATAAAAAAAAAATCCTGTACGAGGCCAAAAGGCTTCTATCTCAGCATGATGCTGAGGAAATTAAAAATAAGTGCCGCAGTGCTGGTATTCTGATAGGGGCAGCTGTGATGTCACGGATAGAAAAGGGACAAAGGGAAAGGGACGTGTGAGGGACAGCGGAATTCTACTAAAGATCTAGTACTGCCGTTGCTGTATTCCGACAGCCAGTGTTAATATACGCATATAGTATATATTATACAGTGTATCTGTATACGGTGTGGCGAAAATTAAGGGTATGGTACAGACCACCAAACTGAATAACTTTCTCCCGGAAACCAATATCGTAATCATGAAAAAAATATCAGTCGTCCCATACATTTGATCGAGGAGGTATTGTAGTTTTGTATGGGACCAACAGATTTTTTGTACTGTACCACACCCATAATAAATTTTCGCCACACCGTATACAGACACGTTGTATACAACATTAGTTTTTGTTTACACTAAACCCGAAAAGGGGTCATTGTACTCATAATTTTGAACAACTTTTTCTATGAGACCAACCATAAAATCACGAAAAAAAAATCAGCTGTACCATAAATTTTGTCGATTTAAGTGTTCACAAATGTATGGAATAGCTGATATTTTTTACGCGATTGTACGACCAAATGTACGGGACAACTGATTTTTTTTTTTCGTGATTACGAAATACATACATGCATGCATATTTATTTTAATTTATTTATTTATACTCGTATATTTAGTTCCCGATGCCTCGGGTATTGGAGATTATCATCATTCTCCTCCCTTCCTACTTTATTTGGGGTCAACCCAAAATGTCCCTTTCTTCCATACTTCTCTACTAGTCGTCTTCTCGGTAGTAACCCCCCCTTTCTAGCCATATCATCTTTCACACAGTCCAGAAACTTGGTAGCAGTTTACTTAGAAGCAGACATCAAATATTATGTCAATGTTAATTCAGATTTTTTGACGAGCTTTCCAAGCTATTATAATATCACTGCTCACGCCCCCTCACTAATAACGTCGTGAGTCGTGTCATCAACTACTCAACCTGCCGTGTAGATATTACCCCTCGTTTTTAGGGTTCTGTAGTCAACAAGGAAGTCTTATAGTTTCGCCATGGTTCGTATCTGTCGGCTTAGCTCAGAGAATCTTAGTACTAGAAAACTGTAATTTGGCAAATATTAATCAACAAAGTGGTAAAATAAAAGCTTGAAAAAAAATATTTGTAGGATACCTATACCTCCCTTGTACGTAAAGTGGGGATGATATTTTTATCTCGTGTATCCCATAGTGTGGGGTGTCTTTGGATAGGCCGGTCAAAAAAAATGCGGGTCTGTGAAAACCATTTTTCGATTCAGGTATCCGTGAGTCAAGTGTCCCACCTGCTAAGTGGTTGTTTTTGGTTATGTGAAAAATGTGTAGCAGTAGTATACATAACGAAATAAAAAGGAAAACTATCACAGCTGAGTAGGCTTTACAAATTAACGAGAAATAGTCGACATTTGCAGTTGGGGAATTGACCGTGACGTATATCGATGTATCGGAGAAATTTTCAACTACAATGTTAAGTTGGTTTTTGGGATAAATTCATCCCAACTACGGAACCCTTCATTGTGCGTACACGCACTTGGCCAGTTTTTGTATAAAAAGGAGGGGCTCACAAACTAAATCATTAGTTCCGTAAGCCACACCCAAATTGAAACCTTTAAAAGCGATGACGTTCGTAAAAAAATAATAATTTGTAGCTTCTTTCCGAATACATACTTATGGCTGATCACACGGTTCAACCAGAATCACTTTGATTGAAAACTGCAGAAACGAAGGGTATGGTCAGGTCGACACTGAATGATTCACAATTCAATATTTTGGTTGCTTCAACCAAATTAAAAACAAAATAACCCATGTAATTCTTGTGTTATTTAGGCGTGTACTGATAACACTAATACCTAATATTGCTTATCATTATATTTGCAGGAAACGCCAAAACAGTTCGTAACGACAACTCTTCCCGGTTTGGCAAATTTGTCGAAGTCCGGTTGGACCACCGCGGCGGGATCAAAGGTGCAGTGTTGAGGGATTTTCTTCTGGAACGAGCCAGGATCACTGGACCTGCACCGAGGGAAACTAACTATCATGTTTTCTACCAGCTTGTTGAGGGTGCTAAAGTAAGCCGTACCTCTCGTAAAACCTAATTTATATTCGCAAGGCTTTCGCAGCCAATAAAAAAGTCGTACCTTAATTTAAGTAAAGTAATTTTTCCCTAGCTTGTTAATTCAATTAAATAGAGAAGATGTTGCTCTCTTTTTTTGGGCGGACCGCATAAAATAAATTTAGTGTGTATTTCTGTAACTTGTTTCCTCTCAACTGATATATAAAGCACGTCTCCTGAGGTCTATTTCTATCAAATACTGGATCGACCTTGCCCAAATAATCTGTTGTCTGTGATACAATGATTTTTTCATTAGTACTGGCACCAACCAACTTTAGACACTTTTTTCTACAATGTTAATTTTTGATTTGAAAATTAGTTTTTGTGAACCATAAGCAAGGTAACATAAACATATTACACAACCTCTTAAAGGGTCATTATACTCATTATTATGAACAACTTTTACTCAAAATTCAAAATATCTTTATTGTTATTTATAGGTTTGTTACAGGTCTTAACAATAAATTAAAGTTCCAATATGTCCTGCCTAATAGGCATACAATAATTATCTATTGGCATTAAATTTAAAATTATTTAACATGTCAAATTTAGAGTTGTTATAAATGTGAAAATATCAAAAAAAAATTGAAATTAATACATGGTCAACAAATCAAACAATAATTCAAGAAATCTTGGATTGTGTAGTATGCTTTAACAATTAAAAAGTTTCGTACTACTATGGGACAAGACCTGAAATCGCGAAAAAAAATCAGCTGTTCCCTACATTTTGACGAGTTATGAGAACATAAATGTAAGGAACAGCTGATTTATGTTTCCTGATTGCAGGTGTTTTTCTGAAAAAAAAAATTTTTGCTCATCACACTGACCACTAAACCGTTCAATCTTCTATTCCAGCACAACGCAGAACTCCGCAACATCCTCCGCCTGCGCGAAGACGTGCAGTACAAGTACCTTCGGCCCGAAGACGAAGAGGCGCACAGAGGGCGCGGGGGGGAACAGGGGAAACTGGAGGCTCTGCAGCTGGCCCTCACTGTGCTGCAGGTGCCGCCGCACATGTGCGAGGGGCTGTTCAAAGTGCTGGCCGCTATACTGTGGCTAGGGAATATACAGTTCCAGGTATGTGAGTGAAGAGTGTTCCATTTTGACAATCGTGTCAGACCAAACTTTCAACCTAATGTAAACAAGTCTTATCCTGCGAATTAAGCTTTTAAAGTTTGACAATCTTTTTTTTGTATGGCGAATCCTGAAAAAAGTTTTTTCGAAATCGTACTTCCAAGGGGTTTTTTTTTGTGAAACATCTATAGGCGCACGTAAAACCGATTGCTGGCGGGGCGACGCATGCTGCGTGGCGATTCACCGCTCACTCTCCCCCCGCTACGCGACCCTGACCTTTTTTTCGATGTTTGTTTGTTTGATTACGATTTTTCACATTTGCCAGGCGTCCCGTGAAGGATCAAAAATTTTTTTTTTACTCAGCTGTCTCTTGCTCGTAGAACAATGCGCAGCGCACAGGCTATAAGGCTGAGCGATCAAATTTCATGGCTTTTTTTTAAATAATAGTGTATCTCTGTATTTTACTGTGTGTTTATAAATAATAGTGTCCCATTGTTGGGCAAGTCTTCCCTTTCCGTTTCCAAAATGTTTTTCGATTTTCGCATTCTGTGTGTTACACAATGACATCGATAGACCATCATTATGAATTGGCTTGAGAAAGTAATTATTGTCAATGTAACTTTATTTCCAGGATGTGGATGGTGAGCGTTCCACCCTGGCGGGAGAGGATACGGAAGCAGTGGACGCGGTCGCCAACCTGTTAGGGCTGCCGCTGCCTACCGCGAAACGAGTATTATTGGAACGACAGATCAACGTGCGAGGCAATGTCACGGATATTCCGCTGCGATTGCCTGAGGTACATGGCCTAGCTTTATTTAAATTTTTGCCCTTTTTCTGTCACGCACTCAAAATATGTGATTCATGTCCATTGTTTTACTATTGTGCCTGCTTATATCAGCGATGCATGATATTATGGACATAAGATTGTTATTATTTAAGACGCAGGTATATGCCAGTGACCTTGACTAGTGAGCTTGCGTGTTCTGTACTGAGCTCACGCAACGCGTCGTACGATGAGCCAGTAATAGGTAGGACTCACCGATTAAGGAGCGCTGTCCCCAATTTGACGCATTATTAATTTATTATACACAAAACAAAAGGTATTTTAATAAAACGCGTATACTAAAACATCAATAATTAAATTATCTTTAAATTGGTGAATGTTTCAGAAAACTACGCTTGGTAGATTTTGCGCCATTCTCAGTTTTTTATCCGCGTTAGAAATAACTTTACAAATTAATTTCACTATGTAATATAAACATGATCTAAAATTTTCACATAAGGTATTGAGAAAATGCTCTAATTTAACATATTTTTTTTTCAAATTATTGACACTACTCATTTAGACGTGATCTTCAGTATAAAATCATTAAAAGTCGGTTATCATCCCCTTAAGATGTCTTTCTCAGCATGGCATCTGTGAAGCAATCTGTATATGAAAATACCCTGCATGTGACAGTTTTCCCCTATTGTTTACTCATTTACGTCTATAATCACATTTCCTCCGCAGGCTCGCGAAAATCGTCACGCGATGGCTCGTGCGCTCTACTCGAGAACATTCGCGTGGCTAGTTCGCCACGTGAACAGCTGTTCGGCGCCAGGCCGCGCCGCGCGGGCTCTCGGCGTACTCGACATCTTCGGCTTTGAGAACTTCGCGACAAATTCATTAGAACAACTGTGTATTAATTACGCTAATGAGAAGCTCCACATGTTCTTCAATAATTATGTGTTTGCGCTGGAGCAGGATATTGTGAGTCATACTTATTTATGTCAATGGTATCTTTTTATCTATGGGCCTGTGTCGCCTTAAATAAACGGTACTTATTATTATTACTCATAAAAAACTACGTGATTTATTATTAATTTATTATGATTTTAAAAGGTGTATCTATTCATACACGAAATCTGTTAAGGGGTCACTGTACTCATCATTATGAACAACTTTTAGTATGGGACCAAAGTTGAAATCGCAAAAAAAAAAAACAGCTGTCCTATACATACACAAATGTAGGCACCAGCTGATTTTTTTTCGCGATTTAAGGTTTCGTCCCATAATAAAAGTTGTTCATAATGATGAGTACAATGACCCCATAAGAGATTTCGTGTATGAATAGATACACCTTATATACAGACTCATTAAAGTCTCGAGAGAGATTTACTTCAGTGTTATCATGCTAACCCATTTTAAATCCATACTTGTAGCTATTATTTTCTTTCGGATGATAAGACGTCAGAAAATGTAAGTTACAATATTTCTTCATTCCAGTATCGTCAAGAGGGCATAGTGTACAATCAGATCCAGTTCACGGATAACGGAGCGTGCCTAGAACTGTTGGAGAAACCGCCCAGAAGCTTGCTCAAGTTACTTAGTGAACAATGTCATATGCCTAAGGTAACTCTATAAATTTACAGAAATATTTAGGTACCAACATAAAGCTCCTACAAGTCACGGCAGTAGTAGATTTATATTTTTCGAATATTACATTAGTGTCATTATTTTAATATAACTGCGCCCCGCGGTTTCACCTGTACATGTCTCGATCCCGTGGGAATATCGGGATAAAAAGTATCCCATGGGAATCCAGGTCATGATCTACCCATATGCCAAATTTCATCCAAATCCGTTCAGCCGTTTTAGCGTGAAAGCGTAAACAAACTCACTTTTGCATTTATATTATTGGTTAGGAATAGGATATCGGAGGACCTCCGTCTGTTTACGGTCAAGGAAGCACGTTTATTTCCATGAGTCATAAAGTCAAAGTCAAATTGTTTATTTCAAATAGGCACATAAAAGGCACTTTTGAACGTCAATATTTACAAAAAAATAGAATTGATTCTAGTCGCCCCTTCCAAAAGGTAGTTTCGTATGGAGAAGAATGGGCAAGAAACTCCACCGGTAGGTACTCTTTTAAAATCTAGTACAATATTTTTATAGGTACATTAATTATATAAATTATATGTGAAGACGATGCACCTAGAATAAAATTACTATACCACAATAGGTAATAAAAAGAGTTAAGAATGAAGCAATGACAGATAAATTAATTATGTGATAGATACATGGTGCTCACATATTTACAAAAATTTAAAAAAATATATAGGTACGATTTCCTAAAAAATAACAATATCAGTGTGAGTTAAGGTAATCACAGAATTTTATATAAATGTCATAAAAATAATAAATGATACAATTAAAATAGCAACCTGTTTGATTTTGTCTAGACTCTAGATTGTCCTATGGAGCTGGACCAGCATGTTTCCAAGCATTCTTATCTTATAAATAATCCTCTAATTTGTAATATGCTTGTTTACAAAGTGTTCTTTTAATATGAGTTTTAAATTTTCTTTCATTTAGTTGCAATATATCACAAGGTATTTTGTTGTAACATTTAACACAGTACCCCATAAAAGATGTATGTACTTTAGATAACCTGAAAAATGGTTGATCTATTTTGTCTTTATTTCTAGTATTAAAATTATGTCTATCACTTATTTTATTAAAAAGATGTAGATTTTTCCTTACATACATAATATTTTCATAAATGAATTGGCAAGGTACCGTCATGATATTAATAATTTTAAATAGTTCCCTAAGAGATTCGCGGCGACTTAGATTATAAATTGCTCTGACAGCTCTCTTTTGCAAAATAAAGATGGACTCAATGTCAGCAGCCCGACCCCACAGTAAAATGCCGTACGACATAATGCTGTGGAAGTAGCTAAAATAGACCAACCGCGCGGTTTCTACATCTGTTAACTGTCTTATCTTTCTAACAGCATAAGCCGCCGAGCTTAGCCGCCCCGCAAGAGATATTATATGTGGTCCCCATTGTAATTTCTCGTCTAGAGTGATTCCTAGGAAAACCGTTTGATTAATAAATTCCAGTTTTGCTCCATTCAATATGATATTACATTCACTACTTCTAACATTAGGTAATTTAAATCGAATGCATTTGGTTTTTGCTTTATTTAGTACCAAATTATTTACCGTAAACCAATCTTGGACCTGAAGAATAGAGTTATTAACGTCGTCAAGATTTTGTGACCGTCGGTCTACTTTAAATATCAATGATGTGTCATCTGCAAATAACACCATCTTCGGTTGATTTTGAAATAATTGGGGTAAATCGTTAGTATAAACTAAAAAGAGGAATGGACCCAATATTGAACCTTGAGGAACGCCCATTGCCATTTCAGACCCCAATGAGTTTACGCCGTTCACTTGAACTTTAACCTTTCTATCTTTCAGGTATGATCTTAGTAAATCAAGAGCTGTATACCTAATCCCATAGTGCTCTAGTTTCAGCAAAAGTGTCTCATGGTTTACGCAATCGAACGCCTTAGAGAGGTCGCAAAAGATTCCAATGGCATCTTGTGCTTCCTCCCAGGCGTTAAAAATGTTCTTTATTAGGGAGACACCGGCGTCAGTGGTACAACGCCCTTTGGTGAAACCGTACTGTTGTTCATGAAAGATGGAATTTTTATTAAAGTGACGTAACATTTGATTGAGCATCAACTTTTCAAACACCTTACTGAGAACTGGCAGAACTGACACAGGCCTATAATTGTTGGGTTCTTTACTATCTCCGGATTTGAACAAAGGAACTACTTTACTATGTTTCATGAGATCCGGAAAGACTCCTTGGTCCACACTGGTGTTAAATATGAAAGCTAAATAGGGCGCAATGGTTTCTATGATAGATCTACAGACTTTTACAGACATCCCCCAGAGATCTTCTGTTGATTTAATTTTAAGATCTTTAAAAGCTTTTATAACAGCCTCGGGGTTTGTATGCTGAAACTTACATTCTTTCTAAGTAAGGCAGCAGAAAGCGCGGGTGAGGAATTTAAAGTTTCAGTAGTTTTAAGGGGAATATTAGCAAAAAAGTTTTCGAATTCCTGAGCTATCTCTACATCTGAAGTGATGGGCCCATGTGCAGTCTCTAAATTAAATTCAGTATTACGCTGTTTTTTCCTACCTGTTTCATTATTTATTATTTGCCAGGTAGTTTTTATTTTATCATCAGCAGATTTTATTTTATTGCTAATATAAAGAGCTTTAGCTAATTTGCACACACTTTTAAAAGTTTTAGAATATTTTGCAACATGCTGATGAAAGCTAGTATTATTCATATGTTGCTTTAGGCCATAAAGTTCAAAAAGATTTTCCCTGCTTTTACGAATTCCTGGAGTCGCCCAATCACTAAATAAGAACTTTGTGTAAATGCTTTTAGTCTTTAGTGGAAAAGTGTCATTAAATTGCGTCTTTAGTGAAAAGAACTCGGCGTAGAACTCATTTGGGTCACACATATGATTAAAACTCTGAACACATAATTTACTGGCCAAAGAATTATTTAATTTCTCTAAATTTTTACTTGTGATTGCCCTAAACCTTATTTGATTTTTTTGTAAAGGAATAGAAGAACAAAATGTTATTGTTTGTCCACTGTGATCAGATGGCAACGTATTTACAATTTGTTTGTGTAAGTAATCACAATTACAAAAAATATTATCTATACAAGTGGCAGAAGAAGCCGTCACTCGGGTTGGTTCATCAAAAACGTTTGACAAATCAAATGACCTAAAAAGACTTAATAATCTGATAGTATTCGCGTTATTTTCTAATAAGTTAATATTAAAATCACCACATATGATTATTGACTTACTATTTGTACTAAGTTTTTTTAATACATCTTCCATTAAGTCGACTATTACTTATTGATGTGAAATCTATACCTATGTAGTAGTGTGTAAATAATTTCGATGTTTCACATCTGCCAGGCGTCCCGTGACGGCTCACAATTTTTTTCTTTACATTGTATGATGGTATCGTGTCGTTTTGTGCGTATAGTGCGTATAATCGATTAATTATATAGACGACGAGTGACACTCTTATACGACGTTCAGAGATCGTGGACTCCCGAGGGACTGTTGCATTGATCGGTACAAGGCATAGGAGATAACGTGCACTGATTTTAGAAGTAAAACTTCTTTACGCACGCTTGACTTGGGGAGTAAGCTGGTGAATGCATGACGAAAGCGTTACGGAAGCAAGCGAACGGAAGTTGAGAGAGAGATATAAGTTAGTGAAGATAGAAAGAGAGAGTTACGTTTCGTATATTACTGTAGGGGCAAGAGAGGTGCGAGCACACATTTTCTTTCTCTCATAGCCAGTTGCGTTTCGTATATCTAAGACACAGTGCAGGCCTATTGTTATAAGTAAGTATAATTAGTATTACTATTTGTAAGTTTTACTTCAGTCGTGTGGTCTCAATCACACTCGTATTTTTTGTTAAAAGGTTTTACAGCAGCGCAGCAGCAGCTTTCTGGTTATTGCAATTTGACCCTTATGCATTAAAATTTTCTTGGCAATCAAAGTACTGAAATAATGTTTGAAAATTAATCTTATTTTTCAGGGCTCAGACGGCGCCTACTTGACAAACATCCAAGGCGAGTTTGGCGACCATCAATCCTTCGTCAAGGGTTCCCGTCGGAAATGGGAGGAGGAGTTCGGAGTGCAGCACTACGCGGGCACTGTCAGCTACAGCGTCCAGGGTTTTGTGGACAAGAACCGGGACACGCAGCAAGATGCGTTTATAGACCATCTGAGTCGGTCGGCGAACCCGTTTGTAAGAGAGCTCGCTGATTATGTGCAAGACTTGGCGCCGCCTGGACAGGTATGTGATAGTCTTATTTTCAACTTTATTCTCATTGCTGCAAGGAATATGATTGCAAAAACAATCAGCGCAACTGTTCTTAAAATTTCCGGTCGTTGAGAGGTTTGTGGAAAAAGTTAATCCACTGCCAAATTAGTCTCGGACTGTTGTTGAAATATTGTTTGACACCAATAATAATTTTTCGGTATCCTCGGATTTTGATTGCCTAGACAAATGGCATTCGTTTTGGAGCAATTCTATTTCTACAATCGCTATCGCTTCAACGATATCGAAGTTCGATTGGCAGGCGATAACGCATGTCAAAAAGTGCCACATGGCTACACATCTCTAAGGAAGTTATTGTTCGACGCTGTCGACTCGTTTCATGGAATCGAATGACGATAACATTGTCTAGCTGATTTCTATTTGTTGACCTATGATCACGTGACATTTCTATTGCTTATGTCAACCCCATACATATTTTGGCTTTTCTACTAGCGTTATCGCAAATCGAATGTTACTTTGTCTAGGCCCTCTGAGTTTCTGAAATCATCGCGTTCTCTTCGTTAGTTGCTGATTATTTGCATTCTCTTTCAGGATACGTCGCTATCGAGTCCCAACTCAACTGGAACTACTCAACGCGGCACGTCCAAGGGTCGCCCGACCGTCGTGGACACGTTCAGAGCGCAACTACAGTCGCTCGTCGATATGCTACAAGCTACTGACGTGTGGTAAGTCCTTATTGACCTGAACCATTCACTGTATAATATTCTTGTCTAGCAAGACTTAGGCCCGGCGCCCATTGGCGGCACGGCATGGCAAGGTATTTTTAAGAGACGAATACAAATGTAACTTCATAGTATGGTAATAAAGTTTAAATTTCAATGTTACTATAATGTTAACATACCGTGCCGCGGAATCTTTTTGTACTTACGCCCGTTAACATTGAAATTACAACTGTATTTCCATACTAATAAGTTATATTTTTATTCTTGGCCTTAAAATACCTTGCCATGCCGTGCCGCCAATGGGCGCCAAGTGTCGTGACACCCAGTCCGTACTAGTCCGTATTGTGGGGTATAGACTTCGTTTCATCTTGTCTCGCTTTTTTTTATATTGTTACTTTGATAACAACTAACAACAATAACAACATACTGGGTTGTGGAGGTCAGATAGGCAGTCGCTCCATGTAAAATACTGGTATTCAGCTACATCCGGTTAAACTGAAAGAAAAGAAAAGAAAGAAAATTGTTTACAAACAAGACACACATTACAAAAATAAAATACAAATTGATGAAAAAAACACACTCTAATACAAGTAGCCAAATTGCAATCCAACCAACTGGAAGCCGACATAGTTGGGAAAAGGCTAGGCAGAAGACTTTGATAACAACATCCCGGCGCGACCAGCAAACACAAATCTGGGGTCTACTTTGAAGATAAATCCGAAGTGTCGGCCGAATATTCCGCCGTTTTCTGGCTACGGCTGACTATGGTGAAAGAAAAAAAAACGACGGTCAAATAGATAAGTCAAAGTCAAAAATGTGACTCAAAGTCAAAAAAGGAAACTGAAAGTCAAGAAACGACCGATACTTCGGATTATCGCTTCAGAGTAGACCCCCACCCCTCCACCATAACGAAAGAGCGTAAGAAAACAAATATACCATGTAGTATCATAAACCAATCAATCAACCCTCAGGTACGTCCGCTGCATAAAACCGAACGAGAACAAAGAAGCGGGCAAGTACTCGGAGCAACTAGTACTGGAACAGCTGAAGTACCTCGGCATGAACGAGATCGTGCGCATCCGCCGCGACGGGTACCCCGTCCACCTGCCCGCGCCGCACTTCCAGGCGCGCTACAGGTGTCTGCTGCAGCATCCCAGGCCCCAGAGCCCGGAGATACAGTGAGTGTTTTTGAAGTGAAAACTTCTTTAAGCGCGTTGAGCACTTTTTGGGTCAACAAAAATGATGGAACTCGCGTCGTTGTCACCGAACGCTTCGATACAATTCACAAGTTACTTAGTTTCACACTTCTGTCGTGCAGTCCTACGACTGACGGTTTTTTAATTAGGTTGTTCCGTACCACCCGGTACGGAACACCCTAATTAAAAAACTGTCAGTTTAAGTCACTTTAAAATGGATTTTAACAATGAAATAATTTCTTTTGTTGCCAACAAGGACACTTAATCGTTAATTATAGTACAGGTAACACATTATAGTCCTTTTTGGCAACAAAAGATATTATTTCAATGTTAAAATCCATTTTAAAGTTGCGTCTCTATTCACCCCGTTTTACGGTACCTCAAAAAGAAAAAACGGAGCCCTTAAATAATATGATTACCCGTTTTCTCAGGAACGCGTGGAGATATCAATTTGAAATTTATATCAAATACGTAAATCTAAAGTCCCCTTGGCGTTTTTAAAAAAAATCAAGCTTCTAAGTCAACGCAATAAAAAAATACGGCCACATATTTTACATAACATCACGCAGAGGTGTACCTGTAGTACACCTACATTTTGCGCATGCGTGTGTTGTGCTCATTTCGTTTTTTTTTTTTTAGGTTTTTTTGAAGTTAAGTTTGTTTTTGGGATAAATTCATCCCAACTACGGAACTCTTCATTGTGCGTGGTCCGACACGCACTTGTTCGGTTAAATGTTAAATGAAATCATACCAAAAATAATTGATTAAGTTTTGAATTATTGTTTGCAGTTTTAAATCCGATTCGATTTGAGAGAATTTTGCCAAATAAAGTTCCGCCCGAAATAGTAGAATATATTATATTAAATGTATTTAACCTCTTCCAATACTACTACCACTTCTAATTAAAAACTAAATTGAAACACACCAGCATTTTATGCACAACATTTCACGTGAGTGACGTGTTTCGATAAAAAAGTTGTGGCAGATTAACCTCGCCATTTTGATCTAAAATTTTTTTTTTTTTCGCAGAGCAATCACAGCGATAGTGAATGCACCGAAGGACGACTGGCAGATCGGACACACGAAGATTTTCATGAGGAGATCGGTGCATGCGCCACTTGAAGCCAAGAGGACTGCGCTGTTGCAATCTTCAGCTCTACTTATACAGAAGGTAAATCAAACATCTTTCATGCATTAACACACACTTACAGATAAACTTCGAACACATGGCCCCTCTAAATTACTGTTTCAATGTGTGTAGTCACATCCTTACGAATAAATAAATTCTTGGATTTATTGACGGCCGTCTTAGTACCCACAACATGCGTTGTGAGTCTTGGTGGCGCTTTGTAAATACTTTCAGACATTTTGTATTTTGGAGGGGCGTGCCATGTTATCGTATTTTATCTACACAGTAATAATGTTTTTCTAAAGCTCAATCAGAACACAATTAATTTCTGGCTAGCTCCAGCGGCATCCTGATGGCATCCGCTTAGAGATTCGATTGCCAGTACCTGAACCATTGCTGTATGGTTCACATACTGAGCAATCGAAGTCTATAATTGTCTATGGTAGTGGTGTTTATAATTGTTTTTTTTTTTGTGCTTATGGTCCTTTTTTTGGTCGAAATAAACTTTTTATTTATTAAGACCAGGCACTCTAAAACAAATTTCCACGCAAGCTCTCCGCCACTCCGTTATGTGCTAAACGCTAACACATCAGTAATAAAATTGAATATCGAGTCTCTCTTCTTTTAATTGGATATCAGGCTTTTTGATCGTGTTCGAACACGAAACTAAAAACCGTAAGTCAATTCTTATTTTGTTTATAACTAAAATAATTATTGATCTAGAGAACAAAAGTCTCGTGGCTGGATAATAAACTGTATTTCTTGCTGTTAATATTTATTTTAGACATAAAAGCCGACCAATCTTGTTTTTATTTTGAATTATCTTCTAAAAAGACATGAATCCGATATACTTATCATATACTAAAGTTCCATTTTGATTGTATGTATGACTGTTTCAGAATATTAATGCAAAATAACATACAAATAGGGAGCCACCTCTTAATTTATAAGTTTTTGTTACCAGCATCGTTAAACAAAGAAATACCTCCCCCAATATGCGAATCTTAGCGTGGACCATTTGACATAAGACTAGAAATTTAAATAACCCTTTTTTACAGTCCGTTCAACCGATTTTGACTTCTATTCCGTAGATATGCCTACGGAATAGAAGTCAAAATCGGTTGAACGCACTGTAAAAAAGTTTATTCAAATTTCTAATCTTATTTCATGTAGTATAGTATAATGCCAATTAATTCAGATTTATAACTAATCCTTGACAAAAACAAATCACTTTAAAATCCAAAACTCCACAGTGGTACAAGGGCTCAGTGAAACGCCGCCAATACCTCACCTGGCGTAACGCAGCCGTAGTCCTACAAGCGGCCCTACGCGGCTGGAAGGAACGCGCGGCTTTCCTGCGCCTGCGCCGCGCCGCCCTCACGCTGCAGAGACATCTCAGAGGGGCCTTCGCAAGGGAAGTGGCCGCTGCCTTGAGAGAGATGAGAAGGGTTAACCAAGAGATTAAACTTAGGGAGGAGAGGAACAGGTAAAAAAGAAAGACGTTCTCGTCTTGCATGTTGTTCTTTCACAATCCTTAGGAACTCGATCTGTACTTTTTTTCCTGACTATTATTTATTTACTTACTCGAGAATGGGCAGCAGCGTTCTCTATGCATTTTAACTCCATACTGCGGTCGCCAACCCGCCTGCCAAGCGTGGCGATTATGCAAACCCCCCTTTGGGGGAGGCCTATGTTCAGCAGGGCGTCTTTCGGCTGAAATGATGATGATGAATATTTATTTATTCATTTATTTAAGTACACACGGCTACACATCAAGCTATACATTTCCAGTATACGCTGGCCTCTCTTTGTACGAAAATCCTATACAATGGGAGATCAGCTTATACTGGAAATGTATAGCTTGATGTGTTGCCATGTGTACCAGAGCACCAACAGCTATAACGAATGTATAGCGTTTGTTTATGTAACACAAAGCCAAATATATATTTTTTTTTTAGTCTCCAAGAAAAGGTGAATCAAGAAAGAGCAGAACTTGAAAACATGGCCGATCAACTCAGAGGTCTTTCCTGTCCGACCAGCACTCGCGCCGAGTCGGTCAATTTGGACAATTTATTCGACTTCCTAGCCGATGTACCCACACAAAGAGGCGCGCCGGATGGACAGCCGGATATGCATCAACCGACTATCGCGGAGATTGGAGATTCTATGGAAAGGCTGGCTGATGATTTGCATCAAGAGGTGAGTTGTTATATTGAATGAGTTAATTCGATTTTTTAGGTGACCAAAGTAGAGAATAGTATTCGTAATTTTTTTAGTTTTAGAACGGTAGAGGGATTTGATGTCGAATGATGGTGTACTTTTTTTTTGTGGGAAATTGTCAAATAACTTGTCCCGCTCTGGGCGGAGCGGGAGGGTGAGTCAGACTTTTACTGACTAAAACCCACCCGTGTTCCTTCAGTTGCCTGTGTGCCAGGGCCACGATATCCCTTTCAGACAAACTCGCAACCCTGGTAGGATGATGGTGTGCCTAGGTGTGCGTTACGGTTTTCGTGGTCATCTCCTCCTTTCTGATTTCTGTCACCTTCGTAACATTTAGAACGTGTTGATGCAAGCAAACATGACTCATATAAACACTTTCATTCACAGTTGGAACACGTCTTAGCCGCCGAAATGAACGAGCTAAGCAAGTCGCACACAGAAGCTCAACGCAAGCCAGACGGCGCGCCCTCCGAGTCCATCCCTCCCCCGCCCCCCTCCACGCTCGCCATTCAACCGTGCGTCCCCCCTGCGCCGCCACCGCCGGCGTCTATGACGTCATCTTTCAACGGTGTCATGAGTAACTCGATGAACGGTATGTCTCCGATGTCGAATGGGGATGCGATGACATCATCGTTGATACTGCCGCCGCCGCCGCTGGTGGAGCCGTTGATGGAGGAGTCTCCGGTGTTCCCGCCGCCCCCCACCACGTGCACGCTCCCGGAGCCGGCCGGGCCACCGCCGCCGCCGCCGCCCCCGGCTAAAGGTAAATCAAACAAGGATTTAACCAAGTTACAATCAACCACAATAGATTCAAATTTTGTAAAAGAAAAACCTTTTTATGTGAAAGAGTTAAATTATGAGTGAAGAGGTAAATTTTTTTTTGTAAACCAGAATAACTAGCTGAGGGGTGGTGAACCTTTATAGATCACCATGCAATTTATTCTAAAGAATACTCGTAGTTTAATGAGGCCATAGACATGTGCCCTCAAATAATTTTGACTAATTGTTTATTGGGTAAATAATACAACTAAATACTATCAATTTAAATCTCTTATTTACTACCAAAAAATAAATATTTTTTGCACTGTATTATAGTAATACATATTATGCTATATGTGTAATTCATATTAAATATTGCTTGTCATCATTTCGTTTCGATCGGTGGCGTGCCCAAAATGTTTTGTCGCGTGCCATTGGTTCGCCAACCCTGAACTAGCTGATGTTAACTCTGGGTAGCCGTAACCATTCTAGCAAGAATTTGATTATGTTCTAAGGTGCTGCTGACCAATTACGACCAAATTTATCCATTCAAAATTCCACCCCCATACATTTATACCTCGTTAAACTATCTCTACTTTACTACTAAGTTCCGTTTGGTGCCGGACGTAAAGAATAGCACCATCCCATTTCTTCCCGTGGGTGTCGTAAAAGGCGACTAAGGGACTTACTAGAGAATGGGCAGCAGCGTTCTCTATGCATTTTTAAAACCATACTGCGATCACCAACCCGCCTGCCAAGCGTGGCAATTATGGAAAATCCCCCCCCTTTTTGGGGGAGGCCAATGTCCAGCACTGGACGTCTTCGGCTGAAATGATGATGATGAAACTATCTCTATAATCTCAAACCCACAGACACAACACCACCAGACCTGACCAACGGTATAATCCCGAATGGAAAACTATCAGTGGTCAAAAGCAAGGAGCCGATATACGAATCTGTGATACCACGACCGGCGCTGGAACAGAACAACGATCCATCGCCACCGCCGCCGCCGCCGTCTCCACCACAACCGCCTCCACCCCAACCTACACCACCTGAGAATAATGGGTATGTTGATATACTTGGAATAAAATGTTTAAGGGCCCCTTTTCCCGAAAGTTTAGGCATGAGACACCTTGCGCCCGCGTTGCACAGGAGCAGTCGCGATAGCACTATAGCACTGGAGCCGTTTTTCACGTATTTATTAATTATAAAAAAAATAAGTGCCATATTATAAATCTATCCAATAATATCCCTGTCAAACCCGATTAGTAAATGAAATGTTAAATTTTCATAAAAATTTCGTTCCCCCACAACATCTCTCATACAACTTCAAATACTATCAAAATCGTTTTTTTTTTTTTTCAAGCAAAATGTTAAATAACGTGTTTTAACCAAAAAAGTCACTAGATCAAACATGTATCTGTACTATATATTTTTTTACGAATTTAAATATGGTGATTTCTCTGAAAACAACTCGATCTATAAACGTAAATTTCGGAAAAGGTGCCCTTAAATAATAATAAAAACTTTATTGCCAAAAATATTCCATTTTTTTTTGGCCCCAAACTAGGCAAGCCTGTATCTTGGGTACCAATATGGATTCTCCATAGGAACCTACTACGCTTTGGAATGGAAAAACAAGAAGAAAATACGTTAATTTGCGGCAAACATGACGTAAAGAAAGAATAAACAAGTAGGGGGAAAATATGCTTCACATCCACGCAAAACGGCCACCGCTGAGCATAATGCTCAAAATCAAAAATCAAAAGTCATTTATTCAAACTAGGCTGTGAATCAGCACTTTTCGAACGTCAAAAATTACATGAGACAGTCCCCCAAAAACGCCCACCCGTCACCACTTCCTAGTGCTTTAGCTGGGAAGAAGTGGCGCAACAAACTCCCCAGCAGCACAGCTGTCCGCTGCTGCGACCCTATGCGAAACAGAGCTTCATCTTTCTAACTGATCAACTCCTTGACGACTCAAAAGTCAAGTTTAATTGAAATAAATGCTTTGAGATTGAGAATTAGACATTCGATTTTGTAAGCTTCCACTGACAGGCCCAAATATATTCACACTAACATGTTCGTATACGCTCGTGTGTGCTAGTACGTTTTGGATGTACCACCGCGAACGTACCCAGTCCTTTCGCCCTTATGCCCATAGTAATAAGGTTGAAAAGTGGTCGACCGGAAACTTTCGCGGTGGTACCTACTAGCGATGGGCGTTGAATGAACGGACTAGTTAAATCAACCGTCGACGTGCCGTCGACCCTTCAACGGTTCACCATACTTCGATCGACTAGTTGAATTCGTAGACGGCTAAACAAGAAACGTTCATAGTTCATATTAACGCGCAACGTGTCGACGACTCATAAACATAGTCGTATTATAAAATCTTCGTTCGTTCGTTCATATTTCAAGGTTGTAGGCGACTCGTTGAAGTTGTAATTTGAACTTTAAGTACTATGACAGAGCGTTGATATTTGAATGAGCACGATAACGAGTCACGAGTGATATTAAACTTAATAATTTGTTAATAAATGTAGAAGAATGCCAAAAACAGAATTTATTTATTTTATTCAGCCACTGTCAGCCAGTCCTAAGCCTGGAAGGAAAAGTATGAAGGAAAGATTTTAATAGAACCGCCAAATATGTAAAAAAAAAATAGGATGGCACCAAGCTTAATAATACAATTCGCGAATCAACTATTCGCAAATCGTACCGTTGACGCTTGATTCGACTAGTCAGTTCAATCAACGCTCATCTCTCTAGTCGCGACGAAACGGTCAGTTTAAAAAGTTACACAAGTCAACTAGTCGACAAAATCAACTAGTTGATCGACTAGTTGACGAACGACAGTGAACGGTCTAGTTTCGTCGACAATAAATACGTCGACTACCCATCTCTAGTACCTACGCTCTTTATAATATGAGCGTGCAAATGAGCTTATATGTGCAGAAAATACGGCTAATCTGTCCGGCCCCTAAAGACCCAATAACAGGGAAATAACATGACCATCAGTGGGTAGTTCCAACACAACTCGTATTTCTAAATCAAATCAATTTTGATTTCACTTAGTTTCAATTGTGTTTATGAATAATTGTCAAATTGACTCTAGGTACTTAATTCAATACACTCCATCAGGCAACAGATCATATTACCTATATTGACCATTTCAAATCTCCATTTGATCATAGATCTGCCATCGACAATTCGCAAACTAATGAGAAGGGGTCACAGACTCGATCATCAGCATTCAGGGCCCCATATAGGAAGAGGAAGAATTTGAAACATGTTCAATTTCAATGAAACTGAAAGATGTCAGGAGTACACCACGCACTACGGATCTTTGTGTCTGTGAATCTAGCTGCGGTTAGTCACATTGCTTTAACGTCTAACGTCTTTGGAATAAATTTGAAATTTGGAAAACGGTGTCGAGCAGAAAAAAAAACCGCCTCCTTTTTAAAGTTAATCGAGAAATTCGAATGCAGCTAACTTCACTAACATAAAAATCCTTGCTTGTAAGCCCGCTGTAGGTGATCAGAAATGTCAAATCGAGCCCATCAATCAACATCTCGTATAACCCTCAAAAAGGCTTTATCACATCTGCATCACCATGAACAAGGCATATTTACATAATCATTATCATCCTTCGTCCACTACTGGCCATAGTCCTCCCCCAAAGGGGGTTTGCCATAATCGCCATGCTTGGCAGGTGGGTTGGCGATCGCAGTATAGTGTTTAAATGCATAAAGAACGCTGCTGCCCATTCTCTAATAAGTCCCTTAGGCCCGGCGCCCACTGGCGGCATGGCATGGCAAGGTATTGCCATACCGTACCGCCAATGGGCGCCGGGCCTTAGTCGCCTTTTAGGACACCCACAGGAAGATTAAAATTTTCTTAACTTTTCCTAGCTATGATTTGAAAAGCTTTCTATATACTATTGTTGCGCGCACAACTAAAAAGCCTACTACTAGCGCTATCTAGTATCAGGTAGCGAAACTAGTAGAGTCAAGATTCTTCCAGAAAGTTCGATTCTAGAACTATCGACACCCGGTCAGTCGGGGCCGGTATGTACTCGAATGTTCTAGATGTTTCGGGAACTATCCGAGGCCCTATATAAGGCCGGTATGGGCCGCGCCGGAGTTAGTTTACTTTTGAAAACGAGACAAGCGAGAACAACTGAACGATATTTGAGAATGTCATTAAGTGATTGTGTTTTAATTGTGTTTAAAGTAGTAGTGTGTTTAAATTGGTGTTCCTAATTAAAGTGTCTATTTGTTTAGTTATTAAATCGGCAGTTTTTATTGTCACGAACCCCAAGCTCGTAACACTATTATCAACTTTTCTCTCGACAGGTTCATACACAAAGAGATTGAGATTGAGCCAGAACCACAAGACGCGCCGCTTCCACCTCTGCCGCCAATAGACAACGGGCCATCTCCGCCACCTGTACCCATGGATACCTGCATCAGTCCGCCACCTATGATGAATGGGGAGTCTACTGTAAGTTTCATTTTCGAATCAAATCATTTATTAGTGTGATTTTTGATAATAGGTACAGTAAGGTCTTGCATAATATTTACGTGCCCATTTGGCTTACACTATATAGCATTAATTATATTGACTTTAATTAGATATAATTTTAACCACCCTGATGCAAATGCCCTAAATTGTACTATTGAGACAAAAATCCCGATTCTATACAAAATTAAAACGCTGTTTTACTTGACCTCAGACGATATACTGTATCAAAATCATTATAATTCATACATACATAAACTCACGCCTTCTTCCCATGGGGGTAGGCAGAAACTATAGAACGCCACCTGCTACGCTTCTTACATACTCCTTTTGCTTCGCCGACTTTCATACATCTGGTCATACACGCACGCCGGTTGCGAGTACTACGCACCAAGAAGATGTAGTGACAAAGATTGTAAAGAGTGTGCTTAGATGGTTTGGTCATTATAATTCCTGTCAAATAATTACCTTTTCTTTTTAAACTTTTTTTAATTGGGTGTAATATAGGCATAACGTTACCAACCATTATAGGAAACACAGGCGTGATGTATGTGTTAATAAACTTTTTCCCCAACAGAGCATAGACCGCAACGCCCGTCGCAAAGAGCGCGTAGAGCGTCGGTTACATCAAATAGAGGCTCAAGCGACCACGGTACCTCCCACAACACCACCTGCTGACGTCACCAATGACTTGTCCGAGTTCGCCAAGTTATACTTCAATGACCACCCGCGCTCGCCTGAAGGTAAAGTCAACCATAATAATATTAGAACAAGGTTTCAAATTGCGTGCGGTATCGTGCCCAATCGCCCTGCGAATAACTTCACACTTCTCCACACAAAGTCTTTTGAACTCGGTGACTATGATCATAAGGTTGGAATCGGAATGAACCGATAAAACCCTTTTTTATTCTTATCAGGTACCATTATGGCGACGTTAACACGCAAGAGCAAGTCGATGGAACTGCTGACCAAGGAGGAAATGATTACGTACCACAAAGGAAACAACATCCCAACCTCACACATACAACTGCATGATCCCGATAGCGTTACTGCGGCTGTCAATATATTTAGAGTAAGTTTTTGCAATTTTTTTAATAAAAAAAGGGGTCATTTTCATCGCATATATTAAAGTTCTCATAACTCGTCAAAATGTTAAAAACACTGACATTTTGGTCTCATAGTCGGAGTAGGGCCATATGCATGTATTTTTTTTTTGTTGTTTATGAGCAAAAAAAAAGGAAGAGTAGAAAATTGTTGTCTGACGTTATTTACCACGAAACTGCTTTTTTGAGATCTGTTTTTTATCCCCAAATCATATAAATAAATGAAATTATTGTGTATGCTTTATTCAAGAAAAAATCGCACATACTTACCTTAGTGAGATTTCAAGCACTTAGCATAGAATAGATTTTATTCACATAGTATTTTTGTCACTTCCGGCATTTTCGAAGAGGACGCGTTTCGAATTTGCGTCGGATCCACAAAAAAAAACGCAACATTACCTTAGTGAGATTTCAAGCACTTAGCAAAGAATAGATTTTATTCACATAGTATTTTTCGTCACTTTCGGCATTTTCGAAAAGGACGCGTTTCGAATTTGCGTCGGATCCACAAAAAAAACGCAACATAAAATAACTGTGTAATAAGTACTTAATGTATAAAAAAATGTAAAAAAAAAAATAGGAATTTGTTTCTTGACTCCTACACAATGTATATTGAAATTAGGATAAGTTTATAATTACGTGCATATTCCATATTCTCCTAATTAATTGTTAAAATATGTTTTCTTGTTTAGGATCTATGTCGCTACATGCGTGGAGAGCTGACGGCTGAAAAGGAAACGCAAGTGATACAGTCAGTCATCGGCAAGGGCATAGAGCGAGAAGAGTTGAGAGATGAGATTCTGGTGCAGTGTGTTCGACAGGTGAGTTTTCGTTTGATACATTTTAATTTAAAATTACTGTTTAATTTTCTAGGTTGTCGTCGCGAATTTTTATTGTATCAATTTTTTTATTATATTGTCAAGTTTCCATCAGCTTAGGAACTGTCAATAAATGTATGGCATGAAAGTGGGCTAACTCTGAATCTACTTTACATAATGTACATTCTAATATTAATGTCTGCTGTTTTAAGATATAGTTTTGTATCTAATTTGCCATTTCGAGATTGTAAAGAATGTGTAGGTTACATTTAGTACCATACTAGCTGCGCCCCGCGGTTTCACCCGCAAGTCTCGATCCCATGAGAATATCGGGATAAAAAGTAGCCTATATGTTAATCCAGGGTGTCAGCTACCTCTATACAAAATTTTATCAAAATTGGTCCAGCCGTTTGAGCGTGAAGAAGTAACAAACATCCATACTTACAAACTTTTGCGTTTATAATATTAAGTAGGATTATAACTTCCGTTTCCTCTTCAGTTAACGGAATGCCCAGTAGAAGACTGGGCGGAGCGCGTATGGCTGGTCCTGTGCCTATGCGCAGTGGCGTGGCAGCCGAGCCGCGGCCTGGCGCGCTACTACAGCGCGTGGTTGCGAGCTCGTGCACGCCTGCTATCGCCAGGTTCACCTGCGTCCCCCGCTTCCCCGGCTGCGCGCGAGGCTCACTGTGCTCAGTGGTGTCTTGATAACTGCCGCGGAGCCGCGCCGAGGCAGCTGCCACCTAGCACTGTGGAGATTGCCGTGAGTATACTAGATAACAGCTATTCCCTCATGGATTATAATTGCTAACATCGCTGCAAGGTCTATTGAGACCACAGTAGAAATAAACTACGATAACATGGCGCGCCCCTCCAAAATTCAAAACGTTTGAAAGTATTTATGACAGTATTTACAAAGCGCCACCAAGACTCACAACGCATTGTGTGAGTACTGAGACAGCTATCAAACAAAAATAAATCTAATTATTTATTTATTCGTAAGGATTTGACTACATACATTGAAACAGTAATTAGGAGAGGCGCGCCATGTTATCGTAGTTTATCTCTACGTAACTACTCATAATATTATGTCTGTCAAATTACTCATTTCACACGGTGCAAGGTTTTTTTTAGTATTGTTTTTCCAATTGATACTCGCCGTTTATAAAAGCTACATCAAGACCAATATCAACAGTATCTACAGAAATAATTTTCTCCCTCTTCTCTTCCTTTATTTCTACACTACAAAGGATCAGTGGCGTAGCTAGGGGTGGGGGTCGGGAGCGGTCCCCACCGG
Organism: Tiliacea aurago; assembly: GCA_948098905.1. Classification (NCBI taxonomy): domain Eukaryota; kingdom Metazoa; phylum Arthropoda; class Insecta; order Lepidoptera; family Noctuidae; genus Tiliacea; species Tiliacea aurago. The sequence continues at coordinate 19,665,627 of OX402594.1, forward strand.
GTGCCACCTGAGTGACAACCACCCGTGAAAAAAAAAATTAAACATTCACGTTTTCAACGATGTTTGAAGCCATTGCAACCAAGTTATCCAAACTACATAATTTAAAAAAAGTAAAAAAGGGAAGGAAAACATCACGTCAATCAAGACAGTAGTATATAATTGTAACGAAGTTTGCAGTTGGAATGTATGGGATAACATGTTTTTCAGCTACAATGTTAAGTTTGTTCAAGGGATAAATTCATCCCAACCCGAACTCTTCATTGTGCGTGGTTCGACACCCACTTGGCCAGTTTTTTTTCTGGGGTGACACAATTATGCTCACCCATGCTAGCTACGCCACTGCAAAGGATCTTACGACATGTCTAACAACAATAATATTTTTAAACCCAGGCCATGCGTCGCCTCGGCACCATAGTCTGCCGCTTCTTCTTCCTGGACGGCCGCACCAAGGCCATCGACGTGCACCCGGCCGACACCGCGGCCGCTGCCGCCGCCCGCTTGGCCGACAAGCTGGGCTTGTCGCCCCACTCGCGCGCTGGCTGGGCTGTGTACCAGCAGCGAGCGGGCACCGAGGAACATGTGCGGGCCACGCATTATTTGTACGATGTCATCGCTGCGTGGGAGATGTGAGTAGCTTTGAAAGCATTTATGGTACACCAACATTATTCCGTTCATTTTGCAAAACAATTGTAAAAGACGGCCTATCAGTTGTCCACTGTGGGACACAGGCCTTAAAAACGACATGTTGAATTCCCACTGTGTGCCAAATATCCTCTTGGAACTGTGGCGTTGTCACTTGTTAAATGTAACATTCACCGTTTCATGCATGGTAATTGCACCATGTGTCTATCTGATAATTAAGTTATTTTTCAATGCTTAATTTAACCTATTGTCGTATAGTAATTTTATTTTATTCTAGGTGCATCATCTTCACGTATAATCTTATAATTAATGTACTGAAACAAAATATTGTAAAACATTTTTAAAAGAGTAACGGTGGAGTTTCTTGCCCATTCTTCTTCATACGAAACTACCTTTTGGAAAGGGCAACTAGAATCAATTCTATTTTTTTTGTAAATGTTGACGTTCAAAAGTGCCTCCAATTGAAATTAAAAAAAAGTTGAGCTTCAAATAAATGGTCATCCCGAACTCTCAATGAAATTCGTTGGATATGTAGCGCCATCAACATCGCCACATCTGAACTACGCGTCACACTGACGTCACGCAAATCCTGCATCGCGCAAGCAGAGTTTACCGTGCAACTAGCATATATACAACGTCCCGACATCAACCGTCGGGCAGTTGCCCACCAGACACGACACCCGTCTGGTCGGAGGATCCTCCCTTTTATGAGTGAACTTTACACCCTGTTCATCATACCACCAAAGATATGTAAATTGGTGTCGCTATTTTTTAATTATTTGCCTAGGTGTGATTAAAGATGAACTTGTAGTATTCCTCTCTTTACTTCATACAGGCAACAAGGTCCCGGAAGTGGTTCCGCAGACAATCGCTTTGTGTTCAAGCGCCGTCTATTCCGCGGAGGGCGCGAGCTTCCGCACGACCCCGTCGAAGTCGCTCTGTTATACGCACAAGCCGTGCACAGCGTCGTCAAGGTAAGCAGACAACACAGTACACGGTTACATTGCATCGGGGAGAAAGGGGCGGGGCTTACATCCCGAACAGAAGCTTCGGTATTTCTTCGGAAGATAAGCCCCGCCCACAAACAATGGACGGGGCTCTTTCCACAGAGTTTTATCTAGCTAGAATAAAGACATTAAGCATAAGTCAATCGCGATCGTAGACAAGTTGATTACCGAGACTGGCTCTAAGGACGCACTGTCTACATTTTAGAACGTCTCGTATGTAAAATAAGACAATTTCCTATTGATTAAATGTTTACTGACTGGAAAAAAGCAACAGGGAAAAACTACTTACAGAATACTTATATATATATTGTGGTGATTATTCTTATTACCTACCCTGCCTAAATACCTAATCCAAATCGCGAAGCATGGCGCGAGTTGCATAGACAGCGCACTAAGACCCTTCTAGTGGTTTCTTTTTTTAATACAATCATTCGAAAACAGTTGCTATTATATATCTTTGTATGGCCCAGATGGACGAGTTCCCGGTATCGGAGAAGGTGGCTCTTCAACTGGCCGGGCTGCAGGCTCAGGTGTCGCTAGGCGAGCCGCCGCCCAGCCCGCCGCCGCCCCACACACGCGCGTACTATGCGCAGCCCGAGCAGTTCCTGCCGCAGCGCATAGCGAGGGCCAGGCCGGCGCAGCAGTGGGTCAGTATCGTAATGTTAGCTATTCACACATGAATCGGACTTGTAATCATACACTCTTTTAATGATGTGAAACTTAACATGACATGTAACATTGAAACAAACATGGCGTCCAAATATAACATGCAATGTAATACAATTTGACTGCCCCGTTGGTCTCGTGGGCGCAAACGCGCCTGCTGACCCTGGGGTCCTGAGTTCGATTCCCGGGCCGGGCAGTGTTATTGGGTTTTTACATTAGGAATTTGGTAGTAACAGCCCGGAGTTTGAAAGTTAGCGGTTTGATACCCCAGTGCCATGGAAATCAAGTTGAGTCGAGTGCACTGCGCGTGATGATCGCTCTCCGATAGTGTCTGATTGCCGTCCCATCGGACTGTCAGAGCGAGGGAAAAGAGTGCAACTGTGTACGCACACACACTTGTGCACTATAATATCTCCCGCGCCGAAGGCTCTGCATTGGCCCTACCGGACCCCGTCAGTTTGTGCTGACATCTCTTTGAGGCGCGCGTGGAACACAACGCATCGTCGACCCGGGCCTGGTCCTTAAGGTTGGATTGGTCGCCATGGCCGAAATTCGGTCTAGAGGACTATTAATACAACTAGGCGAAGTTTCATATTGATATTTTACGTCATGTTCGTTTCTACCAGCCTTACTAATAAAATGTTCAAAACACTTGTTTAACAACTGTATACATTACTTCTACATTGTATAAGCTATGGGTAAGAGTTACACACTCCCTTTACCAATAATGGGTGATGGGTGTGTAAGCATTGTATAGTTATAAATTCGTTATAACAAAAGTCACTGGCAACATTCTTCGGAAACGTTTTGAAACTAGAATTTAACTAGATTACCAAATTGTAGCGACATTTACAAAACCTTGTAAACAACATAAAAACTATTTGTTTAATAAATAATACAAATTTGTGCCCAAAATATTGTTTCGAAATGTATTTTTTTGGTAGAGTATGCGTTATAAGTTATAACGCATACTCTACCAAAAAAATACCGGAGTTATAACTTATAACTCCGGTATACGTCGTGTGTAAATCGTTATTAGTAAGGCTGTACGTATTTTACATTACATACATATCTCGGGTGCAGGTAAATATATGGCAAAAATAAAGTGTCATGTGAGTTAGTAACATGTGCACTATTAACTGGCGGCAACCTTGACCTGTCCCCTTACCCGCACTGGGCCCGCGTGGTAGATTACAGCCCTATCCCTCTTGAAGAGAGGAGCCTTGTGTCCCAGCAGTGGGAACATTATAGACTGATTGACTTGACCTGTCCTGCAGATGATTATTGTATCTGATCTGTAGACAAATGTTATGTGAATAGCATCTCACTCGGGTTGGTTGCCCAAAACAACTAATCATATAAGGTGTCTTGAGACTTGAGAATACGCAATTTGGCTCTCAGTGCACACAGCACTAAGAGCCAAAATGCGTATTCTCAAGTCTCACATGTTTACAACAGAACCGATTTGGGCCGCAAAAATTAAATTCAGCCTGAATTAAATATAACGTGACCGAAAAATGTGTTTTATTCCCGCCAGGCCACCATCCTTGCGCAAGCGCATCGTCAATATGGCGCCGGACGAGCGGAACTCACTGCGAAGGCGTTATACCTGTCATGCGTGATGCAATACCCGCTCTATGGAGTCACGCTCTTCCCTGTTACATACAAAGGGTATTGGGCACATGGTAAGCACGATTTACGTGAAATATTATAATTATTTGATTTGTCAGACAAATCAAATAACTATTTATAACTTGATTGTGGATGGATGAGACTTGTCACAAGTTATATCAGTGCAAATTCGCTTATATTTGGTGGCTTGATCAATGGAGAGTAATCTATTGCAGATCGTTATCCGTTGATGCACGTGGGTAACGTGGTCTCCCGGGGTCTCTCAACAAGATAATTAAATTGTCTCTTTAGTTATGGATTGATAGAAACACGTTCAAAAAACTAACATCTCCTCAGGTCCCAACGTCCTCCTAGGCGTAGGCTCCGAAGGCGTGGTCCTCGTTCGTCCTACAGACAAGGTGGTCCTCGCTGAATACCCGTACACCAACATCGCCGCCCTACTCATGGACCCCGTGGACAACGGCCTGACCATCAGCCTCACCCACCACGGACAGCACGATGGACACCGGTATGTTGTTAATGATCAGGACGAAGATCTGAACCAGCATGGAACGGATGAGGGACATCGGTATGATATACTTGATTAGTACAAGCTTGAACGTAACGAAATATAGCCTGCTGCTGACAATACTCTAACCAACCGAACAAAATGCAGGTCAATAGCTTGTAATGTCAACGAGGTGCGAGAAGAACTGCTTCTCTCTCGGTGACAAATGTTGCCAGCTAAATTTCTTTGTAACAAATGTTGCCATTTAATAATGCTACAGCTGAAATCTGCAGCCAATGCTCCGTGTGCCTTTATTTAGTTGTTACATTTCACGACTGCTTCTCAATTTAAATTTATACCTTATGTCATTGACGTAAATGTCGCTACGTGCGCTCGTGATTTGCAACTGCTATACCTAGCTGTTAGTTTGCGATACTTTAATGACATTCCTTATCTCAGATCTGAAACTGATCCCTAAATTGAAACCTATAGGTGTATCGTATTGGAGTCTGCTCAAAAGAACGAAGCAGCATGGTTAATGGCGGCCTACAGTCCAGTTCTCGCCAACGGCTTAGCAGATGAGCCTCCTAGACGCGCGGCCCCTACCTCCGAAAGGTCCCGTTTGGCCGCCGCGCTCAAGAGTGCCAGACGAGCTCTGGTTGACTCGGGCATGCTCAGGAGACCCACTGAAGCTACTGCCGGGAACTTCTTGAGGAATACTCTGCGAAGGTTGGTAGTCAAAGATTAAATTCAACTTCCGTATTTTTTTTCCATTACGAGTTTTTGTCAATAGGGATGATGACTAATATTTCTACATGTTCATATAATCTAATTAAGAATTTGAACGTCAAAAGACAGTCCCCCAAAACGCCCCACTTTCTAGTGCTTGGTTAGCTTATCATCAACCTTTTACTACGCAGGTTGAGTAAGCACAGACTTGAGAAGATGCGGCTCGACATGGCGGCAGAGAGCCAGAACGAGAGCTACAAGAGCTTCCCGGCCGGCTACTGGGGCTGGTCGCGCAGCCTGCCGCACAGCCTCACCAAGCTCAACGAGGCCGAGGAGGTGGCCGCCATGCAGATATTCAAGGTAACAAAACACAGATTCAAAATTAACTCATAATTTACTGAACTTTTTATATTTAACAAGGCGTGTCTGGGTGAGATGGAATTTCCCATCGGCAAAAATGCCGAACTTCCGTCCCCTATTTTAACCCCCCCCCCTTTTTTTTTGGGGTAGCGAAATTATCAAATAACTTCTCCCGCTCTGGGCGGAGCGGGACTCGGTCAGACTTTTAATGACTAAAACCCACCCGTGTTCCTTCAGTTGCCTATGTGCCAGGGCCACGATATCACTTTCAGACAAACTCTCTCAACCCTGGCAGGCATTGGCCCTACCGGACCCCGTCAGTTTGTGCTGACATCTCTTTGAGGCGCGCGTGGAACACAACGCATCGTCGACCCGGGCCTGGTCCTTATCGGACGGCGAGCTACCCATTGCTCACCGTCCGCAAGCCCGCGCCTACAGTGACCGGGAATCGGCCTACGACTCCCGACGATTTTTTGAAAATTTTATTACCACTTTAGAGGATGAATTTTAAATAATCCTCACCTACGTTGGATTGCAAAATTTCATGCACTTAGACCCAGCGGTTTAGGCCATGTTGTCGGTCAGTGAATTTAAGAATTTATTGTAGATAATATAAAATAACGGTGTTTGTTGCTTATTCGGGAAGCGGAAGCACCGCCTTTTCCGTATTAATAAAATATTATTAAGGCTGATTCTGATGATAAGCCGTGCGTATGTCATTTATTTCCCTCCTTCCTACTACTCCTTAGTTTTGAACGTAGACAATTTTTGCCATGTGATACTAAAAGTAGATTTACGTCTTCGTATTTTTTTTATTACTTTAGCCACACTACACGTCATGCGGTTACGCAGCTTATAGCGTTTGCCCTAGTTTCTTTGAAATATTATCTTCAACTCCTCTAATCTTGGTCGCAGGATATAATGAGCCACGCGGGTCTAACAGCCACCCACGACGGCAGCACCACCAACTTGGCCAACAACAACGTGACGCAGCACGAGGCTGATAGCGACGACCGCGTGGCGCTGGCGCAGGCTTTACTTCAGCGATGTCTGCAGAAGGACACCTTGCTTTGTGAGCTGTACATGCAGCTTATTAAACAGGTGAGCTTTCCGACGTGATAATACATTGTTCAAGGTTATTTGTAGTTTTCAGACCTTTCTAAATGGATCCTATTAGAACTCGGAAAAATTTTGTTCGCATTTCCGCGCGGTACATGGTACGGTCAGTACTCTGCATTACCTGACCCCCTTTATGAAGAAGAAGTGGGGTAAAGGGGTCAGGTTATGCAGGTCTCAGACTGTACGATTGTATTTTTTCTTAGCCCCGTATTTATAGAGCGTTACTCAGTACTCAAGCATTACTTGGCTGGTTTCCACCAATCCAATGGCTTGAATCTCTCTGTATAAATACGGGCCTTAGTGCTACAAGGATTTTTTGGCGCACAAATGACGTTGACATGGGGTCGCTGTTGGTAAATATTTGTGAAATTGAAAAAACAAGATGGCGACGTTAGTTCACATTTTGGCCGCGCACCAAAAGAACCATGTAGCGCTATACCTATGCATCTTGATAATATAATGACACCTGGCTTGGAAGCGCATGGTCATGTCGGAGATGCTTTAATGCATTAATTTATGCTGCTGACCGTGCCTCAGTATTCAGGAAAAATCTTCCCGATCCTAATATCTTATATATAGAATTCTCGTGTCACAATGTTAGTTAGCATACTCCTCAAATTTTATATGGATATTCAGTAGGTCTGAGAATCGGCTGCTATCTATTTTTAAGGGTGGCTTTCCCATGGGATCGAGACTTACGCGGGTGAAACCGCGGGGCGCAGCTAGTATTATATAAAAATATTGTAAAACATTTTAAAATATTACTTAACTATGGAGTTTCTTGCCCATTCTTCTCCATTACCTTTTGGAAGGGCCAAATAGAATCAATTCTATTTTCTTGAAAATGTTGATGTTCAAAGTGCCTTTTAATGACGTACAGACGGGAACACATCAAGCTATACAATTCCAGTATAAGCTGATCTCGCATTGTATAGGATTTCCGTACAATGAGAGGTCAGCGTAAATTGGAAATGTATAGCTTGATGTGTAGCCGTGTGTACATAAATTGATTTCAACTTTGTCTCCTCCAGACGACGGACCACCCAGAGCCGTCATCCCGCGTATCAGCGCGTCACTGGGCCCTGCTGTGCGCGGCCGTAGGCGCGGCACTGCCGCCCGCCAAGCCGCTGCGGCGTTTACTGCTAGCGCATCTACGTTACCGCGGCACTGCACTACATGCAGGAGAAGAGGGCAAGTTCGCACGACGGGCGGAACAGGTATGAAGCTAATGATTTGTATATTCTCTTTTATGTGTAAGATTTTTTTTTTTTTTAAACCTTGCCCCACACATGGAATTTCTCCTGTATTGTGGGTGCGTTTACAAACATTTAAACTCACATACACAAACTGCTTTTTATATATAAACTGTGTCTTTATTGTAGTTGGTTTTTAAATTAAAGTAAAAATAAGTTAAAACAATGAACCACCTTTGGCTTGTGTAGTGTTTAAAATAAGAAAAGGTCAATAAGCAAGGATCGCAAAGACATGCATCTGGCATGCCAAACATGATTTAGTCCGAAGTAGGGTTCTTTATAAAAATTTAATTATGAAAACCACCATCTAAGCTTAAATAATCAAAAGAACAATTTCACTCGTACAAATTGCAAAATCCAAGCTTAAAATTGATGTTAATCGGATCGCAGCCAAAAAACAAACTACAGTATTTGATGTGCGAAAAAATTATTGAAACAAATCTGCCCAAAAAGAGTCAGACTTTTAGCCTAACCACTGCTTTGCTTGACCTTAATAATTGCTCAACAGATAGCCCATTGGCCTCCATATCATCCTTTACATCAACCAGCTTACAATGCTGGACACAGTGCCCACCACCCCTTCTGTAAATATTATCACTTCGTCTGACGGACGCGTCCGTACGACGGTAAGACCACCTCCACCATATTATAACAAAAAAACTAACACTTTCCAAAACTAAATTTATTAAATTTATCAAAACATATAATATAATTATTCTGTTGCGCACAGACTAAAATATAATAGCAGTGTTGCTAGCTTTTACTAACAGGCAGAGAAGTATTTCTTGAGGAATCTTCTTAAGAGGATACCGATATTCTAACTTATCGTTTAAACTTCTACTGCAGTCATAATTTATCTCCTTTGATTCTGATTTTTGAATCTGATTACATTTTAATTTTACCTGCGAAGAGACAGCAATAATTTAATCCGCATCGAATCAGTGGACATAATCAGCGTCAAATACCCTTGATCCACCTTTGTGTACCATTTAACGTTTCATGGACTCGGGGTCGCAAGGTATACTGCCGAGGTCCTGGGTTCGATTCCCAAGGCGGGCAAAGGGTTATTGGGCTTTTCCATCAGGAATTTCTCAGCAGCAGCCTGGAGTCTGGGTCTGTGCCCGGTTGACAGCAACAGGCTCGGCCCCCCCTGTTACATGGAACTTGAACAGAACAGCAGGGCCCTATTTCTCGAAACTTTACTAGTATATTAGTTACTAGTGTAAAAATTACACGTTATATTTCCTGTTTCTCAAAAACAGGTAATGGACATTCCATTACCTGTTTTTGAGAAACAGGTAATGGAATGGACTAATAGTAGCAGACTAATAAAAAAATATTAGGCTGCCTAGGCTGAATACACATATTACCCATGCCTCTTTACTTATTAAAAAAAATACGAAAACAGTTCCCGCCACTTTTGATTTTATAGAATTTGTTGGGTTAGTCTCATCATTTTGGCTAATCTTTTTTACAAGTCTTCTGAGACTAATAGCTTTACCAGTGTAATTTACAAGAGTATTTAATAACATATTTTTTTATGAAACCAAATTGAATTTACTCAGGTAAATTTAGCTAATATTTATTAGTTGGCAACTAGTAACTAATATTTTACTACCGTAGCTTCGAGAAACGTACTTGTAAAAAATTATCGTTCATGGACTCATAATATTAGTCATAATAAGTTTCGAGAAATGGGCACTGGCGAATTGTGGGTGTATATTGTGGTACACCTCTGTCTAACCCTTTAGGGATTACAGGCGTGATCTGAACATCAAAATATTCTCATCTACCATTGACTTACGTTTCCAGGTCGCTCTAAGCATAGCCCAAGTGCCCCGTCGCTTAGCCGCCCCCTCTAAAGAGGAGGTGTTATGCGCGGCGGCGCGGCGACCCATGCATGTGCGAGTGTTGCTGTTGGACGGCAAGCAGCATGGCCTGGTGTTCGGGCCGGCCGCCACTGCAGACCATCTCGTTGCCATGTTGAGGGAGAAGATTGGACTTAGTGATGCTGCGACAGGTCAGTAGAAATTTTCAAGGCTTGTCTTACCATGCGATCAAAATAGGCCAGGCATAATCTTAGTAACTGCAATTTTATACCATGCGATGATCAAAATAAGCACCAACGGGCCTTGGTCAGGCATAGGGTCGTAGTAACTGCAATTTTATACCATGCGATCAAAATAAACAAAGGGCCTTGATCAGGCATAGGGTAGTAGTAACTGCAATTTTATACCATGCGATCAAAATAAACAAAGGGCCTTGATCAGGCATAGGGTAGTAGTAACTGCAATTTTATACCATGCGATCAAAATAAACAAAGGGCCTTGATCAGGCATAGGGTAGTAGTAACTGCAATTTTATACCATGCGATCAAAATAAGCAAAGAGCCTTGAACCCCAAATCGATAATACCATTAACTACACACAACTGACACATTGACGGCACGGTTGGCGCAGTTAGTTAAGCGATTGACTGCTGCGCTGCGTGTCGCGGGTTCGATTCCCGCACGGAACAAATATTTGTATGACCTACAAGTAGTTGTTCCGAGTCTGGCTGTTTGTGTATGTGAATTTAAATGTTTGTAAACTCACCCACAATACAGGAGAAATTCCTAGTGTGTGGCAACGTTTAAAAAAAAAAACAACTAGGGGGCCTACTCCGAAGCGATAATCCGAGGTATCTGCCGAATGTTCGGCCGTTTTATAACTTCCAAAGATTCCTTATTTGAATTTGAATGCTTACTCGACTTAGTCACGTTTTTGACTTTGACTTATCCCTTTGACCGTCGTTTTTTTTTTTCGTTCGCCGTAGTGAGCCAGTCAGCCGTAGTCAAGAAACGGCCAAACATTCGGCCGATACTTCGGAGTAGACGCCAAGGATTCTTTAATATTATTGTAACCACCTTATTGTAAATACCTACATTCTGAGCAAATAAATGAATATTCTATTCTACTTCATGCGCCTGTTGCCCAACTGATGACTTGGATTGTTTTTAATGTACCTTTTTTATTGATTGTATTTCCTGTGCGTGTGACCCAAATAAAATATTTTTCTTTCTGTCTGTCAACTGTCTTCTCTATTGTCGACGAGGCAGAGGCAGGTAAATAATTGTTGATACCTACAGAATATTTGATTGTCAAACTTATTTGGTTTTAATTCGACTTTTGCATGTGCACAGGTTACGCGTTATACGAGGTGTGCGCGAACTCGACGCCAGCGGGCGCGGGCGAGCGAGCGCTGGCGGGCAGCGAGCGAGTGGGCGACGTACTCGCGCGCTGGGAGAAAGCCGGCGCTACTGCCGCCGCTTGCAGGTACGAACTCTGTGTTATGCCTTTTAATCCTTCACATTTTACTCATTTAATTAAGTAATTGTTTACATACCGTCAGGTAAAAACAAAACGAAAAATTTAAACATAAATTTTTATTTTTGAATATTATTATTATTAATAGGTGGGACCCTGCTGGTCTTCTGTACAGGTATTCATAGTGCAGACACCAGTCTCTTACAAATTAGTGTCACGTAGTTTTTTTAAGCTTGTTTTAAATAATATTATGATGTCATTGTGTGTGAAGAGAAAATAAATTATTTGAACTCAAGCTCATCTTGGACTATTTGTTTTATTTTTGAGAACATTGTAAAATATTTTTGATTTTTGAGTGTCCATGGAATCTTGCTCGTTCTTCTCCACGGGAACCTTTGGTTTGAAACGGGCAACTAACTTGTTTCTCTCTGACTGACAGATTCCTTGACAGTTCAAGTGCCTGTAAATGGAATGCTTTGAGTTTCGGGTTTTTGTCAAACCAATTTCAGCTTTATGCCAAAGCAACTTAAGTTCAATCACCTGTGCTATCAAAAAAGATTTTTAGTTTAATCAAACACATGACGACTAAAACATTCTTATGACGATGGATTAAAACATTATTTCGCCTTAGATTTGCATCTGAAAATTGGCAAGAAGATGGCACCCCCACCTGGGTCATCCACCACAACAAATGTAAAAGGACTCCACATTTCAAAAATTAAAAATAAAGCATATTTTATCATTATTTCTCCGTTAGGCTCGTGTTCAAGAAGCGCCTATTCTTGGGCGAGCGGCCGCTACAGACGTCATGCGCGGCCGAGATGGAGTTGTTGTACTACCAAGTTTTGCACTCCGTGCGACACGACCGACTGCCCATAGAGACCGATGAGGCTGTGAGTATTGGCGTTATTTTGCACATGACGCCTTATTTTATTAATAGTGTATTCTTGTTACTTTATCAGTGCTATGGACTGTTCCAAAAGTATCTGATGAAGAGATATAACAGAGATAATAACACAGAGACAAATGGATCAAAAAAGTACCTTCTACCTAATTTAAAATCTAATTTTATTTGACAACTAGCTGACCCGGCAGACGGTGTTGTGTCCAAATTTAAATAATTTAAACAAAATGCCCATAGAAAATGCACTTTTAGTTTTTCCGAATTTTATAATTTTCGCGGCAACTTTTCAATTTTTTTCCTTCCGTATGAACTTGATTTAGATTTTAAATTAAACTATTACGAGCATTACCCGCACGGAACAAATATTTGTATGACCTACACGTAGTTGTTCCGGGTCTGGGTGTTTGTGTATGTGAGCTTTAATGTTTGTAAACGCACCCACAATACAGGAGAAATTCCTAGTGTGAAGGCAACGTTAAAAAAAATAAAAATATATAATAAAAAATAAAATCTCATTTTTGTTAATGCCCCCGCGCCTCCAGGGTCGTCTTGCGCTCATTGATAATAATTTGGCAGTAGGTACGGTTAAGCCGTACGGCGACTGTATTGGAAGTAATTATAATAATATGGTGATAACATTTTCCCATCACACTTCAATATTTTTGGGACAAAATATAACATGGTGTACAAATTATTGAAATCGATTTAGTTCCTTATTCTGAACAAACTATATTCAGGTTTCGCATAAACTAAAAATAATGTTGTCTATTTGAATAATCCGCGTCTGTGCAGGTGATGCTGGCGGCGCTGCACGCGCAGGTGGTGAAGGGCGAGTGCGCGGGCGGCGGCGAGGAGTGCGCGGCGGCCGCCAGCGCCGTGCTGCCGGCGCGCCTGGCGCTGCCCGCGCTGCCGGCGCCCGCCGTGCGCCTGCACCACCTGGCGCTGCGCGGCACGCCGCCCGCCGCCGCCATGCAGCGCGCGCTCACGCTCGCCTCGTCCTGGCCACTCACCAGAGCCACCATCTTTGATGTCATGGTAAGTGTCCCATAACATTATTTTTAACCAGTCTGCGACTCCCTGTTTTTACGACTAGTCCAAACATTATTTTTTGTTTTTACCTTTTTAATAAAACAAATATTTATCCCATACAACAAACGTGATTTTTTGCCGTTTTTATAGATAATGGTACGGAACCCTTCGTGTGCGAGTCCGACTCGCACTTGCCCGGCTTTTTATTTTATTTATTACATACATTAACATTTTTAATTATAAAAAAAAAAACATTTAAAAATATAAAAATAGTGGCCTGTCAGCATCAGAAACAGGATCCAAGCTACAGATGACCCTTAAGAGAGCGAGGAACCTCCTTACTATGCGTGCCATTTCCAGAAGTACTGCGTTCTGAAATTAAGCCTTTAAATCAGCCGCGCCGCGCAATGAGAGCCTCCGAAAGTGTTGGTCGAGGCTCTCCACTATTATGCCATTAATCGTAACAATTATCGGTACGAAGATTGCACATCCCACATGTCGACAACCTCGTTTGCTAAGTCATTTTTTTTTTATCTATCTCAGCATTCACCAGATTCTTGTCATGAGAGACAGCGATATCAACAATCATTGCACGGCGCTCTCGTCGTTCACCACAATATCAGACTTATTGCCTACAATAGTCCTGTCAGTGATGATAGATCGATCCCAGTACAATGTGGCGTGACCATTCTCGAAACATATGCCCGACCTAGTTCTTGAGAATGAGAGTTTTGAAGTACCATACTACAGGTATGTACCTGTAGTATGGTACTTCAAACTCCACAAGGTTGTACTACGCAATGCAAGTTGCTGGTAATTAATCCTAGCCACCAGATTGTCTATGCAAGTACTCGCCGTTAGCAAGACGACAACAACCGGAAACACTGTCGGATCGATTCACCGGGACGGTGGCATGCCCGACAGGTGTCAACCGTACCGTCCTTGACAATGTATTTCCGATAATTATTCGTCATGATAACTTCATTCATAATCGCACAGACAAAATCTTCGGTATCCGCGAAGAGGTCGCTGAAACGCAGCCAGGATACAGACGCCAAAAAGTCTACATGGCCCTGGCCATGGAGGACCTGGAATAACCGTCCGCGAAGCTTTTTGCCTTGCCATACTTTCTTTCGACCGTTAGTATCAAGTACTGCAGGTTTGCGCCAGTTCTTTTGCCAAGGAGAGCGGGGTGAGGCCCTTGTCCACTTCGACTACATCTCGGTGCATCCCCACGTCATTTTGAAGGAAATATCCGAAGAAGAAATCTCGTGGTTGTGGAGGGTTTTAGCATTTAAGAAATTCGGCCCCCATAAATTTTTGTTTTATTATTACGTACTTTAATTAATATTAATTTATTACTTTCCAGAATAAATTGTCTAAAGAACAACGCGGTCACAGACAGACACACGAAAAGAGACTTTAATTTATATTATGTATAGATTTTCATTAGCTACCCCCTGCGATTCCACTCGCATGGAGATTTTCCATAAACCGTGCATTTTTCTAGCATAAAAACTACCATATAACTAGGTTTTCTATTCAAAACAGATTCAACGATAAACAACCAAGATCCAACAACTACACCAGCCTGTTTAAAATAAAATTTTGTTTGTATCACAGCAATCGTTCACATCGAACTGGCCACGCGCTCTGTGGCTGGCAGTGGACGCGCGAGGTCTGACCCTGCTGCGACGTGGCAC